>JAOEGL010000003.1:265544046-266744046 GCA_034509955.1 Urosaurus nigricauda | reverse complement strand
ATATAGGCTCAATTTTTGCACAGAGCACAGAGGGCTACTTTCTTGCCCTTGCTCTCCATCCAAAAACCTCCCACCATAAAAGCTGCTGCTGTCACCTACCTCTGGGTGGGATGATTTCAACCATGAAGATCTGCGCTCCCAAGGAAAGGGAAAGGCAGCTATATTCTATATTCTATGTGAAAAAGCATCTTCACTTCTCTCCCCTCCATGACTGAGGTGGCAACAGCTGCTTCTCCATGATCCCTATTGTCCCTCCCATCCCTACCAGTAAATGACAGCAGTAGGTGCCCCTAACTGCTGCAGGGTGGTGGGAGGACACAAACTGTGCATGAATATACACGCATAGAGGTAGGATGTCAATCATTGTGTTACCCAAAGAAAAGGAGAGGACTGGAGAGTCCCCACCAAGTGTTAGTGTTACTTCAGATGTTGGGGAAATTAGCATTTGAAAGAGAGTTTGGTAACCTTTGGACCATTTGCACCTGTTTATACCAGTACTAACTGAGAAGGATTCCAGGTTTGAGGTGAACTAAGAAGATTTTACTTAGAATGATGCAGAGTGCAATCAGACACACGACAGCAATTCAAACAGACTTGGCACACAGAGCTAACCAAAATGTAAATATGGAAAAGGGATAGTGGAGCTTTCAGGGGTTTGTAGGGGGCAGGTTATAACTACCTGTCCAGTGAATAGACCATGGAAAACTGGAATGGTTCAGACTGGGACAACGACAACATGATATTGGACATTTCATGAAGTGACACAACTCATTGGAAAAGATAATAATACTAGGAAAAGTGGAACGCAGTAAAAAAAAAGAAAAGAGGAAGACCATGTTATTGATAGATTGATTTAATTAAGTCTGCAAGATCTGAGCAGGAGTGCTGATGACCAGGGCGTCTCTCATTCATAGAGTCACCATAAGTTGAAACAATATGACAGAAATTATAATAGCAAATACTCTCCTGGCAGTAAGCCAAAAGGTGTCTTTTTTTCTTTCCTTGCACTACTGAATGTATGTGTGTATGGTTGTGCTGCCTAGCACTCCCCCTATGCTGATGCATACACTGATATTGTCATTTTGTATAAGGGACGCAATTTTACTACACCCCTGTATTTAATGGGACTTGAGCATCCATGGATTGGTATCCATGAGAAGTCCAGGAACCAAACCCCAGCAGATACCAAGGACTCACTTTATTTTGTTATGCTCAATTTTTTAAAAATGAATGTAATATTCTATATTAAAATAACTCCCCTTGTGTCAAATAGCAGCAGTAGAGAGAGCTTCTGACTTTCAGTTATAATAGGCTCATTGTGGTGTTTGTGAGTCATATTTTGGCAACATTTCCCATGTCAATGCAGTGTTTTTGTAAAGGAAAAAGTTCACCCAGCACCCATAAAGCCAACTTCCTAGTCTCTGACAAGTCACGGTAGGAGCTGATCACGGATGATCAAATGAGAAGACGCTAATTATGTCCTGTCATCCCAGAGACAATCAGCTAATGCCTTACAGCAGGATGCTTGATTACTCTTAACTGGATTAACTGGGAAGTTGGCTGTGACACAATGAACCTTGCCAAGACCAACTAACCCTGGAGTTATCTACAAAAGACAATGCCTTTCAGCTTTGATTAAGAGACGCCAATACAAATCTGGAAAGAAGCCAGTCAGTGGTTGTTCAGAATGTATGGATGCACAGGGGAACCTTTGGTGGTTTTTTAAAGCTTTTAAATGCCTGCTTAAGTTGAATGGCTGGATTTCAAAACCAGGGTGGTGAAACATATCTAGTGAAAACGGGTTGTTCTTATAGGAGAATGGAATGGAAAGAATGAAGTAAACTGTGGGGAGTCTGCTTTGATAGAAATAGAGTTTTGACTTATATAACCAAACCAGCTATTGTCCCCAAATCATCTTAGTGGGGATTGTCATGTTTCTCAAAAATTCTGTTTTAAGAGATAAACTTTTGAAAACACCGGGTTGTGGGTTTTTTTTCATTCACTGAAGAGAGAAGGGCAAAGCATCCAATGAAATGTTATGTGACACTGCTGAAGCGAGTGCAGAAGACTCCCATGTTGAAATTGACTGTGTTCATGGCATCACTATAGCAACATTAGCTGTATAGATATATAATTTATATGTGTGTGTACACACACACCAATTTCTCTTTCTCCATTTGCAAGGACATATTGTTTTCCCCAACTTAGAATGACCAAGAAATCAATTCATTCCACTTTCTGTGTTTTCCTAAATAAAATGGCTTCAGAGCCCAAGCATCATGGAGTGATTAAATGCAACTTTTCTATGACCAAAAAGTTAAGTCTCAGCTCCATGTATTTCCTCAGCAACATGCTCCTAAAAATCATCATTTCTTCTCAGAAGACAAGGCTGAGCTAGATCTTAGTTACCTACCTTGAGAGAGCAATGTATCTTCCATGAACCTAATGTGGGAATGATTCCTGTCTATTAGTTATCAAGCTGAAAGCTTGTGTGATATAATGGTTCGAGTGTTAGATTCCAGGAGATCAAGGTCTAAAACCCTACTAAGAGTGCATTTACGCTGTAGAAATAGTGCAGTTTGAGACCACTTGGAGGTTTAGTTCCATCCTATGGAATCCTAGGTTTTGTAGTTTTACAAGCTCTTCAGCCTTCTCTAAAAACTACCAATCCCAGGAATCTGTAGGATGGAGCCATAGCAGTTAAAGTGGTGTCAATCTGCACTATTTCCTCTGTACAGATGCACCCTTAGGCTGCATCTACATTTCAGGATTAATGCAGTTTGACACTGCTTTAACTGCATTGGCTTAATGTTATAGAATTCTGGGATTTGTAGCTTTTGCAAGATAGCTCTGGCACCAGAAGAAACTACAAATCCCAGGATTCCCAAGGACGTAGCCATGACAGTTAAAGCAGTGTAAAAGTATATTAATTTTACAGTGTTCCAGCAGTATAAGCCATCAAAACACACTGGGTGATCTTGGACCTCAGCCTCAGGAAGAAGGCAAATCTCCTCTGCATAAATCTATCCAAGAAAAACCCATTATTGGGTCACTTTAAGGTCACCATAATTCAAAATGATCTTGAAGGCATGTAACAACAATTACTTTTTGCCTCACTCTTTCATCTCATTCATTCTTATCTAGCCACACAATTAGCTGATGCACATGTCTTATCATGCCCCTATCAGTCTCATGTCCTCTGAATAAATATGAGCCTCTCTTTCTCTATCCTCCGGACAAAATGCTCATCTCTCTCCCTCTCTCTCTGGCTGCACCTGCACTGCAGAAATAATCTACTTTGATATTACTTTAACTATTATTGCTCAATGCTATGGAATCCTTGGATTTGTAGTTGGCACCAGAGCTTTCTGACCTAAATATTTCACCAAACTACGAATTCCAGCATTTCATAACATTGAACAATGGCAGTTAAAGCAGTGTTAAACTGCTTTATTTCTGCACTGCATTTGTAGCCAAAGTGTGTGAGTCTTCTGGGGGGTTGGGCTGGATAACCCTTGTCATCTCTTCCAACTCTATCATTCTACGATTCTGCCTCCGTCTTCAGTGATATTATACAATAATAACACAATGCAATATACATATGCATGGATAGTGTGCAATAAGGCTGGGCCAGAACAGTAGCAAGATGGCTGCCAGAAGGGGACTGATTTCCAAGGATGGGGAAATAGGTGAGGTGTTTCAGTTCAAGGATGCTTGATTTGACACCACTATCCTCCCATACCAAATCATACAGAATACTCAGTAATGTATTTTGTACTAACGTTACTCATAAATCATAATTCCTGTATATCACTGAATTAATGGCAATGGTTATAACATAAATAATTGGCAAAATTGAAATTATACCATTAAGTTACAATGTCATACACACAGCTTGAACATATTGACATGTACATCATTTCACATGGTTAAACTGAAAAGTTAGTAAGATCCAGTGTTTTTAAAGAAATTTTTTTAAATATTTTTTTTAAAAATACAATTTTAAATTTTAAAATTTAATTAAAACCTGGGCCTCTCCTTTCTCTTTCAGGAGGCAAATGCTGTGGCTGGTAACTGTCTTAGGGAAGAATTCATTGTAGATGGAAGTCATAGCAGAAGATGGAAGTGCAGAGAACTGAAATACCCAGGTGAAACTGCCTTCTACAAAGTCTTACTATTGATCCTTCTAACCAAGTAAGTTACTGTGGAGAGCAGGTCTCTGGCAGAGGTTGTTCTACACATAGGCATCAGCCTTATTCTTCTGTTAACTGGAAACGCCAGAGACTGAACCTCAGACCTTCTGTATGCAAAGCACATTCTCTGACCTGTAAAAGCATGTCCTTGCAAACAGTCTCAAGAGAAAAAGGAAGCAAGTCTGAAGAAGCTATGTCTTTTATTAGCTAAAAAAATCATTGTCCTTTGGCTTCTTATGGCCTTCTTCAGGGGATTAAATAAACATGCATCATCATATTACATAAAATTATTACTATATTGCACATGACCTGTAGCTTGTACATACCAATCTAGAACCAAAATACAGAAATTTCCAAACCAGGAACTTGAAATTCATTTCCATACAGTGCTAACAGAAACAGAGGTATGAAAATTAGATAGCAGAGGCTTAGAATTGTAGAGGGGGTATATTTATTTGTCCTGAAGAAAAAAACCACAGAAAGCTGGGTATGGCTCAGAAAGCGCCTTAGGACGACACAGTGAGTGGAAGAGGCTCTCTGTGCCACCTTGAGGGATGCTAGGTGCTGTCCTACACTGTAATAAAGACCTGATTGTCTTCCCAGGGAACTGACGTTGGGATTCTGGAACAACTGATGGCTTTAACTTCAGAGTAACAAAAATATTGATTGGATTTAGGATAATCCAGGACAGATGGCTAGGGAAGGTGGCTGGGAACATGGCAGGAGGTAAGTAGGAAGTATGGCCTTACTCACCTTTACGTTCATCTCCAATGTGAGAAGATATGCAGAAATCTGGGGGGGGGGGGGGGAGATCACCAAACCCATTTAACCTTTATCTTGGGTCCTTTGGGTCAATGTGCCCTTCCCATGGGTGTTCCAATGGTCATTGTGACCTCTTAAGAACATGCCTCTCTCCAGATAATGGAAAATATGGAAATGTGGAAACCCCGTATACAGCACGGAGGTGCTATCACTCCCTCCATTTTTTCCCTAGAGAAATGACCTTGGGTAGACTTGACCTAAATCTGCCTCCTCTTTGTTTTTATATCACTTGGGGATGCAGTAACTTTTTCCTTACAATAATGGCCTCAATGCTTATCCCATCACAGCATACTAACTCCCATTATCCTGTCTTTGCACTAAAATCAAGGCAGGCAAGATGTCAGCTGCAGCTCCTCACAATGTTTTAATTTGTGTATGGTTCTGGGAACATTCTTAGATTGGAGAACAGGAAACATGAAAGAATGAAAAAGGTAGGTGACAATTCACAAGTGTATCTTTTAAAATGCTACTGAGATACTTGGGATATGCCTTTAGCATTCTGAACTCCAGATTTAATGCAAGTAGCAGTCAAGGAGTATCAGCTAAATCTCACTGAATGTACTCATTTTGTGTGTAAAGATGACCCCCTGCAACCATTCAGCTTTATACTGGAAGTGAGGGTTATGTATGGCACACAAATCTTTCTTTAGTTTTATGCTGGCAAGTAAGGATTTTATTTTTTTTGGCTCACATTTCCAATTTAAGACAAGACAGAGTGCTTTGGCAGATTTTCTCCAGGTAGCTTTTGGCATCAGGGACTGTAGTTTGTGCATAAAGATATGCCATGTTTCCCCTAGAGTAATGGTTCAATGTTTCCCCTGAGGGCCTGGCCAGTCAATATTTCACATATAGCGCTTTATGTTGGACAGAAAACGGAACAATCTTAACTTTATTACACAGTGATTTATTGGCAGCATACATACCACCTTCCAGAGCCTTCCAGAACAGTCCGGCCAGAGAGAGGAGAAGGAGAGGAGCTGCTTGGCAGCCATTTTGGGACCGTGTGCTTGAGACCGTGTGCTTGTTGCTGAAGGGGAGGAGCTTCTGTGAGTCACATCTGCGCGAATTTTAGTTTTCTTTAACTGAACAACTCTGCTCAAGTGGCATTAGGTTAGAATCAGATATTGAAACAGAACCTTCCCTTTAAGTGTAAGATAGCAGCCAGTACTTACCCCTAAAGAAGTATTCCCAGTAGATTGACTGTTATATTTATTACTAAAGACTTTGCAGTATGGACAACGAGGGATCTGCCACAGTCACCTGCAACTCTTGTGGGATGTTTCTCTTCTTGCCTACAGTAGTGGAGAACTTCACATGCACCAAGTGCAAGTTGGTAGCACTCTTGGAGGAGAAAGTGCAGCAGCTGGAGTCCAGAGTAGCTACACTTCAGCAGATTAGGGAACAAGAGGATTTCCTGGACACAATAGAACTAACCATCTTGGATGAGTACCATGCAGAGGAAGATGCTAGGGTGGAAGAGGTCACTTGCCAAACAGAGGAGGCAGACAGCTGGAGGAATGTCACAAAGAGTAGTAAACCAAGAAGGAATTGTTCGGGGAGCTTGCAGCTAGAGAATCGATTCGAAGCTCTTTCCCTTATCAAGGAGGATGAAGAAGAGCAGCATGGACAGACTTCAGGGACAGAGCAAGGGAGCCTGAGAGTCCCACCCGAGGGAACAGTCGCTGCTAAGCCTCGGAGGAGGCGTGTGGTCGTAGTGGGGGACTCCTTGCTGAGGGGTACAGAAGCAGTGATTTGTAGGCCTGACAAGATGTCTCGAGAGGTGTGCTGTCTTCCAGGTGCAAAGATCCGGGATGTGACAGAGAGGCTGACAAGACTGGTCAAGCCTACTGACCAATACCCCTTCCTTTTGGTCCACGTGGGAACTAATGATACTGCAAGACACAGCATTCAGAACATCAAAAGGGATTACGAGGCGCTTGGTAGGAAGCTGAAAGGAATGGATGTACAGGTTGTCATCTCGTCTCTTCTGCCAGTTGAAGGGCATGGTCCAGGAAGGGAGAGGAAAATAGCAGAGGTGAACAACTGGCTTCGCAGATGGTGCCGCCGAGAAGGATTTGGATTCTTGGATCATGGGCTGCGGTTCCATGAGGAGGGACTTCTTGCAACAGACGGGTTGCATCTCACGCCAGTTGGAAGAAATGTTTTTGCCAACAGTCTCAAGAACTTGATCAGGAGAGCTTTAAACTGAGTTCCGAGGGGAAGGGAGACAATATTAAGGAACGCAAAAGGGATGGCGTAAATAGTCAAACTGACATAGAGGAAACAAGGCAAACAGTGCAAGGACCCAACAGTGGGAGGCAAAAAAACTTGCACAGGCAGCAAGTAAAAGGGAACCATGGTCTGCGATGTCTCTACACTAATGCACAGAGCATGGGAAATAAGCAAGATGAACTCGAACTCCTAGTACAACAAGGCAAATATGATATAATAGGCATCACTGAAACCTGGTGGGATGAGTCTCATGATTGGAATGTGGAAATAGAGGGGTATAACCTTATTAAGAGAAATAGGCCAAACAGGAAAGGAGGAGGAATAGCACTATATGTCAGAGATATTTACACCAGTGAAGAGATCCTGGACATCAATCATGGAAGCCAGGTGGAGAGCATCTGGATAAGAATTAAAGGGGAGGGAAACAACAAGGGTGTTACGGTGGGAGTCTACTACAGACCCCCAAGTCAGACTGAGGAATTGGATGATATCTTTCTAGAACAGATGACCACACAGTCAGAAAAGAGAGATGTAGTAGTGATAGGTGACTTCAACTATCCTGATATTTGCTGGAAGTCTAACTCAGCAAAATCCTCAAGGTCTAGCAAATTCCTCACTTGCCTGGAAGACAATTTCATGGTCCAAAAGGTGGAAGAGGCAACAAGGGGGTCAGCTATTTTAGATCTGATCCTAACCAACAAGGAGGACTTGGTTAATGGGGTGCAAGTGGTGGGATCATTAGGTGGAAGTGACCATGTTCTCCTGGAGTTTGTAATACAGTGGAAAGGAGAAGCCAGGCAGAGTCAGACACGCATCCTAGACTTTAGGAGAGCGGATTTCAGTAAACTTAGAGAAGTATTGAGGGCGATTCCATGGTCAGAAATACTAAAAGATAAAGGAGTTCAGGACGGATGGGACTTTCTCAAAAGGGAGATACTGAAGGCACAATTTCAAACAGTTCCAGTGAGAAAGAAAAACGGGAGGTGTCTCAAGAAACCAGGATGGATGACTAAGGAACTTTCAACCGAGCTAAGTTTGAAACGGAACATGTATAAGAAATGGAAAAAGGGGGAAATCACGAAAAAGGAATTCAAAGAAATAGCAGGCATGTGTAGGGGTAAAGTCAGAAAAGCTAAAGCGCAGAATGAACTCAGGCTTGCTAGAGAGGTTAAGAACAATAAAAAGGGCTTTTTTGGATATGTCCGCAGCAAGAGGAAGAAGAAGGAAACGGTAGGGCCACTGCGTGGAGAAGATGGCAAAATGCTAACAGGGGACAGAGAAAAGGCAGAATTACTCAACACCTTCTTTGCCTCAGTCTTCTCAGAAAAGGCAAAGGGTGCTCAACCTGAGGATAATGGAGCAGAGAACAGAATTGGGGAATTTCAGCACAGAATAAGTAAAGAGATAGTAGAGGAACACCTTGTTAATCTAAATGAATTTAAGTCTCCGGGACCAGATGAACTCCATCCAAGGGTATTAAAAGAACTGGCAAAAGTAATATCAGAGCCATTGGCAATCATATTTGAAAACTCCTGGAGAACAGGAGAGATCCCAGCAGACTGGCGAAGGGCAAACGTTGTCCCCATCTTCAAAAAGGGGAAAAAAGAGGATCCCAACAATTATCGTCCAGTTAGTCTGACATCAGTTCTAGGAAAGATTCTGGAGCAGATCATTAAACAGAGAGTCTGTGAACATCTAGATGGTAATGCCATAATCACAAAAACTCAACACGGGTTTCAGAGAAACAAGTCATGCCAGACAAATCTAATCTCTTTCTTTGATAAAATTACCAGCTTGGTAGATGAAGGGAATGCTGTGGATATAGTATATCTTGATTTCAGTAAGGCCTTTGACAAGGTTCCCCATGACATTCTTGCAAACAAGCTTGTAAAATGTGGGCTAGACAAAGGAACTGTTAAATGGATCTGTAATTGGTTGAATGGCCGAACCCAAAGGGTGCTCAACAATGGCTCCTTTTCATCCTGGAGAGAAGTGACCAGTGGGGTCCCACAGGGCTCTGTCCTCGGCCCAGTGCTATTCAACATCTTTATCAATGACCTGGATGACAGAATTGGGAGCATACTTATCAAATTTGCAGATGACACCAAATTAGGGGGAATAGCTAATACCCCAGAGGACAGGATCAAGATTCAAAATGACCTGAATAGACTAGAAAGCTGGGCCAAAGCTAACAAAATGAAATTCAATACAGAGAAATGTAAGGTATTGCACTTAGGGCGGAAAAATAAAATGCACAGATATAGGATGGGTGACACCTGGCTGAATGAAACTACGTGTGAAAGGGATCTAGGAGTCCAAGTAGACCACAAGTTGAACATGAGTCAACAGTGTGATGCGGCAGCTAAAAAGGCCAATGCTATTTTGGGCTGCATTAATAGAAGTATAGTGTCTAGATCAAGAGAAGTAATAGTGCCACTGTATTCTGCTTTGGTCAGGCCCCACCTAGAATATTGTGTCCAGTTCTGGGCGCCACAATTCAGAAAGGACATTGAGAAACTGGAGTGTGTCCAAAGGAGGGCGACAAAAATGGTGAAGGGTCTGGAAACCATGCCCTATGAGGAACGACTTAGGGAGCTGGGGATGTTTAGCCTGGAGAAAAGAAGGTTAAGAGGTGATATGATAGCCCTGTTTAAATATTTGAAAGGATGTCATATTGAGGAGGGAGCAAGCTTGTTTTCTGCTGCTCCAGAGAACAGGACCCGGAACAATGGATGCAAGATACAGGAAAAGAGATTCCACCTGAACATTAGGAAGAACTTCCTGACAGTAAGGGCTGTTCGACAGTGGAACGCACTTCCTCGGAAGGTGATAGAGTCTCCTTCCTTGGAGGTCTTTAAACAGAGGCTGGATGGCCATCTGTCAGGGGTGCTTTGATTTGGATTTCCTGCATAGCAGGGGGTTGGACTGGATGGCCCTAGTGGTCTCTTCCAACTCTATGATTCTATGATTCTATGATTCTATGATTCTATGCTTAAGCTCCTGACAAATAGCTCTTTGATGTTGTGGGTGGCACAATTATTTACTGTTTGTAAAACACAATAGTGCATTACTCAGTTTTGGAAATCCAGCACATTTGCAGGCAAAAGACAACAAACTCTTAAGGGAAGAAAGGAAAGCATTGTATTTGACAATACTGTACCACTTCACAGAGGAAACCAAAAAGAGCAGGAAACCTTTTTTTTGAGCATTCCCATTGCAATGCATCCCAGCGATAGGTGGGGCAGAGGACAGAAGAAGGGGCAAAGTAAAGTGTGCATGGCCAGAAACATAAATTTTTACTAATGTAATCAGTTCCTCAACTATAAGAAGCAGACCATGGAACATTACTTTTAAAAAATTAATTCATTCTTTTACTCACTGCAGTTTCTCAACAGTTACAACAATAAGTAACCTGTTACCTCATTCATTGTATTAATCATTGCAGCTTTTTTTTTTTTTTTTTGAGGGGGAAAATCCTGATGACAATAGAAATTTTTTTGTCAAAATGCCTATGAAAAGTCCCTTTAAAAGTAACTGTGGAAAGCCATTAGAAACCATTACTCATCACAAAAACAGTGATGCTGTTAGATTTTCTGCTCTTTTGGGGGGAGGGGGGGGATATAGTCTAATTTTACTCTCCTTCACATGAAAAGTAACTTATTACTTGTAAATATGTTACTTATAGATCACTCAACACTTCAATTTATGAACATTGCTCAGTGTTCTGCATGTCCACACAAGAATAATCCTCAGTCCAACAGTGTGCCTGCCCATAAACGATACATCAGGGCACACACCTTGCAGCAGCAGCCTCATTCCATGCAACTGCTTTCCTATTGCAAAGCTCAAGGCAATTCTATACAACAGCTATCCTATCCAGAGAGCACAAGTCAGATCTGTGCAGGAGGTTTCATGCCTGCCAAGCTAAACCCAATTCCTTCCAACACCTTTCCTGCCTGGAGAACAAAGCTCTGTCCCATGTAGCAGATGAAAGAGTATGGGGAAATGCTGCAAACCATATCATGCCAATGGGTGGTGATTTATTCCCAGTCTCACCTCCTGAGTTTGCTGCATCGTAATTACACGATGCAGGGCCAAAACGCCAACCAGGTCCAGACTGTCTTCACAAAACCTGCATCCAATTCAAGGCTTCCTCCCCTTAACCCACATTTAAATAACTCACCTTTTCCTGTGGGTTTTGGCTCTCTTTGCAGCAATGGTGGCTGCCTTTTTGCTTGTGGCCCCCGTGAGCCCACTTTGCCACTGTGGGTGCAAGTTGCTCTGAGAACAAAGTACCCAGCACTGATAGCATGGCTGGATGCCTTGTGCTGACTTCAGCAGTGGAGTTGGGTGATGAATGGATGCCGCATGGGAAGTCGGCTGTCTGTTATTCACTGTGAGACATGAAAAGTTGCAGTAAAAGCTAGCAGGTAACAGGTAAATTTTAGGGGGAAATTTGGGGCCAGAATACTCTGAGGGCAGCTTGGAGTATTATGAAAAGTATAGACCCATCCCTAGAGTTATTCTTCCTATCCTACAACATATGCTCTTTATGCTGCATGGGGGCCAATTTTGCATAGGGCTAGCAGTACCTTCAGATGTTGAACCTGCCCTACATCCAATGCAGAAATGGGCAGGAACAAAAAAAGGAGGGGGGGGGGGCAGATTCTTGATGAATAATCTCATCCAGAGGGGTGATCTCTGCCTTATAACCTTGTATTTTAAAAAGGGGAAGAGTGAGGAATGTATAATCAATCACCTCTAATGAAGCTTTCTAGCCCTGGGAAAAATGACCTGCTTTATTAACTACTCAACTTTCATTGGTAATTATACATTTTAGAGTATTAGTTGTACCACCAGGAGGATATGAGGTAGACATATCCATCCTCAGTTATAAGACACAGAGGGGAAACGATCCCCATCCTTTGTCCTAGGTAATGGAGGAAATGAGCATCTCTTGGGTAATGAGATACAGAATGAGTGATCCAGATCATTGGTTAAAAATAAAGCCTGCCCCAGATTGGTGGGAGACAAAACTGATTATCACCAGATTAATCTTTTAATAGCCTCACTGAAGTGAACAAAGTTCTTTTATGCTCTTGCACTGCTACCCAAACTGTGGTCAGGAATAACACACATCTCAGCAAAATGTGATTGACACAAGTTCCACTTTCAAACTGGATCTGGCAGTGAAAAGATAAGGGGCAAAGAGTATACAGAAAGGTAATAGTGTTTTCAAGGACTGGGCAGAATCTCATCTAAACCTTTCTAAAACCATTAATTCTCCTCTATGGAAATAATGGTAGCTTCTGGGGTATGGCTAAAAGTTGGAGTGCTTTCAGATGTGGGGTTGTCCTACATTTCAACTTATGATGTTGTAACTGAGGATTTCTTCATTTTTAATGCAGGCTAAGTCTCCCTTATCTAGAATTCAAAACTCCGAAATATTCCAAAACCCTTTTTCATGCATGGCTGAGATAGTGACACCTCTGCTTTCTGTTGGTTCAGTATACACAAACTTTGTTTCATGCACAAAGGTATTAAAATATTGTATAAAATTACCTTCAGGATGTGCATATAAGGTGTATATGAAATATACATGATTTTTGTGTTTCAGTCTGTCCCATCACCAAGATATCTCATTATGTATACATATGCAAATGCAGGTATTCCAAAATCCAAAATAATCCAAAATCGAAAACAGTCCTGGTCCCAAGCCTTTCGGAAAAGGAAACTCAATCTATATTCTTTTTTTCTTTTTGTTAAAGCTAAGGTGCTGCACCAAGTGGCAGCTGACCTGCACTCAGGTGCCTGGCTGATTCTAATCTGTACATATGAGGTAGCGATCACAATCCTGCTGGCCAGGTTGTGGGGTGTAAAGCTCTGCAACTATATCTATGCTGATGTTCTTGGGGAAAATGCTGCTCCTTCTTACCTAACTGTGCAATAACAGGTGATGAGTGCCTTCCAGGTTTGGCTCCATCCTATCTCTACCCCAGCCCTGGACCAAGTTCTAGCCCCAGGCTGGTCATCCAGCTGCCATTTCAGTGCTGGGGAAGCAGCTGCCGCCTTTGCTCTTTGGACAAGGGTGAAAACTGCTCTTTCTTGCTAAGATGTACAATGTGTTACCCAAAAAAGGTGGGGTGATTGGGGGGGGGGGGAGGGGTCCTTCAGGGTGGATGGACAGAGAAGTTGGCTGGGAGTACAGCAGGACATAGGTAGGAAACATTGGGCTATTGCCTTCAGTGCAATAAAACCTTTGTCTCTTGGTGCAAGAGAATGTGCAGAGAGCTTGAGGAGGAAGAAGTAATCAATACACTCATTCAGTCTTTGCCTTATATTACCTGGGTCCTTCTGCATGTCTATGCAGAAGGGGATGGGGCATTATCACACTACACTGTTATGTTATAGTACAACTATTCCACTTCAATGACTATGGTTGCCTCCTGTATTTTTCTGAGGTTTGTAGTTTAGTGAGGCCTAAGGGCTCTCTTGCTGAGAATTCTAAATGCCCCTTCCTAAACCGCAAATCCCAGAATGACACAGGAGGCAGCCATAGCAGTAAAAGTGGAATAACAGTGCTATAACAGTAATAGTGTGACACAGCTTGTGTTACTAATTTATTTCAATTAATCTCAAAGGAGATTATCAGATGGGAGCAAAGTGGCTTGCACCCATCCTTAAAGCATGCTAATAGCGTGATTGGGGGAAATCACCCCCATGTGCTTATCCCATTCTTCTCCCATCTGTAAAGAGTAATGGAGCCATCATTGGGTATTAACGGGAACTCCCATCTGATAATCTGCAAAGGTGCTACAAGACCCCTTTGCATACTGAGTAATCATACTCTGGCCACTGTTTATTTGGTCTTGTGAATCTGACTGTATGCCCTCCAGATTACAACTTTGCCTTAAAATATTATAAAGTCTTTATTCTACTTCTGCTCCATCTTGAAGAAATCTTTGCAGTACAATGACTAACCCGAAGACTAATGTATTTTAGATTTAAATTTTTATATATATTTCTTCTGTAGTTATAATTATAGCTTATTATGTTCATGAATTATGTAATTACAGGGTTGTTTTGTTAGGCATGTATTAATTATGCTGTTCTGTTCACATTAGATTTAATGTATTTTGGAATTTGTTTTGTTTGTTCTGAAGTCAAAGGCTTTGTTTTGGTCTGTTTACTAGTTAGATTTATTAATTACTGTATAGCAGACAGTTCTCAGGTCAACAAAAATGCTTTGTAGATGTTATGGCAATTTAAACATTTTAGGACAAGGTACCAAGACAACAAAAGATGACAGTAAATGAATGAACATGAGGGCTCATATGTCATGTTTTTATATTGAGAGTGTGAAGCACAGAATATATTGTGTTTTTTATGCTTTAAAAAAGAAGCAAGACAAGTAAAAACCTAAATCCAATGCTGCAGATAAAAAGTAGCAGGGTAAAACAATCAATAAAACCAGCATTAAACTGAGATAAATCAGGCATCAAGAAAACAAAGATCTAAAAATATCACACTGTTAAAATTGCTACAGAACAGAGGCGCAAAAATATAGCAGGTATAAAAAGTTATGAGAATAAAAAGGTCTTTTCCAATATTCTACATTGCCTGTTTAGTTATGCAGGCGTAAGCAGGCCTGATTCCTGCAACCTACTTTATCAGGGAGCAGCATGAAAACCCATCGATAGGTTCACCTTAGGTTCGCCATAAGTTGGGACCAACTTGATGGCACACAACACAAAAACACAGCCACAGCCACACTGAGTGATGGAGGTCAGCTCAGCTGGCAATGGAGATGCAAGTGGATGACCTTTTCAACCCCTTCTCACCAGTGGGCAAGGCTGTGACAAGGAATTGTGAAGGGGCCTCCTTCCAATGGTTGAAGTCTTCCCCACACTGGAGGGAGGGGGAATGGAAACATCATCACCCTCTGCCCAGGTCATTAGCTCAACAGACTTCCATATCTCAATGTGGCTGCTGCCTGGTAAAGTAAATATGGGAGAAAATTTATTGCCACTACATGACTACATAGTGTTAGTGAATATAGTTATGGATCCACAACTAGAATCATAGAGTTGGAAGAGACCACAAAGGCCATCCAGTCCAACCTCTGGCCATATAGGAATACACAATCATATCAAAACACTCCTGACAGATGGCCTTCCAGCCTCTGTCTAAAAACTTCCCAGAAAAAGACTCCACCATACTCTGAGGCAGTGTGTTCCACTGTCAAACAGCTCTTGCCATCAGGAAGTTTTTCCTAATGTTTAAATAGAATCACTTTTCCTGTAGTTGGCATCCATTGCTCCATGCCTTCGTCTCTGCAGTTGCAGAAAACACACTTGCACCATCTTCAGTATATCTCTTCAAATGTTTAAACAGGGCTTTCATGTCATCTCTTAACCCTCTCTTCGCTGCTCCTCACAGTGCATGATTTTCAGGCCTTTCATCATTTTGGTCCCCCTCCTCAGGACACATCCTTCTTGATTTGTGGTGGCCAGAACTGCACACAATATTTCAGGTGAGTTCTGACCAAAGCAGAATTATGTTTGTTGCCGTTTTGTGCCTACTGATGGATCAAATTCCCTTTTTTAGCTGCCACACGATACTGCTGACTCCTATTCATGTTATTGTATTTTACTGATGCTGTTATTATTAGTTTTTTCAATCTTCAAGCAGCTATTATTATTATTATTATTATTATTATTATTATTATTCGGCTTGTGATCTACTAAACGTCCTAGATCTCTTTCACATGTACTGTTGCCAAGCCAGGTGTCTCCCAATTCCTATATCTTTGCATTTCATTTTTTCTGCCTAAATGCAGTACCTTACATTTCTGCCTGTTGAAATTCATCTTGTTACTTTTGGTCAAGGTTTCTAATCTGTTAAGGTCATTTTAAATTCTGATCCCATCCTCTGGGATATTGGCTACCCCTGCTAATTTGGTGTCATTTGCAAATCTGATAAGCATGCCCTCTATTCCGCCATCCAGGTCATTGCTAAAGATGTTGAGCAGCACTGGGCTCAGGACAGAACTCTCAGTTACGAATCCATTACTGCAATACAGAATGCCAACTATCATCATCATAATGATTATCATCATTGTCATCATCATTCATTATTACATTTATATCTCTATTACATCCCTTTTTCCTAAAACTGAGACTCAAGGCAGTGTGTATTATGTGATCAGTGGGAGGGCTTCTTAGTGTTTCTTAGTGAGAGTCTTAGTGTTTTCTCAGTGTTTTCCCTTCTGCATTTTTATTATCTCTCTGGCATTTTTGCTTCCTTTCTACCTCTTCAGGTCACTTCCTCCTTTCAAAAAAGATTGATCATCTCTTTGTTCCTTTTATCTGAGAAGGAACAACCACTCTGTCTGCAGTCATGGCTGCTAACTCATACCCAGACATAAAAGTTAGCTTTAGGAGCTTTTGCAGCCAAGTGTAGTTTGACTCTATTTACTGTATATCCTTTCCTATCTTTCAGGGTATTTTGGAAGACAATAAATGTATGTTTGCTTTTTACCATCCTAAACTAATCAGAGTAATAATCACATTGTACTAGCATACTGTTATAAACACCAAATAGTGCTCCATATCTCATCCTCTGGAAGCCAGTGGCCACCAGTTCTGAATCTGGGAAAATATAGAATAGGTATTTTAAAGCCAACCAGTAACTTTTGCAAAATGGAAAATCAAGCAACCATGGCTTACGAATTACATAGTTGTTAATACAAATCAACAGGAGCAATTTCAGAGGAACCTTCTGAGGAAAAGCCACTGGCTACAGATCAAGGAGCAATATCTTATGATTGCCTTGCCTAGTCTTGGAAAGAAGCTGAATTAAGCCATGCTGTTTATTATAGAGTAAGAAATGTTATTCCCTGTTCCCAGGCTTGGGTGGGAGAGGCCATTGATGTCTAAGTCTCTCCAAACTATGGCCCTGTCTGCACAGGACAAAATAAACTGGCCATTTGTTAAAATGTCTTCTTGGCTTACAGTACAGAACTCTGAGCAAGACAAATGCTTAAAATGGTACTTTACTAGTAGCAACAATCCCTTGACTGAATCTAATTTCAATTATTTATTTTATTTGTCCATTACGCTGAAATTAAGGCAAAAATTCTTTCAACTTTTCCATTATATCCTCAAGCAGCCCATTGCCTAATACATTTGCTGTCCTTTTCTCCTCCAAGAAAGAAATGCATCCCAAGCTCTTGGATCCCAAGGCTGCTGCTGCTGCTGCTGCTGCTAGGAAAAAAGAACTTTAGGAAGATCCATTCTATTCCCTTATTTGTAGTGAGGACAGGTTTCCAAGTAAATGCATTTCTTGAAGAGGAACAGGGAACATGGTGCTACTCAATGAACTTCTTAATTCATGTTCAAAATGGAGGACATTTTGAAATTCATTCTGGATGGAAGATTGAAATATAATAATAATAATAATAATAATAATAATAATAACAACAACTACTTTTATTTGTATACCGCCCTTCCTGCGATCAGGGCGGTGTACAGCATCTACAGTTAAAAACATTTCAAACAATACAATAAAAGATTACAATAAAACAAGGAATAAAAACAAGTAAAAACATTATCATCCCGAAGCGGTATACAATGGTTTATTCCAACGGCTTATCTGAGGGGAAGATGGCGATGACAGATAGCAATCAAGGATAAGCCTGATTAAATAGGTGCATTTTTAGCTCCTTTTTAAATTGGGGGAGGGAAGTAATCAAGCGGAGCTCAATAGGTAGTGAGTTCCAGAGGCTCGAAGCAGATATAGAAAACGCTCTCTTGGCAGTTGTCGAGAGCCTGGCCTCTGGAACTCTTAACAGGTGTTGTCCGCTTGATCTAAGTGTGCGGGGCGGATTATGTGGGGAGAGACGGTCCTTTAGGTACTCTGGGCCCAAGCCATTTAGGGCTTTATAGGTAACGACCAGCACTTTGTATTGGGCCTGGAAGCGAATGGGCAGCCAATGAAGATCTTTTAAGATCGGTGTTATATGGTGGGTCCTAGATGCCCCCGTGATCAGCCATGCTGCCATATTCTGGATTAATTGTAGCTTCTGGGTGTGGTACAAAGGCTGCCCCATGTAGAGCGCGTTGCAGAAATCCAACCGAGAGGTTACCAGAGCATGTACTACTGTTTCAAGGTCCCTCTGGTCCAGGCAGGGGCGCAGCTGGCGTATCAGCCGAAGCTGGAAGCAGGTGCTCCTGACTGTCGCATCCACCTGAGAAGTAAGGTGGAGCGACGAATCAAGGAGCACCCCCAAGCTGCGTACAGTGTCCTTTATGGGAAGCGTGATCCCGTTCAGGACAGGTGGAACCACCTCCCTACCTGGGCCGGGGGAACCTATCACGAGTACTTCCGTTTTCTCTGGATTCAGGCTGAGTCTGTTTTCCCTCATCCAGTCCATTACCAATTCCAGACAGGCCACGAGAGGAGTGACGCCGTCCCTGGTCACTGCATCAGTCGGAGACATAGAGAAGACTATTTGGGTGTCATCAGCGTACTGATAACCCCGCGCCCCATGCCTCCGGATGATCTCTCCCAGCGGTTTCATGTAAATGTTAAAGAGCATGGGGGACAGAATGGCTCCTTGAGGGACCCCAGAGGTGAGGGCCCTCTTATCGGAGCACACGTCCCCCAGCTGCACCATCTGGAACCTCCCAGAGAGGTAGGACCGGAACCACTGGAGCGAAGTGCCCCCGATTCCCACCTCTGCCAGGCGTTCCAGAAGGATACCATGGTCGATGGTATCAAAAGCCGCTGAGATGTCCAAGAGCACCAGCAGGGACACACTACCCCTGTCGATGCCCAGACGGAGATCATCGACCAGGACGACCATGGCAGTCTCAACCCCATGGCCTGCCCGAAAACCGGTTTGAAATGGATCTAGAAAATCCGTTTCATCCAAGATTGATTGAAGCTGGATTGCAACCGCCCTCTCGATCACCTTTCCCAAAAATGGCAGTAGCGAGACTGGCCAATAATTGTTGTGAACCAGGGGGTCGAGGGAGGGCTTCTTCAATATTGGTTTTATTGTGGCCTGGAAAAGGAGGACATCTGGTCACCCTGTTGGAGTATCCAGGCCCATGATTTGCAAGGTTCTTTGAAGACAGCTAAGATGGATAACTTGATATAGTTTATGTCCATTTATAACATAGATTTTCCTCAAGGGCACTTTCAGAGGGCTCTCATTACCAGAACTGGAAATGCAATTTCAGCATATAATTGGACATACCTGCAGGGTACTTCTCAATCGGCAGGATATTGCCAGTACACAAAGGTGACAAGGAGCAACACAAGCTGTTGAGTTTGGACAGCTTTCCTCTGTACGAGTGTACTGAAGCATTGGTGTGTGTGTGTGTGTGTGTAAATGTAAATGTTTGCTCCCAAGCAAAGAGCATGCCTCCTATGTTTCCACTGAGAGCTCCAGCAACCAAACATGTATGGAAGAAGCTGTCATCGTGCTCATGTTATCTTATACGGAGGGAGCCATTTCATTGCTTGTAAAAGAACAGAACGCAACACTTTTGTGGCCTTTTCACTTCTGATTTGGTTGCAAATTGACTGCATTTATTTTGTTACTTGTCTTTAAAATTATGTCTTTTCTCCCAGTGCCATAAGGACGATACACCTGCCAGCTTTTCTCCTCTTTATTTATAGAGCTTGGGTTTTGGCTTTCCTCGTCCTCATCACTTGAATACTCAGAGGAGAACTAGATCCTACAAGAAGCATGGATTCATTCTTTCCTTCTTTTCCTCATAGCATGTAACATGTCATCATCTACCTCATACCATCGGTATTGGCACTGGAACAAACTGCAGTGAAATTTTACTATTTTACTTGTATGTTTATTTTGGGCACTAACAGGGTGGGTTCAGGTGGAGCTAAACTGAGGACATTGCCCCTTTGAGAGTTCTGCCTCCTTGCATGAAATTTTGCTTCAAACCCAAAATTCGTAGCATTGCAGTAAGTGAGATATTGGAAATTGATCACAGCTAGAACTTTTATATTTGTTGTGTTTTCACCCCCTTTGTAACTCTGCCTGTCTCTTTTCTTTAGATGCCTGAATTCTGGGTGTATCCACACTGTAAAATTAAAGCAGTTTGACAACACTTTAATTCCTGTGGCTCTATCCTACAGAATCCTGAGATTTGTAATTTGGTGAGGTATACAGCCTGGTCTGTCAGAGAAAGAACTTTGGTGCCTCACCAAGCTACAAATCACAGGATTCTGTAGAATAGAACCATGATAGTTAAATGGTGTTAAACTGCTTTAATTCTGCTGTATGGCTACACCCTTTATTTATTTATTTATTTAAATTTCATTGTTGTTGGCAAACTAGATGACCATGCAAGGCTCACATGCAGGATATGAGGACCAAAAACTCCTTCTGGTTCCCTAAATACCTGGTATTCTTAGGTAATCTGCCTCTGTTCCTGGAGGTAGCATATAATTTATATTCTACCTCCAGGAATATCTTTATACTCTTTATCATCTACCTACCAGATAGAACAACTCTGACACTGTTGAATTAAATTTCTATCCCATAATGGAAACAAAGTGACTCAAGAGCCCCTACTTTTGCAAAGAATTATTTCATTTAATTCAGCCCACATCCCTGAGTCACTCCTTGAGGAATAGAAGTCAATTCAGAAGTCTGATACCCAAGAAGAATCCTGTTAGAAAGGACTGGACTTACCATTAAATTAATCTAAGGAGTTTAGAAGTTTAGCTACAGTCTTCCGTGTCTCAGTAAATAGATTATTGTAACCTGGAATACAATACAAGCACACAACTACATTCTATGCCAGTTGTCAATCATGTTTTTTTCCTCTTTCTCTGATCATTTCAGAATAAGGTTGTGCAGCTGGTTACCTACCATTTATTCTGGAATGCCAGAGTATACTAAATTTCCTGATTTATTGTCTGACTGGGATTACAAAACAGAGGGGAAGAAGGTATATTTGAATGCTTATGAACATTTTCTAGATATTTGCTATGAGTGGATGCCAATTGCTGATTCTAGCGGAAGGAACAAAAAGATCGAAGGCTTGGTGGTGGCAACTGAAGATCCCAAATTACATTATCCTACATTAAGCATAAATAAAATGAAAATAAACCATAGTCAACAAGTACTTTCTATCATGACAATCAGGTATTAAGTATTCCTGCAGATTCAATTACAGTACTTACTTCTGTTGTGCAATGTGAAAGATGGTAGTGTATCTCACAAGCAAAATAATCAGTATTCACATGTGGAAGGTGAGCAACAACCAGCCCCACAGTGCCACCTCCTCCCCCACAAGGTCTGTTGTTTTTGTTGCTAAGTGATCTCAAGTCAACCCTGAGTCATGGTAATCCTGTAGATGAGACCTTCCATTCTCCACTGCTCTGCTTAGGTCTCTTTCTACTGCCTTCTACCTTTCCTAGCATTATTGTATTTTCTAAAGAGTTGTGCCTTCTCGTGATGTGTCCAAAGTACAACAGCCTCAATTTGATCATTTTAGCTTCCAGGGAGAGTTCAGGCTTGATCTGTTCATGGACCCATTTGTTTGTCTCTTTGGCTGTCCACACTATCCTCAGAACTCTCTTCCAGTACTACATCTCTAATCACTTGATTTTCTTCTAATCCACTTTTTTCACTGTCCAGCTCTCACATATGTACATGGTGATGTGGACTACATTGGACTGGACAATTATAACTTTAGTGCTCAAGGTATTTTACTTTACTCTTTAGGATCTTGTCTGTTTCTTTCATTGCTGCCTTTCCCATTCCTAGTCTTGTTTCTTCACAGCAGTCTCCTTCCTGATCAATGTTTGATCCAAGATACAGGAAATCTTTAAGCGACATATGTGATCGGGCCAAAGCCTTATTTAGTCCAGTGTTCTGTTCACACAGAGGCCAACCAGATAGCTGGGATAGCTGGAAAGCCCACAACCAGGACATGAGAGCAACTATCCGCTCCATCTTGTGTTCCCCATCAGTTTTGCATAGAGGCATGTTGCATCTGGTATTGGATGTCACATATGACAATTCTGCATGTTTCACAGAGCCCCAGACTTAGGGGGCTCTTGTCATTTGTCCTGGAAAACCTGGAAGGTCCCAGACTGAAGAGACTAAAAAAATGTCCAAGCCGGTTGGGCCAACTGAAGTAGTAGATTTCTCTTTCATCATAGACTGATGGGTAGGTTAAAACAAGGCAATGGTGACGAAGCAGGAAACTGCACAAGAACACTAGCAATGGTAGGACTCATCTTGCCCTGCTGGCTCCAATTGCTACTACACAAGCATAGCATTGCCACCTCATTCTTCCATTCTTTTCCTCTTCCCATGACAAGCCCAGATGGGAAAGGGAAGAAGGAAAGCAGAGATGTCCTTGTTTTGTGTGGTCATTGTGCTGGCAGCTTCCAGTCTCTTTTCTCTCTGTGACTGCTTGGAGGCCTGGCTTTCTTTGAGCCAGCTAGTGGGGGAAAGAGTGGGGGGATATATTCAGAGTAGTATATTCAGAGATAGCTGTTTTGGCCATATAGCAAAGTCCAATAACATCTAAAATCTACAAATCAGTGATACCTGTATTCAGACAATAAAAATTGACAACATATCGTATATACTTAGTTATAATCATGTATAAGTCAAGGGCAGGTTTTGGGACCAAAATTATGGATTTTTATATGACCCATTGATAAATCGAGGGTAAAATTTAAGGCATCTAACAAAGGATGTAAAGGACAAAGCATGGAAAACAATGCCAAAAAACTTACAAAATTCCAGCAGGTATAACTAACTGCTTGTGCTCATACTAAAAGCTGGATAGATGAGAAAATAGAGGGGGTTCAGTGCTTCCAAGGCAGATAATACTCTTGCCTTTCATCAGGGCATGGTTCCTTTTTAAATGAGAGTTAAAAAGTGCAGTGATTAATGTGTTGAATTTGTTGAATTAATGTGTTGGGCTAGAACAGCATGTCTCTCTTTCTCTTTCATTCTCTCTCTCTCTCTCTCTCTCTCTCTCTCACAGAATATTCCACAAAAAATTTGCTTGGTGGCCTTATTTTTTACTAGGAGGGATTCACAAAAAGCATATTTTTAAAAAAATATTTTTAGAATTTTCAGCTCAACTCTAGCCCAACAATGGAAAGAGAATGCTGGAGAAGACACACCTTTGATCCGAGGTAGCACCGTGATTCTTATGCTTTCAAGACGTTTCAGAAACTTTTGAAACAATACATAAAAACTTCACCAACTTTATTTTCCTTATTTATTTTTCCAGCTTTGAAGTTGTCATCAAAGATACATGACAGCCACCTTTCCGCCAACACTTAGAATAGCATCCTTTGAAGATGTTTATTTCTGTCACTTTTCCAGATTAAAACAGGTGATTACCTCAACATCCCTAAGCTTAGATGTTGGGTTTAGGTTTCTTCCACCATCACGGAAATGACATTGAATCTATCACAACTCTGCCATGCTCTTTGTTCTAAGGCTTCCCAAAAGCAATGGGTGAGAAAGCACTTCAAACAATCTTTGTAGTGGTGACAGGAGTTTTCCAGTTAAATGCTCAGAAATAGGTTGCTTTGAAGCATCTGCTTCCAAGTGATGATCAGGTAATGCCAGCTGAAAAAGGTGCTTACATTCTAACAGGAAATTACACCTTTCCCCAATACCATATGTGGCAGTGATGAGGGAAATGCACCATGCACATGTTCAGAGGAACTCTTTTAAACTACAACATCACATGCCCCAGACCTAGTACTGACATGTGAACACCACCATTTTAATCCAACTGCCCCGTTGAAGCTAGTCAGGTGAATAGTTTCACAAAGCCTACTGAGCCAAATTAACAGGCATTCCATACATTTTTTGCACAAACAAGCAAGAATTTGCAAACCACTCTACTGGTTAGCTACTAAATTTCAAGTCCCATCTTGTATTGCCCAAGTTCCTATGAGCTGAGGGCAACTACATCTACTATTGTGCATGTGATACCCTGTGCCAAGTTTCCTTAACATATTTAGGGGTAAGTTTTTCACTTTTGTGATGTCAATAGGTCAACAAAATGTATTTGAATCTGCAGTCTCATTGGTTCATACAAGCGTTGGATGGTTCTACCTGTTCCAGGTCTGCTCTAGACTATTGCAGCCAGTGAAGATCTTTCAGTATCGGAGTTATATGGGAGGCCCTGGAAACACCAGTGACCACCCGTGCTGCCATATTCTGCACTAATTGCAGCTTCTGGGTGTGATACAAAGGCTGCCCCATGTAGAGCGCATTGCAGAAATCTAATCGAGAGGTTACCAGAGCATGTACTATAGTTTCAAGGTCCCTCCAGTCCAGGTAGGGACGCAGCTGGCGTATCAGCCGAAGCTGAAAGCAGGTGCTCCTGACCGTTGCATCCACCTGAGAAGTAAGATGGAGCGACGAATCAAGAAGCACCCTCAAGCTGCGTACAGTGTCCTTTACGGGAAGCGTGAGCCCGCTCAGGACAGGTGGAATGACCTCCATCCCTGTACCAGTACTTCCGTTTTCTCTGGATTCAGGCTGAGTCTGTTTTCCCTCATCCAGTCCATTACCGATTCCAGACAGACCACGAGAGGAGCGACGCCATCCCTGGTCACTGCATCAGTCGGAGACATAGAGAAAACTATTTGGGTGTCATCAGCGTACTGATAACCCCGCGCCCCATGTCTCCGGATGATCCCCAGCTCTCTTCTCCAACTTCTCCTACTGCCTCATAGTATCTACATCTTGAGGAACACATCTTATCCAGCTTGTGTGCAAATAAAACTACGGGGCTTTCTAGATTGGCAGGAAAGTGTGACATGAAGTTGCCTTTTCCTTAATGCTTAGCAGCTGCACCACAGCCTTTAGATGGAGCTGCGCTGTTCCGCAGTTTTTAAAAAGGAAGCTGGGAAAACCAGCACCTTTTAAAAGGTGCTTCTTCTCCCCTAAAATGCAAAAAAAGCGTTTTCATGGCACACTTTCCCTTTTTCTCATCTAAAGGCTAGAGTTTCATGCAGCCATGAACACACTTCTTTTTGCCAATCTAGAATAGGCCTACATATAGAAGGATGCAGGACTTAACTAAAAGGTTTACGCACACTCCTCTTGTTCATGTAGACCATGTTCTAATTGCCTTTTTGTTATGAACAAAGGTAGACAAATGAAGAAATGTGACTTATACTCTTGGGCCATCATGGTTTTCCCGCATGCCTCCATCAGTTCTTACAGAGGTGATGGGGACCATTCACACCAAAGAAAAGGCATATGCCACTCCTTCTGTGGCTTAGTGAAGAAAGCTCTCATAAAACAGGTCAAAACAGATATTTATGAGAGTGGAATTGATCAAAGAATGGACTTTTATGTTTTAGCTTCCAGATCAGAAAAGGCAGCTGTTTTTCAAAGTTCCAGAGGTCCTTTGATTCTACTTTCTTGCTGAATAGTATGATTTCATTACACAAAATAGAGGTTTTGGATGTATTCTTTGGCTTGCAAAGGCAGCACCTACCCCCACTTACCCTGCTCAAAAGTAATTACAATCCCATGCTGCTCTGATATTTATTACATATTATTATTTGACTGCCCATTTATGAGACATAATTAGGGCTTTAGCAAGCTATAAGTAAGATAGATTTTTTTTAACTTTCTGGCATATTCATTAAGATGACTGATTATCCTTGGCAGAAAACTACGCAAGTGTGAGCCTCTTAAATAAAACCTAAACAATAATCTTTCCCCATCTGTCAAACCCCAATAATTAAAGGAATCAGTGGCATTTAGAATTAGTACCTTCACATTCATGTTGGGATGGCATCTAACATTAGTTTGACGGACGGCATTATTTTTCACCATGCCGCCATCTTGTTCTCATTTTTTTTGCTAACACAAAACACCTTGCTGAGGACTACTAATAAATGCATTTTCCACTACGCCAAGACTGCATCTGCACTGCAGAATTAATTCAGTTTGACACTGCTTTAACTGCATGGCTCAATGCTATGGAATTCTGAGATCTCTAGTTGATTTAAGGCAATTTAAAAGCATTTAAAGCAAAAATGGGAGCAGCACTACAGCATGGCCTATTTTAAAAATCCTTCTATAGCAACCAGTTAAAATTCTCTTCAAATAAAAAGGTCTTTGTCTGCCAGTAGAAAGGAAGCACAAAGAGAACAGCCTAGCCTCTTGTGGGAGGAAATTCCACAGCCTTGGAGCAGTCACTGAGAAGGCTCTGCCCCATGTCTTCACTAAAAGTGCCCAAATGTTTTATCCTTAGATGATGGGCATTCAGATTTTAGGACTGAGGGTTCTCATTTTTGTTTTTAATGTTTATAAACTGCTTTAAATCAGTTTTGATTTTAATGGGATAATTTGTTTAACTGTTTTTAGTTGCTTGCTACTATTATGATTGAGTTTTAGCCTTATTTACTTTCAGTCTAGTTTGTGAGATAGCTTGGGTCCCATATTTGGAGAATAGTGGATTATAAATTAAATAGATCAGTGGGTCCAGACCCTGAAAAGCATTATTTCTAGCATAGAGTTTTGAAAGGTTACTTTGGGATTTACCATTTACATACTCTCCAGGCAAATTTCCCCTTGCTGTTCTCGGAGTTGTAGTTCAAAAAAATAACTTTTGCAATCCCTATTAGCATTACTGGATTCAAACGTGGATACACACACACAAATCCAATGCAATGAAAGAGTTTTTTTACACCTTAACAGTATCTCATTTGCATTTATTGTGGATTGCTTTTAGTTTATTATTTCAAGGCTGTATGCATTCTGTGATTCTGCAGAACATGGACAAAATTTGTTAAGGGATGTACAGTTGGGGCAGAGAGATCAGTTTTCTAAGTTTTGTGAAGATAGATTTTAAATCTACAGGTTAAGTTTCCCTTATCTAGAATTCCAAAACCCAAAATATATCAAAAACCAAAACTTTTTTCATGGGTAGCTAAGAAAGTGACACCTTTGCTTTTGTATGGTGCACAAAGTGTGCACACTTTGTTTCATACACAAAATTATTAAAAATATTGTATAAAACTACTTTCAGGCTATGTGTATAAGATATACATAAAACGTAAATGAATTTTGTGTTTAGACTTGGTTCCCATCTCTAAGATATCTCATTATGTACATACATGCAAATACAGGTTTTCCAAAATCCAAAAAAAAAAAAAAAAAATCCAAAATCTGGTTCCAAGCATTTCAGAAAAGGAAGACTTGACCTATATATGGAACATGTGTAATAAATATCCAAAGGAATGCAGGTATCAAAATCTCAAGAATTTAAAGAAAGAGCAGGGCTTCAGTCCTTCCTAAGAAGGTAATTAGAAACTCTACTGTTTTATTCAGAATTGAAACAACTTGCTATGTTTTTCATTAAATGTTTTTAAAATCATTTTTGTTTTTTCTATCCCATGTGACAGAGGTAGGTCGATGTCTAGCATTTTTCCGCACACAACCATTTTCTGTTTTTGTGATGATTGTTCAGAGCTTTCACATAATAGGTTCTTGAATCAAACATCACTGAAGTACATAATAGGCTGGGCAGAAAAAGAATATAAGGTTATGGACTTGCTTTTTGAGCCTTGTTCCAGCTAGATCAGTAATGCAAGTTTGGTTGGAATTGCCATTTCACCTTATCTTTTCAATTTGATATGGTATTCTTAATAATGGCTTAAAGCTTAATGTTTGCCTTTTCTTTGCTGGCTGCTAGCAGACTTCTCTGGAAGTTACTGAGGTCAGGAGATACTATACTTCTAACAGCCAAAGAAACAGCAGACAAGCTGCTGTAAAATGTCAGAGGACAAAAAGTGTGGTTTATCCATTTCTTCTCACTTGGCAAATCCTATAAATCCAGGTCCTGGTAAAGTAATCTTCAGTGTGTGTGTGTGTATCAGAATAGTAAACAATACAACAATATCTGCATTCCACATTCTAAATTATTTTGCGTCACCTCAATTCCTCCTACTCTTCATTGTCTGACAATGCAGAAGCAAACGGAAACAGAATGGAAGGCTAAAGTGTATCTACATTGCAAAATTAAAGCAGTTTGACAGCATGTTCACTGCCATGAAAAGCATGGCAGTGAAAAGCATATGATTTGTTGTTTGGTGAGGCACCAGAGTGCTCTGACAGACCAGGCTGAATACCTCACCAAACTACAGATCCCAAGATTCTATTGGGCAGTTAAAGTGAGGTCAAACTGCTTTAACTCTGCAGTGTGGCTACACCCTTAAGTAGAAAAGCAAAAGACACTGAGCAAAAACGTTGATCCAATGAGTATCTTTTTGCATTGGTCTGATGTCTGCTTCCCTTGAGATGTCTGCTCCCATTCTGTCCAAGAAAAATCAGGGACATTTTATTCCCTGCAGCTACATGACACCAGAAGCAACATAACACAAGAACTCAGTTTCTTCTGGCACTTATGATGGGGTTTCATCAATGCCATAACAGTAAACAAGTTTACTTGAAAAACAACTTTCCATAGATTTAGATGAGACCCAATTACACATGAGTGGCACAGAGGGTTTTACTCAGAGTTTGGAAGTACAAATCTGTTGAAAGTTGAGGCTGAAACGATGAGGTACTGAGGGGAATTAAGAGCTACTAAGGAAGACTACTGGACATGCATAACATCAGTGGATTCAAATGGGGTAAGTATGTGAGAAGTTTAACAGCTTAGGGGTAGGAAAGATTTCTGCTTGAAACCTTGGAGAGATACTACCAGACTGTATCAGCAGGGGATGAGCTTGATTGTCTAAGATCATTTTTTTCTTTTCTTGTGTGACTTTTTACATCTTCGCCTGATGAAGAAGCCAGCGAAGCTTTGAAACCTGCATAATGTATTTCGTGCATTTTAGTTGGTCCCACCAAGGCATCACTGTTTTTTGGATTTTGATTTTTGTTGTATTTTGCTGCATGACCAACATGGCTTCCCCTGAATATGTTTCCTAGATCCAAGAGGATTTCCAGCTTGTAAGATTCTTTCCAGGCAGAAGGGAAACAGTGTGGGTAAGTGTTATTCTTAAGACTGAAGCTCTGCTAAGGCCAAGGCCAAACCCTATTATGCTTCAGATATTGGAACATGGAGTCCCATGCAAGACAACATTCCATCATCAAAATAACCAAACTTTGGTACAAACAGCCAAGAGAAATCCTGTGATTGTGAGCCATCCTTTCCTGAAGTGATAGATTTCATCAGCTGTTCCTATACCCTAGAGAGAAAAGTTGAATTATCTTAGTGGGTATCTATATCCAGTGTTTTCTTTTTTCCTCTACCTGCTTATGATCTTCCAGCTAGAAAAGGGCATGGCAGAATTTTGATTCATTTCAGTTCAGGTTAAAAAAAGAAGGAATAATTACACCTGATAAGTCAGCCATACTTCAAAACAGGACAGCTTGTCTTACTTCCAGGTTCCAGCATGACAAATGAGTCTCTGTCTACTTCACAGAAGATGCTGCAACTCTCCAGCCATGAGTGGCTTCTCCATACATCTGCTTCAAGGCTGGCAGTTTTATGATGAAAAGATGATTAGTTCAAATGTGTCATTTAAGGAAGAGCAATGTAGAATCTCTCTTCAACCAATTATAATAAAAATTATTTCCCTGCATCTCAAGAGCCACTGAGGACAGAGAACATGGAGCACACTTAATTACTTGATCTGATCCAAAAGTGTTTTTTTTTTAATGTTCTGCAAACCTTTGAATAAATGGGGATTGTTTTTAGGTGGTATACTGAACAAAACAACATAAAAGCAGCCCTGCTGAATCAGACCAAAGGTTTAACTGGCCAGCATTCTATTTTTCAGAATATCTAACCAGATGTTTCTAGGAAGCCCACAAGCAGGACCGAAGCACATTAGCATCACCCATTCTGTGTCAGCCAGCATGACTCTGATTAAAGATGTTTATATATCTATTTGCTGTGGAGCTGCAAAAAAGGGGGAGGGGTAACAAAACCACACTGGCAACCACTTGGCAATATAAAGCCACAACTTTATTGAGCACAGCATAAAGAAGAAGGAGGGTTGGCCCGAAATACATAAGGTCTGGATCTGTCATCCGCCAACTCCCTGTTGGCCGAAGAGCTCATATTGCCTGTTCGTGACTATATTTTGGGATGACAGAGGGGCAACCAGCAAAGACTCCGATTTATACTGCACGAAAATGAGCATGCGCGCATTTTATACCCTTGTCACCGAGGAATGCTCATTCAATGTTGGCCGATGTCGCCCCCGCATTGGCGACATCACTACACTCAGCATCCCCAGATCCCCAATGGATTCCTGAACCAATGTTCCGCCGCTCAGTAAGTCACGCCCATCAGATCCGAGACCTGTGCAACTGTCATGAAGGCTAGACCCCCATGGGGGGGCTGCCTTCTGCCAACCCTCCTTAGCGCCAAAGACTCCCCCTTCCCGAGCCCTGGCAAGAGTCCACGTGTGGTCGTATGTAAGCCCTGAAGGCCCTGGACTTCCATCTCCCAAGCCTCTTAATGGTATCCTGGGGCATCCCGCATTGTGCCGCTGCCGTAGCTGCCCCAATGCGAAAGGAATGGCTGCCAAATTCCATGGGAGGTAGACCAGCCTTCTGAAGGCTGGCTCTAAGTACTGAAACAAACTGGAATCTGGTGAGCAGGGCTCCATCCTCATGTGTAAAGAGGGGGCCCACAGCATGCCTGCGGGATGCCATGTAACTCTTAAGAGTCCTAACAGGACACAAACAGTGGCTCTGTAGCCTGCTGAGGGTGATGATAGTTCCCTTAGCCAGCTGGTCACACTTGGAGCTCCTGAGGTGAAGGAGGATAGTGCTGTCACCCAGAGATATATCTCCCATCTGCACACACTTGGAAGACTCGCTCAACTTGGTGGGGGGGACCAGCTCGCTGACCCTAAAGGCTCCGAAAAATGCTGTAATAAATGCAGCCTTGAAAAGCCTAGCCTCCGCTCCGGAATGACAGACCCGCTTGAGTTGCTTAATGATTCTACACAATACCTCAAAACAAATGGGTCTTTTAGTGTCAGAACCCCGAAAGGCCTGTCTCCTCAGGCCCTCCAGAGACTTACGTACTGGGAAGGAAGAACATGGGTCCTTAAACCTGCCCGCTTTAGAAAAGAAGGAGATCCCTGCCAGGTGGACTGACATGGTGCGAGAAGCAGAACCAGCCTCCTGGAGCCACACAAGGAATTTGAGCACTGTCTCAGTTTGAATTGGCCAGTGAGGGTGGAGGCCTGAAGCCTGAAAGAAGGCATGTAGCTTGGAGATGGCTCTGATGTATGCTCTGAGGGGGGCCGAGGCCAAGGAAGCCAAGATGTTCCGTGTCACAACAGATCTCCAATGTCCCACAACAACTCTGGGAAGGGAGTGGGAGATGAGTCCACTTCGGGCACCAACTGACAGAACCTGGCCTCCTGAAAACGAGACAAAGTGTCTGCGATATTATTTTCCAAACTGGGACCAAATCAAGCCCTAAAGGTGATGTTTTTCATAAGGCAAAGCAACACAAAAGGGTGCACTAGGAGCATGACCCTCGCAGATTTGCAAGTTTGCTGGTTAAGGACCCTGACCGCTGCCTGGTTGTCACACCAGAAACATACCTGCCTGTTGGCTAGGTCACTGCCCCAAATGTGTACAGCTACCAATATCGGGAAGAACTCCAAAAATATAAGATCACGGAGTATGCCTTTTTTCAAGCCACAGGCTAGGCCAGCACTGGGCACACCAGTGGCCTTGGAAATAGACCCCGAAACCAAGGCTCCCCGCTGCATCAGAGCGAACCTGAAGGGATTCGGCCAGGTTCCATGGGCGCTGCCAAATGGAAACCCCACTGAAACTGTTGAGGAACATGTCCCATATGTGAAGGCCTTGCTTGATCCCTTTGGATAAGTGGATATGATGGTGGAGGGACTTGACACCTGCCACGGCCCTGGCCAACCTGGCACAAAAGGCCCTGCCTGGGGAGATAACCCTGCATTCAAAATTGAAGTGACCGATCAAAGATTGGACCACCTTAAGGGTAGCCTTAGGGGCAGAAAGAGTGGATTTGATCAGTGAATGAAGTGTTTGGAGTTTGTCCTCCGGCAGGCGAGAAACTCCAGCAACTGAATCCAGTTGGATTCCCAAATAGGTGAGGGAGGTGGCAGGGCCCTCGGTCTTCTCAACTGCAAGGGGGACACCCAGCTCGGTTGTAAGGGACTGGAAGGTGGCTAAAAGTGTGGCACAACTATTGTCCCCCGCCCTGCCCATGAAAAGAAAATCATCCAGGTAGTGGGTGACTAAAGGTGAGGTGGCCTGCCTCTTGACCTCCCATTCCAAAAAGGTGCTGAAGGTTTCAAAGGCTGAGCAACTCACTGAGCAGCCCTTGTCAAAAAACCATTAGCTTTCAGATTTGAAACCAAGGAGCCAAAAATCATCAGGGTGCACTGGCAGGAGCCTGAAGGTGGACTGAATGTCGCACTTAGCCATAAGGGCACCCCGACCACATGCACGTACAAGCCTGACCGCATGATCAAAAAATGCGTAGTGGACTGAACACAGCTCAGGAGGGATTGCATCATTGACAGACCCACCTGGGGGTAATGACAGGTGGTGTATGAGGCGGTATTCGCCTGGAGTCTTTTGGGGGACCACACCTAGAGGGGACACCCTAAGATTTGGTAATGGTGGGGAAAGGAAGGGGCCCACCACCCTGCCCGCTTGGCACTCCTTGACCAGCTTGGCCCGAACAACTTTGGGCATGTCCCTGGCTGATTTGAGGTTGCTTGCGTCCGAAGCCTCCCTGGGGCCTAATGCCGGGATCCTGAAACCCTTCGTAAACCCTTCCACCAGATAGGTGGCTGCTTCGTGGAGGGGATAAGTCTGGAGGAGGTTGATGAGGACAGCTGGGTGGACAGGGGTGGGGGCAAGAGAAAAGCAGTCTGGAGCAGCCTGATGAACCTCATTTTGGACCCCCCAACCCCCCAGTGGCAGAGGTGGGGGGACCATCTCTTTTCCCAGAGGTTGCAAGGGTGGGGCGTCCCTGACGAAAGGGTTGCTTTGAACTCTGGAGGCGGGTGCAAGCATGCTTTGGGTGGGGCCCTCAGCACAGGTCACAACTGTGCTCGAATCTGCAGGAGGAGCGAGAACACTTTCCCATGTTGAAATCCCAGCAAACAAACTTGCGAGAGTCCTTTTTGCTTTGCCGCCTATTGTACCTGGAGTCAGACCTGCTCTTAATGTGAAGACCCACCCTTAGTAGCCAAATGCTGCTGTTGATTTGATCCCATCTGTCTAAGCTGTTCTTGGCGGCCTGCTTGCGGAAGGCAGCATCATAGGCGATAGCCGCCGCCTCGCCAGCTACAAGTCTGGCCCTGTGGACATTGGACATGTGATTGGCCAAGTGTCAAGCCCTTTCTGGGTAGGCCATGGCCACAACGCCCAGATACGTGGTGAAACCATCGGACCAATTGACAAAAGAGCGCTCGACGTGGCAAGGCTTACGTTTTTTGTCACCTTTTGTTTTTATAGGGGATCCAGCATTGTCCTCCAGAGGCTCCAGGAGGGAGAAAACATCAACATACTGGCCCTTGAAGATCCTTTTTCTCACTGAGTTAGTGACATGAAGGCCGGGGTAGGTCTCCCCTCGGGCAGGGAGAGGATGAGGCACAGCCTCTGCATCAACCCACACTCCCTCCAAACCATGCCGTCTAGCCCTCCTCCTAGCAGCCTTCTAACCAATACTCCCTCTTTGACAGCACCCCAGTGGAAGACTCACCAACCCCATCACCCGACACTCCACTGATACTCCCACGATCCCTTCTCGAATGCTTCCTGTTCTTGGCTCTCCTCTTGCGTCTCGATGCTCTGTGTGAGGACCCGGAATCGGAAGATGGTGTTGATGAAGGTGAAGAGCTGTAATTAGAAGAACTGGTGTCAGACAAGGAGCTGGAATTTAAGCTGGGAGCTGCTGTCTCACGCCGATGATGTCTACGCCTCACATCGTGCCCACGGCATTCTGCATGCTCAACCTTGTCGGAGTGGATCTGTGGTGGTTCCGCCGTCTACTCGCTCATGGCCGGTGGGGGTGGTGGGGGTTGTTGACTCGGCTCGTTCATCCCAGGAGGCGTATTGCTTGGGGCTGTGCCAGTGTACGTTGATGTTCGAGATAAGCAGAAAGCATGCAGGCCAATGACGCCAAAGCTTCGCCGTCCACTGGTTGTGACACAGGGTCAGGCAGTGAAGGTGGTCCTGCCAGCAAAACCATAGGCACCCTCGGGATAGCTGAGGCCAACATTGAGGGTTTGCTGCTAGGCGCAGGTTGAGCCTCCCCCCTTGGCTGATGAGGGGGGCAGGATGTTGTGGCTCCATCATATGGTGGCACTGGCTGAGGAGGAAGTGGTGCTGCTGCCCCAGTAGGTACCAACTGTTGCGGAGTTGGTGGGTGCTGCAATCCCACTGGATGGTGTCTTTGGCTGAGAAGGGGGGGTTGAGGTGGCGCTGACCCCGAGGCTTGGGCGCCAGGCCTGCCCAGGACTTGGAGGGTCAGCCGCTTTGGCCCCTGGTAGCGGGACGTGTGGGTGCTGCATTCTCGGCTTGCTTAGGAGAAGGCATCCCGGCCCAGGCTCGAATAAATGTGCTGAGGCTGGATGCTCCAAGCCCTTCTAATACTGTTGCTGTTATTAATACAGTGCAGATGCACCCTGAGACTTACCACTTTAGCTGAGGATGCTTGCACTGCCTGGAGGTTGGATTTGCTGGCCTTTATGGTCCTTTCTAACAGTACTTTTGTGTTTCTACAGATGTCAATAAATAATGTAACACTGCTCAGCATGGAGTTACAGCATCCTTCAATAACACAGGAACCTAATAGCTATATGCTACTGATTACCATTTGTCACAAGACAGCATGAGGGAGAGGTCAGAAGCAGCTTCCAAAGAACAGTATTAGGAAGGGAAGATCATCTTCTCATCTTACAACTGTATATACAGATGTTTTCATGCCACTTCAGCTGCCGTGACTTTGTCCTGTAAAATCCTAGGATGTATAGTTCCTTGAGATAATACTGAGAATTCTCTGCTGGGAAGCTTTGGAGAGCTGTAGTTCAGGAATGAGAAGTAAAGCTTTCCTGCATAAAATTCTACATCTCTGCCCATATTGCAAGCCCCATGATTCACAGGATAAAGACATGGCAGTTAAGTGGTATGCAACTGCTAGAACTGTATAACATAGCTATGCACTTGTACTCACTATCAACAGGCTTTGCAATAAGATGCAACAGAAATAGATGATATGGGAATCAGGACCACTTCACCAGCCCTGCTGAAGGACTGTTTACTTCAGCTGTTACAAACACCCTTTCCTAGATGTGTATCTTTTTAGATGTAAGCCTGGAGGCAGAGACTGCCTATTTGCAGTTGAGTTCACGTTGTTCCAAGGGACTCTTTGGCTAAGAGGTGAGATTACAATGGAATAAATAAAAATGTATCATGTGCAAGGGCAAGGAGCTTAAAAGTATGAGTAACACTCATCATTCATTCTTGCAAAAAGAAGAAAGACATAAGAATAAAGATGTATTTTAGCAGAGTGCAACTCCATCACCCCATATCTCTTTTTATACCATTATCCCATGGTGCCCTCTATTCTTGCTGTGCATCCTTATCTTTTGTGTATGTGTGTGTTTCAAACAGATAGTCTTAGCTACATAGCAACTTGCCTTCTCCAATAGCATCTTATCTGTCAGTCTTTGCTATCTCTAGTCATCTGTCCATCTATCCATTTATTGTCAGTTCTTATACTAAGGAGCATCCCAGCAACATTCATTTTACATTTCTGCCATTTCTAATGGTCACATCACTTGATTACCTTTGAGGGATGGTGACATAAAACACACTCTGTGCAAAAAGAGAGAGGGAAAAAGAAAAGGGTGAAGAGCTGTCATCTCCTTAGGAAGATATTCATTTGAAATGGAAGGAATAGAGGAAAAACAAAGAAAGAATGAGAAGGACTGACACAGAAAATAATTGCCTTTTAAAAAAAGAATGGAGATTCTGGCATGTTTGAAATCATCCTGACCTTAATGAATCTCATCAATAATGGGCTTTTCACATTGTTCAAGACAGTTTGAGTTCAGAATCTGATGCAAACTGATGAGAGACTCCGATGTTGTATTGAACTGTCAAGTGAGGTTTTTGAGCTGTTTCTTGGTGTTTTCTCTGCACTGGTTTCATAAGCGTCCTGTGCTATGCTCCCATTCAGATGAAATTGGATCTATGCCAATTCTTCAGAAATATCATATTATCACTTGTCTACACCTGCCAAAACCTCCGGACTCACCCTGTATCAGATACAATCTGTTTACATGACACAAGATCCAGGGTGAATCTGGATCTTTTGGCTGGTAACCTGAACTAAAATAAGTTCCCTTTTTCTCCAGAGTTCTCCAGAATATGTGGTGTTTTACTGGTTGTTCCTGCATGTGGACAGTTGGATCCAGCCAGATTTGAGTAGGTGGTAAGCATTTCCATTTTTAATGGGCCAATGCTGCCTGCCTACTTCTCCCTAGCTGAGCTCAGACACTGGTGAGAAAAGAAAAAAGTCTTCCTCCATGGTGCTGCTGGTCCTCCCTTGTCACTGCTATCTTGGCCAAGCACTCTGTCCCTATGCTCCCCTCCCCCAGAGCCCTGCTGGCCATGCAATTGCCCTCCCTTCCATGATCATTTGACTGGATGCTTCCTGGGGACCTCACTTCCAGCAATGTCATTGCCAGCAGGGCTTTTCTAGGGTTGGGTTGGGTTGGTGCTCAACCAGGATGGTGGCAGCAACAGAAGACTCACAGGAGTAGAGAACAACAAAGTGGTGCTAATTCGTATTCATGTTGTGGAACTGTAGAGACAGCCACATGATTGCTTTATTGACAGATTGGATTCGGAACAACTCTGGAGCAAAATACTCAGGTCTGCATTTGGAGTATTTGTGCTGGTCTAGTCAAGTTTATTGTTGTTGTTAATCACCCAACTCATGGATTTTAATGATTTTTAAAAATTTGTTGTAAGCCACTTGGAGTCTTGAAATTAGAAGAAGATGGGATGGAAATACAACAACAATTATAAAAGAGACAGAGATGTACATGTAAAAGGTAATAATGTACAGCCCAGACCAGTGCTGAGCATGCTGTAGGCTTCAGAAGACTGCATTTGGCTCCTCCTTTCTCTGATGGAGTGCAATAGAATATCTAACATGCCCAGAAGTAATGTTATTGGTGATCAGACCCACCAAATCCGGGTTTTTTGGGGGGGGGGTTCCCAGAACAGCATTGAATTCCCAAAACAGCAATTATGGGTAAAACAAAGCCCATGGATTCAAGTGGGGACAATTTTCAGCCAAATAAAAAAAAAGGGGGGGGGCATATTAAATTTCTTTTTGAAGTTTGAATGCTGCCTGGGACCTCCCATAAGGAGAAATGTGACATAAGTGCACAAGTCCCTTCCCTGTACTACAATAACACTAAATAATGTTTTACATGTGATTTGTGGCACCCTTGGGCAAAAGAATTCAAAGATATAGTTGTTGTTATTATGTAGAATCAGTATGTAGAGATAAGAGTCTGTGATTTAAGTCTATGAAAGCTCATGCTGCCAACTTCTTTCTTTTAGTTAGTCTCAAAGGTGCTACAAGATCTCTCTACATACTTGGCCAAAAGAAGTTGCTGTCTGTTGGATGGACAGTGAACACCAGCCTCCTAAAAACAGAATTTCACCTGTATAACCAGTAAGTTCAAATTTGTTTTTGCATACTTGTGTGCCACAATAAAGGTATTCCATACCCTGGTCACATCAAATGGTGACAATCCCAATTGAATCCATTCCCATTCTAGGTTGTAACACAATAAAATGTGGAAAAGTCAAAACACATGAATATTTTGCAAGGCAGTATATTCTGATCAAAACAAATGTGATATCATTAATGATGATGATTTGAACATGATGTTTCTTAACAGCATGTCAGGGAGAATGATTTGACTCTATTTATTGATTTAACCTTGAGGAGCTGAGAGTGACACGCAGTTCTCTTACTCCTTATCATCACAACAGGGCTGTGAAATGCATGAAGCTGAAAATGTGTCCCTGGCCCAAGATCACCTAGTGAGCAAAAGGGCTGAGTGGGGAACCTGAAACTTACTCTTCTTCGTCCTGCTGACATTCAGTCAGCAGTAACCGGTTCTGTTGGCATCGCCTGCAGACATCTGGGCCCAAATTCCTTGCCAGTATTAAATCTAAGAAAAAGTCTATCTACAGAGCCTTGTCTTCTTGGAAAAAAAGCTGATCCCATGAAAAAGGATAATGTTACAGACATTGTCTATCATTCTTTTAGACCTGGCACATCAATAACAATCTATTCTACTGCATCACTCCATGCAACTTCATTCCAAAGTGTCAATTTGCCAGCTGTAGCCAAGTATCCCTTGACAGATTTAACCTGGATAACATGGTCCGGAAATGGTATAAATTACCTGTCATTCCCTCTTGCCCATAAGTGTGAAGATATAGTTCAAAAGCAGTCTTATATATTTTGCCAGTGGAAAGACAAATTCTTACTTATATCAACTGCATATGCACTGAACAAGTGCAGGACAGCACACTTACTAAGCTTCATGCAAAAGCCTTAATATTTCACATCTTCATAGTATCACAGCCTTCCTTCACAGGGATGGTGCCATGATGTGATTTGAACTTCGTGAGAAATGGGAACAAAGCAAATCCAGCCTTAATTGCAGAACTTGAACAAGAACAGATGGAGCCAATAGTCTTTAGCAACTGTTTCCTTACCCTGTTTATTGAGGACAATGAGAATAGACTGTGCTAAATGACTCTAACAGGAAATAGTTAGAAAAGCTTTCAGCAGAAAATATTAAAACCATAGGCAACAACTTCAGCATCAGTGGGAATGAGGGAGAAATCAACCTGTTTGTCACTGAGTGGATGAGAAGTGACATTGCAAAATTCATGCTGCCCCACCATCCCACCTGTTTGTGGCTCATAATTTGCAGTGCAAAATCCTAATTGCTAAATATTTATCATTCTGACAACTATTTATATCTTGTTCTGATTCAAGCAATATTTATTCTACTCCTTTTCTCCAGGTAAATAGCAAGGTTGCTCTGAACCTGCAAAACACATAATAAGAAGTTTATTATCAGCATCCAAGAAGGAGTACCACAAATCAGGGCTCCATCTCCTTCACTCAACTAGGTAACACTTAAAATTGGGCTTTATTTGTCTTTGTAAAAACCTTTTATACCACCTAGGTTTAGCCTGTAGCTTTGCAGATGTAGAGATGGCCATGTTACGTATACCATGTCTCTACACCAGGTCAGTCACTGAGCTTTGAAAAAAGAAAATTGGAATCTCACCTGACCCTCTGATCAGTGTGGACAGAAAGAAATTATCATTTGCTCATTTTAGCAAGCTGAAAACTAAGCCTTTAACATCCTTTTCTCTTTACTCAGCCTGCAAGCTCTCTTCTGCAATTTAAGAGACATACAAACACTGCTAGGCCAGTTTTTTTTTCTGTGTCTGCCCCATCCCTTAATTTTTCTACTATCTTGCCTAATGAAGAGTTCTGCAGAACTCAAAGGGACAAGCACTTAGCTGCCTCTTTTCTGTCATTTCAATGGTCCTAATAAAGCCATTACACATTTCTACTTGGAGGTGGGTGGATTGCCTGTTTTTTACTTCTGGAATATATATCTATTTTTTAAGAAATAAAATCTTATGATTGGTCAGGGTTTACCATAATATGATCAACTTGCAAGAAGGGGAAGCTGTGTTAACTTTTTTGTGGTCTGGATTGACTATGTGCACCCAGGTACCGTCCATGACCAGTTCTGAAATGAAATTTCAAGAAGGGCATTAACAAAATGCAGTAGATCCAGAGACGGGAGAATAGGATAGTGAGTGGAAATCAAGACTAACTTGAGTCCTATTGCTTCCAATTTTTTTTCTCAGTATGACTGATTGATTTACCATTTAAATTACTTGGTTATCACCTCTCAGCCCACCCCATGTCCCCAAGGCAACTCACAGCAATAAAAATAAAGGCATGCCTCAGTTAACAAAGCCTCTGACAAAGAAGTTCCTTTTTTAGAAAAGTCTTCTTATATCCTGCCAGCCCCATTTTTTTCTTTAATGTCCAGATAAAGGTAAGACAAAATAAAATGCCATGGGATAAGCTCCCCTGTAAGAGCTTGGATAGACACCTAGATCTTCAAGGGAGGCTCTTGTCCCGGTCTCACATTTTTCCCAGAGATATTTGCCAGGAACACAGGAGAGGGAATTTGTGGTGACCATTCCCAGGCATTTTAATGGTGTGCTATTTTACTATTGTTGTTGCTTAAATCTTTTTTCTTTTAATGGCTTTGTTTTAAAGGGTGTTTAATTCCTTGGCCTATTTCATTATATATTTAACAATAGCTTTTTATATGCTTTTACAGACATCTTTGTAATTTCTTTTAGTTGTATTTTTTAAATCCCACTATTGGGGAAATGGTGAGACATCAGTGAATTTTCTTTTTAGAAAATAAGAATCATAATCACTATATAAGTTCAGGTGAGCAAAATATGGACCATGGCCTCTTGAGGCTCAAGGACCTCCAGAGGTGAAAACATTGGGAAAGGGTAGGATAATTGTTTTGTCCCCAGTACCATCCAGGGGATGTGGGAACATTTTTGCCATGTTTCTGCAGGGTCCAGGGGGTGGGGGGGGAATGATGCCCTCCATATGCCCTGGAAGACATTTGGGACCATTTTGTAGTGTATATGTTTGTGTGTGTGTTTGTGTGTGTGTGTGTGTGTGTGTGTGTATACATACTGTATATATATTTGAGGGGGTTGATCCACAGGAGTGGTGCAGTCCTCCAAGGTCTCCTGTAGGCCAAGGTGGCTTTCTAACTTCCAAGAGTTGTCACTCCCATCTCAATCAGCTACATTTCCACACTGATAAAATGTAGCTCTTCTTCAGGATCATGAATTCTAATGGACCCACAACATAGTAACGTTATCATACACAAGTGTCTACAGTTGTCCTTTATATTAATCCTGCAAATCCTCCAGTAAAATTGCACTGAGGAGATTGGCTTTGCTTAAGATCCCTACAACATGCGTCTTGTGCTTACTTAGAGTCCCCAGAGAACGTTTTAAAAATGACACCCAATTGCTTCATTCTCACTTGTATAAAAATCTAAGCAGTTTCTCACTGCTGAAATCAGGGAGAATGGCATATCTTTGCTTTCCCCAGATCAGAGGGTTAGGTAAGGTGTTTTTGTGTAATGACAGTATTTATTATTTGTGCTACCAAAGGCCTGATACAAACGTTATGGGTATGTTTTGTTAGCTTTTAGGAGCATATGCTACCCATCTACCCGATCAAAGACCACTGACAAGAAAACAGTAAAAAGGTTTTAAGTCATCATAAAACAGCAGACTAAAAGAGTAATAGACCAAACACAGTAGCACAATGGGTGCAAGGCAGCAAAGAGGCAGCTTCCTCAAGAACCTTTTCAAAGAGCCTACAGAATGTTTAAAAGGGCTCGTTTCTGCACCTTACATCCCTAGAGACACAGCTAGAAAGGCGCCTTCCAGAATTCAGTGCTACCTCCTCTATTGTTCCTTCCTTTAATTAAAAAACTTCACATTCTGTTGTCTTTCTCTCTCAGATATTTATCTTACTTATCCTTTGCTTTGGAATGGCTGAGGTTAGGATATTTATTTATTTATTTGTACCCTCCTATTCAGCCAAAAAGGCCCCCAGAGCATCTTACAAGTCATAAAATTGACAATTCCTGCTCATCAGGCTTACCATCTAAAAAGATAGGACACACAGGGAAAAGAGTATGGCAGGGGAGGAAGAGATTAAGACTAGTAGATTTTGGTTCATCAATCCTCTTCAATTTGGCATGGACAGTCCCGATTAGCCCTTTATCATCCCACTTTTTCAGTTCCTTAAAAATGTTCCAGGGCCTGTCTACTTGGGCAATTTAAACTAGTCCCCCCCTACCATCACATCACCCTGTCTTCATGATGCAGAGACAAAGCCCCAATTCAACTGTGGAGTGTCTTCACAACATGAGATCAGTTCTGCATCGAATCTGGGCCATGCCACCCTTAAAACAGATTTAAAAGACCTACCTCATATTCCAGATTTTGCAGGAAAGTTCAGAGCACTCTAGAGCAACATCAGGTGGCTGTTTATACACGTGTCCTACTGTGCTACCTGGTTCCAGTGCCATTGGGATGCATTGTTCCCTCTGAGGTCACAATGAGGCACCCAGCCATGTGATAGATGGTTGTTTTTGACATCTGTTCTGGGAGCAGCTTGGTTTATTCTGGACAGAGTATTCTTTCCTCCTCCTCCTTTCTCCCAGGTGTACTTCAGCTGGTGGAAACTGATTTCAAAGCTCAGAAGTGGTTTGCATTAGCTCAGTGGGGTGTCATGCCCTGCTTCCAGGACATGGAAATGGACTCTGACTGAAGTAGTGGACCTGCTAGGATCTGCTGTGGAACCAGAGCAGGAGAAAATTCTAAAGCGACTTGTCTCATATACAGACCAGAGTGTAATACTAGATCTGGCAGAGAGTCCTGCCCATTCAGATACAGAAGACAACTTACCCACACCTACCTTTGCTGAGCAGAGACAACAAAGGGAGGGCTTGAAGAGGACTCAGAAAATTTATGGGAAGCAGCAATTAATTAAGCAGCAGTTGCACTGAACTGTTGATCTATAAATTCCCAGCTCTGCCCTCCAGGAGTTGTTGAAGATTATCTGACCTAGTTCCCTGTTGTGTTCCTGAAATCTGTGCTTGATCTAGAGTGTGTTGTTGACTCTGGATACCATTTACCTAACATGGATATTGCTGAACTCTCTTGACAGATCTGAAGCTTGTGAATGAACTTTGTTTGGGACTTAAGGCTTTTGCTTACTAAGCAAAGAAAGGGGTTTGACAGACCATCCCTTTCCTAGCCAGATTGGGGCTGCGACAGCCTCATGCCATGGCCCTGATCCAGCCTTTACAGGGTACAAAAAGGAGCAGCAAAAAGCGGTTCCTTTTTGCACCCTTGAAAGGGAGCCATAGCCACAATGGCACAGCGATATGGTGCTCCTTTGGTGCTGTGTCATCTGGATGCTACATGCTGTCTGGAGCAGCGTGCGGCATCAGGGTAACCGGGGGGGGGGGGGGAGTTGTATGTGCATCATGAGGATGCTACACCCTGACTCTGCCCTCAGGCCAGCTTTTAGGCCGGTCTGTAAAGAGCTTAAGTGCTGAACTTTAAGCTGCTCTGTTACTTGGCTAGAGCATTAGCAGGTGCCATGTCTCTGCTATCAGCTGTGTAGCAACAAGCCTTTGGCTGGTTGCCTGGACTGTATTTGGCCATGGGGGCAGAGGACAACAGCAGTTGCAGTTGTGCTCTTTCCAAGTGGTTCATGCAAAAGCAAAGTGCTCTTAGCTTATGTCTTCTTTATTTATAACTTTTAACATTTTAACCATGGTCTGACCTTGCTTGGCCATAATGCCCTGGTTTTCATTTGTGAAATGTTAATGGGTGTTCTTCTCTTTTCTTCCTCTGGGGCCACAGCAGTATTAGTTAGTATGGAACCAAGCTGGGACCAAGGCAGCAGCCACTGGGACCAAGATGTGATGGACCTGGCTGCTCTTCTCTTTCTCAGAATATTTTGGACACCTCCTCCATCAGCAAAGCCATTCCTTGGAGAATGCTGGTTAAGGAAGGAAGTCCTCAGTTCTGGCTCCATTAACTCTTCTCTGTCCAAATTGTCAATCTCACTGTACAAGGGATGAAAGAAGATTCACAATGGTTCTAGTCCTCACTGTGAAAGGATCTCTCAGCCCATCAAAACATTCAGCCAAGACAATGATCCATTTCCATGAGATTTTTCACATTCTGGGACTTTTGGGAGGTGAAAAATCCAGTTGCACAAAAAAGATCATTTTATACAAAATAGTATGTTTTGCACAAAATAGTATTTTTCTGCATAAAAATTTTTGTGAAAGAAATGTGTTTTTCCCCACAAATATTTTTCTCTGCAAAATCATCAAAATATGCAAAGCCTCTTATAATCTGATTATAAGAGGACTTTTGAAATTATTCATTCTGGCACAAGAGTTGATATAAGTGAAGATTTACCTCTCTACACAACATTATCCTACTCAACATTGGTAATCAGTAAAGTATAATTACAGTGTGCTGGTTTAGAACATGAAGAACTGGCAGAGTAGTGAAAATTTTAGAACTGTGGCTTCTTATCTCTTAGTGAAAGTAGGATAGAATTTTCCCAAGTCAGCCATCTTGTCACATGTTTTTTTGTGCGTTTGCTGACTACACATCACAGCAAAGGATCACATCCTGGGTTCCCTTGCAGTATATTGTTCTGGGATTAAATTAAGCCTTGTGAAAATGTACTAAATGTAGCAAGAGTCCAGCAGAGTAGAATTTAGCATTCCGAAGGTGACATTGGTCTGGGCTGAAGCTTTAAACATTCAGGTATCTTGAATAAGACTTTAACGTTAACTTATATGGCTTTCTCCTGATTTGGCTGCACTCCATTAGCAATTCCCATAAGGCTTCGTAATCCTGCAATCTTCATGAAATTTTCATAAGTATAAACAAAAAAGGATATCTTAGGACCAGAAACTGTAAGCTCATGTGGACAGAGATCTCTCACTTTTATAGTCCTGCAAGCACTAGAAACATCTTTGGTGTCTTCTAAATAATGTATGCTAACAACAACAATAATAGATGAGCTGCAGTTGAAACGCATTCAAGAATGTGAACTTCCAGGGCCAGAACTACTTAACAAAAGCTTTAATTCATAATTCATAATGTGGCTTTTCAATGTAGAACTCTTAAAGGGAAGAATTTCTAAAGTCTGTAAGAAAGTCAGTCAAGTAAAATTTAGAACATAGGACACAGATGCCTTTCTGATTGTAGAGCCAGGTTATTGGAGAGCCAGAAGGAATAAGATACAGTGGAAAACTGAATAGGTTTGACAATGGTGGTAAAGCACACAGTTGCCATTACAAATAGGTTCACTTTCAGTCTCTGGCATCTCCAGTTTAAAAGTACTGGGTGAAAGCAAAAAGAAATAAAAATTCTCTTGAGATCCTGGAGAGGTACTACTAGTCAGAGTAGGCAGTGATTGGGTATACTGTTCATGACATAAGAGATTATCGCACAGCTGAAAAAAGCATCTTACAGTTGACAAATTGAAGCTTCATTCAGACTGTATCCTGTTGTTATCGCATGACTTTTCTCCCAAAACTGCTATCCGGGTACAGCCTGGCTCCAATGTTAGTCCCTGAATTCACTTTAGTTGCCATTTTTCAAAGTCAGAAAGCTCCCAATTTTGAAAAATGGCTGCCGCAGTTTGTTCAGGGACCTGCATTGGGTCCTAGTCTCAAGGGGTGCTACATGCTATCTTGTAATATAACAAAGACCTGATGGTCTTCCCAGGAGTTGAAAATAGGATCCTGGTCTGGCTGATGGCTTTAACCTTGGAATTACAAAAATAGCAATTGTATATAGACAACCCCAGGGTGGATGGATAGGCTGGGGACATGGCAGGCAATAGGTAGGAAGTGCTGGCTTACTGCCTTTGGTGCAATGAGACCTACTTTGCCTCCTGGTGCAAGAGAGCCTTGAGGAGGAAGGAGCAACCAGTACACCCATTTAGCCTTTGTCTTGGTATTACCTGGTTTCTTCCATATGTTGTCAGGCCTCCGTGACACCATGGGAAATTCACCTGGTGTTCCAAAGGTCATTGTGACCTCTTAAGAACATGCCTGACCCCAGATATGAAAAAATAATAAAAGTATTGAGACCCCAAATAAGCCATGGGGATGCAGGCTGTGCTAACATCTGTGCATTCCAGTTGCACATTGTGTAACATCACTCAGTCATTGGAATGTATGGCAATGAAAAAGAAAAAAAGAAAAAAAAGAATGTTCCCAGGCTCTGGATAGGGAAACATATATGTTCTTAATTGTCAGGAAAATGCATATAGTCAGCCCTCTATATGCACAGATTCTGCATCCACAGATTCAACCATGCCTGGCTTGAAAATATTTTTTTTAAAAAAATTCCAAAAGCAAACCTTGATTTTGCCATTTTATATAAGAGACACTCTTTTACTATGCCACTGTACATGAAGGGACTTGACCATCCACAGTTTTTGTATTCACAGGGGGTCCTAGAACCAAACCCCAGTGGATATCACGGGCCCACAGTACTGAAAACTATTCCCTATTTTTCAGAAGGCATTTGTAAGTGATTCACTAGGTATTGACTTTGGTTTGTTAACATAGTATTATGACTAGGCATGATTGGGCTTGTCTCCAAATGCCCATGTAGCTGAGAATGCCTGATTTGCTGATAAGTCTACCAGTATGTCAGGAGCAAAAGAGTTTGGCCATGATGTTCAATGTACTCCCAAAAGCTGTTATTGCAGATCTCAGTCCTTTCAGACTCCCCAAGCCATCCTTTTTCTGGCCCACAGAGAGTTAATTATCTCCCTTTAGAACCCCCAAGAGTGGCAATTTGCCTTTTAAATAAGGAATGAGCAACTTCAGAGAAAGGGGTGGCCATTTCCGTGCCCCTCTCCGCACCAACATAGTGGTCTGCATTAACATGGTTCAGGCACACTAGAAATTATTCCAGCTGTCATTTTCAGTTGATGGGTGGCGGTGCAGGTGAGCCCTGGTGGTGCAGTGGTTAAATGCCTGTACTGCAGCTACTCACTCAAAATCATAAGGTTGCAAGTTCAATACCAGCAAAAAGGCTCAAGCTTGATTCAGGCTTGCATCTTTCCGATGTTGCTAAAATAAGTACCCAGATTGTTGGGGACAAATTAGCTTACAGTTGTAAACCACTTAGACACTGCTCAGATGGTATGAAGTGGTATATAAATGAAGCTGTTTGTTTGTTTTGTTTACATGGAACATTGTAGCTAATGTACATAGTTTCATGTATATTAGCCACATAGTTTAATATGGTTAAAGTGAAAAAAATGAATCTTTAAAAATAGTTTTAAAATTTTTATTTATTTTTTTTAAATTAAATTTTAAATTTTAACCTGGAGCCTCTCTTTTCTCCCCCACTGATCCTCATCAAACTCATAACATCTCTTTGGCACTTTAAAGGGACACAGGCAAATGCCACAGCCTGTTTCTGCCCAAAGGCAGATGTTTGGGGAGCGGTGGTGTCACCTGGTGCAGTCCACATACCCCAACCCCTCCCCCCAGTGACACCCCCAGTGGGGTTGGGAGGGAGTCAGGAGTATCTGAGAGCTTGGAGGAGGCAAACAAATTTTCTTTGTTGCTAACTAGTTGTACAGTTCTTATAGCTATAAGGGAGGAGCTGGGACATGCTTGTCCACTTTGATTTTCTTTGTTTTGCTTCAGCACTATATAACCCTTATTCCATTGTCAATATTCCATTGCCTTCATGGGGGGTGGGGTGCCGCCTAGCCCAAGGGCTCTTGATATGGCCAAGGGATAGACTGGTTAGAACTTGGGGGCCCAGAACCAGCATGGTGTATTGGTTTGAGTTTGGATTATGATTCTGGAGATCCAATTCCCTGCTCAGCCGTGGAAATCCATTGGGTGACCTTGGGTGAGTCACACATTCTCAACCCCAGAAAATCCCTTGATTCCCTTCCCATCTTAGGGTTGCCATAAATCAGAAACAACTGGAAAGCACACCACCACAACAACAACCAGTTCTATCATTGGCTGTGAGGGGTGCCACACCCCATCAGTGAAAGGGTTGGAATGCTTCTGTGAAGATTTTAACAAGACACACTTTCGCACACATTTCTGTTGGTTTCTGTAGATCCAGATAAGCAAGTCTGGGCAAGTCACAAGAGGACACACTTTGAAATGGAGGACAATCCTTCCAGATGTCATTATGTGGGTGGTCATTTTGAAGCTGAGCAGGGATCTGCCCAATTTTCAGTTTATCACTCAAAGCCCTGCACCACAAGAATTCTCTTTGTATATATTCAGGGAATAGACTGGCCTATGTATATAGATACAACCATTGGCACATGAATGGTCTTATACGTATCCATGCAACATAAACTGATTTGGCAGTGTTCTGGTATTATTATTTTTTTAAAAAAATGCATACATCTGCTGGTGGGGAAATTTCTTTTTAAACATTTGCTAAGAATGGAATGAGATTTATTTACAATTGGCTGATCACAGCAGAAACACAGAGGTAGATTCATATATCCCTTCATCTACATTTAGATTCTTTACTCCTCATGATACAGACTTTTGCAGGGGGGGGCGCTCTATTAAACTGCAGTGTGTTATGTTCACAGCTGACACCCTCTAAATCATAAATAATGATGCTATATGGGACGGTATATGTGGCTTTTGCATTGTTACTCTCCCTAAACCTTAGTGGCTGAGACAGCTTACAAAATGAATGAATACGGATGGTTGAAAGAACAGTATTACTGGAAGGAACCCATGGGATTAATTTCATGCTTCCTTGCTGCCAGGTAAATGTGATAGTTGAAAACAAAATGCCATTTCTGTATTTGTTTTTTTCCAAAAACTTCAAAGCAACTCTAAGAGGAGACTTGGGAGAGACCTCAGAAAATAAAAGAGGGTTGTGAAGCAGACTGAAATGACATCTCAGGAAAGCGTTTTGTTAACATTTCATCAGTGAAGAGCTAATGGGAAAGCAACCAGAGAAAGGAAGAAAGGCTATTTGTAAATAACCTATTTCAGTGAGGCCAAGAGAACAGACCAAATCAATGTAAAGGCTGGAACAGAGATAAGCTGAAGCAGGGAGGAGGTGAAAACAAGAGGGCATGAAACATGAAAGAAAGGGAATCCTAGTGCTTTAAAAAATCAATCCAAGTGATTGAAATTTCAGACCCATCAAAACCAAGAGTTAATGTGAAGAGAGATGTTAATCTGATATCTCCATATCAGTGCTTTCCCAGAGTTTGCAAGCATTTTCATGGCTGTTAGGACCAGATCGTTGGTCAGCTAATTAGCACAGAGAAGCATTTCCATGTTTACATGCAGAAAGATTCATGCAAAATGGACAAATAATTATGTATCTCTTAATACAGTTTTCCAGATAATTCTGAATAAATTGCTGCCCCCAGTTCCGCTCTACCACTAGAAAAAAAAAAAAAAAACTGTCTGAGGAAGCAGGTTTTGTGTTTCACAAGAAAAGGACATCAAATTGTTAATGACTTGCTTTCCTATTTTTTTAACTTTTTACTAATATTTGCATTTATATATGCTATTTACCTAATTTATGCAACTTAGTATATTTACTAAAAATATTGCTTTGTATTCATTATCATATCAACATTTTAACCATTTGCATTCAAATATATGTCAGTTGTTTTCTGTGCACTTCTCAGAAAAAACATGCAAACACTCAAAGTGAGATGCATTGTTTCTCGAAACAAGAAACTGCAAAATGTGGAGACAAGACACTGCGGGCATTCAAGAAAAATGTAGGACATTACGAAATAAAAAGCTAAAAACACTAATATAAATATAAATTCATTTCATATGGTTTACTTACAGCCACATCACATATATTGTATTTTATTATGTAATCAACCATATTTTTTATAGGTTTTATAGCTCAAATGAGAAAGTGTTTTGCAGTTCCTTCAGAGCCCTGGAACATAAGTTTGCAACGTAGGACACGTCCAGGAAAAGGAGGGCCTCTGGTCTATGGTATCTTTCGGGAACTGACTCAGGAGACAAGAGGTAGTTATGTATTCATGACTACTTCTGTGATGTGAGATCTTGGCTTAAATTTGTAATTTAAAATTTTAAATGCCTACAAATGCTAGAGGGAGACTCTCTGGAGGGTTGCAGTGACAAGAGAAGGATCAAGCTGGGACAGATTGGAAAATACAAACTGTTTGTGGGAGGAAAGAGTTAACAGACAGCAAAGCACCAAACAGAGAAGTTTGATGCAACAAAAATAATATACCTTGACACATAACAGACTGTAAAATAAATAAAAATCTTCATTTTAATTTTGAACAATAAGTGACCTGACAGCAATTGGTGAGAAACTTAATGTCCAACAGCACTGCAGAAGATTTTTATTTTTATTTTTTTAAATGGTGATCAGGAAGCAAATATGGGTAAAGAAAATCAGTTTCCTTAGGAACAAGACAGTATACAACAGATGCATCTCATGCACTGGTGGGCACAAATTATGTGTTGGAGATTGGTTGTCATTTAATTGATTTTTTTTTTCTCTATGAAGAAATGTAATGGGCATTTCACAGCTTCATAGCCAAGGCAAAGTGGAAAAAATAGAATTCTTGATCCAACTCTTAAAAAAAAAAGCCTTGAAATGGTATTAGATTATGCCCTACACTTAGGCATTTATCGCATGGCTTAAAAACCCAACCTACCCCTACTGCAGTGAAGTCTCTTTCAGGATAACACCAAGTATTATCACACTCAAAATGCTGCCAATGCTGCTGCCTGGCTGAATCCTGGGTAACTTCCAGCTAGAAGCCATGCTCAGCCAGTTTCAAACCTGGGAAGTCCTGGCTTTGCAAATCGGCTGGCTGAGAGTGGCTTCTAGCCAGAGTTAGTTGGATTTCAGCTGGGTGGGCACATCGGTGGCATTTTGCATGTGATAATACCCAACTTTATCCTGAAAGAGACTTCAATGTGGCAGGGGTAAGTTGGGGTTTTAAGCCATGTAATAAACTCCTAAATCTAAATATCCTAAAGGTAGCAACTTCTCTCTGAACTCAGAAGCTAAGCATGCTCAGGTAGGTTTAGTACTTGGATGAGAGACCACATAGGAATACCAGGTACTGTAGGCTACATTTTAGAGAAGGCAATGGCAAACTCGCTCTGAGTTTTCCTTGCCCAAGAAAACCTTATGAAATTCATTGGGTTGCCATCCGTTAACAGGTAATGTGAAGGTACATACTACTACATCTTTTCTGTAACTATTTTGCAATATTGGAATGAAACTCTGAATGTGGTTGTAAAGAAACTCACAATAATACTGAATTAGATGGATGTATTGTCTGAACTACAGTGTACCTACCCAGCACAACTATAGTTGTTTAATACCACTATCATGGCTTTACCCTAGGTGGCCTGGGATTTGTAGATTGATACGATCCTTAGAATTATTTGCTAGGGAGCTTCAATTCACTGCCTTGAACCACAATCCTGGGCCACTCTAACTGAGAATTGTAAGTACTCAATAACTACAGATCCTAAGATTCCTTCAGATGAAGCTATGACAGTTAAAGTGGTATCAAACTGCTATAACTGTTTAGTGCAGATTTCTGAACTATCTAGTCCATATATACTAATATAAGGCAGCATCCTTTATTCCACATTTCATTTTGTCATTTCATGTGTCTTTTTAAAACAACAACAACAACAACAACACAGTTTTCAAACCATTTCAAACCACTTTTTCGTGAAATGTTTCTAAAGATCAACCTGGATAGGGGCCCAAGGAAGTGGTAACGGATGAGTATAGGCGGTTAGCAAGTTCAATGTAGGCGGTACAAGAACAGGATAACAGGATCCAAAAAGTCAAGGAACAGCTTGTGTACATTTGCCTTAATGTTATTCATTTCATATGCTTAATTTGAGAAACTCAATTGACTATGGAGTTCAATTTAACTGGAATCTATAAATTTAAAGTTTGGTGTCATTGATGACCATGTTCACCCACAGCATTAACATGGCTTGTGATTTGTTACCTTTTACCTTTTTGTTAGGTGATCCTGGTTTCCTTTAAAATGTTGGAAAGTTGCTTGAAAAGATCATTCTTGCTAATGGCTGGAAACGTAGGAATAAGAATTTGTAATTATGGTAAATTTTGGAAGGCTTTCTCAACAGCTTTACCTCCGTGCTCCCACATAGACTCCAAGTTCCAGAGTTTTACCTTTACCTACATTATCAGTGGTCAGCTAGAACCATGAGCCAGTATAACCAAGAGAATCTGGGTACAGGTAAAATCTCCAAGACAACATTGGGTAGGTCTACATGGCCAGAATACTCTGGACTGCTGTTGGAGTATTCTGGCCCTAAAGTTGCCCTAAATTCCCCCCATTACCTCACCATTCCAGAGTGACACCATGCAGTTGTCTACAAAGTATCCTGCCATGCCATCCAGCACTATTGCTGGCAGAAGTCACTCGCTCTGAGGTTGAAAACAAGGTGCCCAGCATCCATCACATTGCTGGGTAGCTTGTTGTGACCTCAGAGGGAGCAACAAATGCTAGCAGTAGAGGCACTGAGTGGGACAGCAGGACTCTATGTAAACAGCTGCCTGGTGTCAACCAGGAGTGCTCCAGATTTTCCTGGAAGATCCAGAGCAAATGGTGAGTTTTAAAAGCTGGATTGAGTAGGATTGCCAAGAGTCAGTTTGGAACTGGCCTTCTCACATGAAGACAGTCTGCACTCAAATCGGAGTTTTGGCTCTGTGTTGTCTTGACAGGGCAATGCAAAGGCAGAGGGAAAGCCATGTAAATGACCTGTGTAGAAAAGCCCCGATTTCACTGAAATATCTAGGATGACATGAACAACTCATGATCTTTCAGATGTTATTGGACTGTAACTTGCATCAATCCTTACTTTTAGCTAGGAATGATGGGAACAATGATGGGAATGATGTTGGCTAGGAATGATGGGAACAACAGTGAAGCAGCATATGGAGGGCCACAGGTTGCCTACCCTCTGATCTAGGATAGCATCTGTGGTAGCAACTCAATTATCAATTTTGAATGGGTGGAACATTGAGCACGGCCTTCTATGGTAATGTGAGGAGACTCAGGACCGGCTCCTGATTAGAAAAGAACCTCAGAAGAGTGCTCCTTGGGGAATTCTCTGCTATATCAGTAGTGGCAGAGGCAGGCAGCCATTTTTAACTTACTGTAATGTTTCTGACCTTGTATGGCACTCCAAAATAGTGGAAAAATTAAAGGATGTGTTCCATGGGGAAGGCCATTTTATGTTCCCACAATGCAGCATCAGAGGCACTGGGAGAAACAGAAATGGCTACCTCATCTTCTTTGGTCAAGCTACAACTATGGGTCAGGCAGGGAATGCTAGTAGGCCCTCTTGGGTTGTCTGTCCAGTAGTTGCTGGGGGCTCACTATCTTGATGTTTGCTTTGAGGGGCTTCAGACTGGAAACATTACTCTGTAAAGTAGGGAACCCAAGTGCACCAGTAATATTGACTTCGGCCCAGAGTAGGACATTGCAAGATGAGAAGAATATGTTCCCTACATCTGATTCCTTACTAGTAATGTAAAAAATAATCACAAATATATGTGTCCTTGGTGAAAAAGACATAGTGAGAGACCCCATTAGTGAGCAGCTGCAAGACTTGTCACTTCTGGGGATTTTTTTTAAAAAAAAATATCTTCAAAACATGCTAGAACAGTATTTTTGCACAGAAAACAGTGGTTAGCACAAAAGGCACATTTTTCTGCCATACCCAAGTATGTCTTTGCATACACACAATTCTTGCCCCCGCTCAAAAAAAGTTTCAAAGATTTATATTCTTATTCTTGATGCTTTCAGACCATGAAGTTATCCACTATCCTTAAAACTGTACTTTATTAGCAACCCTTGACTGAATCTGCATTTAAATTATTCCTTTCATTTGCTCATTGTGTTGAAATTAAGGAGAAAAAAAAAAACACTTTTGCATTGTGTCCTCAAGCAGCCCATTGTCTGCTGCTGCTCTGAAGAAAAAGGAACTTTAGGAGATCCATCATGTCCCCCTATTTGCAGCAAGGACTGGCTGCCAAGTAGACAAATTTCTTGAAGGGGAATGTGCTTCTTAGTCATGCTCAAAATGCAAGACATTTGGAATTCTTCCTGAATAGAAGGTTGAAGTGTAGGACAGGTCCTGTAAAGGAGGACATCTGGTCTCCCTGGCTGGATTGAAATGTTGGATTGTTGGAAGTGCTTTTCAAATCCAAAGGAAAGGACAGGTAGTATTCAAATAGGAAATTACAATAATGACCCTAAAAACTACGATAGCAAGCAGTATAGGAAAAGCCAGAAACAAATTGGAACAGAACAGTAACATGTTCAATTTCTCCACAACCTTTTGCTTCAGACATTACATAAACTGTTATCCTTGCAACTCATAACTCCTGTTGTACAGCAACAGAACATTAATTAACACCAAGGGCTTTCCTTCCAGTTGAGTTTTTATAATAATAATTAAAAACCCCATAAAGGTCAGATGACTCCCCCCCCCCTTCATATTCCATATAAGATCCAGTGTTAATCAGTTTCCGCCAGCTGAATATATCAATTTGGTGCCTGAAAATTCTGATGTATCTTAATTTAGATGTATTATCTCTTCTAGATATGGTTCCTGGTTTATTGATTGAGCCTGGATTTGGAACTGCAATACTTTTTCTAGTCAGAATATTTTAGGCCATGGAGACATGTTAAGGCCTCCCCATATGGCCTCCCCATAGCATACGACAAGGAACTTTGGTAGACTGGGAGGTAGATTTTAAACCTGGGAAACACTGTGTGTTACACTTTTATTTTTTAAAAGTGTTTTCTCTGTATTTTGTTTAAGCTGAAAGTGACTGATATTTTTTTAAAAAACAAACAATGGAATTTTGTGGGGTTTTTGGGCTATGTGGCCATGTTCTAGAAGAGTTTATTCCTGATGTTTTGCCAGCATCAGAGAATCTCTGAAAATGCCAGCCACAGATGCTGGAGAAATGTCAGGAATAAACTCTGCTAGAACATGGCTACATAGCCTGAAAAACCCACAAAAAACTATGGATGCTGGCCATGAAAGCCTTTGACTTCAAACAATGGAATGACATTTTTTGGCAAACCAAAGGCACAGCCTTTGCTTTAGAGAAGAATACTGGTTGCTGGATGGTTGGGGGGCAATTATCTTATCCCTGCCCCCCAATTTTCCCATCAGGTTTTAGTAGGGATGTAAATCTTCAAGTATTTTATCCGCACATGAAAGCATAAATATTTGCTATAATTTCCTTCCTTCTGCCAGAAACAATGACTATTTTTAGTAGTATTCTCCTTGTATTCTGATATCCAAAAGTGTTGCAAAAGAATTGTTTGGAGAAATATATGTGGCATTTTGTTTTGTTTTTTGTACAAAAACATATTTTCTGTGTAGCAGAAAGTTATTGTGTGTGCAAAAAAGCCATGAGTATTTCCCTGAAGAGTACTATATATACTCATGTATGCTCTCATCCAGCCAGCCTTTTGTGTGAGTACAAACAATTATGCCTGATAGAATTAAGTTCCTTGGCATTGTTTTCCTTTGCTTCATCCTATGGATTCTTTGTGACATGCCTCTACATTTTACCCTTGACTTATCCATGGGTCATATAAAAATCCATAATTTGGGCCCCAAAACCTATCCTCAACTTATACATGAGGACTATTTATAGTCAAATATATACATTAATCCCTCTGCAATACTTTGGGACATTCAAATATCACAGGGAACTGTGCAAAAACCTTGCTGCTGTACAATTTCCCATCTGTCAGCAATTCATTTCCCAATGAATGTTCTTTCCATGCCTAGTCCAGAGGCTGCAAAAATGAGTAGGTGTGCACATTGTCCATGGGCCACAAGAAGCTCACTCTGCCATGAGTCCCCAATCCCACTCTAGCTGTACTTGTATCGATACTCACTACATAACCTTATCCTTATTCAGGCATTTTACAAACATGTGAGAGGAGGAGCATGTTAGTACCACCACATCAGTTGTTGTTGTTGTTGTTTTGCTTTTTATGTTGAGGGATAAGGGGTTTGGTGGACTTCCACAGTCTGTATCTTCACAGACAGAGGAGGCCCTGTGCTTAAGATTGTTGCCTTCCATAAATGCATGGTCAGCTGGACAATGGAATTGGAGATGATGGGGCAGAGCTAGTGCACTCCCTTCCTTGTGTGTTGCTAGATGTTATAAAATGCCTGCATAGAGCTCTTTTAATCCTTGTACTCTAATTTTCTCTATTCCTTCTTTTAGTCAGTGGCAGACATTGGTACCAACAGGGAATCTCAAATGTAATGGTGCCTTTGTTCTTATGGCCAAAGCAAATATGAGAGGCAAGCCAGCTTTTTATCTACATAGTACCTGGATACTTATTAATCTAAAACCTAAAACCATTTGTTTGTCCACCAACTACAGCAGGGACAGTGAATAAATGGGATTTAGCTAAGCACTGACTTACCAAATTTTCATTAATTCAATGAGTCTACTTTAGTTGAGGTATAGACATCATTGTACAAGTGAGCATCACTACCTAGCCCCCTTGGAATTTTCCTGTGTCCCAATATCCCAGTGTTTCTAGGGCTGACCCAAGATATTTGTTGTTTGAGGCAAAAAGCCAAGCAGTATCTTACAGAAAAGCTGATTGTATAGGCAGCAGAATCTTTCTTCAGTGCTGACCAAAGGACAGCAACTCCCACCATATTGTAAGGCAACAGACTAGCTTTGCACCACAGTGGAACAGAATAGGTTGTTGACTTCCAGTATCTTTTTCCTGAGAAGATTCATTTATTCTGCCTAATAGTAGGGATGGCCCTGAACCTGGGTAAATTCTAATAGTTGTGGAAGGGGAAGAGAGAGCTAGACCCAGTTTATCTACTTAATGGCAGTTCAATATTTAAGCTGACATCTACTTCCACCTTTCTATTCTTGTGTGTTAAAATAGAAGTCCGCAACTTGTTGTTACTACTCTTTCATCTATATTACAGGACATGAATAAGACAGCAATGTGCTTTTTGGCTGTTATTTTTTCATTCACTAATAATATATGAAGCCATCTTACTCTTTAGAAATCCTTTGAGACTGTCTTGTGCACACTGTTTGGGAATCCAGTATGTTACTACTACTTTAGAAAAAAAACTTTAGAGATATTTATTCATTATGACTTATGTAAACAAAGATGATACCACCCCAGAAAAATAATTACAATCTCATTTCAGTGTTTTTCCATTGCATAATTACATCTGTTTAAATGATAATAGCAGTGACAATGTCAAGCTTAAATCTGAGCCCAGATGGTACAAGGAAGGTCAACATTAAGTACTCAGGATAAACAAAAACATGGCTGTAAAAACCCAGATTTCATTATAAGATAGAGAGCTTAGTTCTACAACCTTGTACAACAGAACCAGGCCACAAAACATTGCATTTATACTTCCTGTCTCTAAACATTATGATCCATTTTGGAAATAGTTTGAAAGATTGTTATTAGATATAGTGGAGATCCAGTTGTGAAGCTAAAGCATTGTTGTTGTGTGCTTCAAGTTCTTTCTGACTTAATGGTCAGAAGGCCCCAAGGCAACTCTATCATAGTGTTTTTCTCTGTTAGGAGTAAGGTTGTTTACCTGTTAAGACATTAAACATAAGAATATAACACAAGAATGTGAGAAGAGCCTTCTTGGATCAAACCAAAAGCTTACCAAATCTACCACCTTGTTTCTCACAGATGTCTTTGTGGAAGAACAATGGCCTTTAGAGAGTTTTGAGGCAGCACACAGCAATTGCAGAGATGGCCAGTGGTTTTGCTGCTTCAAAGGTCCAGCACCATGGAAAGCTCCACTGCAAACGCAGTGGAGCTTCAAAGCCCTGAAATACGGTCTGACCATGTATCTGCAGGATCAGTAACTCTGGTTTCACTTATGTGTGTGAAGGGGGTAAAAAGTCTCTCTAGGCATCCGGAGGTCCTCCAGCATAACTTTATGGTCAACATCAGACAGAAATATAGCATTCACCTTTATCTGTGTTTTTGCTATCTGCGGTAAGTCTGGGAATGCATCCTCCTTGGATATGGTAGTTGGACTATATTGCCTTTATTTGTCCTGAATCTCTCAACATACAGCTTCATTGATAATCCTGGGATTTAGTGACATGACAGAGGGATAAAATCTCTTTTCTTTTCTCTCTCTTTTCCAACCCAATAATATCCTTTTAGAAATGTGGTCCCCAAAAGAGCACTCCAGATGTAGTCACACCACAGACTGGCATATAGATTTGTATAAAAAGGCATCACAGTATTGGCAGTTTTATTTTCAGTCCCCTTCCTAATGATCCCTGGGATTGGATTACCCCCTTTCACCACAGGTACACTGTGAGCCAGTATTTTTTACTGAATTGTCCATCATAAATCCACAATCCCTTTTCAGGCTCAGAGCCCATCAGTGTTTATGTGAAATTAAGGTTTTAAATTATTGCCCCAATCACCATGACTTAACGCTCTCCTGCTCTGAACCACTTTTGCTATTTTTAATGTACGCTTGAAATCTTTAGCTAAGCCAAGCACTGACCAATAAATCACTGTCCAAATATATGATCTCTTGGAATGCCTACAATTTAATTCACTTAAGGGCTTTGTTGTCATGCTGATACATTGAATGAGTAGAGATGGTGGCTGTAATCCAGAAAATTATGAGCAAGATGGAATTCCATAGCTAGTGAAACGTAAAGAGCAAAACTTTATCCTTTTATAGTTAACAGCAGGAATCCTGAGTCCCATGGACTTGGAGCCATCAATGTGTGTGTGTGTGCTTTGTAATGGTATGAACTTGAGTCATTTAAAATCTGCATAACACCAGCTCATCCAAAGGACAATGAACAATTGTTCCAAACAGCAGCTATGCAGCAAGAACCAAAGCCATTGCTATTTCAAAGCTGGTTGAGGGAAAATATATGGCAAAAGATTTGATTTAAAGCTATAAAAGGAATTGTGGTGGAAGATGCTTAGCAGGGAGTGTAAGGAAGAGGCAAGTGGGTCAGGAAAAAAAAATGTGGTAAGGATGTGAATATGAGAAAATCTGTCTGTTTAATTTCTATTGAGTCTATCATAATCCTATCAGCATTCTTATACCATCCTAGTTCTGTACTGGGTTATATGACTATTTTTAATTTCCTCACATACATTTGCACATATTTTTGAATTTTTGTTAATGTATATGTTTTTCAAATATAATCACTTTTAGCTGTTCACATTTCTAGAAACGTGCATGTGGTATTGTGCTCATACTTGACAACTGAGCCTTGGGAAAGTATGGATTTCTAAAACTTTTTATTCAATAGCTGGTGGCAAAGCATGTATTTCATAGGGAAATACAAACTGAACTTTTTTTTACATCCCTAGCTACTTTTCATTGCAGAAGAAGCTAAGAACTTTGCTGAATTAAACTGAGGGTTAAACCATCATTCTCCTTGCTCAATGGCCAAACAGTTGCCTATAGTGGTGCATGGTGAGGTAAAATTGGTTTCCATGTCAGTGACAATTTAACCAAAGGTGCACTAGATCTGGGCTGAGCAATAGAATATCAATGAATGGGCTCTGCTTGGGAGAAGAGAAAATAGGCTTCCTTGCCTGTAAGCAAGTGTAAATTCAACAAAGGTGAAGTGTATTGTCACTAGGGAATTATATCAGTTTCATACCAATTTATTTGTCATGGCCCCATCTTGAAGAACCCTGAGATCTGCAGAAGTATTGAGGCACCCTGAGAAGAAAGGGGTTGAAGATTAAATCAGTTTAATTCTGTAGTGAAGGTAGCCCTGGGCACATTGAGTATCACATTTCAGAGCAGTGGGAAGTTTCATTTAGTCATCCTAGTAAATTGAACTACAGCTCCCAAAATCTCTGACCATTGGCCAAGTTGACTGTCTTTTGGGAATTGAAGTCCAAGGCTGCATCTATAGCCACAATACTCAGGGCTGCTCCAGCACTGTCCCCGGAGCTGCTCCAGATTCTCCCCATTATCTCTGCAATCTGTAGCAATGCTGGACTGCTCTCAACACATGCAAAACCACTGTGTCACCTGGTGCCACCATCACTGGCACAAATCACTCCCTCTGGGGTCAGAAACAAGACACTCAGTGTCAATCATTTTCCTGCAAAATCCAGAGAGCAATGTAAGTGACCTAAAACCAGTTTAAGGGAGGGAAATGGCAATTCATTGTAAAACTGGCCTTCCATCATGAAGACAGCCTGAACCCATATCAGGGATTTGCCTCTGTATCACATAGACATATTGCTATGAGGGTGAGGGGGCATGGGTTTAATTGGCCCATGTAGACCTGTCCCCAAACACCTGGAGGGTAAGTGTTTGGCAACCACTGTTCTGTAACCTTTTAGTAGAGAATTCTAAGCACCTCCCCAGCTGACATATCTCAGAATTCCTTAGAATGCAGCCATGACATTTAGGTGGTATGATACTTATATAATGGTCTAGTTCAGGCACAGCTGTTGTGGACACCACCTGGTTTTCTTTATGTTCAGCTGTAAGCCTGCCTTTGTACTTTCTTCTTTAACTTCCCTTAGTAACTGTTCCAAGTTTTATTACAGTTCAAAATTTAGTGACAGGCCTAATTAAAGCCTGAGTCTTACTATCTACTCCCAACTAGAGTGGACCCAATGGCCCAAATGATGAAAAGTAAGTCAACATATAGGTAAATCCCATTGATTCAATAGGTCTAGTCTAATAATAAGATTCAGGTCATTGACATTTGTTTTGGGCAAGAGCCTGAACTAAAACTATCCTAGCAAATGATAAAGTAGATAGCAAGTTTTGAGCTGTGTTATTCCAAATCATTGGTTAAAATTTGCACACAGTCTCAGCCTCAGTTCATTTATAAAATGGGAACAACCTGTACTAACACTATGGATAAGAAAATATTGTCACTTTAAGAGGGTTGAGGGACAGGGTATCTGTCAATTTAAAAATAACCTAAAGCTAATTAAAGCTTAGACTCTGGACAGCGTTACTGTCCAGAAAATGCATTTATAAAATCCCTTTAATTTTATAAAAGCACAAGTATAATAATTTTTATCAAATGTGGGAGTCTGTTCAGAATAGGGGTCCAAGGGCTGTATCTTCATCACATTTGTGACTTTTCCAACAAAAGTAATTATTGGTAATGGCTGGAAGGTTTCTTCATTTAAAAGCACAGTCTTAGTTAGTGCCAAATACTGCTATGCTAGATGTTTCTTTTATTCTGAATATGATTTTATTGATTTTTATCATTCTTGCTTTTGTATACATTTTACTTCACTTTGTGAGAGATCCTGAAAAAGCTGGGGTAGACTTGACAAGGCTGGCCGATACATGAGATAAAAGATATTCTGAATAAGAGGCCCTTCTCAGTGTTCCACCATTGGAGATAATAATAATAATAATAATAATAATAATAATATTTATTTCTAGTCCGCCCCTCTGAACAAGCAATCGGGGAGGATTACAACAAGGATTAAAACAATATCAAGTAAAATATCCCATCCTTTCCCTTATATATAATGCAATGGCAGATGACACAAAAGACAGACGTCTGGGCTTTGGCACCCCACTTGTTGGAAAGTCTTCCCCTTAGAGGCCTCACTGGCACCAGTGTTGGTTTCTTTTCACTGCTAGATTGAGAAATGGCTTTTTCTTGAAGCCTTGAGGCCTATCATGGGGTTTTCTTGGCAAGATTTGTTCAGAGCAGGTTTGCCATTGCCTTTTCCTGAGGCTGAGAGGATGTGACTTGCCCAAGGGCTTTATGGCAGAGTTGGAAATTGAACCTTGGTCTCCTGAGTTGTATTCCTACACTCAAACTGCTACACCACTGTGTATTACTAAAAAAAACTTTTTTTAGACCAGTTAAGCTATTATAATGAGTTGTTCAATATATTTTCATCTTATTGGTATTGTTCATTGGACAATAACCTGCATCAAGGGCTGTAATTTTATAATGACAGCATTACATTGTTGACATGATATGTAACCATCCTAGATCATTCCAACAAGGAGCAATGAAGCACTGTGAAAGATGTCCTGTTGCATAATAAGGGCTCCCATCACACAAAAGGGCATCATACAATTCTCTTGTCCCACAGTGTGGGCTCCCACCACACAACAAGGCACCGCAAAAAGTGGTGACATTTTTCCAGAGGAGAGCAAGGATCTTACGATTTTCCACTGGTCTCTGTTTTAGATTACCAGTGCCTTGTTGTCCCCTTCCCTTTCTGCTGACTTTGCACAAGGACAATCTGTCCACAAAGTGTTACACATCAGGACAGTGGGAGTCTCCACACCCCTATCTCCCTAAGGCAGAGATTGTACTTTGCAATTCCATCTAGGGTGTCATCTGAAATAGGAGTGCCTTCCCCCCCTCCCCCTGTCTCTAAGGGATTGAGGATATTATTATTATTATTATTATTATTATTATTATTAATTTTATTATTTTATTTCTTACCTGCCTCTCCTCACAACTTGAGGCAGGTTACAACATAGTTAAAACACAATCATTACATAAAATACACATATTAAGCTGAATAAAATACACATATTAAGAGATGTATGCAATACTTCTATTACAATACGTAGAATGATAATTAAATATAAAATTCATGTTTAAAATTCATGATTAAAAACTGCCTGGATAGGCCTGCCAGAAGAGATGGGTCTTCAAATGTATCTTATATTCCAACAGTTTGTTTAGCTATCAGATCAGTTCTGGCTGGTCATTCCACAGTCTTGGGGTGGCCAATGAGAAGGTCCTTTGGGTAACAGTTGCAAGTCAGGTTCTTTCAGGCTGCAAATGCCCCCCAGAGAACCTCAATGTTCGAGGCGGATTGTACAGGAGAAGGAGGTCCTGTAGATAACCTGGACCCAAACCATGAAGGGCTTTAAAGGTCAAAACCAACACTTTGTACTTTGCCCAGTAACTAATTGGCAGCCAATGGAGTGACTTGAGTATGGTAGCCCGATGTAAAGCACATTGCAGAAGTCCAACCTTGAAGTTACCAGTGTGTGCACCACTGTCTTTAGGTCCTCCAGATCTAGGAAGGAGTGCAGCTGGCGTATCAGCTGAAGCTGATAGTAAGCACTCCTGACCGTCACATCTACCTGGGCTGACATTTGGAGAGACGGATCCTGGAGCATTTCCAATTCTCAGCTAATCTTGATTCTATCTTGGCTCCTGTTATCACCTTCTGGTCACCTATGTTTCCAATTTGTGATGGTGGTAAAAACCAGAGTTAACATCAGCACTCCACTTAAGCATTCTTACAATTCTACATGGCCAAGAGAGGGATGCCTCTAAGGGACTGAGCAGATGGGCCAGGAAAGTGCAAGTTGATCCCATGCTTTCCTGGCCCAGGACACAAGTCAGATCACTTCCTGACCTGGCACAAGCACAGGCATCCCCATGGCATCTGCCCATCATTGTTGATAGTGAGTAGATTCCCATTGGCATGTCTGACACAGAAATGGGGGTCTGGCAACAATCATTTAACCAGGCATCTCACTTCCAGGTCAGATGTAGCAGCAGGGGTCTACTTACTAGCATCAATGATGGACAGATGTAAGGGACATGTGGCCTGTCTGATCAGCCAAGGTTTGCTGCGGAGTTTCTTGGAAAGTCTGCGGCAAATGATGGGTCAATTTGATCCATGTTAGAGCTTTTGAGCATTGGAATATGACTCTGGAGACCAGGGTTCAAATCCTGGCTTGGCCCTGTAAACCCACTGGGTGACCTTGGGCAAGTCACTTTCTCTCAGTCTCAGGAGATAGCAATGGCACCTCCCCCTCCCCCAAAGAAACCTTCCAAGAAAACTCCATGATAGAGTTGCCATAAGTTGGGAATGACTTGAAGGTACACAACAACATCAAAGGTCCTTTTGCCTTGGCCGTGGGCTGGATTCATCAGATTGGGATCCAGCCTGATTTTGACCACAGGTTTTGGCCTGTGTCTTCCAAACAGGACAATATGAGGCAGGGATAACATGGGCTTTTTTGGCCTGTGCGGACAGCCTCCATGATTTCCCATCTCAGGTAGCAAAGTACCTTGCCTAGGGTACTATGTATCTTGACTTAGAGATGGCTGTGAGTTTATTTCTATAAATCCACAAAATATTTTGGGCTGGCCTTGAAAGCTTCACAAATATACCTTGCTTTTTCTCAATAAGCCCTTATCCCTTTATTAGCCCTAAATTCCATATGTGGACCCCTGTCCTCCCCAAAAAGGTTCCATGGAACAACCTTCAAATAGTGAAAAGCAGAATTTCCTCATCCCATTTGCTACATAATATACCTGGCAATTATTCCTTAGCACCAAGGCTATGGTATTGCATAGCAGCTCAAATGAATTATCAACAGCCTTGAAATGCAGTTGGAAAACAACAACAGCTAGGGGCTATTTAGTTTCTCTTGTGACCACTTCCCTTGCCCTGCAGTAGATTAATTAAATATTTCCAAAAGATGATGACCTAATATTTTCCATTCTCAGTTTGTGGCCCTGTTCACTTTGTTTTTCTACTTCTGTGCTGCCTCACAGAGAGCAAACAACAGCAAACAAGGCTTTAAAGTGTAGCCCTGAAATAGAACCTTTGACAACAGTGACAACGTATCTCTAAGATAAAACAGTCCTTTGTATTCACATCAAGAGCAGGATCAAATATCATGGTAGATACTGGAAGCTACCCATTCTTCTCTCTTCTTAAAAAAAAGTCCTAGTTTTAGTTGTATGGCAACATTGCATAACTCAACAATCATCATGAATTTTTTAAAAAGTATATAATCCTTTGCAGATGAAGAATTAAAATATGTATTCATTTCAAGCTAGGGACAGATGGAGAAAGAAAAGGTCTTGATATTCATGAAGAAAGGCACACTTGCAAAGAGATAAAAACATTGAATGTGGGAACAGAGTGCACTTCTCTTTCCCTCTTCTTTAATATATATATATATATATATATATATATATATAGTGAGAGCAGGTCACTGCATAATTTTGGAGGCGGATGTTCCATAAGGTAAGATGAGGTTGCCGCTCCAGGTACAGAAGGCCCTCTGGATCCATAGATTCAACATCTTTGGCCTGAAAATATTTTTTAAAATAAATTCCATGGGTTTTGGTGTTCATTGAGTGTCCTGGAACCAAACTCCAGCAGATACCAAGGGCCCAATATAGTAATACTGAACTGGTGGCTCCAGTTTCAGTGGAAAGGTGCATTTGGTGTGGATTTTGGCCTGAGGTTTAAAAGAGCTATTCAGAGTGCTGAACCATACCCTCAAAGTGCATTTCCCTCGAAGATACAACTTAACAGGTTGTGTGTATTCCTGCATTCAGCCCTAAGTCTCAATGCTTAGATTTCAGCAATGGCCAGAAATATATTTGCTCAGTTAAAATTAGGGCAAAAAACGTGCCCTTTCCTTGAAATGTCCGATCTGACCATTTGTGACCTAGGTCTTAGATATATCCCATTTGTAAAATGCACTGTATGGGGCTCCCTTTGAAGAATGTTCAGAAACTTCAGCAGGACCAAAAGAGTCACAGCCACATTGTTAGCTGGGGCTGGTTCCTGGAAGTACACAGTTTAGGAGATAACCACACCACCATGCTCTTGCATTGCATTCGTGCATGTTTTTCATGTGATTACAACATTTTCAATAATGTTATAGAAAAAGTTATTTCTGCATTACCTGTTAATTCCAGGATTATCCTTGGTTTTTGATTAATATGTTCCTGATCTGTTTTCTGCACATGCCACACTCCACCAAGCCTCCACAAAAAGGAAAACATAAAACTACCTCAAATTTTAAAATACATGTTTGAAATAACATAAGCTGGGGATAAGAAGAGGAATTTATTATTGTAGAGGAATAGCATGTCAGATTGGGAAATGAAAAGATAAGTAGAGGGCAGATGTTGAGGATAGAAAGGAAAACCTACAGGAATGAGTTAATATCAACTTTCTGAAGAGTGGAAGTATTGGATGTTAAGATTTTGTTAAAATGACATTGCATATAATTTGTAAACCTTTTTCTTATTGTACATTTTGTTTTTAAAGTAAATATTTTTTTTTAAAAAAGAAATAACATATTATTTATGTTATGTTATGAAAATCAAAATCTCACCAATTGCAGGTCATGTGCCCTTCCTCAAAGACAGAGAACAAGGAATGGAAGTGGAGTGATATAACTGAAGTGGGGGGAACAGTTGAAGTCATGCCTACTTTCATACAGTATGGGAAACATAAATCCCAACACTGTAGCACTAAAGAGATTTGCACATGAGTAACTGTGTGAATGAAGCAAGATTGGCAGTCATTCATGGGTATCTCTGTGAATGCAAAGTTGCACTATAATTATAATAGAGCAACTGGTTAACAATGGATCAGCAATGATGTCTCGTGGTAAGGGGCAGTTGTTGAAATTCTCCTTCAATACCATCTCCAGAGCCTGGTATAGTAATTTCCTCTGAATCATAGAGTTGGAAAGAACGACAAGGATCCTCTATTCCCCACCTTAGAAGAATGCACAGTTCTTCCCAAGAAAACCCTGTGATAAGTTCACAAGAGTTACCATAAGACAGAAACAACTCAAAGGCACACAACAACAAATAAACCTTAAATTAGTTGAGTAATTTTTGAATTTTTGACTGAACGTATTTTAAATTCAATATGACTTAATGTTTTCCTTGTGTTTGCCCTATATATCTATGTGGTTGGTTGTGTGTGGAAGTATGTGTGGAGGTATGCATTTGCAGTAAATCAAGGTGATCCCACAGTTTTTAAATTATTTTCATCTTTATTTCTTAAAACTTTTATTTAAAGTTTTGTGTGTTTATGTAGGTGGGAAAAGATGCTATTTTCTCCCCTATTGTTCTCAATATTCACTTCAGTGACAGATGTTTGCTTGTTTGTTCAGTCAGTCTAATTTGGTGTCTCTGGTAAATTGAAGATGCTGTGTTAGCAAATCTGCAGCGCTATTTTGCAATGAGCTCAAACCTGAAATGGTTCTTTATTTTGCTTTCTGCATATCTGAATCCTGTTTAGGGTACAGGAATCTAAAATGGCCAACAATTAAATGCTGAATCATATTCTTCCTCACTCCCAAATTACACTTTGACATTTTGCAACAGATTTTTCCCCTCACTCTCTCTTTGATTTGGAAATTAACACAAATTCTTGGGTTACAACAATTATAAAATGGCAGATTTTGTACACTATATGGAGTGACTGGTCTTCTTTTTGTCCTTGAAAGACTCTGTCAAAGTCTAAAGTCAGCTAATGTCTAAATTCTGTATTCAATATTCACTTTAAGAAAAGGAAATAAGAATAAGATGTTTTGCTAGAAATCTTAAGATCATAAAAATAAAAGCCTAGCTTTTAAAAAAGCTAGTTTCTAGCTCTTATGCCTGAAAGCCTATTGGTAATAGTTTTTGGGTTTTTTTGTGGGTTTCTCAGGTGATGTGGCTATGTTCTAGAAGAGTTTATTCCTGCCGTTTTGCCAGCATATGTGGCTGGCATCTTCAGAGCATTCTCTGAAGATGCCAGCCACAGATGCTGGCAAAATGGCAGGAATAAACATGGCCACATAGCCTGAAAAACTCACAAAAAACTATGGATGCCAGCCATGAAAGCCTTCAACTTCACCCTGTTGGTAATGTCTGGTGAAATCTCAGAAGCCAGAAGAATCTGGTGGACAAGATTTCCACTATAAAGGAGTCAGGACTTCAACGCCCTTGTCTTTCTCAATTACTTCAGTCCTTTCTACACTTACTTGGGAGAACAATCTGGAAACCAATACCTATGAGATTCTCATCAAACTGAATCTCTTAAATTGGATTTAGCCTGGATAAGAGAGGATTAAGGAGGATATGATAGTGGTCTACAAATATCTGAAGTGTTATCATGTAAAAAAAAAAATGGAGCCAACTTTTCTCTGTGGAGTATCAAAGAACAAGATCAGAATCAACAGGAGGCAGTTTTCATATTAGAAGAAACTTTCTAGTAGGTACACCATAGGTCAGAAACAACTTGAAGATGCTCAAAACAACAAGGCTCTCTGTTACTTGATTTGTAAGATAGCAATCTGTATACCAGAGACACAAACAGTAAGACTGGCTCCCAACAAACCCAGATGACAATTCTCTATCCATTTTGAAAACACTTTGAATTGATCTAATAATTTCTGCCACATTCTCCAGGTTCATTCACTTGCTCATTGTCCAGCATGATCTATGCTCCCACCTGGTGATGGTACCAGTCTGCTTTCAATGCAGAATCTTCACACCAAAAGAATAAAAAGTCACACATCTGAGATTTAAAAAATCACAACATGTGGAATGCATGAGGACTTTTTTAGTCTCTCAGGATACCCTGTTGCTGACCCAGAAGTCGCCCTTCTCTTAGAGGGAAATTAAAAATGCTAGACTTCCAGAGTGAAACTGCTGTGTTAGAGCTTAACAGGAAATTTGATTCTATTTGTTTAAGCCTCCAAGGATTGTTTAGTCTCGGAACACCTGCCAGTCATTCTAGTAGTGTTAGGATGGTTGTCTTGATCTCTTTCCAGCAAAAGCAGATATCTTTCCTGAAGGGAGCACAGAGTGCGTTTGGGGAAAGCCAGCTGCCGTGAATTGTGCAGAGGCAAAATCCAATGAAGCTAGTTGGTGGAATTGTTTGAGTATTGGACTTGGACTATGGAAAACCCACCAGGTGATCTTGGGCAAAGGTGTTTCTTCCACAAGTTCATCCACCAGGTCATCCTGTAGTTTGCGGTTGCCCCTTGGGTTCACTGGAGGGGAGCTAACAACAACAAAGATACACCCTGAGTTGTTGTTTTTGTTACAGTATTGCATAAATACTAATAATCTTCTATGCACCATGACTTATTTTTGAAGAAATACTGTATACACTCATGTATAAGTCTAGAAATTTTAGTCAAAACACCTGAGTAGGTACTGTACTTTAACTCTTATTTTAAAAAAGGAACCATTCCCTGGTGAAAGGCAAGAGTGTCTTCTGTCCTGGAAGCACTGTTCCCCCTCTATTCTCTCATCCATCCAGCCTGTAGTCTGACCACAGTTATGCCTAAATTCTTTGGCATTGGTCTCCTTTCCTTCATCCTTTAGATCCTTTGTTACATGCCCCTAAATTTTACCCTTGACTTAGCCATGGGTCACATCAAAATCCATAATTTTTGCCCCAAACCCTGCCCTTGTGAGGTCAATTTCTAGTTGAGTATATATGGTAATAATCTTTCATGAGTTATTTTTTGCAGAAACAATCTGGTTGGACCCCACTTGAACTGCCATGACTCCATGCTATGGAATTCTGGGAGGTGAAGTTTGCTGTGGCACCAGAGCTCTCTGACAGAGAAGACTAAAATGTCTCGGGAAAACTACAGTGCTAAGAATTCATAGCATGGAGACATGGCAATTCAAATGGAGTCAAAGCAGATTATTTCTGTAGTGTGGATGCCACCTAGCAGTGGTGTCATGATGAGGGTGCTGGGGGTGTTGACTGCATGAGGTGGCACTTTAAGAGGAGGTGACACACTGCTCATCAAACACCTACCTTTTGGCAGAACTGGGTTGTGGCATTCACCTGCTTCCCTTTAAAATGCTTCAAGAGATGGTAGGAATGGGGTGAAGCTCAGTGGGAGGAGAAAGGGACACCCTGGAAATTTTTCAAATTAAAATTTCAAATTTCAAAATTTTATTTTTTTAAAAAAATTAAAATGTAAATTTAAAATTTTTATTCTTTTAAATTTTTCTTTAAAAAAAACCACCACATTTTAACCGAATCTTCACTATGTGTATGTAAATACATTTAGGTTGTGCATATGATGTTGTAATTTGAAGGTATTTGTCACAGCTATTAACATTACATTCAGTGGTACATGGAATTGTGATGTATGAGTAACATCAGTGCAAAAAAGCATTGCTAAGGATTCCACAAAAAGGGAGTTACAAAGACTGCAGCAACAATAGGACCATAGCACTGATCTTCCATGCAAGCAAAATTATGCTCAAAGTTCTACAACATAGACTCCAACCATACATAGAGAGAGAAATATCAGAGGTATGCCCTTAAAGACAGGAGTGTCTGATAGTCTTAATGAGGAATCTGTACTCAGGACAAGAGGCTACTGTCAGAACAGAACATGGAGACTGGAAGCCAAGATGACCAAACTGACACTGTCATACTTTGGACACATCATGAGAAGGAAAGACTCATTGGAAAAGACAATAATGTTAGGAAAGGTGGAGGGAAGCAGAAAGAGAGGAAGGCTGCATGCTAGATGGATGGACTCTATTAAGGAGTTCAGGGGGATGGGTTTGCAAGATTTAAGCAGAGCAATGGAGGACTGAGGGTCTTTTAGATGTCTCATCCATAGATGGATAGTAGAAAGGAATCTGGATAGTAGAAAGGACAACAAACGGATCCTGTATGAGAGGGTCTTGGAGATATCTCATCCATAGGGTCGCCATGGGTCAAGATCAAGTCAAGGGCAGCTAACAACAAAAGGATTCTGTATGGTGTGAACTTGGAAGGAAGAGTCATATGAAGACGAACTCCAAATTCTAAAAGGTGAGGTGGAAATTGCAATAAGAGAAGTAGCAAGGGAAGTAGGAGGAGAGGAAGGCCACATGGCAGATGGATGGACTCTGTCAAGGAGGTCAGGGGGATGGGTTTTTCAGGAATTAAGCAGAGCAGTGGAGGGTCTTGGAGATGTCTCATCCATAGATTGATAATAGAATGGATTCTGGATAGTAGAAAGGACAACAAAAGGATCCTGTATGAGAGGGTCTTGGGGATGCCTCATCCATAGGGCCGCCAAGGGTTGAGATCAAATCAAGGGCAGCTAACAACAACCAAAGGGTCCTGTATGGAATTTATTAGATGGGAGGAATTTCTCTATATTTCAAATGGAGCCAATTGGAGCCAATTTGAATTCATGTGAATTCGCTAGTTTAGCAAATTTACATGAATTCCAATTGCATTTGGAATGTGTTCAGAATGACTTCCCATTACCTGAAAATGACCCCCCATTGCCTGAAACTGTGTGAGATGCTTTAATATGCAATAATGTAAAACCCATGATTGCATTCGGAATGACTTCCCTTTTGCCCGAAATTGTGTGAGATACTTTAATACGCAATAATGTGAAACACCATGATTGCGTTCGGATTGCCATTAGATTATACTTCCAATTTCCGTCGTCTGATAAACTCCTATGAGAGGGTCTTGGAGATGTCTCATCCGTAGAGTTGCCATGGGTCAAGACTGAGTCAAAGGCAGTTACCAACAACCACAAATGGTGTGAAACGGGAGGAGGAGGTCTGGTGTGTGTGACACCAGAAGTGGGCGGACTGGGTGACCCCAATGCCAGTGATGCCACTGAATGGAGGAGTGACCCCAGGAGTGACAGCAGCCCTAGGGGTGCCACTGCAGGGTAGGCAACGTTTTGCCTTCCAGCCCCTCCAGGACCTTGGAGAGTGTCATGGAAGAAGAAGAAGAAGAAGAAGAAGAAGAAGAAGAAGAAGAAGAAGAAGAAGAAGACGACGACGACGACGACGACAAAGGAGCTGCTGCTGCTGCTGCTGCTCCTGGGAGGCTTGGCTTCATCTGCAGCAGGCAGCCAGGGAGGCAGGCAGGGGCTGGGGCTGGAGCGCGCTGGTCCTTGGACCGATCCCCGGATGGCAGGAGGGGCAGGGCTAGGCAGCAGCAGCAGCAGGAGGAGGAGGAGGAGGAGGAGGAGGGAGCGCAATGAAGGAGCCCCGCAGCAGCAGCAGCAGCAGCAGCAGCAGCAGCAGGCAGCAGCCCCCCAGAGTTGGCCCGGGCAGGAGAAGGAGAGCCAGAGGGAGAGTTCTCAAGGAGGCAGCGGCGGAGTTGCCCAGCCTTGGCATTAGTCTTATCCATATCCAGCCCCTCTGGCTTTGGCATTGCAAAGAGCAGGGGAGCAGCAAGAAGCAGCAGCACCAACCCCCAGCACACGCACACCTCTCTCCTTCCTCCTCCCTCCTTGCCTCCTCCTGGCTGGAGTCCTCCTCCTCTTGGAGAGAAAGGAGGGGGAGGAAGGGGCTTTCCTCAAACAAGACACCCCCCCTCCCTCTTTGTGTGTTTGTTTCTTTGCAACCACAACGTGCAAGAAATCCCCAGCAAGAAGAGTCCAGGCAGCAAAGGAGGAGGAAGAAGAAGAGGTCACCCTGCTAGGCTCCAAGTCCCCTCTCCTTTGATTTAAAGAAAGATTCATTTTATTTTATTTTATTTTGGAGAAGCGTCCTCTTCAGGGTGATTTTCTTTAGGCATTGCTTTTTTCCCATTGACTCTCCTTCCTCCTCCTCTTCTCTGGACCCCAAGATTTATTTTATTTTATTTTGGAGAAGAGACCTGTTCAGGGTGATTTTCTTTTGGCACTGCTTTTTTCCATTGACTCTCCTTCATCCTCTTCTTCTCTGGACCTCAAGATTTATCTTACTTTATCTTACTTTATTTCAGAGAAGCAGCCTGTCCAGGGTGATTTTCTTTTGGCATTGCTTTTTTCCATTGATTCTTCCTCCTCCTCTTCTCTGGACCCCAAGATTTATTTTATTTTATTTGCAATTTAATTTCATTTAATTTTCTTTGTGTGGTTTTCTTTTGGCATTGCTTTCTGCATTGCTTCTTCTTCTCCTTCCTCCTCCTCAGCCCCCCAACCTGTGGGCCTCTTGGGGGCATCACTGAAGCCAGCCAGGCAAGGATGTACCAGGGACACATGCAGGTGAGTGGCAGCCTCAGGATGCCAGCTTGGCACCCACCCATCCACCCATACATTGGGGGGCCTGGTGAAGTTTCTGGGGGGTCAGGATGGCTGGGAAGTGGACTCTAGGGGTGTCAGGGGGAGCAAGAAGGAGCATGAGGTGCTCTCCCTTGGTCTCAATGCAACAGGTGCCAGGCAGAGCCTCCATTGCCGGGCACAGGCTGGCAGTCACTGCAGGAGGAAGCAACTTTGCCAAGGAAGTTTCAGGCCTCATTGCCATTTAAGCCAGGGGAGTCAGTTGTCCTCCAAAGATGGACCAGGAACAGCCAAAGGTAGGACATTTCAAGGGAAAATGGAGCACCTGGCCAAAGGAAAGCTCAAAAGCATTCCTGAAGCCATGCTGCTGCTCCGAAAGGAGGATGTGGTGGCATTCCTCCTCTGAAAGCGGGAAGGGTCAAGGGAGGACAGGACCTGGAAAAAGGAGGACCTGGCTTGGAGGGGGATCTCCTCTTTAGGAGGGCAAAAGCCTCGAGGAAAAGTGCTGGGCATCCAATCTCAACCTTGGCTCTGGTTTGTAGCCTTCCAGAGCATCTCTCTGCCTGTATGTCAACTGAAGGGCAAGCAATCCAAGGTGATGTGTGTGCCTGTGTGTGTGTGTGTGTGTGTGTATTCCTGGAAGGCTGCTAGAGATCTGTGGCGAAGAGTTCACATCCAAGCACCTTCGTGTCCTGGGCATGTCCTTTGCTGACCTTTTTGCCCCCTAAGGACCAGGGACACTGTGGGCTCCGTTTGCCCAAAATTGCCTTCTGGTGACCACTGTTGTTTTATTGCTTTTAGGGGTGTGTGTGATCTGATTGGTTGTGGCTCCTCTTTCATCCCCAAGTTTGTTCTCTTCTCCACATCTGAACTGGGAAGGATGGATGCCCCACCATTTCTCAAATAGACCACTACCACCAAGGGTTTTGTATGGGTTGGGATTTCAGAGACACGGCTTCAAGATTTTGAATCACTCAGATTCACTCAGGCAGCATTCACACTGGAGAATTAATCTGATTTGACCCCACTTTAACTGCCATGGTTCCATGCTATAGAATTCCGGGAGTTGTAGTTTGTGGTGGCACCAGAGGGTTGGGATTTGGGAGGCAAAGATTTTTGAGGTAGAATTGCTCAGTCTGCATTCCCACGTTAGAAATAATCTGGTTTGATGCCACTTTTACTGCCATAGCACCATAGAATCATAGAATCATAGAATCATAGAATCATAGAGTTGGAAGAGACCACAAGGGCCATCCAGTCCAACCCCCTGCCATGCAGGAACTCCCAGTCAAAGCATCCCCGACAGATGGCTATCCAGCCTCTGCTTAAAGACCTCCAAGGATGGAGACTCTACCACACTCCGAGGGAGTGTGTTCCACCGTCGAACAGCCCTTACTGTCAGGAAGTTCCTCCTAGTGTTGAGGTGGAATCTCTTTTCCTGCAGCTTGCATCCTTTGCTCCGCGTTCTGGTCTCTGGAGCAGCAGAAAACAAGCCTGCTCCCTCCTCAATATGACATCCCTTCAAATATTTGAACAGGGCTATCATATCACCTCTTAACCTTCTCTTCTCCAGGCTAAACATCCCCAGCTCTCTAAGTCGTTCCTCATAGGGCATGGTTTCCAGACCCTTCACCATCTTAGTTGCCCTCCTTTGGACCCGCTCCAGTTTCTCCACATCCTTTTTGAATTGTGGTGCCCAGAACTGGACACAGTATTCCAGGTGGGGCCTCACCAAAGCAGAATAGAGAGGCACTATTACTTCCTTTGATCTAGACACTATACTTCTATTGATGCAACCTAAAATAGCATTGGCCTTTTTAGCTGCTGCATCACACTGCTGACTCATGTTCAACTTATGGTCTACTTGGACTCCTAGATCCCTTTCACACATAGTTTCATTCAGCCAGATGTCCCCCATCCTATATCTGTGCATTTCATTTTTCCTCCCTAGGTGCAGAACCTTACATTTCTCCGCATTGAAGGTTCTATGGAATTCTATGCCATGCTATGGAATTCTGGGAGTTGTAGTTTGTTGTGGCACCAGAGGGTTCAGTCTGCATCCACACTTTAGAAATAATCTGGTTTGGTGCCAAGTCATGTCAGACTGGATTATTTCAAAGTGTGGACACAGCCCTTGGCTCTGGCTTCTCTGGGCACCCAAGTTTAGCCCTGAAAGTCAAGGATGCTCCTCTCTGCCTTTGGTCCACTAGGAATGATGCTGACTTTAACCTTGACTCCCATCCTTCTTTCACTCTTCACATGGTTCTTCTCCCTTAAAGCTGTTTTTATGGGAAAGTGGTACCCACCTTTGGGACTGATGGCTCCTCTGAGCTTCTTCTTACAGGTGCATCCCAATCTGATTTCTTGTTGAACCCATTCCCATCCCATCCTTTTATTCCCAGTCCCCAAGTGTGGGGTCCACAATGATGTGCAATGTTGCGAACGGCAAGGATGTCTGTATCGAAAGAAGGTCTAAACACCGTCTTCTCTCTGGTTTTCTAGTGATTCAAAGGCTGTTTGTTGATCAGCCTTGACGCAAGGCAATGTCAACCATAGGAGTGGATATGTAACATGACACATGAAAGTTAAAGCAGCTCTCCTGATTCAGTGCTTCTTGCTTTCTCAAAGGGGATGCTGTGACTGAGGACTCTTCCTGGGTCATTGCATTGGTTCTGTAATTAATAAACGTGCGGCTTTGCAATATTTAACTGGAGGGGAGGCCTGCCCTCCAGCGTAAAAGCAAACATGGCTATTATAAAGAATAAAGGGAGAAAGTGATTGTATTGTGTAGTTGAAAATGAGAATAAAATGCACAATTGCCTTTAGATTGAAAAACAACACACATTTTAACTTCCAGACAATGAAATCACCCTTTCTTTGTTTTAGACTAATGCAATCCTATCCATTCAAACCTTTTAACATATCAGGAGGTAAATCTCTGTGACAAGTAGACTGATTCTCAAGCCAGTTAAGTGTAGTTCATACTTTTGAGGCTGAAGTTCTGCTCCTGCCTACAAATCCCACCAAAGTTTTTGAACAGAATCTGATACATGCCTGTAGAGAAGATCTGCAGGAATTCAAGTCATACATCAGGTATCTGCCTGTTTATCTTTAATATCTGGACTCGCATAATATGTCACCTTCTGTAGAAAAAAACAAGTTCTGTACGTTAAGAAAAGAGGAGTTTTAGCAGCAAGCGTAAATATGCCCATGCACTACCTGAAGAGAAATAATAATGATTGGTTTCCTTTTAAAGATATGCATCTTGGTTCACAGACTTGTAAATCAAGTCAGTGAGCACCAGCTGTTTTAAGCCTTAATCTCAGAGGCATTTTTCTCATATCTAGAATAGTTTCAGTAAACAAATTTATCATGAAACTACTTGAAAAGTTCTGCTAGATTCAAAATGCCCTCATTTCCTTTAATGTAGATATATTGCACATTCATGCAGATTTGAAAGTAGTGATCCTTACTAAATTTACTTGTATAAATTTACCAGTATAAATTTGTCCTAAGGAAGTATGCATATAATCCCCGCTTGATGCCCCACCTATTATCAGCCTCATAAATGTATGTTAAACCCTCACATGCACCAAAGGTTATTTCTCTCTTCATTTTAACAACTACTTATCTATATAATGTTTGACAGTTTGTTGTGGGGCAGGGAATTTATAAAGTGAATTAATTTTTAACATACTATCCAGCATGGTATAATAGTTTGGGTGTTGGACTAGAACTTTGGGGACCAGGTTTCAAATTCCCACTCTCTCATGGAAACCCACTCTGGCACGGAAACCCACCTTGGGCAAATCACACTCTCTCAGCCTGAGAGGAAGGCAATGGCAAACCTCCTCTGGACAAATCCTCCCAGGAAAACTTCATGATATGTTAATGTTAAGATTGCTGTAAGTCAGAAACGATTTGAAGGCACACACCAACAATATTTGCTTAAGGATTAGGTTTTCATAATTTCCGGGTATTGGAACACCTATGATTTTAGTTGTACATTTGCAAAGCCTCCTGGAGCACATATTTTGCTTGATCTTCTTTTTATCATTTTACGCCAAGCCTGTTTTCAGACATTAAGCTAAGTTCAAATAATGGCTGGGTACAAAACTCCAGATCTTTCCAATTCTTCTTCTTTCTTCCAAACTTAGCTGTCCTTTAGCACTTATACATTACTACACAAGTCAAGCTCCATCAAAACTCTTGGAGTATTGTGGTTAGTTCTGTGTTTATGAGACAGATAGGATATTGAAAAACTGAAAAAGAGTTAAGATAAGGGAAGGTCTAGAAGGGAAATCTGAGGAAAAGGCAGAAGGGAAAAAAGGGCCAACCTACAAAGATGTTTTTAAAAGAATTACATGTTCAAGAGTTTCCTTGCACCCAGTACAGTGCGATGAAAACAACATTTTTCACTGAGTGATAGAAATGCACACTCAGCATTAAATATGCCAAGCACTAAAAATACCTTTAAAATAAATGCCTTGCACTTTGGGTCTTGTATTTTATTTCCAATATCAATAATAATAATAATTTTTTTTTTTGTATCCCGCCTCTCCCTGTATTGGATCAAGGCAAGTAACAACAATTAAAAGCAATAAAATCAGACATATTGACAAATTAAAACATAACAAAATATAACAATTCAGAATTAGCCTTCTCCCTCCCACCCTAACAATGGTGCTAAACTCTATTAACTATAAAAACTTAACTTAGAAATAGATGTGGCCATATTCTGGAAGAGTTTGTTTTTGACATTTTGCCAGCAGCTGTGGCTGCATCTTCAGAAGATGCTAGCCACAGCTGCTGGAAAAACGTCAGAAAGATCAGAAATAAACTCTTCAAGAACATGGCCACATACCCCGAAAACCCCCAAAAAACTATGGATGCCAGCCATGAAAGCCTTTGACTTCACACTGGATATTGTTTACTTCAGATGGACATCTTTAAATGTGACTGCCTATAGATACTCGTTGCATTCAGATATCGCATGCTGGATATTATTATTATTATTATTATTATTATTATTATTATTATTAAGCTCAGGAACCATGACATATATGGTTTAATACATAAATTCCTGGTCATTTTCTTTTTCATATCCACACTATAGATCAAACCATAGTTTTCTAGTTTGGTTGTAACAACAAGCTATGATCTGGTTAAACCAGGAAGTCAAATACATGTATGTCAAATACAAATACATGTAAGTAGGGATGAGAGTGGACTGCAAGAGGTCAAGAAGAAGGCAGTTTCTTTCTAATCTTTGGATAAGAATAATGATGTCAGAGTGCAACCACTGACAGAATTGCAATCCATTGATTTCCTTAAAGGCTTTTGGAATATAAACATATTTTCACAAACAGCCGCAATGCATTATTAAGTTTGGGAACAAGCTTAAGTAGTCTACAAAAAAGATGCACATCTGGAGATGCAGCAGTAGTTTGAGAAAAAGATGTACATCTAGATTGCTTCCTAGTCAGATAGCTCTAAATAAACAGTATGAATTTAGCTCAGAATTATTCTGTAGTAAACATGAGGATTATAATCCAGCTAAACCCTGTCATAACTAAACTCCAGTGAATGCAAGGGAATAAGACTGAGTCGCACAGCTCAGAAAATGTTACTTTTATAGACTGTATCTCCCAGAATTCCCCATGCCAGCTGGGGAATTCTGGAAGTCAAAAAAGTAATTTGTTTCAAGCTCTCCTTGGCTGCAACCAGTTTTTGCCTAATGATTACAATGGGATTTACGTAAGGGCTAAGTTTTTCTGATTGTGACCTGTGTTGGAGCATCCCTTTTAAATCTCTGATTTAAATGTTGATAAATAATTAAAGGCTTGGTTCTAGACAGAAAGTTCTGGGATGCCACTTGATATCTCTGAGTTGGTAGGAAGACTAAAACTGATTCAGTCTCAGAGGAGAGAGTTACATCAGTCCGTATGAGTGATTGAATTTTGTGCTCTAATAATAAACCAGGAAGTAAAAGGAAACCTTCCAAAGCATCATTTGTGGTGAGCAGTATTGATCTTTAAGCACCAGTTTTGATGGGCAATTAGGTGGAATTTCAGTGTCTAGCAGCCTGTCACTCTGTGATATTTCTGTCCATAGGGTGAAGGTGGGTGAATCTCTGAGATTACTGCTGAGACGTATTGTTTGCCCTGGTTTCCAAACAGATCTGATTTACTCCTGTGGTCTGTTTCATTTCTAGAGAGTTCACAACCCTCACTTGTTGTGATTGTCTTTCATTTATCCAAATCCCACCTGCATCTCTGTTCCATCTGATTGTAAGATCTTATTTATTTCTTCTCACATGGAAATTCCCACCCTTTTGTTGCATTTCCTGCAGTCTGTGCATTTATTGACACATCTTTCCTGTAACATGAATTTTTGAAGCTATTTTTGTCCATTGAGGAAAAGCATGCTTGTTGTTGTTGTTGTTGTTGTTTTGCATGTATTTTAGGTGTTCATGTATGGTTTATGTGCATTTTGTTCTCTGAACTGTACCACAAGCTGCATAAATGAGTGGATTTCCGAGGGAAGGTGTGCTTGGCCTCACAGCAAATCGTGGGGGTGCAAATGGTTAATTTTGGTGAGAATCTCAAAGCCACCTACCTTCTTTTTCATCTCTGTTTCCCAGTAGATGTTTAAGAAGAAAAGAAGAGTCAGAGAAGCCTACAGCGCTCTGAGCAATGTATTTCCTCAGAGAATGCTTGCCATTTGACTCCTCTGGCACTATAGGTAGACAAGAACATTGGGAACCCTGTTGATTTGTATGGTATGAGAAGTGGCAAGAAGTTATTTCTATCCTCCCCATGGTTTCTCTTTTCTTTTACTCTTTCTTTCTTTCTTTCTTTCTTTCTTTCTGTCAGGTCTCACTATTTCTGACACTGAGGATTAAAACAAGGTGGAGCTAAATTTTTAATCATAAAAAGCTTAAAGATTAAATAAGCAGTTGTAATTAGTAATATGAGTGTTGGACTACCATTCTGGAGGCCAGGGTTCAAATGCCTCCTGAGCCATGAAAACTCAAGGGTGACCTTGGGCAAGTCACAATTTCTCAGCTTCAGAGAAGGACAAAAGTAACAAATTTTGCAAAGAAAATGCCATTATAGGGTTGCTTTAGGGTCACCATAAATTGGTAACAACTTGAAGGCATGCAACAACAGCAACAACACTAATTTAAAATAGTTTAAAATATATTTAAACATGGTTAAAGACATGCTTAACAACAGTGTGATGTGACAGCCATTTCAAGAGGAACATAGTGTCCAGATTTTATCTTGTGAGCTGCCTTGGGTCCCTTTCTGGGAGAAAGGCAGCATAAAATTGAAATAAATATCAACCAATCAAGAGAAGTGTCACTCTATTCTGCTTTGATCATATCTCACCTGGAATACTGTGTCTGGTTCTGGGCACAGAATGTGTTGGAATGTGTCTAAAGAAAAGTAACAAGAATGGTCAAAGGTCTGAAAACCAAACCTTATGAGGAACACTTAAGGAATTGAGTATGTTTAACTTGGAGAAGAGAAGACTGAGAGGTGACATTATAGCCATCTTTAAATATCTGCAGGGGTGCCATATAGAAGATAGAGGAAGATGGTTTCTGCTGCTCCAGAAACCTGAACATGAACCAATAGATTAATGGATTACAAGAAAAGGGATTATATCTAAATATTAGTAGGAACTTCTTTACCGTAGGACTTATTTGTTAGTGGAATAGACTGCCTTGGAGAGTGATGGATTTTCTTTTGGGGGGGGAGCTTTAAAAAGAGGTTGGAGGGGCATCTGTCAGGAATGCTTTGGTTGTGTGTTCCTGCAAATTAGTAATGAATTGCTAATACTGAAGGGTTTCCCAATACAGAGAACTGTCAGAAATCTAACCCTTATCTAGAATCTTGTTGGTACCTTAAACATTCATAACTTCCTCATGAAAGCAGGTGGATGTTTTTATCTGATGAATCAGGACTCCTGATTCAGGAATAAATTACACCTATAGCTTGCGTTTACTCCTTGAAATGACAGTGTGTGTGTTTACAGCAAGCCTGCTGTGTTTTAAAAAGTATTAGCTATCTTTAAAGAGATAGCTCGCTGTGTAAAAATTTAGCACATGCAACAATATTTAACAATTTAAAGAAATTATGATGCTCTCCTTTTCCAAGAAAAGGAAACTAAATGATATCTTTGCTTTTGAGCTCTGAAGACTGTCTTTACATTTTTAAAACAGGAAATTTCTTGGTTTGGCAGTTTTCCAGATGAAGGAACTGTTATACAGTTTCTTTCGCCTTTACTTACAAGTAAAATGGCATTGCCCTGAATGGTTACTTCGGGTGCCAGTTTTCAGACTGTTATACAAAAATGTTTGTTTGTTACATTATTTTTTACCTGATTGGTTAGCAATTGTTTGCTATGATTTTCTTTTACAAAAACAACATATGGCTTCCTGTTCACATATTTATGTCACCATAAACTGACTTGCTTTGAATTGTGACATTGCACAATGCTCTGCTCACCCTTGAACAATAGTACATTTTGAGCAACAGGACACGTTGTGCAATGGCAGCATCAATCATGCAATAGCACATTTTACACTGTGCCCTATGGTGCATCATCCCATTTCACTCACTTTACTGTGTGTCTTGTCATTGACATAGCTCTGCCATCAAAAAGTTACGCATCGTAGCTTGTGATGAATTGCAGCCAATACGTATTTATTCTTTATTGTTGCTCTGTTCCTACATGTTTTGTAAAAGACTGCTTTTGTTTCAGTAAACAATTCTGTGTGTTTTATTAGAAAAAAAAAGAGTTCTGCATGAATGTGCGTTTGTGTTGCACACTGGTTGTGCAGTGTCACAATTCACAAATGAGGCACTCTAGCACAACCATCATGCAACTCTGTGAGCAAATCTCCTTGATATAGGATCTTGGTTCTTGTTCATCTTGCTAAGCCTATTTTAAAAAAAAAAATAAAAACAGAGATGTCAGTGGTCTGAGTAATATTTTGAGAAATGTGTTGGGTTTCTCATCATTGTCACTGTTCTTTTGACAGGAAAAATAGTTAAATAAACATAGGCATGTCTATAGCTATTTGTGTGCTAGTTGTACTTAGAATGTCAAAAAGGCAACTTATTTCACAGAAACTTCAAAACAAAACACCAACCAAAATACTTGCCTGAAAGGCAAAGATAAGTAAAATGTTACAGTGAAGGAACTCTGAGAAATTTAAGTTGGTTATTAGAACATTCTCTCCACTGAACTTCATTTCCAATCATATTTCACAAACCTCCTTTTTGTATCTTTGCCTCCCTTTCCTTTCTCGCTGAAGCAGCCAAAGGTGGCAGGAACAGCTAGAAAGTGTTTCATTGTCTGCACCCGACTTCACATAATTACTTCATTTCATCAACTGCTTAATGTTACTGGTGTATTGATTTCACAAGGAAGGAAGGGATTCAAACATGTTGTAACAGCAAACAGTTATTTTACCCCACTATAAGCAGCTTCTCTACTTTAGGACTGAGTGTGCATCTGTTGTTGTTGTTGTTGTGTGCCTTCAAGTTGTTTCCAACTCATGGCAGCCCTAAGGCAAACCTTTTATGGGGTTTTCTTGGCAAGATTTGTCCAGAGCAGGTTTGCCATTGCCTTCCCTTGAGGCTGAGAGCGTGTTACTTGCACAAGGTCACCCAGGGGGTTTCATAGTCAAGTGGGAAATTGAACCCTGGTTTCCAGTGCTGTAGTCTGATACTCACTATGACACACTGGCTCTTGAGTGTGTGTCTACATGAGCCAAATAAAATGGTTTCACCTGGTTTTCACAACAAACTGTCCAAATGATGTATGGGACAATTTGTGCTGAATCCATGCCTTTTCATCACCTCAGGGCTTTAATCCAGAGGAATTAAAATGGGGATGTATCCCAATCTTAAATGGAAAATCCAGATTCACATGCATGGGGGGCAGAGGGAAAATTGGAGTGCCCACAGTGGTGTAGCTGTGCACCTTGCAATTTATCAGACTCAGATCAGTTCAAATGGGAACCCTGTGTGACTTGCACTCCTGAACTCACCTTTGGTGTGTGTGGCAATTGTGAGGACAAGCATGTAGTTGCTGTGGACCATGGTAACCTGGTGGTAAGATGGGTTTTCCTATCCATTTAGATGTGCCTTAGTCTCAGAATAACTTATTAGGGTCTCAGAAAAACTGTACAGCTCTGTTCAACTCTGAGGAACCTATCAGCCAATTACCCCCATCTGGTCCTCTGGTCTAATTTAGAAAGAGCTGACATTATGAAATGGACTTAAATAGAGTCGTTCCAGATTGGGTGCCATTAAGGTAAATTAAGAGGACGCCTTCTGTAGCAAGAAATATTTCATTAGAATCTAGTACCATTATTAAACAAACTATCCAAAGGCATAAAAATCTTTATTCAGCAATTTCTGTGACAGTGACAGAGAGCCCAGAGAGGACTGTTAACATTTGGTTCCAATGAAATAGAATATATAGGACAGCAAAGTATGAAGTCAAGACCAGCTCAAAACAAATTAAGATAAACTGTCAACCAGTCTACCTGAAAATGTGTAACTTTTTATGAACTGCATAATATCAGAGTTCTGCTAATAAAAGCATTATTTTTTTCATAAAAAGCATGTTTTTCCTATATGGAAACAGTTACATAATCTGATAAAAACCGTTGGTTGATAAATTGTCTGAACTGCACCAAAGTGGTCTTTGTGTAGCACCATGCCTTGATATCATCTATAGTAACAATACTCCAGATGCCTATGTACAAGTCAAGTGTCTTCCTTTTCCTGAACTATTTTGCTAATAAGAAAAGGACAGGCATCACTAAGATGTTTTCCTGATTCCTTTCAGTTTAGGAAATGCCTTGGGGATATTACAGCTTTAGGAAAGCATCATGGCACCTATCCCTATCCTCATCTCAGACCTATTCGCATGCCTAGCAACCAAAGTACAAATAATACCTTGTTTAACAAGCCTGGGTGTAAAAGGACATAATGAATATAGCAACCTGTGAAAACCAAACACTCATAAGGAGGCACATTGGAAGAAATTAAAATAAAACAAATTTAATAAATCCAGTGCTTGCTTGTTGGATAGAAACTCTTGGATTGTCTTCCATTCTCAAACAGAACAATGTTCTGATGTTTTATCTTTCATAACAGCTGTTATTTTTCTCCTCTAGTTTTTAATTAACTCATTTGCTTTTTTTATCTTCTTGATTTTGTTCAAATTTACTTTTCTTCCTCTGAGAGGCGCTGTGCATTATTTTCTCCTAATGGCAGTTTATTGCATGGAAAATAAGACATTGAGTAGGAGGGCTCTCACCCTACCTGACAAATTTAAACTCCGTAATATATCTTACTTTACCAAAATCAGTAAACCAGATGCTCTATGGAATATCCAACTCAGTCTCCCAGCCATTAGTAGTAGAGGAAAGAAGATGTATAACCTTGTCACTGCATCCACACTGCAGAAATAATGCAGTTTGACACTGCTTTAACTGCCATGGCTCAATGCTATGAGATCATGGGATTTGTAGTTTGCTGTGGTAAATATCTCACAAAAGTACAAATCCCAGAATTCCATGGCATTGAGCCATGAGAGTTAAAGTGGTGTCAAACTGCATTATTTCTGCCGTGCAGATGCAGCCTATATCTTCTGGTTATTAGACCATTTGAACTTGCTTTACACCTTCAAGGGAAAGTAGCTGAGATATAATTTGGAATGGATGATCAGGTTGCAGATGTCTTTTGGCTGCAGCTTTGCTCCACTTGCAGCCGCCAGGAGACTTTTCTTTTTTAATTACAAAATCCTCAGTGTTTTAACCAATCAACCTGTAGGTATGATGGCAAATAGCACAATATTAGTTTATTTATTTCAGCATACAAATTTTTAATTAAAAATGTAAAGTATCATCACTGAAAACATTTGTGCAAAAAAACTGACAAATGAATTCCAATTAAAAGTACAGATACTTGTACAAGTAACTCTTTCCCTTCCTTGGAAGAAAATCTGTATATTTTTTCATACGTAGCATTTTCCATACTTCGTTCAGTCATCTTGTCAGTTATTTGGATTTTTCCATTTATTTGCCACTTCAGTTTCCTCTGTAACGCTTAAGGCCTAAAGTGTCATACTGAAAGCCAATCACCAGGATTTTTTTCTCTCTCTGACTTTCTTCCTGCAGTTTTCTGTGATGCTCAGAAACCTATTTTGAAATATTTTCTATCTGCCTGGAGAAGGTTTTTTTTTTGGGGGGGGGGAGTGCATGTGGGGGATTGGCCCTCTTCTCATTCCTGCCTCAAAAGGCAGTTCTGTTAATGGAGATTTCTCTTTGGCTCCTGACCTAAATTGCCCACCAATTCTTGTTTTCCACCTCTTAATGCATCGTAGAACAATCTCAATGGTGATAACAGTGTCATGTGTATTAAAAAAAAAGGAGGAGGAGGCAGGGAAGTAATATAGCCACATTTTTAAGACTAAGGGATTATTCAAACAGTGAAAATAATCCAGGTAGAATGTGGTTTGAATCTTTGTTGTTCACATTAAATTTGTGAGGGGTTTAAAAAACCCCAATTATCCCAGGGTAATCAAAGTTGCAGTTTTTCCAAGTTTTTCTAAAAGATTCAGATTCTTGACTGTATGAATAACAAATTTGAATAGACACTGGATAAACCAGGATAAAACTCTGCATGCCTTTAACATGCTTCTAATATATTTGTATCATTGACTCTGTCTTTGAGTGCTGCCACATGGGAGCAACTGAACTCACAGAGATGCACATGATGTAGTTCCATGGTGTGAACAACAAACCCAGAATGTGTGAGTGAGATTATTCACCTCAGAATGTGACATTTACACACTGCACATTTTGATGATGCCCTAAAGCTGCCTGGAAGCCAGACGGCCACCCAGACATGGGTGGTTTCAAGATGCTCCAGAGGTGCAACGTTTAGACACCACACACTGCTGAAGCATCTTAAGGCTGCCATGGGGCCACTGTGCAGCTGCTAAAGGCAGCTTTTCCATACCTCCAAAAAGAGTGGATCTTTTCAGTTCCTTTTTGGGTTGGGGTTAAAGCAGATTTGGGTTGCTGCATGGGGATGCTGCAGCTGCAATCCATTTTCGGAAGGGGTGGCTTCAAGCCACCCCTTCCTACCCTTCCATTTTGCCCCATAGTCATGATAAAAGAAGTGTGAATGAGCCCTAAAACACCTTTTATTTTTGCATGAACTTTTGTGGATATAAACCTGTATCTTCAGATACAGCACAAGGTGATCATAAATGCTCTGTAAATCACTCTGTACTGCATCCCACATGAAAGTGCATGCAAAAATAAAAAGCAGTTAGTCTTAATGGTGCTGCTACATTCCTTCCTTCCCTCCCTTTCTCCTTTTCATGTTGCAAAAGACTAACATGGCTATTACTTTGAAAACTAATATCATATGTATCAATAGCAATAGCAACTACATTTGTATACTGTTTATCAGTGCACTTAAGCACTCCCTCAGCGGTTTGCAATGTGTAAGCTAATTGCCCCAACAAGCTGGGTACTCATTTTAGCAACCTCGGAAGGATGCCAGGCTAAGTCGACCCTGAGCCCCTGGCTGGTATTGAACTCACAGCCTTGTGGTTTGTGAATGAGTGGCTGCACAGCTCTTCTAATAATGTGTGAGCAAGCTTCCATTTTGTTAAAAAGAAAACCCACTAGCAAGGCTGAACCATCAGTGGTGCATGGCCGTTAGAGATTAGGAGCCCTGTTCTGATGTTGGTGCTATACACCCAGTTTGTGTCAAGGGTAATGCTCATGAGGAGCAGAGGACTGTAGATGTTCATTCCTCCACCATGCCCAAGGATTGGTAATGTTTACTGTCCATTCTGGCCCCATTTTCTAGCTACCAGGTGACCAAAGAAGTGGATGAAGTGCTGGCATCACAGTCATACCCAGATCCTCCAACTGTCCCAGTCCTGATTAATACTCTGCCACTTTTCCAGCTGCTTTTAAAATGTCCTAGGCTGCATCTACACTGTAGAAATAATGCAGTTTGACACCACATTAAAGGCTGTATCTCTATCCTATTGAACCCTGACATTTGTAGTTTTACAAAATCTTTGGCCTTCCCAGAAAAAGTGTGCAGGTGCTGCACAAAACTACAAATCCCAGGATTGTGTAGGATGGAGCTGTGTCATTTAGTGTGATGTCAAACTGCCTTATTTCTACAGTGTAGATGCATCTCCAGTTTCTCTCTCCTCCTCCCACTTTTTCCCTTTGTCCTCAGCTTGCTTCAGTTGCTGCAGACTGACTTCAGAGTGCAAGAATAGTCTGCACTTAATAAACTCAGTGGAAGTGGGGAGGGGACAAGGGGAGGCAAAATCGTGCCTTATATAACATCTACTTTTGTAGAGAAGAGAACCTTCTGATGTTTCCCTTTCCTTGTTCAAGCTGGGTTCCTGTGCTTTGACTTGTATGTTCTTTCTTATTAATAACTTTTGCCAACTTGTCTAAACTCTGATGTTGCTTGGCCACTTGGTTTTCACCTGTGAGATGGTGCACAATCTCCATACCTGCAGGCCCCTTAGCTCTGAAAAGGACTGGCTCTCTCCCAAGGGAGGTCTCTTTTCAGACTAGCAGTACTGTGAAGACCTCATTCTAACAGTTGACCTCCTAGGCTTGCAGTTTGGGTTGCTCCATCGCCTGGACTGACTTATCAACCTTGGCCATTGGGATACAAAGATCATTGAATCATAAAGTTGGAAGAGACCACAAGAGTCGTGAGTCCAGGCTCCTGCCAGGCAGCAATACACAATCAAAGCACTCCCAAAAGATGGCCATCCAGCCTCAGTTATATAACATCTAGTTTGATGGAAAAAAGAACCTTCTGATGTTTCTCCCTCCTTGTTCAAGCTGGGTTCCTGTGCTTTGAAAACTTGTAAGGCTGGAAATAAATCCATTGGGGTCAGCTGTTCCCATCTTCCCATCCCCAAAGCTGCCTTTGTTGAATTAGTTCTTCTTAAAGCCAGAGATACAAAAAGTGGCAGACTTGTTTGGCTTTTGGGAAGCTGCTTATTCATTTTCTTTCCTAATCATACTAAGTAATTCTGAGGCATGGTTACAGAATGCTTTTTCATTCAAGCATTACCTCAGCTGCAAAAAGTCTTGACTAAACAGAAGTGCTTTTAGGCAACAACATTAGCTTCTGAGCTAACATTTGACTCAGCCCTTTACTTCTGTTACTAAAATTAAGTTGGGATATTCATGTGGTCACGATGGGAAACATGCTGTCTGGTGACCCAAAGTCACATGAACTGAGAATGGCCTACAACAATCTACTTAAATTATGGGCCAGAGTTCCATTTCGATACCTCTTAGAACCATAGTTTTGGGGAAAAAATACTCACTCAAGGAATCTTAGAATTATCTGTAATGTTTCCAAGCTCTGCTTAAAATGGAGTTATGTGTTGCATCAGCAGATGTGCATTCTCAATCTTGTGTTTTCTGGTTTATATTAAAGCAGAGTTGTGAGTCTTTTTAAGAGAAAATGTTATGAATGGCATACTTTTTAACTACTATCCTGATTTAATGGGGAGAGTCCTGATTAAGCTTCTATCATTCCAGTTTTCAGCTGCTTTTAAAATGTCCCAGTTTTAATCTCCTCTTCCCACTTTCCCTCTCTGTCCTCAGCTAACCTCAATTGCTGTAAACATGGTTTACATTCAGTTAATTCAGCAGAGGGAGAGGACAGGAGTGAGTGGAGTCTTGCTCTTCCCAGTAGGCTTAGGCAAAAACAAACTGCTACAGCCTCTCCTAGCTTGTCTGTTTTTCCTCATTCATACCTTTTGCCATCTTGACCAGACTCTGGTGTTGCTTGGCCACAATTGTTCCATTTTTCATATGTGAAATGTTGGAGCATATAGATTCAGGGAAGGTAACATATTACCTGCCCACTACTTCTCCATCCCAGCCCCTTCTTTGAGCTGTTCTGCCTCTTTTCCTCATCCCAGCTGGTCTTTGAAATAGGAAAGGAGCCTGCTTGCTAACCTGGCTGCATGACAAACAACTGCCATTGAAATTCCTTCTTCCTTCTAAACAGACATTAAAGGTACAGGAACTGTCTCCTGTTTTCAGCTTGGCCCCTATACTCCCACTGTTGTTTCTTTATTCCATAAAAATGGACACCCAAACAAACATGTTTACATTTTCATTATCATGGAAATCCATTGCTTGCAACCTCTAAGGACTACCTTGGGTCAGGGTAAAATTGTCCAAATGGCAGCTTAATTTGTTCTCATTGCTTGTTGTTGTACAGCAGTCCCTTCCCATCTGCAGGGGTTTGTTTCTGGGGGCCTTATGGATGAGCGAAATCGCCCCATTTTGTTCTATGGTGGCAACATATGGTGTCTGACATTCATATGCAGCCATAGAATGAAATGGGCCATGGATCCTCTGTGGATCTTCACATCTGCAGTTAGCTAGCCTGTTGTAAGGCAGGGGTGGGAATCATGTGGCCCTCACATTGCACACAGCCCTTGGAGGGGAGTCCAGGTGTGGTCTTTGCAGTTGCCACTCACCATCCCAAATTCCCGGTGCCCCCATTTTTTTAAGACTAAAAGTATTCTTTTATCCAAAAACACCCCTTTGAGCTCCAAAAATGCTCACATCCCATCATAAACAATAAGAACAGTCTCCATCCCACCTCTGGGAATAATGTTGCCTTACATTTGGTTGCTCAAAATGGCAGCTACAATATCATGGTGTGGCCTTCCAGAGCTCCAGAGGCATCCAGATTGAAATGCTGTAGCTCTACAGGGTCTGGTGCATGTCCACCCTGGTACAGAGTATTTTGTTGCTATCACTTGTTATAATCTTGGGAAAGTACTTTTTGTGTTACTTCTTGAATTACTCGTTTCCTTTTTGTCATTTTTAATTGCTTTCTATTGGTAATGGAATGAGAGCATACCCTTGGACAGATAGAAAAATGGCATATCATCTGGAAATTTGTGTAAAAACACCTCTTTAAAATGTTCTTAAATGTAATTTTAAAAGTTAACTAGGAGACATCAGTATTATACAGTGGGCCCTTGTTATCCACTGGGGTTTGGTTCCAGGACCCCCCCCCCCCCGTGGATAACAAAATCTGTGGATGCTCAAGTCCCATTAGATATAATGGTACAACAAAATGACATCCCTTATATAAAATGGAAAATCAAGGTTTGCTATTTGGAATTTAAACTTTTTTTGGAATATTTTCAAGCCATGGATGTTCAAATCCATGGATAAAAACTCCACGGATAAGGAGGGCCGACTGTACTGACAAACAGTTTGGGGGGGGGGCTTGGGTTTGCTGTGAAACATAGCATGGTTATGCCCTGATTACAGAAAAGGTAACAAATTACTGGAGATAACTATGAGCCCATTCAGACTACAGAATTATAGCACTATGATTCCACTTTTAATTGCCAGGGTTGTGACTATTGCATCCTGGGATTTGCAGTTAGGGAGGGGTGTTTAGAATTCTCAGTCACAGTACTCTAGAGCGTCACCAGACGACTAGTCCCAGGATTCTATGGGGTGGAACCATGGAAATTAAAGTGGAATCATAGTGCTATAATTGTGTAATGTGATGGGTTCCAAGTTACTCGTCCCTTGTTGTTTTCACATTTTAGACCAAACGCAGTTGTGTGTAATTTTGCTCTTAACTCTGCAGAACCAGTACGTTCAATCAGATGCCATGTTTTGACTTGACTTTTGTGTTTAAGGCAGATAAAACGTCATTAGGAAGTAGCCTTTTCTTACCCACCATTTTATCTGAGCACTTGCTTATGAGGCTCTTATCTCAGTTGCCACTTGTTCAGGAGGTTGGGGGATGTGTAGACTTGTTGTCAATTTAAGAAGAGCTCAGACTACAAACATCAACAGGTAAAGGTTTTCATTGCACAGAGAGAAGCATTCCCATAATGCTTATAGTTGCACCCCAGTGCAGTGTCAAAAGCTGGCAACTCTACAAAGGCTTGGATTCAAAGCTTCTGGCTGCCAGGAGTCCTGACAGCTACTTAACATCTTGACAGTGGCAGCTGGTGACCTCCATGTCAGTAGGGTGATAATCCATTAATTTTAAAGGAGCTATCCAAGATGCTGGCCCCCTTTTAAGGGAAAGGATTCATCACCTTGGATAACTCCTTTAACATTCAGACTGAAAACCAGTGTAGGTAGATTCACCATCCCACTGTCATGGGAACCAACTGCAACTTCCCTTGAGTCTGACACCACTTCTTCCCTTCCTTCCTTCCTTCCTCCTTCCTTCCTTCCTTCCTTCCTTCCTTCTTCTTCCTGATGCAGCAGCTTAGTTTTTACTAAGAGCCTGACATGTAGAAATGTAGCTTTTTCTAGCGTGGAGATAAACTTCAGTTACTGAATCCCTCCCCTCAGTTATATGTTAAAAGAAAGCACAAGAACAGGACTACAAAAATATGTCTCTCCTGCTCAACATGCTTTAGCTTTGAGAAAATAAAAGTGGGGAAGAACTCCTTCTGGATTGCTGTAAGTTTCCTTTACTAATTTGGATTCTTGAAGAATAACATTAAACATCAAATAAATATCAGAATCATCCAGGCCGTAGTATTTCTGATTTCTGTGTATGGTTGTGAAATCTGAGCAGTGAAGAAAGCTGACGGGAAGAAGACAAATATGGTGCTGGGGAAGAGTTCTGTGGAGACCATGGATTGCTAAAAAAAAATAAAAATGAATGGGTCTTAGAGCAAATCAAACTGGAACTCTCACTAGAAGCAACGATGGCTAAACGGAGGCTGGCATACCTTGGATATATGAGATCACATGACTCAATGAAAAAGATAATAATGCTTGGTAAAGCAGAAGGAAAAAGGGAAGACCCCTTCTAACTATGTATTAAGAATCTGTGCCCTCCCTCCAGTCCATCTGCCTTGGTCCAGGCCCCAGAGGGAGAGAAGAACCACTGGACCTCATCCCTTTCCCACCACCTTTCCCTTCTCCTTTTGTGTTGTCTCTTTTAGATTGTAGGCCTGAGGGCAGGGATCTGTCTAATTATAAGATTGTATGTACAGCACTGTGTAAATTTACAGCACTATATAAATAAAATTATTATTATTATTATTATTATTATTATTATTATTATTATTAAAACCCCACTTGATTTGGTCAAGAAAGCCATGGTCCTGCGATTGCAAGACTAGATTGAGGACCTGGGCTTTTGAGGTGTATCATTCATAAAGTTGCTGTAAGCCAAAGCAAACTTAATGGCAAACTACAGCAACAAAAAGGACCTAGGTCAGTAATGTGGAACCATACAACCTTCCAGATGTTGTTCTACATTCTGCACCACAACTGTTCTGGTAGGACCGATGGGAGTTATAGTTCAAGGGCATCTGAAGGGCCACAGTAGAGGTGTCTTCTTTATGTATTGGAGTGAGAAAAACCAACAAATGTAGTATTATTTACATAAGAAAAAAACATAAACATTTCTACCACCCAAACTCCATACTTGTTCGGTTTTTCCCTGTTCACCACTTGGTTCATTATAGCATTTGCCATGAAAAGTGTTTTGACTTTGTGAAAATTTCATGCCATTAACTCAGCTGCAGAAAAATCAAACAGTGTAGCTCCCCATGGTCTTTAAAAACATTTAATCTTGCAGGCTGCTGGAAGGGAAAATAGTGCGCTCAGGGCATGTTTGGCGTTTCCTTTTTTAAAGTTTTAATATTTCTAGTTTTGGCAGTGCAATGGTGCTGTACCTGGTTTGTTAGCATCTGAATTATTTGTTGTTTGTTATTTGTTAGCATCTAAATTAAAGGACACACTGCACAAAAGAGAGTGTCTGAGAACCAAGAAAAAGGCCATTTTCTGGCCAGAACTGAGCAAAGGAGGGAAGGCACAATTGCAAGGACAAGTAAACCTCTAGTATGTGCCACATTGCAGTTTTTTAATATAATTTTGAACAAAAAACATGGTACCCTTTGGAATCACTTGGAGAGAAAGCACTTAATCATAGTGCCTTTAAAACATTTATATTGAAACATGTTGCACCTAAAACATTTTGAGATTTTGTTCAAGAATCTAGAAAATGTAACAGGAGCCTAGGAATTTTTTTTTTTTTTTTTTTTTTGCATAATGAGCCATCAAGCTATAATTAAAAAGCCATTCTGCTATACCAATAATTTTGGTCACCCAATGGGTTTCAAAAGAGTTTATCACACGAAGGAAATTGGAAGTATAATCCAATGGCAATCTGAATGCAATCATGGGGTTTCATGTGATTGCATGAGAAACTATCACACGCAATTTTGGGCACTGGGAGGCAATTTCGGGCAGTTCTGAACGCAATGCAGTGTCAATACGCAATCAAGTAAATTCGCTGAACTAGCGAATTTACTCAGTTCCGAACTGGCCTCACTTCCATTTCTTTCAAAATTGAGAGAAATTCCTCCCATGTGATAAACTCCATAGCCAAGCAGGAAATTGAACCCTGGTCTCCAGAGTGAAAATCCAACACTCAAACAACTATGCCATGTTGGCTCCTCATTAACTGAAGGCTTTTAAGGAAAAGGCTGTAAGAGGCTGCTCTATTGTTTTTAATTCTACTGTTTTAACTATTATTTTTATCTTTTAAAATTGTAAGTTTTAATTTGTTTTAGTACTACCCATATTAACCAGGGAAAGACATTCACAGAAGTTAAGCCTGAGAGTGGAATCTGCTGAATAGTGTAGGTTCCTAGAAAGTCCTTCTTTCAACCAAAACTTTCATCCTGCTCTTAGTGCAACACCATCTCTCTGGTGTCCCTCTTTGCAACCAGTTTTTTCTCTCCTGTGGGTTTTCATTAACTTTGCTGAGACTTTATCTTCCACATATGCAACATGTCAGTGCAGTGACTCTTTTGCTCTGAATGCCTTACAGATAACATTTGTTCCAGATATAGCTGAATGCATTGCCTCCATTTCCATTTTAAGCAGATGGGATGGTAATATGTTTCGTAAAATCTCTTCTCAGATATAGAGTGAAGCTTGTTAGGAATTCATAATGTTTTCTACAGAACTAGAGTGGACTTCGTATTCGTAACTGAAATTTGCATTGAAACTAGGAGCAAGAAACAGAATATAATGTAAAAATCTTAATAATTTTTGTCACGTTTGCCCTACTGAACATCTTGATTTGTGTTATTGGCAATAGCCCCACCTCCCACCCCAAAGCCTGGAAATGTTAGGGCTTTTTCAGACTACAGGTCCTAGAATCCCCAGCCGGCAGGCCATACTTCCTGAGGGATTCAGGGGTATTGCAGTCAAAAAAATTATTTTTTCAGTCTCATTTTTCCTAGTTCATTTTCAGCTGGACAGTGTTGTAAGTACTGTGGGGTAGTGGCTGAGTGAGCCAGTGTTTCTCAGGCTATCTTATGGGAGGCTGGCAACATTTTTTTTCCAATGCACCAGGTGCATTTTCTCCAATGCACTAAATTTGGCCACAAAAGACCACAACTTTGGATAAGACTGCTGTACACCACTCCGAGGTCTAATCTGCACTGCAGAACTAATGCAGTTTGACTCCACTTTAATTGCCATGGCTCTATCTTATGGCTTCCCGGGATTTGTAGTTATTGTGGCACCAGAGCCCTCTGACAGAGAAGGCTAAATATCTCCCAGAACCACAAATCCCAGATTTCCATAACATTGAGACATGGCAATTAAAGTGGTATCAAACCACATTATTTTTGTGGCTGTATACTGGCAAAATGTTGAGTAGATTTTTCAAGGAAGAGTCAAAGCAGCAATAATATTAATCATCATGGCAAATAAATGTAAGTTTATCTTGAAGGGATGGAGTAAAAGAGAACTCAAAGCAGATTGACAAACAGAAATTTTCTGCATTGACTTAAAAGAGAATGAGTTTTGGTGGCATTTTAGAAGAATTTGTTTTGCGGGGAAATGGCAAGAACTCAGTTCTTGCTAGTGTCCCCTGCTGGAAATCCAAATCAAAATCAAAATTCAAAATCTCATTTAGATTTTATTCTTATTTAGGCTTTGCTCATCTCATTCTGCATCCCTCCAGCATGTAGAATAATTAAGTATTGGTATTTGTTCAAGCATAACACTTGCTTTAGTTCCTTTCATAAGGTGATACTTTTTTTAAAAAAGTGAATTGAAGCTTTTATTTGCTTATCATATTATGGGCATTCAGAAGCTATGCCAACAAGAGGCTTCCAATATTGCCTAATGATTTTAATGCTTCATAGTGATAAGGAGGCCTCCAGTTCATTAAAATACTAATTTTGCCCAGCACATGTCCAGAAGGCTAGGACTTCTCAAAGGGTTCTCTGCTCATTTTTCTGTTTGACAGTAGCAGTCAGAAGCATTAGTAATAATTGGTTTTTAATGAAGCCAGCTTCAGTTGTGAAGAAGCAGCAACAGACCAGAAATATTCACCTTGTAGTTTTAATGTATTATATAGCCAATGAGATTTGGCAGTCATCAGATAGTGTTTAATACATGTTTTAAGAATATAGCCCTAAAACTAATGTTGAACTGGAATTGACATGGATTTGGGGCCTGTCCTCCATGCATCCCTATCTGTCACTAAAATATGTTCAATAGGATTTTACAGCCCCCAAGAATAGGTTTTTGGGGTGCTGTGGCTCATGGCATGGAGATCTTAATTCCCTACACTTACAATGTCTGTTGCAATTAGAAGACCAATATTGGATATAGCTTTGCTATCTAAGATCAAGCTCTATTGGTCCACCATTTTGCTCCAACAGTGGCCATTTTCCAATGCCCCCAAGCAGGACAAAAAAGAAATGGCCTTACTTGACTGATTATTGTTACTCCAATTTCCAGTTTTCCGAAGATAAGCTTTATATATTCCTCAAGATAGCCTTTAACCAACATACAATAGGTATTGATAGGTCTACAGTTCTCTTAATAAGTATGGACAGGATGGCTGCCTGGATCTTTTAAAAACACACACCTCATCCAGTGCCCACTGCACCTTATGCCAGTAAATTCAATAAATTAATTGCTAACTACACAAAAACAAGTACTTCCTTTTGTACACCCTGAATCTGTTGCCAAGCAGTTACCTTGGTAGACTTTTTGTTGCCCTCTTTCAACACTCAGGACATTTCAGGATTTGCTTCCAGGAAATTTGTTGGGCTCCCCAGAAGGCAGTTTTTCTCCCTTTAGATGGAAGACTCCCAATGTGAATTCAAAAGTCATGGTATTATTATGAATTCTCATTCAGGGCTGGCCTAAAAAGATGCTTTATTTTCCTAGCAGTTGCTCCATTGTTTCATTTGAAATAAGGCGACTCGGGTAGACCTTGGGAGGTTAGATTTTTGAATGGCAACTCCCAGCATGGCCATTGACCTTGGTTCCTAGGGGATTCTGGGTCTCATAGTCCAAAAAGTAACTTTTCAATCCCTTCTCAACTCCTGGGATCTGTTGTAGTCCAAAACAAATAGTCTTATAATCCAAAAGGAAACTTTTGAAGCCCTTCTTGACATCTAGGATTTGTTCTTTCCAGCTCAGTTACATTTTTAAAAAATCCTCCTTACTGGGCATAGTTTTTCTGGCAATTGTCTTACTGCTGGAATATCCTCACTTTGCTGCTTTTGTGCTCACAGTTCAGAATAAATATACTTGGAGGCATTGGCAGTTACTTTCCTAGTACTCAGCAATAGGATCTTGGGGTGTTTAGCCAAAGCGTTTCTTCTGCTGAACTTTGCCAAACACTTGGATGCTGTCATGTTTGTGAAAACTAAATTCATGTGCAAATGGAGGGTGCTCAGATTCTGAGCAAGATTGTTTATGTCAGGGATGGGATTTATGCGGCCATCCAGATGTTGAACTCCAAGTCCCAGCATCCTCATTATTGGTTGTGCTGGCTGGGGCTACTGAGGGTTGCAGCCCAACCTCATCTATCAGGTTCTGCATTTCCCACCTCTTGCTTACTTACTTTTTGAAGTTAAAATAGTTTCACCTTGGGAAGCAAGGGAATATTGTGTTAGTGATGGCAGAATCACTCTGGTTGGCAGAATGCTTGTTCGTGATAAGCTTTGGTACAGCAATCATGAGTAGATTCTTCTTGTGATTATATTTTTGGAGGAGCCCATAATTCACAAGTGTAATCCCGTTGATTGTCAAATTCAGCTTCATTGTTGCTCAAGTTGCAGCTATTTTCTTAAAAGGCAATGTAGGGTTTGGCTGGCACCTTGAACATGTACCAGTAGTATGGAAATGTATTCATTTTGATTTCACACAAACAGAGATGAACTGATGGATTTGTCCCAAAGCAGAACTTGGCTCCATCCCCAAAACCAAGACTTTGCTTTTTATTCAAGATCTTAATGATAAATACTGCATTTTTAATCTGTTTCCACATGTTCAGTGTGGCATGCTCAGTGGATATTAAAATGGCTAGCTAATAAGCAAGGAATTAAAGCAATATTTTTAAGTATTTAGTTAGGAAACCCCTTAGTCCCAGGCCCAAATTATCAAAGGTTTAGTTGGTCCAATTGATCCTGGCCAAAGGCCCAGTGCTGAAAGAGAAAGATGTACCTTATCCTCTAACCACTTTCTGAATCCTTCAATATTAAGGCTTGCATCAGGATTTTGTCTGTTATTTGACTGAATAAAAATGCATGGGATCAAGGTGTTTGTCTCATACTGAAGATGTAGGACTAGAAATTGGTCAGTGTGTAAAGATTTTTGTTTGTTCTTATTGTTGTGTGCCTTCAAATTCTTTCTGACCTATGGCAACCTTAAGGCGACCCTATCATGGGTTTTTTTTTTGGCAAGATTTGTTCAGAGGTTTGCCATTGCCCTCTCCTGAGCCTGAGAGAGTGTGAGTTGCCCAAGAACACCCATTGGTTTTTATGGCGGAGTAGAATTGAATGGTCTCCAGAGTCATAGTCCAACTTAGACCACTGTGCCATGCTGGCTCACAGAAGATTTTTGTACTTCTGTCTATTAAAATTTGCTTTTTATTTCTTGATTAATTTCTATGCCATCACTCCTAGGATAGTGTCCAGGTTTTTTCCCCTTTTTTATTGTGTGCCCTCAAGTTTTTCCTGATTTATGGCAATCCTAAGGTGAGCCTATCTTAGGGTTTTCTTGGCAGAATTTGTTGGGGGAGGATTGATATTGCCTTTTTCTGAGACTGAGTGTGGCCAAGTGGAGATTTGAGCCCTGGTCACCAGAGTCCTAGTCCAATACTCAAATGGCTACCACACTGACTCTCAGCTTCAGAGTATCAGCAATGTTAATTTGGTCTTGCTTAGTCCATGTCCATCCCAGTGCTCTTTCCCTGCCACTGTCTCCTCCTCATTCATTTATCGATCCTTGTATTATTTCCCAACATTGACTGGAGTGTTTCTTCTCTCCTTACCTATGTACTCTTTCTCACCCCACACTCTGGTGCTGCTTCCCTTTCTTCTTTGTCCACTTTGCTCATCCTTGTCTCCTTTCACTCTGATGCTTCTTCCATTTCCCCCTCTATTCCTCTCCCTTGATAAAACAATGAGACCCCCTCTCTTTTTCATAAGAAAACTTCATGTCGATATATTGCCAAAACATACTGTTAAACTATAAAACTGTAGAGATGGAAGGGATCTCAAGGGCCAGCTAGTCCAAGCACCTGCTGTGCAAGAATCCACAGCTAAGGCAGTCTTCAGAGCTGGCTCTTCAACCAGTGTAAAAACCTCCAAAGAGAGAGAGTCCACCCTCACCTGTGGTGTGGCTCTCAACAGCAGCCATCTCCTCTCAAGGTGGCTAAGTCCTCCTTTTGTAATTTGGTTTTAAGTTGATCTCTCTGCCCCATGAGAAAGCAAGCACTCTCCACCTTCCACAAGACCAAAATCGCTCAGACATTTTGCCATTCCTTCTTTTGTTTGTGATATGTAGAAGAATGCACAAATTGATCTCTACTCTCCTCCCTCTGCAGTGTATGTGTGTGCAATTCCTTGTTTTCTCTACAGTTGATAAGCTGAATATGTGGAGCAAGTTTACTGAAAAACATTGTGGTTGATACAGATGTACTGACAAAGTACTGATCTGGGATGTTATCTCTGCAACAGCACATTTTGGAGATCTAAGTCATTGCTTGTTCCACCCATCCACTGATCATCTTCATGTGTGAAACATTCTCCACCCTCCTTTGTATGTGGATGAGGTTTGGATCATGAAGAATTGAAAAACAGTGGCATCATGTTTAAGGTATTCCTTATTACTTGTGTGATCTTCACAGCAGAACAACACATGTGGCAACCTGATCGTTTTTGTTTGGGCTGAGAATATCAGTAGGTGACCCATGACACTTGTATCCTCCTGGTTCCTCTTCTACTTTAAACATAAATCTGCCAAGGATCAATAGTTAATTAATATCCATTCCAAATAATAAAAATCTCTGAAAATTTATGCATGCAAGGGAAAAGATGGGGCTGTTTCCTCTCTTTGTAATGTGTTAATGCGGGTAAGACACTGCGGAAACCCCAAATCTCTTGAGGCACATTTGCTCCAAAGTTGTTTATGTCACTGCACTGTAGTTAGCATCTATCACTCTTGACAGGCTGTCTTAAGTTCCCTGGTTTCCTTGCAAGATCATCAGTTCTAAAAAAGTTGCAGTCCCATTTGGCCGTATCAGCAGGGGAGAAAAGAGATGCTTTCACTGCATTGAAATGTCTCCTCATTGTAATCAACTGAGAAAACCAACATTCACTCAAATGGAAAATTAACTCTCTCTCTCTCTCTCTCTCTCTCTCTCTATGTCATGCCATTGGTGCCAGTGGTGTGGTGTTTCCTTTCAGTGGAAAATGCTAGAAAATTGATAAGTATGGTTATTAAGGTCAACAAGGCCTTTTATGTTCATACACATAGGCACTTCAGTGTAAAATATACAAGTCTGAATCATATATATATATATATATATATATATACTTGAAAATAAACTCTGTTGAATTTATTAGTACCTCTGAGTGAATGTTATAGCACTGTGCTGTCACACAATTTCTTTATTTAAAATTTTACCATCCGATTTTCCACCCCAAAATTTCAGAGTAAAATTAAACATTAAACATAAATTAAAAGTAAAAGTAAACATAAAATGGATATAAAATACAGCACATACAGCAACATTTAATTTAATGCCACATATGTTGCAGAAATTAGATGATGCTAAGGCCAATTGATAGATATGGAACGGTATTTATCAGGAATTTAGTAACAGATGAGGCAGCTAATTGTGAAGGAATGCTTGACATCATATATTTTTAAAAGAATTGAAGATCAAATATCCTTGACTTGGAGTCTTTTTTTTTTAATTGAAGCAATGGATTCGGTTGTGAAATATAAAGTGGCTCTCTAGCACTGTGGATATGAGAAAGTATTGACACATGGTGCCTTGCCCGAGACTCAACCTTTTTGTGTCTCACTTTAATTTCCTTTTTAAAAGGAGTAACTAAGAATTGCTTTCTGTAAGGCTCGGAGATTGTGTGACTCAGATTGTTTACTCCAGATTACTGGTATTGATTTTTTTCCCCCCAGACTGCTTCAGAGACAGACAGAATCAGCCACTTGGTTAAGCTGAGGTTATGAAAATATCCAGGGTTCTTCTTTGGGGGAGACTTATATCTCTCCAGATAGGCAGATGTGCTCATTAATCCCTCTCCTTATGTATACTCATTGACCCAGGAATGTCTGTCACAGGCTTCCCTGCTCTTTATTTATTATTGTGGGTAAACCTCAAATAAAATAAAAGCAGATACAGTCATCTTTCATTGCTAAACAAGTACAATTACTTATGAACTATGAGCTCCAATAAAAGGACAAATGACCTAGGGTACACTTCTCCACCCTGATGCTTTCCAGATGGACTGGAGGGACAAGTTCTGGAGTTGCAGTAACCCCACCTATTTTTAAAAAATGTGGATCTCCTTTTTTTTCTAATCTGAAAGTAACTGGAAACTCATTTCCATGGGGGGGGGGAGAGGGTGCAAGTGAGCCTCCCATGTGAGGCCCTACCCCTTGCACTCAAGTAGAAACACTGCTCAGGATGATGGCAGTTCATTTTTTTGGGACAGGAAAACAAGATCATACAGGAGAGTCCTGGGGAGGTCCAGGAGGAGTCCAAGGTTGTGAAAATGAGATTGGGAGCTGCATGATTCCTTCCTCTGTTTTCGATTATGATTCCTTCCCTGCGTTCTTGACTTTTGACCAGGAACTAAATAAGCAATAAGATCCAAACCATCTAGAAGTCATCTGGTTGAGGAAAGCTGGCCTAAAATAAGCCTTACTAAAAATCCTTCCAGTGTAAAGCAATCAAATATTTCCTTATTCTCTTTGTCAAGATTTTGTCTGTCAGTAGGACTCAGAAATAATCCACATTGAAACCACTTTAACTGCCATGGCTCAATGATAAACTCTCTCAGCTCCCTATACATGTAACATTTTAAGCAATGTGGCATGTAAGAATTGTTGGAATTATAAAATTTAGGTGTGTTGGTGCTCAAGTCTGCCTTCCTATCACTGTGTCTGAAAGTCAAAACTCCACACATCCATTTTACATTCCTGTAATGCTGCTGACATAGTGTTCCTCATAAGTATTATAGGAAATTAAAAGTGGAGGTATTCTAGAAAGTTTAAAATTATTTCCCTTAGTTTCTGCCACTGCCAGATTAGTCCATGGCCCACCAACTGGTTGCTGGCCCACCAACTGGGAGCGGGACCACCACAACTTGGAGCTGCCACAAGTGTTACATAAAACAATGCAAGAAAAAGCTGAATTCATTTAACAATGGCAATAACATTAAATTGTGAACAAAAGGTGTTGTGACACCTTGAAGACTAACAAATTTATTGCTTTATGAGCTTGTGTGGATTGTAGCCAACTCTCATGCTAAGGTGCTGAGTCTGTACCTTCATCACCTGTTGCCTTAAGGCTACCCCATGTATTTCATAGGTTTTTCTTAAGCAACAAATACTCAGGGATCATTTTCCATTGCCTTCCTTTGATATACAGCCAGCAGCATCTGATATTCCTTGGTGGTATCCCATCCAAGTATAAACCAGGCCTAACATGGTTAGTTTTGAAGATCTGGTGAAATCTGATGTCTTCAGGATATTTAGGTAATTATTTTTAAGGCACCACCATTCTCTTTTATTTTTTCTCCTTCTTTGGGAATTATTAAATTAAAGATAATATCAGTAAGTCCTTCAGGATTCTGTGCTGAAATGCCCTTAAAGATAGGGGAATGACTTTCAGAGATGCTTAATGTGGTATGCAACCCACAACCCTGCTGATGTCATGCAAAGTACATACACAGGGTTGGCAGCAGGAGAATTGCCTGCCACAACTTCCACAGACAGAGATAAGATGCAAAGTCATAAGAGTATAGACTCACTGTGCTTTAAAAAAAGCCTTCAGTGTCCCCCAAATAGATTAAATAGATCTGTGTTACACTGTATAGAAAACCCATAGTGAGGCAGTATTCAAAACCTCTTCTCATCTTGGCTGGACCATCCTCCTCCACTGGGGCTATAGCAGAACCTTTCTGTAATCTTTGCTGGATTCCCACAAAGGTTACAACAGTTACAGATTGCAGGGATGTTAACAGTTCTGAGAGATGGTCTTTCTATTATTATTATTTCAATTTTAAAGAAAAGGAAGCCACTGCACTCAGCAACAGTGCTTGGATGTCACTACTTCATGGTGTAATTAATGATGCATATTATAATGAATTAGATTATGATATAAGCCACCATATGAAGATGGAAAATGATGTATGGAAAATACTCCCAGGAGGCACATTGTACTATTATCTAGCAGTGCTATTTGTTCTTCTCGGATGTTACCATAAAAATAAATGCCTTGATTTGCCTTTCTTTTTCTTTAAAGAAAAAAAAAAAAAAGATAGGCCACCTGGCCACCTCAAAGTAGTATTAGCATCCCTATATCTAATCCCCCCTCTTCCACCCAACACCTGTCTTCTTCCAAGCTTCTTCCAAGCTTACACTTTTTAAGACCTACTCAAAGACCAAGGATGAATTACTGCAATCTAGAACTTTATTGCATGCACTTTTATAACCGTTTTGAGGACAGGAACGAGACTTGCGGGGGTGCGCGTGAACACATTTTACCACACATGCAAGCATCCACAAAAAGGTTCTGTTCCGGCACCCGTCCCTGTTCTGTGCCGCGAAGCGTTAAATATGCTGCTCGAAAGACTTCCGTGCAGCAAAAATGGTGCCCGCCGGCACTGAACACGGATGGCTTGGGGACGGGTGCCGGAACGGAGCCTCTTGGTGGACGCTTGCATGTGCGTCCTCAAAATGGTTTGACCAGTGCATACGATAAAGTCCCAAATGTTATTCATTAGGAACCTAAAGCTACTTACAGAAAGATTAACTAAACAGGTAGAGGCAACTCATCCCCACCACCACAAATCATAATAACATTAAAACACTCAAGTAAATAAATTTTAATATTTTAAAATTTAGTCATTTGAGTGTTGGACTAGGACTCCATGAGATCAGAGTTCAAAGTACTATTCAAGTGTGGAAACTCACTGGGTGACCTTGGGCAAGTCGCACTCTCTCAGCCTCAGAAGGAGACAAAGCAAAACCTCAAAAAAAAGCCACATAATAGGGTTGCTGTAAGTTGGAATCAACTTGTAGGTACTTAATGACAAAATGTAAAAATACTTCAGTAAAGAAAGTACATCAACCCCCTGCTTTAGCAACTTGCCAATATTTATTTATTAGAAAAACAATAAAAGGGTTGTTTTTGTGGGTTTTTTGGGCTGTGTGGCCATGTTCTAGAAGAGTTTCTTCCTGATATTTCGCCAGCATCTGTGGCTGGCATTTTCAGAAAAGGCTGGAATGGAAGAGTATATATGGATATATATATATATATATATATACTGTGTGATCCTAGGTAGGGAGGAATGAATAAAGGGATTATTTATTTAAAATTCTGAAACAGCTAAATGTTCTGATCAGACCAAATTTGAGTTTGGAATTGCTATTAATTTTATGTTCTATCTAATGGGATACCCGAGTGACCAGTACATATAAGGGAGATGTGTTACTTTAAAAGATGGGATGCTGTGATCACAGGCTGCTCAGGATCCATAGAAATAATGCAGTTTGATAGCACTTTAACTGCCATTTCTCAGTGCTGTGAAAGCTTGGTATTTGTTGTTTCTTGTGGAACCAGACCTCTCTGACAGAGAAGGCTAAACATCTCACAAAACTACAAAACCCATAATTCCATAGCATTGAGCCATGGCAGATAAAACAGTGTCAAATTGTATTATTTCTGCAGTGCAGATGCAGCCATAGTCATGACTCTAAAGAACATCTCTAAAGAATATTTCTCCCTTTGTCCTGAGGCCTGGAACTCCTACTCAGCTCATCCATATGGCCTCTCTTCTCTCTCATCCTTCAGACTCAGATCAGCACTTTGCTCTTCTGTGAAACCTTTACTTCATTCCTTCATTTAAATTTATATCCCATCTGTTCTGCCAAAATGAGACGCTAAGGCAGCCAGCAACATTCAAACTTTAATAAATCCAGAAATCTGACAAACATATTAAGACACAGATTTCAAATACAGTTAAAGCCATATATACAGTGAATTCCACAGTGGCCACAAAAGCTTATTGTTTTGGTTTCCATTTCCCCAAAGAAACAAGACTAATTGTTGTATCAATGAGGCAAAGCACATGAGAGATATCCAATTGGATAAGATTCTCTTGTCTACCATAGTGGCTGCCCCAGAGAGAAAACATAGAAGCTTAGAAAAGTCACCTTTGGGATGCAATGCAACCCTTTGAATTCCCTAGCTAGCATAGCCATTGAATTCATGAGGATTCTAGGTGTTGAAGTCCCAAAGATAACTTTTCTAAGCAAATTTAGGACATTAACATGACTGTCCCTTGTTGTTTATGTCTAGTATCTTGTATTCAGTGGCAGAGTGCCTCTGGTGGTTCTGTTTGAGATATAAAAATCAAGTGGCCCTAGATGCTGCTGGAGTTCATCTCTCAGCAGCCCCAGTCAACATAACCAATGGAAAAGAAGGCATTCTCACACCTTCTGGAGGCCCACCTCTGTTCTGTTTTATTTTCATTTGTGTGTATGTTTAGAAAAACAGGCAAGACACCAAAATAAGAACTTTTTAACATGTACAAAACTGGTGCAGTGTTGATAGACTCACAGATTTGGATGAGACCCCAAGAGCCATCAAGTTCAACCCCATGCAGGAATACACAAATCACCTCCAGCAGATGGCCATCCAGCCTCTGTTTAAAAACCTCTAAAAAAGAAGACTCCACCACACTCCAAGGGAGTGTGTTCCACTGTCGAACAGCGCTTACTGTCAGGAAATTCTTTGTTTTGAAACACAGGAATTAATGATTTTGGATCTAAATGGTTTTATTTTGGGTAAAGTAGACTTGACATACTCAGGGAACAGTCAAAAGCAGGGCAAGACAATGACAGCTGCAAAAAAGCAATGTGCTAGGAAAGTGGAAAAATTTACACACTAAAGAAACCTGAGCTGTGTGACAGTAAGAGGTGACAGGTGGCACTGGAGACTTGAAGCAAAGGGCTTTGTCTCAGATGTTGCAAAGTTCTGTTGGTGAGAGTGATGGAATTCTCTAGGCATACTGGGTAACATATATTGCTTTCTTTCTTACTTCAAAGAGAAGTTTTGAGAAGTTTCAAGTTTGGAGTATGTCCACCCTTTCGTAGTCTGTAAAATGAGTACCCAGGTTGTTGGGAGCAATTCGCGTACACATTTTTAACTGCCTGGGGAGTGTTAATTCACTGATAAGCAGTATAGAAATGTACTTGCTATTGCTACTGCTATTCTGGTTTCTTTTGTCTATATGAGAAACTTCAAAGTGCTCCTATGAGCCTTTTGTTTCCACTAGCTTGATAGAAATCCTCAACATCTAGTTTCCAGTTATATACCTTGGATATATTAATTGTGTGTGTGTGTGTGTGTTTATCTCTTGCCCTATATCCAATCTAGGATCTCAGGGTAGTGTCCAAAATAATTACATATATAATCACATTTGTTTGCACATATGTTGTTGGACAATACCGTTTCAGATTCAGGTGGAAGCCTATATATCTGACCTTCCAAGTTAGGGACGAAGATGCTTAGAACCCTTTCTTCTGAAGCAAAGACTAGAGATAACAGGCTGGACATTTTGTTGCCAGAGGTGAAGGGCAAGATGATGCCCATGCCCTCATTCCACAGATAAAACTGATTAGAGTTCAGAGGGATCTTGTATCTCCTTTGAGACAAACTGAAAGAAAGAAGTTGGTTGCATGAGCTTTTGTAGGCTTCAGTCTACCAGAGGAAGTAGAATCAAGTCTACAGAAAGCTCATGCTACCAACTTCTCTCTTTCTGTTAGTCTGAAAGGTGCTAAAATATCCCTTAGCATTCTGATTTTCCACACCAACAGAGCTGTGTACTTTATCATACAGGGAAAATCGGGGGTTTAAACAGCAAAAATCATGTGGAAATCATGCAATTGGGATTAACATTTACACACGATGTCTCGATTAAAGAGCCATTATCCTAGGAATAAACAGAGAATAAACAGCAACAAATCATTCGTGGGCAAATCCCATGAATGATTTGTTGCTGTTTATAGCCTATTTATTGCCTGTTTATTCCTGGGATAATGGCTCTTTAATCATGATGTGTGTGAAAATGTTAATCACAATTACATGATTTTCGCATGATTTTTGCTTTTTAACTCCCCTATTTTCCCTGTGTGATAAAGTCCTATGTCTTTGAAGTCTTTAGGGTTATAATACTTAATGCCACTTTACCTGCCATTGTTTCATCCTGTGGATTCCTGGAGATTGTAGTCTGATGGGAAAATAGAAATTCTTTGCTGGAGAACTCTGGTGCATTCCCCTAAAACAGTAGAGCTGTTAGAGAAGAATCTAGGTACCTCACCGAAAACAAATCCTAAGATCCTTTAGGACAGTACCAGACTGCCATAACTATGAATATAGATACATATTTACTTCAGTACTGGTGATGGGATAGCTACCTCTTGTAGAACATCAGGTATGCTGCACACATTTCTGTCCATCAACAGAGCTGAATAACCTGAACAGGGTGAACAAGCCAGGAGACTGCAGGTACCTCTTAGCATCTGTTGCCCTAAAGCAATTGTCTTATTCTCTTTGATGGTAGACCTGGATCTAGTGATGTTTGTTCCTTGATTCATGTGTAAACCCTGTGCGTCTGCCAGATATGGTAATTTCTGGACCTTCAAATATTGTTGGAGTGCAACTCTTACAATGCCTTAGCCAGCAGAGTGAAAAATGCTGAACATCAGAGTCCAACAGCATTGATGGGATACACAGTTTCCATCTCTGGGGAAGAGGTTCTGTGGGTAAGGTGACCTGAAATCATGATGTATCATTTCTGGCACTAACTCCTGCCCCTGGCCAGATAACAATTAAACTATTGAGGTGTTAATCTTATCAGTGTCTGAAAGGGAATTGGGTAGAGCTTAGTTTGGCTCTGAAAGTTTACCACAGCCACCATGATCATCTGGAATATGGAAGATGTTACATAATAATACATTTGGCCTTCCATGCATTAGAATTTAATTGTAGCCTAGTAACAATTTGAAACTCATTTTAATACACTAACCTGATTCACCTATCCTCAAAAGATCCAGTAGTAAATGAAACCTCAGTTGACAGAGAATTGTTCAAGTGAGAAATTATTTAAATCTGGAAAAACCTGGGTTTGAAAGGGCCCCTTAGGGTCCCTTCAAGGAGTCTATTAGTGAAACCTTAAGAGAAAAACTTGTTTGGAGTGCCTTTTGTTGGGCATGCCCCTGAAAGATAACTGAATGGTTATCAACGGCAGAGCTTGTAAAAGTTATTTTTTGAATAGTGACTCCCATAATCTCCCAGCCAGCATGGCCACTGTACTGGTAGTTCAAAAAAGTATCTTTTCTAAATTTTCATCAAATGCTATGTTTGTGAATGGACCTGTTCAATGGGAAGGTAACTCATCCTTCTGCCCATGAATTAGGCCTCCATTTATGAATGCAGACAAAGGCAGACAAAGGCAAAAATGAGAAAGCTGACAGATCAAAGAGCCATAGGTGAGCACTTGATTAGATTTATGGTTACCTGTTTACGAAGTTATGACAGGAACACCATGTTTTCTATTTTCTGACATTATTCTGCTTCCTCCTGATTCTTCTTATTTGTTTTATTTTTATTTAATTTTTTATGCCGCCTTTCTCCCAGGAGGGACCCAGGGTGGCTCACAGGTACATTCTTTTCTAATGTCTCTCTTTCTACTGAGAGCAAATGTGTTTTAGGGTAGATTGAGGTTGTATTGAAATACATGAGGTTGCAAGGTGAAGGGGTATAGAAAGTTTCCCTGCTCTAAAGCAATTCCAAGTTCACTGGGGGTCATGTAAAGGTATTGTACAGACTATCTGGATCCAGATGCTGGATGAGATGCTATCTAAATTGAGTGTAAGTTAAGCCATTTGGCAATGCAGGCAGGATTCTGTTACACTGAGTGCCGAAATATGGAATGAGCTGCTAGCCTCTCAAAGCCATTAAAAGACTGAATGATTCTGTAAGATAGAGAAAGCAGTGTAGTTGGCAGAGGGGAAAGGGTGTGGAGGGAACAGAGAGTACAGCTGCTGGCTAGATTTTGGTTAATTTTTCATGTGAATTTATTGCCTATATATAAGAGATTGAATTAGTAGTGCTGACAGGAACCAGACCATGGTAAAAGCTTCCTGCTATCATTGCAGTTCCCCGCCCATACATACTGCAGCCTTAGCTATTTGCTGCATCCTTTTTCTGCTTAGACCTTTAGGAATATGCAGAGAATAGTGGAGCACTCAGAAAGTAGCCTGCTGCTCTGGAATGTGGCAGGAGCACAAGAATGAACGCCCCTACCCTGCCTTTTTTAACAGAGATTTTAGGGTTTTTTTCTGGGTGATCTCCCTCAGGACTCAATCCCAAACTCGAGGTGTGATCAGATGCACTAGCATGCTTCCAAAATATTGCAAGGTAAGTATGGGAAGTAGTGGGCAATTGTTAGATGCAGTGTTGTGGGAAATACAAAAGGGAGAGGAAAGAGAGAATGAGAGAGGGAAAGAGGGAGAGTAAAAGAAAACTGAGAAAAGATGCTGTGAATTCTTCAGATGGGCCTATGGGCTCTCCAATGTAACCTCAGAGTGTGATGAAATTTCCAAGGGTGGCTTGCTGACCTTCAGGGTCTCCACTTCATTTGGCATCACAGAGCAATGGCCTTCTCTATTAAACAAGGATAATAGCTTTTCCGTGAATTAAACTGTTTTTTAGAGATATAAAGTTTTCATTTGTAGGAAAATGGCATCACACTTTGAGGAAGCCTTATCTGCCTTAGAGAGACAATAAATGGCTAGAAACTTAGGGGGAATTGAGTAGTCCCAGGTGGCTCAAACCTTTAGCTTTCCCTGTCTGGTCTATTTCTTCTGGGAGTACTCATTTATTATCAAAGCAGCTTTAGGATCAACTCCTCTGTGTGGCTGGATGCCACAGGGCCCCACTGGCAAATAACTAGGTTCTCCTTTCACTTCCATGACATTGATATACATTGTAACTGAGAATTAAGTGACCAGTTGGAATCATGCACAGCAGGCTCTTCTAGAAAGGGAACAGGCCGCTCTTAAAAATAAATAATAATTAAAATAAAAACAGCCTGCCTCTTCTGAAGAACAAATTGCTGTAGCCATAGCAAGAAAATGCTGCTTTGGAGCACATGTCTGCTCTTCCTTTTGCATTTGTATAGTGCTGAATTATTTTGGATCCCTTGCTAGATTTATGAGTTCAGTTGCATTAATACAGAGTTCTTCAGCATTTCAGCTGGAGTGAGCATCCTTCCCCAACCTTTTTTTAACATAGCCCTAAGTCACAGGTTTCAATTAAGATACCATTTTATAATTTATCCAGCAATTTCAGTCATATATATAATTTCCATATATCTACTTTTCTATTAAATTATTTCAGACAGGCAGGGTTGTGTGGGGTGGAATAAATGCCATCAGATTATATTCGAATCACATTTAGTAACACCTTGGAAGGAAAAGAAGAAAAATATACTGCTTCGTTGGAAGATCATCACTTAGGACTTAGGTGGCAAAAATGGAATATAGTGATGGAAAGAATATTAAAGACTATTTGAAAAACTGTTAAAACCCTTTTTAGTGTTGAAAATGCTGATTCGAATAATTCTGGACTGACTGATGTGTACCTTTGGAATCTGGTACTTATTTTGTGCAAAACTTGAATGTGATTGTTTTGCAAATAAAACAAAATTTTCTGCACAGAAGAAGCTGCACACTTGGCCCCCCAACATTTGCAGGAGGTAGGAGAACTCCCCACACACAAAAGTAGAAAAACCACAAATATAAATAAATACAAATAAAAATGTGAATGTAATTTTATAAATCTGAGAGTACACTTCTCTAGGAATCTCTGGGTCCTCCAGTGCAACTCTATGGTCAATGTCCACCAGAAGATGATTATAGAATCACTGTTCAGAATCTAGAAACATTGTGCAGATATGTTTATTGCTACTCACTTCCCACATGTGTCTAACTGTATGCAGATAATCCTGCTATTTGGAAGTAATTCCAAGTGTTTCCGTTGAACTTAATCCAGTACTTTGTGGATCTGGGACAAGCAGATCACATTTTACTAATAGATCACAGGAATCATAGAATGGTAGAGTTGGAAGAGGACTCTCTCCTATGCCTTCAGGACCCAAATGCTGTCATTGTTGGAAATGCACACTTAAGGCATCTTTGGCAAATTACCATTTGCTTTAAAATGTTTATTGATGCACCATTTTTCTCCCAGAGTGGGACCCAAGGTGGCTAAAAAAAATATGAAGAAATATTGTAAAAGATCAAAATCTTAAATTGTTAATTACATAAGTTGTGCATCTCAACCCCATGGATGTTGACTCAGTTCAATGGGGCTTATTCCCAGTCTATAAGACTGTCTTGTTAACCTGTTACTGGTCTCTTTTACACTATACACTTATAGCACTATGATTCCACTTTAAGTGCTATGCTACATCCTATGGAATCCTGGGATTTCCAGTTTCAGGAGACATCCTTAGAATTCTCAGGCAGAGCTCTCTAGCCCCTCACTAAGAATTCCATGGGAAGCAGCCATGTCACTTAAAGTGGAAGCATAATACTATAATTGTGCATTGCGATAGAAGTCACTGAGTAATGGATTATATTTGCATATGCTAGTTTACATACAGTAAGTTAACAAAAACATTTTTAACTACTAGACAATTCAAAAGGAAGCAGTTTTGTTATACTACTGAAATTCAGTCAAAGGTTAGTACCATTTTTCTCAACAGGACTTGCTCTTAGATATGTTTGTAGAGTTTGGATAGTGACACATGAGGTCACTTCATCTGAAGTGAAGCAAACAGTAGTTCGCAGCGCCTGCCTTTTCAGCTGTAGAGCAAGGTGACAATTGTACGGACTAGATCCCTTCTTCTTCTTCACTGGACTTCTATAATTCCCTGGAAGCAACATAGTAATTCTGCCATTTGTGCCAGATCATTAGACATCACAGCCTGAACAGACTGTAAAAAACCTCAAAACCCTGATCCAGATGGCTTCCTATTAGGTTGTGCCAGGGAAATGCAAGTGGGAAGTAATAGGTGTTGTGTTTCTTTTGTTCTCCCTTGTTTAACAGTGAGCTTGTTATTCCTAACTAGGGAAATGCTCATCATTACAAGGTTCAGAGTGTATGCTTGTATAGTTCAAGAATTTCTGGTGAAGGGGGCAATTGGGTTCATGCACATACACACATATACAGGTGCTCAGGCACATACATCTAATATCTCTCTCATGATATCTTTGTCAGTAGAGGCCAGGCCATTCATTGTATGGGTTGGAAGGCTGAATTAAACCTCAATGCAGTGGAGGTCCAAAATGGACAGCCTCACATTTGCATCAAATATCTTGGCAGCTGCTAGCATCTTGTGCTATTTCATTCATTCATTCATTCATTACTTATTTAATTAAGACATTCATAACAACCCTATACAGTGGGCCCTTGTTACCCGCTGAGGTTTGGTTCCAGGACCCTCCATGGATAACAAAATCCATGGATCCTCAAGTCCCATTAAATATAATGGCACAACAAAATGGTGTCCCATATATAAAATGGAAAATCAAGCTTTGCTGTTTGGAATTTATAATTTTTAATATGCTCAAATCCGTGGATAAAAAATCCATGGATAAGGAGGGCCAACTGTATGTAGAGATCTTGGGATGCAAACAATCCAACAATTTAAATAATATAAAATTCAGTGCTATTCAGAGAAAAAGCATTTAGAGAAGAAGGAGGCGAGGAAGGACTGAAGGAGAAGAAGGAAAGGAGGAGTGGGGGTTAGTGTAGGTGAGAAAAAAAGGTGAGGAAGGATCGAAGGAGAAGGAAAGGAGGATAAATGTGGTAGGGAAGGGGGGTGTGTGTGTGTGTTAGTTTGTGTGTTGTGTTTTGGTTAGTAGTGTTTGTATCTGGTGGAGTTTTTTTAATAAATAATTTTTTTTTTCAAATTCAGTACTATATAGGAACGAGGAAGCTAGGACCCAGGTAGCTTGGGTTGCTTTTTGTTATCTTTGGGTGCATCTACACTGTAGAAATAGTGCAGTTGGAAACCACTTTAACAACCACTGATCCATCCTACAGAATCCCGGGATTTGTAGTTTTGTGAGGCACCATCAGTGTAGATGCAATTTAAGTCTTACAAAAGCTTATGCTTCAACTTAACGGTATTTATCTCAGTTAGTCTTAAAAGTGCTTCAAGATCCCTTTCCATACTGATATTTCAGACTGACACAGCTATGTCTTTAAATTTTACCTGCTGCAATAAGTTTGGCAACTTTTTTAAAAAAGAAAATGAGCAGATTAACTATTTTGATTAGAGTGCTTTGTCAATAATTTCTTTACACTTACCTTAAACATAAACATATCTTAGGCTGTGACACACAAGATAATCCAAAGTATAGCCATACTGTACAATGTCTAGCTTTAATTTTACATTTAAAGTGCTAGGCTTGAACTAAAGGAATGGCTATATTCAGCAATGAGTTAATGGCTAAAACAGATACTAGACAGTCTCCCCCTTTGACTTAAATTCCAAAATGGTCAGGGGATGCAGGGAAGCTGAGTTCTAGGACCTTTTCTAGAGCAAGAACATACAATGACATAAATTGGCAGAGCACCAGAGTAGGCCATGGACCCTCTTTCCTTTGGCAAATAATGAAATGATAATGAGGCTTTCAAATTTGGTGTTTATGACTGCTTAATAGTGAAGAACTGCAAGAATGAGGAAAATAATCAAACATAACCTGGATTCCCCCCCCCCTTTTTTTTTTCTTTGGGTTTGGCTTCACACTAGTAGCTTAAATGGTAACACCTCTTTGCAAGGTTGATTACATGTTGTAATTTAAAAAGCCAGGTTGTGTTTTGCTAATTAAAGCTCAATGTCTCTTACAAGTTACATGTCTGCATGCACTCAGAAGAAATCACCACTAAATTAAATGAAGCTTTGTTGTTGTGCTTCATCAAGTCATTTCACAGGATTTTCTTGGCAGATTTTATTTGCAATGTGCAATTTATTTGCTGCCTGTAAGTGTTGTTCTATGAAGCAAAACTTTTCTGTGCCTTTAACTTGCTGCTTATTTATTCTTTTTCTTCAAGTACGACTGCAACAAAATGATGCAGTATGGGGTGCTCCTGTGCAGGATTCCAGCCATTCACCATGACATTTTGTTCCATTCTTTTTCCCCCTTCCTTTTGCATGCAGCATAACACATCCACAGATTATGCTGTTGTTATTGGGCCTCTTTTGACTGTGCTTCTGCATCCTTTGAATTCTACACTTGTTTAAACCTCTTGCAGATAAAGACACATAATGGGAGAATGCACACATTTTTAGCATATACAGTAGGATACTATTGTACTTTGGGATTGCAGTCCTATAACCTCTCCTAGCCTATGCTCACATTTGAGTTTAATATATAGATTGTTTAATACTGTTGTTGTTGTGTGCCTTCAAGTCATTTCTGTCTTCTGGTGACTCCCAGGTGAACCTATCACCTTGTGTGTGTGTGTGTGTGTTTTGTAAGTTTCTTCAGAGCAGGTTTGCCATTGCCATCCTCTGAGGCTGAGCGAGTGTGGCTTGTCCAAGATCACCTAGTGAGTTTATATGACAGAGGCACAATTCAAACCCTTGTTGTGTCTCTAGAGTCATAGGACGTTATCACACAGGAGGAATTTCTCTCAATTTCGAAAGAAATGAAAGTGGGGCCAGTTCGGAAATGAGTGAATTTGCTAGTTCAGTGAATTTACGTGATTGCGTATTGACGCTGCACTGCATTCAGAATGACCCCCCATTGCCAGAATTTGTGTGTGATAGTTTCTCACACAATAACATGAAACCCCACGATTGCGTTGGGAAGGATTTCCCATTGCCCAAAAATGCATGTGGTAGTCACTTACTCAATAACGTGAAACCCCATGATTGCGTTCGGACTGCCGTCGGATTATGCTTCCAATTTATGTCATTTGATAACGTCCATAGTCCAACACTCAAACCACTACAACACACTGGCTCTCATTTAATACTGTAGATACATATTTTCTTACCTTTAATTCTTGTTGTTTCATACCTCACCTTGAGCCCCAGCTTTGCAGCAAATACATGGATTAAATAATGGAAAAGAACAGAACAGAACAGAATAGAGTATTGTGAGATGCCATAACTGCATATGTGTAGCCAGCCATTGCTTCCCAATTGTAGCTTGACTATCACAATTTGCAGAGGAGTGAACCCCAGGAAGTTCAGGGAGTATCCTGTTCTTTGCACTTTCTGGCTTCATTTCTCACTTCCTAATTTCTTGTTGTCTTTCCCTATACCCCTTGGTGCTTCTTATTTCTAAATTGATGTTTCCCTTGTTAGCCCGTGTCATCCATGTTTGGGGGAATTCCTTCATTTTTCTGGCTGAATGAATGCCATGGCTTTACAGTACTGTAGAAGGCAGAAGGGGGGGGGGCTGTAAAAGGGGATCGCAGAACAAATCCCATCAGCTCATCCCATTGCACACACACCTTTATGGACATTAAGTTGGCAACTATGCTTTCTTTATCTTTGTAACCATAATGAGATTTATGGGATAAAAAGAAGTTGTTTAAGAGTGCAGACTGAATTCAATTATAAATTAATATATTTCTGAGTAAAAGGAAGAACGAAATTATTGTGGATAATGATATTGTAATGTGGAATTATGAAGGAAACTCCTAAAACTGGGGTATAAATGCTTTTCCTACATCCCTGTGAGTAAAAATGGATGAAAAGACTGAGATTGGTCTTGTTTTGAGAAAATATAATTGTTTGGGCTGGGAAAGGCTTCTCATTGGAAACAGCCCTGAGTAACACAACAACTTAATAACCAGGCTGTGGTGGTGTTATAGTGTATCAGAGGAGTCTTTGCATGCCAAGATCTAGTCTAATAGAAGAAGGGTGAAGATGCTCACCCTGGGAAGAGGACTTTGTTTCAGTAACATGATATATTGCAGGAACTGAAATTGATGTTCAATGACTTTAAGAATTATACAGTGAGATTTAGACTGAAATTTGGAGTGAAGGGAAAAAAAACAATGATGGGGAAATAACATTCTTAAAGGAAGAAATGGAGGAGGAAATGGACAAAGGAAAGAGTCTGAGAATGGAAGAACAACAAGGAATCAGCTTGGATTGTGAAGAGAAAACCATAGACATAAATTTGGGATTAGATTGAAAGGTTGTTGAATATTGGGAGGTGATCCTGGGAGGACAATGCTGGTGATATTCCAAAGGACGGAGAACAGAGGAGTAGTAAGGATTGTGAAAACAATGTGGGAATATGGGAGGAAGTGGGCTGAAAGAGATAATCTGATTAAAGTTTTTTTTTTAATGGACAAATAAATGGTTTTTTTGTGGAAAAAACCCCACCAAGCACTGTGTGATGAGATGAAAAGTACCAACTTTGTCTAATTAAAGAGATTTGAGAAAATGTCAGGGGTTAAAATTAAAGTAGGATTTAAAAAGCAAAAAGTTTGTCTTATGTGAATTTTCTAAATTTAAGACATTATCATGGGTTTCATTATACGATGAAGATTTAACATTTCAATAAGGGTTTCGTTATTTGTGGTTGATTTAATGTAAAGAAACTGGTCATGAAACAAAGTTTGTTGATTTAAGAAATTATTTGCAAAGGTTGGCAAGATTGATTTGTATGGGTTTTACAAATCTAGATACCTTAGAAGGGATATGAACTAGAGAAGAGGTGCAGAAAGAAGTTAAAATAAAAGGGATTTATAGTAGAAATAAGGAATGAATGTAGCTTTTTTCTTTGGAATTGGTGGGGAGCCACAGCTGGTGTTATGTCACACAGGTGGTAAAAGGCAAATTGAGATCAGGTACCGGTAATTTGATAAATTTAATAGAAGTATTTGCATTTGAGAGGTAAGTGAAATAGATGTATTTGATTTAGTTGAAGGGAAGACTAATAGCAATAGACGATAAAGATTACTGATGCTTAGTAATAAATATATATTAATGTTGTTGGTTTTTTACTTGCGGTTAGGGATTATATCTTTGTAAAATATTTAATCTGGAGGATTGATATTAGTAACAAATAGAATAGAGATGGATGTGTTTTCCTTGTATTAAACAGTTCCTGATGGCTCTTTTAGTTTAATATAGTTTAAGAACCACTGAAGAGAAGATTGGAATTCATTTTTATTTTTCCTAATTTCTTAGTGCCTTTCTTCTTCTGTATCTGGATTTGCTTTTTCTTCCATTTTCCTCCTCCTCCTCCTCCTCCTCCTCCTCCTCCTCCTCCTCCTCCTCCTCCCCCCCCTCCTCCTCCTCCTCCTTTATTTTCATTTTCTGTATTAGATATTATATATTGTTCTTATTTAGTTTTAATATATCCACAAAACTGAAACAAAGTTAAAATGATAGTCATCATCATCATCATCATTATCTAAAACCACCCTTAAAATAGCCAGAGCAGTTTACCCAGAGCATTATTAAAAGGTATTAAGAACTAAGGGCCACAGTCTTAGCTGTTTGCTGGACACTCTAAAGGGAAGGAGCCAGTCTGACTTGCTTTGGGAAGGAATTCTTCTATCTAGAGATGGGGTCTGATGCTGCAAAGAAAGCTCAGTCTCATGTATCTACCAGATTAACTGTGTGTGAGGTGATGGGAGAGGTAACAGGGTCTCCGATGATCCCCCTCCTCATTATTTCTTGTGAAGATAAGCATGGGAGCTCAACACAATACTTGGGTATTACAACGAAGGTGCTCTGTAGATGCAGGGCCACCTGTGATTTTTCAGAATAAAAATAACTGGTCTCCTGAGGAACCAGCAGCAGGATGATTTGTGTGCTTACAGTAAGAGCCAGCTGCTCCAGAACCAGAAAACAAGCAGCAGCATTCACATGGGAATCCTGCTTAGTTTCACTGCTAAACATTTATTTATTTCATGGAGAATTTCTGGATTTCATTTCACATCTGGCTTAAAATGAGTGGTAGAAAATGCTGTCTATAAAATCATGATCTAACTAGACCAAATAACATTTTAACTTTATTTTTTTAAATCACCAACCAACATAAAATGAAAAAAGACAATTCAACATAATTCATCATTGTTTGTACATTTTTAGGCCAGATAACGTTTTGGTTGAGCTTCAGTGGTTGTGCCTTAGTATGTGTATCAAACCAAGTATTTTCCAGGGCACTGTACATTATAGCATTTTGGCTGGATCATGCACACCATAAAACAAATGAAAGTAACATCTTTTTTTTAAAAAAAAAAGGTAACATAAAAAAATACAAACCCAAACAGCAGCAACATTAATAAAGGGAAAAACAGCCATTTAATCAAATGCCAGAAAGAATAAGAAAGTTTTAAAATTGGTGATAAGAAATGTTACAGTATGGGTAGAGGGAAGGCATACCTAATTCTCCTAGTAGGATTTCTGAGCAATTTGCAATAGTTTGGCAATGATTTCTGATTTCCGGCCGTTTTCCAATGTCATCAACAGAATTACTATCCCTATCCTGAATTATACAGTCAGACCTCTGTATCCACGGATTCTGCATCATGATTTGCCACACACAAAAATTCCAAAAAGCAAAATTTGCCATTTAATATAAGGGACACCATTTTACTAGGCCATTACATGTAATGGGACTTGAGCATCCATGGATTTTGGAACCAAACACCAGTGTATACTGAGTGCCTACTGTACTGCTAAAAGGAAAAAGACATTAAAAATAAACAAATGGAATTTCATGTGGAAATACTCTCAGCTCTGCTCTCTTCTGGAATTCAAAACAAACCTCTGGGTTGACAAGTCATTCATTTTAACTGTACATCTTTTGCATCAACTCTGATTGATGATTCCCAGGGTTCTACTGTTTGTTTTTTTAAAAAAGTAGATCCTGCTGATCTGAAGTTTCTCCAGCTATGGTGTATAGGTGAAGTTTGGACTAAAAAATCAAAGCCCATTACACTTCCCTGTTGAATTAAAAGCTTCTCGTTTTCCCAAACCATGCTTGGTGTCCTCGCTGTTTTTATTTTTGTCTTTTATATGTAATGAATTGAGATCAGGTAACTTTTTAAAAAGACAGACAGAGTAGAGGTCACAGTAGAGGTTTTGATTCACCACACTATCTCTATGGTGGGAGCGGTAGAAGATGCTCATTGGACATGCTTGATTTGTGAGGCAAGCAATGACCGCCTGGCTGTGATTTATGAGACGTGTCTTCTGACAAAGGAAGGACAATTTTCTTTTTGTATCTGCTTCTTTTTCATCTGGTTGTGACATTGGAAGCATGTGGGATAATTCACCCATTGAGGTATTGTCAGTTGAACAGAGAAATCCTCCCTGATTTCTTCTCTAAATATTTCTCATTGTATCTCATTTTTCATTGCCATAGATGACTCCAGAAGGGGTTGAGGAAGAAAATCCTCTCCCCTTCTAATGATGTACATGTGTCACTGCCTATGCCCATTTTTTTTTCTTTCTCTGGCTGGGAAGAGGAAACAAGCCACCCATCATGGAAAAGTCCTGCTTTGTGTAGGACTGAAGAGCGGCTTCTTCCTGAAGTTGCTGGGGCTTCCTCTCTCCATATTTATGGTGCCGCCACCACTTCCCATTGAGTTTTATCATTTTTCTGAGACTAGCTGAAACAATAAAATTCTACTGGATTTCTTGAGAGGCAAGTGGAAACATGAAGGAATTTTATTACATCAGATTAATCTACTGGCTTTGTCTTTTTCTAGGCACTGGAAGTTTCACTGGAAAAGATCTAGGAATCTTGATAGATCACAGTATAAACATGTGCCTTGGGGAATTGTGGAGCCTCCTTCTTTGGAGATTTTTAAATAGAGTCTGGTTGGCCATGGTCAGGAGAGCTTTGATTGTATATTCATGCATGGCAGGAGATTGGGCTGGATTGCACTTGGGGTCTCTTCCAACTCATCCTTAGGAAGGTTTTTAGCAGCATGAACATTGGGAGTGTGGTGAAGGAAGGCTGGAGAATAATTTTGGTGGTCTCTCATCCAAGCACTAAAAAGGGCTGATTCTGCTTAGCTTCCACAATCAAACAAGGTCTGGTGCCTTTAGAGTATTTATATCAATCAAAATATACAGGATGATAAAACAATATTAAAATAAAATGTTAAAGGTTTGGGAAACAAGTTTTTAATTGAGATTTAAAAACAACGAGGGAAGGAGCAGTTGGCAGATATTCAGGGGGGCAATGCCAGGAGCATGGAGCGGCCAGTGTAAAAAGATGAAACTAATCCAAGCAGGAGGAAACCTTTGGTAGAGTGAGAATTCCAAGTTCTTAGAATTCAGATCCTGAGCAGGCTGGTAAAAGAAATGAGGACTGAACGATAGGGATAATATTCTCACCCTTAATTTGCAGTGTAATTCTATTGATGGTGATGGAGAAGTAAGCCCTGTTGAATTTAGTACATCCCCCCCCCCCAAATTTGTAGCATAAGATAGGTGTGTGTGTTTTTAAGTGAATTTTTGAGAAGGGGGCACTCTGTCAGATTTGGAGATGTGCCACTAAAGAAATGGATTCAGTTTCATAAAGATGGGGAAATTGTGGCACATGCCCCCTGAGCATCCACTTCGGCCCTGGGGCCCTCAGAGTTCCCTAGCCCTCCCCACATCCACCCTAATTACCAGCTGAAAAACTTAACCGAGTTAAGTATGCATTTGTATACACTGTTGAGGTTCTGAATCAGCAGCTTCAAAAATCACTATTGTGCACAATAGCCAGGAGAGTGGTCTGTCTTGGATGGGGAAAATGGCATAAACATCATTTATGAAATATGTCTCTCTCCACATTCCCTGCAGGCTTGTATATGCTAACCCTTTCTGAGCTTGGATGAAAAGCAGGGAGATGCCAGTAGTAATTTGAATGCAATCAGGCAAAGCAGAAACAAAGTAGGTATCAGAGGCCTATAGTCTGGTATAACTACACTCAAAGAAGAAGGTAAATGCAAGGACATTACCACACAAGCCCTTTTCTTGCCACAATCACATTAGTTAATGAAAACGAAACATGCCAGGTTGAGAGCAGCCATTACCACACAATTGTGTGAATGGGGGTTTCTACCATCAGGCTTTCTTCATCACTCCTCCTCCATATCCTCCAGATATACATATGCATTGGGAGTTTACTACACAGGCCTTTTTTATTGCAATTAAAAAGCCCTGTGTAGTAAACTCCCAATGCATTTGTGTATCTATGGCCCGTTCTAGACGGGCACTTTGCGGCACTTTAAGGGCTGGAAAGCCCGCCTTTAGGGTTAGGGAAGGAGCAGCTTTTAGACCCTCCCTAACCTTAAAGCGTATGGATGCCGCCATTATAAAGTGGCAGCGTCCATACAGACGCACTTTCAAAGCATCATCACATGCGCAGCTTTTAGATAGGCTGCGCACATGAAAACGCTTTTGCGCTGTGGGAGGGCGCAAATCACGCCCTTTCCACGGTGCAAAAAAGGAGCTCCTTTTTGTGGGCAAATAAAATGCATAGGTTTTTAGGGATGTGCAAACCACTCCATCCCACCCTAATGTATCCTTGAAGAGTGGGGCTCCCATCAAGCAGCCAATGTCACAAGTATCCATCGATATATTTCTGAGGTGTTTCCCAATAATGTCTTCTTAGACTGGCGCAAGCTAAGAAAAAGGGCAGGTTTTTGAGGAGAGTGCTTGCTAGGCTCAGTGGTGACATCAAGTGGAATATGGAAAACTTTTTTTTTTTTTTGGACTGCCATTCCCAGAGTTTTCCAGACAACAGAATGCATTTGTGTAGCTGTAGATTAAAAAAAAACAATGTTTTCATGCTTGGGACTTACTGCCTTGATTGCTGTAAATGGAGGCTGATGGGGAGTAATCTGGGAAACTTGGTTGTATTCTGGGGCCCACATAGATTCTGAAACTCACGTCCATTTCCTATGGACTCCTTCTGTCCACCTATCAGTGTTATCCAGTTGTTTTCCAAAAAGACACTGCAGAGCTCCAATTTTCTCTTCTCTGAAGAAAACAAACCATGACAAGACTATCATAAACCTTCCACATGCAGGGAAGTGAAAGAGCTAAGCAACATACTATTTTTTCCTGACACCTGAAAGCCTGTACAGGTGTGTGATGAGAGAGGCAGAAGGAGAGGGTGGGGGAAGAGAATGAGATCCCCCCCTGCTTTTAAAAAAATGACTTAGGCTTCAGGGAGATCAGGGTTTGAATCTCTGCTTAATCAAGGAATCTGTGTCCTTGGACACGTCACTTTCTCACCCTGAAAGGAAGGCAGTGGCAAAACCCTTTCTGAAGAAATCTTGTCAAGAAAACTCTGTCATCGGTTAACCTTAATGTTACAATATATTGGAAACAATTGAAAGCAGACTGACAAAAACAAGAAGACCTATTATTTAGTATAACCTTTTTTAAAACCATGTTTAAACTAGCATTAACTAGTGTGGGTTAGCTTGGGAAAATTGTAACACTTTTTGTTTGAAACCCTCAGGAATTCTGGGAGTTGTAGTCTAAAAAGTAACTTTCTTGGGCTCTGTTGTTTTGTGTCTGCACATTCACTACTCATTCCTTACAATGCCATGTGGCTTCAAGGATCTATGATCAATTGCCATAGATGCAAATTACATAACCTCAGATACACTCTTGATGGTGTCAGTTCACACATTTAGCTTTTAATTTTTTTACTTAGTTTATTTAATATATAACCCACCTTTCTTCAGGCGTAGAAGCCAAGCAACAAATTAAAACAAAGTACAGCTAAAATCTTAATATATATAAGTTTAAAAAACAAACAGTTCTACTAAAAGCAAAAATTTAACATGAATGTATGTAGGCATACTTCTGTTTAGCAAAGATAAGAAGTCATTGTGTGCCTTTGTGGTGTTCCACCTATAACGTATGGTCTTCAAAAATAAATTCAAAATCTCCACCGTTCAGTTAATCAAATTGTGCGGTAGTCAAAATACAATTTCAGTGACATATTCCATATAATTAACCTTAGTTTCCTCAGCTGCCGCCTGTTAATTAAATTCACAGACAGGATTCAAACTGCCCTTTAAAAGAAGAACGTTCCTTATTCCTCCCCCCTCAACTGCATTAATTAGTAGGCCAGTTGGATTTTGTTATAAATAAAATATTTCTGATGCAATTGTGAATGAGACTAACCCAAGGTATAGGTATACTTTGTAAACATATTAAGCTTGCATGTCATGCACTGGAATTAATGTAATGACTTGTGGAACTGAAGCATTTGTGTGTTGGGATTATGAATTTTCCTTGATGAACCATCAAGAGTTTGGCTGGTACTGTTGTTTGTACTTGGCAAATCTTCCATATACCTATGCACCAGTGTGGTAATTGGGATTCACAGAATCCCCATTTTTACAGACAGTATAGTCCAACCTCCCTGATGCAACAATACATGACTAGAGGGTGAAACAGACTGCCCTGAAGGAGCGGCTTGCCGCCACCCTTTGAGCACCAGATCAGGGCCACAGCAACCACACACCAAAAGGAGCGCCAAAAAGTGCCACTGGTGCCCTTGCTGCCACTGTGGGATTTTTTGGCGCTTCTTTTAGCATGCGGTGTGTGAACACAGCACCAAAGGAACACTACCCACTGTGTGGTCAGGCAAGTGATGTGATGCTGGCATCAGGGTGGCATCAGGGCATACATTGTCCAAACACCACCACCCCACACTGCCTCTGGTGCTGATTGCCAGTCTGTACAGCCTTTAAGGTACTCCTGAAATATAATCATCCAACCACTGTTTAAAGACCTCAAAAGAAGAAGAATCTACTACCTTTTGAGGCAGACTATCAAACAGTTCCTACTGTCAAGAAGTTCTTAACATTTGGTCTCTTTTCCTGGAATTTAAATCCTTTGTTTCATGTTCTGGTCTCTGTAGCACCAGAAAACAAGCTCACTACATAACATCTACATAACACCCCTACTGATATAAGATGGCATTCATGTCACCTCTTGGTCTTCTCTAGATCAAGGGAAGTAATAATGCTACTCTATTCTGCTTTGGTCAGGCCCCACCTGGAATACTGTGTCCAGTTCTGGGCACCACAATTCAAAAAGGATGTGGAGAAACTGGAGCGGGTCCAAAGGAGGGCAACTAAGATGGTGAAGGGTCTGGAAACCATGCCCTATGAGGAACAACTTAGAGAGCTGGGGATGTTTAGCCTGGAGAAGAGAAGGTTAAGAGGTGATATGATAGCCCTGTTCAAATATTTGAAGGCATGTCATATTGAAGAGGGAGGAAGCTTGTTTTCTGCTGCTGCAGAGACTAGGACGCGGAATAATGGATATAAATTGCAGGAAAAGAGATTCCACCTCAACATTAGGAGGAACTTCCTGACAGTAAGCGCTGTTCGATGGTGGAACACATTCCCTCGGAGTGTTGTGGAGTCTCCATCCTTGGAGGTCTTTAAGCAGAGGCTGGATGGCCATCTGTCGGGGATGCTTTGACTGGGAGTTCCTGCATGGCAGGGGGTTGGACTGGATGGCCCTTGTGGTCTCTTCCAACTCTATGATTCTATGATTCTACTCCAGGCTAAAAATACTGGCAAAACTACAAGAAAACCCTCTGAAATTCATGGGGTTGCCATAAGTCAACAGGTGACTTGAAGACACATATACACACACCACTTATCCAGAACCATTGAGAAGGACTGTGTTTTCATTTGTGAATGTGTTGTTAGATTCACTCTTCACCTGGCAACATAAAAACATATTGCTGGTATTGTGGGTTGTTATTTTTTTTAACCCTGTCATTGTATTGTATGGTGGAAAACTATTCTACAAATAAATTAGTGGTTGTCTTTATAAACTATATGTTTCACAACATCCAGGATTAAATCCAGTTGTTAACCCTAACGCAAGTAAATCAGTAGAATATACATAAGTATTGGTTTATGAAATTCTCACTGACTCAGTTGGAATTTACAGCTGGGATTTGGGCCAGGAGACATACATTTATAACAGGCTGAGTAAAGAAAAACTTGACTTATAATGTGGGCCATTTTCCTACCACGTTGAAATTCTTATGTATCCTTTCAGGTAAATGGTATGATAATTGTTCCCCCAATGAAAAGCCATTGTTTATGCCAGCCAATTGGTGACCAGAACACATTACACATTCTTTGCTTCATTGTTTACCCCCCCCCCCCAAAAAGGCACGGGACACGTTTATTATTTTTTTACTTGTTGCAAATGGTTCTAGAGACTAACTGAGTGAAAGAAGTTGTAGCATGATCTTAAGCTTATACTACAACTTCTTTCCTCAGTTGATCTCAAGAGTGCTACGAGATCCCTTAGCGTGTTGATATTCCAGACTAACATGGCTTTGTCTTTGATATTTACTTGGTGGTTGATTGGTCAGTCTCACTATTTTATGCTGCAAAATTACCTATTGGTACATTTGATTGATATATTTTAGACCAGAGATTTTTCTCATTTATTGAAGAGAACTGTAAGTTGCAAGCGGTTGATGTTTGGGGGACATTGTTGACTAATACAGATGATAATGTCCTGGTTTCTAGGAGGATTATATGGCAGACTCATATAATCACAAAAGGACTCCATAGCCCATACAGTTTAATCTCCTGTTCAATATAGGAAATCAGCTAGAACATCCCCTGCAGATACAGTAACTCTTCAGCCTCTTTTTGAAGACATTTTTGGGTAAATGGCCCAATTGTCTTGCTGTCCAGAAATTCCTTCTAATATTCAATCAAAATCTATCTTCCGGCAAACTGATAGACCTGGTCCTACCTGCTGGGATAGTAGAGAACAAATTTGCCCTCTCCTCTCTGTGACAGCCCTTGAGATATTTAAAGAGTGCATTCCTGTCATCCTTTAGCTCTTTACCAGGTTGAACATACTCAATCCCTCAACTCCTTGAATTATTCTACAAATAATAATCAAGATGGCCCACAACTGAGGTTATATTTACTGTAGAAACAGGATGCACTATTTGTACTAGCATTTGGAGGCTGGGCAATGCAAATATGAAGTCTTGATTGTGAAAAAATGCTGTAACAATGTACTGCTTTTCCTTTATGCCAGGATTACAAGTTTAGAAAAGATCTAGGAGAAAGAACAAATGGGGGTGGGGGAGTGGAACATATGACAACCATTTCAAGATGGGGTGCTAGGACACATTGGCATGCCACGGCAAAACTGTTAATATGCTGTGAAAAATAAAGATACAGTAATTAAAGTCTCCTGTCAGCCCACCCAAAAAGGAGACTGCCTGCTGTGACTCTGTGCGATCCCCTGTAGTGATGCATCTCTGCACATGGTGAAACTGGATACTTCAGCCACTCCTTATTAAAAAGATGTGACAGAATTACCCGCTCTGAGAGAATGATTGTCTACAGCAGTCCTTGTTAAGTCTGGGCTTTACCAGTCAGGATGCATACTCAGAATAGTGATTCAAAGAGAGACATTTTGGATTGGCACCACTGAATGTGAGCAGGTTTTAGCCTTTGGTTCAAGGAGGCATGGGTGCTATTTTATTTATTTTTATTTATTTATTTCAAGGATTTATAGCCTGCCTTTCTCCTACAATGAGATTCAATAAATTGATGAATGCATTTAACATCTCAATTGTTTCTTGTAGCTATAGAAACTGTGAGGGGCCCACAGAGGATCAGGAAGTGGTAAGATGAACCCTTGTCCACCACAGTCCCATTCAGAATCTTCATCCAGTTGCTATTAGAACTGGAAAGGAAGCTGTGTTTGATGCTATTAACACTAATAGCTTAGAGTTGGAAGAGACTTGTCTCTTGCCTTGCAGGAAGACATAATCAAAGCACTTCTGACAGATGGCCATACGGCCTCTCTTTAAAAACCTACAAAGGATGAGACCCCAACAAACTCCAAGGGAGTATATTCCACTGTCAAACAGCTCATTCTGTTAAAAAGTTCTTCCAAATGTTTAGATAGAATCCCTTTTCCTATATTTTCAATCCATTGCTCCAGATCCTAAACTCTGGAGCATCAGCAAACAAGCTTGTTCCTGCCTCAATATCACATTCTTTCAAATATTTAAATTTGTGGGATAAAGGGGGGGGGGGAGATTTTAAGTGTTCTGTTGTTGGGAGAAAATATGATAACACAATCCTGTTTTCCTCCAGATGTTATTGTGGAAAGATATCATACAAGCATTTAAACCACTCTTCTATTTTTGCCCATAAAGACTGAAAAAGTAAATATGTTCAGATGTAAGAGTGCAGCATGCTGATAATTTTCAGTGAAGGGCGAAAAGCCATCAGAGGTTTGTGAACTGCTGGCACTCAGAATTTGGTCTGAAAGAACATTGCAAATGAAGTCTGTTCACATACAGCAGCTTGTGCAGTACAACCAAGGCAGAGATGGCTTTGTGGAAGATTTCAAAGAGTGATTTTTGCCTTGTGACTCTCAATCATTTGAAGAATTTATTTTCATCTATGGCCTCTAGGTTTGGGAACTTTTGCCAGTAGCTTCATACATCACAGATTTTGCCAATGTAAATTGACATCATATATTTGCAATTTGGAATGATTTTCTGTAGTCATGCCTCAAGTGAGCAGCTGCCAAAGGGCAGGTACAATGTGTTGGATTCTGATTCTCTGTTTTCAGTTCCCAGATGGGTTGTTGTTGTTGTTGTTGTTGTTGGTTTTTTTTTTTTTTTTTTTTTGCATACTTATCAAATTTGCAGATGACACTAAGCTAGGAGGAGTAGCCAATACTCCAGGGTCAAAATTCAAAATGACCTGAATAGACTAGAAAGCTGGGCCAACGCTAACAAAATGAAATTCAATGCGGAGAAATGTAAGGTACTGCACTTAGGACGCAAAAATGAAATGCACCGATATAGGATGGGGGACATCTGGCTGAATGAAACTAAGTGTGAAAGGGATCTAGGAGTCCAAGTAGACCATAAGTTGAACACGAGTCAACAGTGCGATGCAGCAGCTAAAAACGCCAATACTATTTTAGTCTGCATCAATAGAAGTATAGCGTCTAGATCAAGGGAAGTAATAGTGCCACTCTATTCTGCTTTGGTCAGGCCCCACCTGGAATACTGTCTCCAGTTCTGGGCACCACAATTCAAAAAAGATGTGGAGAAACTGGAGCGAGTCCAAAGGAGGGCAACTAAAATGGTGAAGGGTCTAGAAACCATGCCCTATGAGGAACGACCTAGGGAGCTGGGGATGTTTAGCCTGGAGAAGAGAAGGTTAAGAGGTGATATGATAGCCCTGTTCAAATATTTGAAGGAATGTCATATTGAGGAGGGGGAAAGCTTGTTTTCTGCTGCTGCAGAGACCAGAACGCAGAACAGTGGATGCAAACTGCAGGAAAAAAGATTCCACCTCAACATTAGGAAGAACTTCCTGACAGTAAGGCTGTTCGACAGTGGAACACACTCCTTCCTCGGATATTATGGTGGAGTCTCCTTCCTTGGAGGTCTTTAAGCAGGGGCTGGATGGCCATCTGTCGGGGATGCTTTGATTTGGAGTTCCTGCACGGCAGGGGGTTGGACTGGATGGCCCTTATGGTCTCTTCCAACTCTATGATTCTATGATTCTATGATTCAGGAAAAAAAATCAGGCTTCCTGCTTAGTCTTGGAGATGGGCCTTTGTTTCTTGCCTACTCACAGACAGTATTGTATAATTGCCTGGCACACTCTGTAAAAAAGAAAGCTTTTCTTGCACCCATAGATAAGGTTACTACCTAGCCAGAAGAATTAAATGTTCTAATTGGAATTTTACCATCCTCTATGGCTGCCAGAATTTGAGGATACAAAGTCAAAAGAAAATACAAAGAACCCTCCCCCCCCCTTGTTGTTGTGATTTGTGAAGGTTGACACTGAGTTAAGGCATTGCATGGAACTCTTGTCGGCTCTTCTGTGAAGACTACATTATTTAAAATTACAGAATCATTCGGCTGAAAATCATCATGTGGACCATAGCCCCGCCTCCTGCCTTGCAAGAATACACAACTAAAATACTCCTAAGAGATGGTCATCGATCTCGTTCTGTTCAAAGATCTCCAAAGAAGGAGAGTCCAAGGAGTAATTCAGAGCACAACAATGCAAATCATCCTACTCATGCATTCTGGGTTTGTTACACTATGGAACTGCATCGGTGCACATCTCTGTGAGTTCAGTTGCTCACATGCAAGCATTCGAATAAACATGGAGTTGACAATGCAAATTCATTTGGAATGGCCTGCCGGATGAGATACGTCTTATTACAACTCTTGACTGCTTCAAAAAGGCCATGAAGACGTATCTTTTCCAGCAGGCCTTCCCAGACAATGATTAACTCTCCCAACTCCTAAAAGTTCTTACCTGGGCTCCTTTAGTTTCTTCCCAGCTTACACATTAGATGCCACGTCCCATGTTGCCCGAAGGAAAAAGTGCTTTTTATGTTATTATGCTTGTTATTATATTGGTATTGCTTGCTTTGTTTTAATATTCTCTAATTTAATTCTATATTAAGGGGTGGGAGGTTGGGATTGGGATGGGAAATTTTTTACTGTAACTGTTTTTTAACTTTATTGTAACCTGCCTCAATTGTTCGGTCAGAGAGGCAGGCTATAAATAATAATAATAATAATAATAATAATAATTATTATTATTATTATTATTATTTGGAACTCCTTTTTGGGTATGCAGCATTTTATTTCAGGTCTATTCAGATCTATTCAGGTTATTCACACTTTGATGTGGATCATTTTTAAAAACTCGGGGGGGGGGGGACCCTGTATCAATCATCTCAGATTAAGTGGGGTTTTTGGCAGCTGCCTCTCCTCAAAATGCTTAATTGGGTACATTTGGGATTCATTTGAACAAAGGAGATTTAATCTGGATCCATCTTGGATTATTTTCACAGTGGGAATAACACCTAAATCAGCCTGTTTTATATTTCTATAAGTGTTTTTAGCTTTTATTTTTGTAATAGCCTACATTTTTCAAGAATCTCCTACATTTTAAGGCTTGGTACTCTTTTGCAGTTATGACAATTGGTCACTTTGTCCAAATGTCACTTGAGAAATGAGCCTTGCATGGCTACTGTCCCCTTCCCCACCTAGTTTTGTGCCCAGGGGATTAAAAAAGAATGAATCATCTTCTCTAGGCTGGTGGCCTCTGGATCTCTAATTGTTTTGGTTTGAAGGGATCCACTTTGATCATTGCCTAATCTTGGCTGTGTAGCTTCGCAGTAGCACATTCAGGTTCACCCCTCACTGTACTAGATAATTCATGACAACAAATAAAGGAAAGATAATGCTGAAGTTTTCTAAAGCTAGAACTTTTTAATGGTCTGGCTTAAATGCTGAAGACATACTAAGAAGCATTTCTCATTACATGAAAGTTCCTGTTTGTGCTGCTGTTCTTCCCCTGTTTTTGTTCTTTCTACTTAATGACACAGTATTAAGTATTATATAATGCAGAGGTATTATTTCTTCTTAAATATACACAGGCAGCTGACTGTGTGGCGGCTGTTTATTTAGAGACACCCCATGGTTGCACCAGCTGAATAAGAACAAAGCTGGTGTCTAAAACAACCCCATATGGAGCATGCAGTGCAGAATGGAAAATTAATGGTGGATAAATCATTTCAAGGATGGGCACAAACAGGGTGGTGGTACCTGTGTGGATCTATTGATCTTACCACACAAGTGGAGAAACTTGCGTCAGATGCAGAAATCAGCATAATGAGAAACTTCCATGAAAAAGAAAATATCCGTAAGGCTTTGAAAATAAGCTTGTAATCAAACTGTGTGATGTCACAGGAGTGTTTGTGGTAGGAGGCTTCCTGCTAGGCAGCAGTTGGTCTACATTTTTGCTCAGCATAGCTCTTTGCTTCTCTGCCATGATTAATAGTCACTTTGCAAAACAAGCAACTTGGTTCAAATTTGCCCAATGGATACAGGTTGCAGGATTCAATATATTAGATTACTTTGGTGCAAAATGTTTGATGAGGAGGTGGTTCTGGGAGACCATCAAATAGTGTAAAGCACATATGCTTCAACTACCATTTTGTTACTGAAGAGGTTTGAATCCTTAGACTTAACTAGCTTCCACTGAGCATCTTACTCTGATCTCAGAACTGCATGTCTCTAAAAAATGGTTCCCGTATTATATTTTCTCTATAAATGCAGACATGTGGGGGGCATAGTCTGGACCTTGTATTTGATGCTGGATTGAGTGGGATTTCCAATGGTGGCTAACATAAGACCTAGCAGAGAGAAATTTGGTTTGCAAGGATATACGAGAGGAAGAGTGTTGTTTGTTAGTTACAGTTAATTGTTTGGTAATGTTACATCTGAACCAGATATTGAATGCTGAATACTGTAGTTGCATCATTCCCAAAAAGACTGTACCCAAACTCTTCATAATGGGAAGATGCTTTTCGTAGAGGCTGAGTAGGTGTTTGTGGCCACATCCCAACTACAGGTCAAGTCTCTCTTATCCAGAATTCTAAAATCTGAAATATTCCAAAAACCAAAACTTTTGCATGGGTGGCTGAGAGTGACACCTTTACTTTCTGATGATTCAATTCACACAGACTATGTTTCATCCATGTGATTATTAAAAATATTGTATAAAATTAACTTCAGACTATGTGTATACTGTGTATAAGAAACATCAATGAATTTTGTGTTCAGACTTGGGTCCCATCTCCAAGATTTTTCATTATAGTATGTATCTATATGCAGATACAAGTATTCCAAAATAAATTAAAAAATCAACCTGAAATCCAGTACACCTCTGGTCCCAAGCATTTCAGATAAGGCAGATTCAACCTGTATTATGCCCCTGCTGCTACCTTCTTCATGTAAGGGGAGCACATATATACAGGGAAATGTGATCTCTGTACTTAAGCTGCTTCTGATCAGCTAGGAGGTGATAGTAGGATTTGCATGCATGACCCTACTTGTATTAATCATGTGAAAGAAAGATGGAGAAACTTTTGGAGGGATGAGATTCCGTTGAATCAAAAACTTCACAAGCACTGCATACTAGGAGAGAGCATGGCTGGACTGCATTGTGAGTGTGGCCTCCATATGTCTCAATGTATAGAAAAACCATACAGCCAGGGGAATAGCTATTGGAGAGGGCAAAATAAAGTTGTTGTTCCACCAAAGTAAGAATTCTACCCACTCAAATGAAATATTCCTCCCCTTCCCATATTTCTAATGTTACAAAGAGTGAGACAATGAAAACTATTCATGCCTAGAACTCTTATAATTGCCATATTTGTACTCCCTTGAGAATTTTGCCTGCCCCTTTTCTTTAGATGCCTCAACTGCATTTGTAAATGCTCAAAGGAAATTTTACATTCGTGCAGTGCTAGAAATTAGGAGACTGAAGGAAAATTTCATTGGAAAAGATGGCAGAATTGTCATTTGGAGAACAATGCCTCCATTTTGTCCCTCATATCGCTGTTGTTGTTGTTGTTGTTGTTGTGTCTTCAAATCATTTCCAACTTATATTGCCTGTAAGGCAGACCTGAGTGTGTGTGACTCACCCAAGATCACCCAGTGGGTTTCCATGGTCAGCATGGAATCGAATGCTGGTCTCCAGTGTCATAGGTCAGTGCTCAAAACACTACACTGACTCTACCCCAATAACTATACCCCTGCAAATACTACACCACACAGAGAGAGAGAAAGGCAGGGATCCTTCCCTTTCCTAGCTCCCTCACATAACTGATCCATGGAAAGGACTTGTGCAAGACTGAGACTTTATGAATGCTGAGCAGGGGAAATACTCTTATCTCTAATCAGCAGCAGATCAGAAGAGCTTGTCTCTGCTTTGGGGAGAAGGATGGGGCCTGGGGAAGAAGTTTATGATCAGGATGGGGAATCTCCATAGGCTGCATCTGCCCAAGGTTTGGAAATTCCCCACACCTGTTGTGAGATTAATGCTGTCATGGTGCTACAGAGTGTCAACTATCAGCTAATCTTCTAGCCAGTATTTTGACAACTCTGATAGCACCTGTCCTTGTTTTGTGAGGGCATTCTTCTAACTGGAGATGGCAAAGACAGAGTTATACATTTGTATCACCACTAAACTATAGCACTTATTACAACAATTCTTATTTAATTCTGGACAGCATCTACACAATCTCTTAATGGTCAAAAAGAGAAAAAGAAAAGTCTCAGTAATACACCAGAGCCTCTCTTAGCTCCAAAGGAAATTGTCAGCTCTAACGTGAGCAGAGGCATGTCATTTCCCCTCTAGGATACATCCTTTCTTCTTTTTCCTACACAGGCAGGTGAGATTAAAGATCTGGAATTAGTTGGTTCATGGGGAGAGGTGAGTGGCTGCCAACTTAGAGGGGCTTTGATTATCCCAGGATGTGTTGGGGGGGGGGGGGAGAGACACACAGATGTGTGTGGCAGTAATTTCCTGCCACAGATTGTTTTGTGCAGCCGGCTTCTTGAATGCTGGCAACTTTCTGCAGAGTGGTGAAGCTTCTATTCCAATTTTCAGCAAGTGAAATGTAATCTCTATGGGAGCACATGGTTGGCTTCCTAGTACCGTGAATCAAAAGAGAGTGCACAGCCATTCCTTCCTTTCTTCTTGAACAGATATATATATATATATATATATATATATAGTGGCGGAGGGGGGGAATGATGGAAGAAATGGTGAGAAAACACAGAGATGATGCAAATGAAAGGTGTAGTTATCTGGAATCCTGTGGGGCTTTTTAGATTGGCAGGAAAGTGTGACATGAAGTTGCACTTTCCTTAATGCTTCGCAGCTAGACTGCAAGCCCCAGGTGTGCATTTAAAAAGTACAGGGCAGCTAGACTGAGGTTTTTTCTGTGGCTCAGCAACTACATGGGAAGCTGTCAAAACGCTACAAACACAGGCGGAGCAGCTACATGGGCGGCAAGGAACGTGGCTTTTAGCCGCGCTATAAACATTTTTTTTCCCTTGCTGGCTGCGAATTGCGCAGGTACATCATACAGTCAGAGCTTATCACATGGGGGAGTACAGGACCATTCCGAAAGAGGGAGAAAGTGAGGTCAGTTCGGAAATGCACGTGATTACGCACAAGCTCATCACACACAAGACAAGAGAGCATCTACACAAAAAGAAAATGCAGAGTCAATACGAAAGAATTCATCACATGTGAACATACTGGTCGGCTTTCTGTTGCAAATTAAGGCATCTTGGGAAATGGTAGCAAAGGCTCATGGGAGTTGTAGTCTGTGTTCTGTCAGAGCATTATATTGAGTTGTCTTGAGGTTTCAGCCCTCTGTCCAGGAGGGATTCCCATATGTCCTCCATTCTTGAGCAGAGGCCCCCCTTTTCCAAGTTGACCAGGCACGTCCTCCTTTGCCAGGACACGTCCTACTTTTCCAGCCTTCTTTTTGAAGAGGAAGCAGGAGGGCCAGGCGTTCTCTGGCCAGGCTCTGGGAGTCTCTTCCTGGCTCCTTCCCTCCCTCCCTCCCTCTCCGCTGCCTTCCTCCTCCCTTTGGCTGAGAGAGAGTGACTTGCAGGGAGGAAGGGCAGCGGTGGTGCTCCAGGTCCTCCTGATGCTGGGCCAGGGCAAGCTGGAAACAGGAGGAGGAGGAGGAGGAGGAGAGGGACATGGGGCCCCTCCGCTGCCCTGCCTCCCTGCAAGTCACACTCTCTCAGCCAAAGGGAGGAGGAAGGCAGCCAGGAGAGAGCCCTGGAGCCTGGCCAGAGTGTGCCTGGGCCTGCCTTCTCCTCCCCCCTTCGGCTGAGAGAGTGTGACTTGCAGGGAAGCAGGGCAGCTGAGGTGCTCCAGGTCCCTCCCCTTCTCCTCCTCCTCTTGCCAGCTTGCCCTGGCCTGGCTGAGCGCCTCCAGTGCCCTGCTGTCTCCCTAGAAGTCACACTCTCTCAGCCAAAGGGAGGAGGTGAAGGAAGGTGCAGGCGCACTCTGGCCGGGCTCTGAAGGTCTCTTCTTGTCTTGGCACCTTCCCTCCCTCTGCACTTGTATCGCTACCTTTGAATGGGTGCTTTAAAGAGACAGAGCCCCATTTAACCGTGCAACTACACCTTAGCCTTTAGATGCAATAGCAATGTTGCGCCCTTTTTAAAAAAGTAGTGGGGAAATCAAACTACTTTTTAAAGGCACTTCTTCTCCCTTAAAACTCCAAAATAGTGTTCTCATGGCACACTTTCCCTTTTTCTCATCTAAAGGCTGGGCTTTCATGCAGCCACCAACACACCTCTTTTTGCCAATGTAAAATGGGCCAGCTCCTTTTTAAAGCACTTCTTCTCCCTTAAAATGCCAAAATAGTGTTTTGATGGCACACTTTCCCTTTTTCTCATCTAAAGGCTGGGCTTTCATGCAGCCTTCAACACACCTCTTTTTGCCAATCTAAAATGGGCCCTGTGTTGAGACAGGGCAATCACACAATAAAAAACCTTGGCCAGAATTCAGTGTGGAATTTACATAAAGTAAGTTGACTTTACAGTATTAATAATTTATTACTACTACTACTACTACTATTTTTAGCCTGCCTCTCCCTTTCAGATTGTGCAGGTTCCAGACAATAAAATGAATAAACAAGTACAGATACAAAGTCATAAAACCACAGACCCTATTCCCAACAAAACCAACTAATTATTCAGTCTAAAAATACTTCAGTTAAAAGTCCAATCTAAATTAAAATTATAAAACAGGTGGGTAGTAGTGGCAGCTATAAACAGACAGAGGGACAGTCTAAAGCTAACAAAATGAAATTCAACATGGAGAAATGTAAAGTACTGCACTTAGGCAGAAAAGTGAAATGCACAGAAATAGGATAGGGGACACCTGGCTGAATGAAACTACGTGTGAAAGGGATCTAGGAGTCCAAGTAGACCACACATTGAACATGAGCCAACAGTGTGATGGGGCAGCTAAAAAGGCCAATGTGATTTTAGGTTGCATCAATAGAGGTATAATGTCTAGATCAAGGGAAGTAACAGTGCCACTCTATTCTGCTTTGGTCAGGCCCCACCTGGAATACTGTGTCCAGTTTTGGGCACATTAATTCAAAAAGGATGTGGAGAAACTGGAGCATGTCCAAAGGAGGGCAGCTAAGATGGTGAAGGGTCTGGAAGCTATGCCTTATGAGGAGCGACTTAGGCAGCTGGGCATGTTTAGCCTGGAGAAGAGAAGGTTAAGAGGTGATATGAAAGCTCTGTTTAAATATTTGAAGGGATGTCATATTTAGGAGGGAGCAGGCTTGTTTACTGCTGCTCCAGAGATTAGGACCTGGAACAATGGATGAAAGCTCCAGGAAAATAGATTCCACCTAGACATTAAGAGGACAGTAAAGGCTGTTCAACAGTGGAACACATTCCCTCAGAGAGTAGTGGAGTCTCCTTCTTTGCAGGTCTTTAAGCAGAGGCTGGATGGCCATCTGTCGGGGATGCTTTGATGGACAGTTCCTGCATGGCAGAGGGTTGGACTGGATGGCCCTTGTGTTCTCTTCCAACTCTACAATTCTATGATTCTATTATTCTAATTAGTAGTTGAAATCAATTGAGGAAGGCCTTCCAGAAAAGATCCATCTTAACTGCCTTTTTGAAGGCTTCAAGAATATCAGTCTGACGGATCTCATCCGGTAAGCCCTTCCACAGTTTAGATGTGGCTGATGAAAAGACGCAGATAGCCTGGTCTTCTTTGGCTGCAAAAGATTCTTCCCAAAGCAATGTAGAGTGTGGGGTGGATTATATGGGAAAAGATGCTCCAACAAGTATACTAGACCCAAGCCATGTAGGGCTTTATAGGTAATGGCCAACACCTTGTATTGCATCCAATACACCTTGTATCACACCTTATGTCTGCAGGAGATAGAATTAAGCATCCATGTTCGGCAAGGGATGACAATACTAGATAGTAGAGCCAGGCAATCGATAAACCAGACAGATGCACAGTGGTCCAAATGTGCAGCAGGCATTGATGAACATCAGGCAGTCTTCATGCATATTCAGACAACAGCTAGGTGCTGCTGGTGTGCATCAGCAGAGCCTGATGCTCATTGGAATCCTGGCTAAGAAGTGTCAATGTATATTCGTGGAGCCTGATGTGCATTGAGACACTCTTACCAGTGTCCTAATTTGCATCTTTGCAAATCTTATTTATTTATTTATTTATTTATTTATTTCTGGCCTCTCCTCAAGGATTGAGGCAGGGTACAGCATGTTAAAAAATACAAAATGCAATTAAAAACACATAAATCCACAGTTTAAATACAATACTATAAAACCATTAAAATGCAATCATATGAATACATATACAAATTTAAAAGTCATGATTTAAAATTGACTGGATAGGCTTGTTGGAAGAGTTATGTCTTTAATGCTGATTTATCTTCAGTCAGCATTTTCAGTTGTTGTATTTCTTCTGGCTTCCCACAGCCTGGGAGCAGCAGATCAAAAGGTCCTCTCGGAAACCATTGCCAGTCTAGTCCTGGCTACTTGGAGCAAATATTTCCCTGAGGAACTGAAAGTATAAGGCAAATTGTAGGGGAGAAGGTGATCCTGTAGGTAACCTTGACCCAAACCATGTCGTGCTTTAAAAGTAATAACCAACACTTTCTACTTGGTCCAGAAACTAATTGGCAGCCAATGGAGTGATTTTAAGATTGGTGTAATGTGATCACTCCTGGTTGTATCCATAATCATTCTGGCTACCATATTTTAATCCAGTTGGAGTTTCCAGTAAAATGGTATACCAAATTTTAAAATTTGATAAAATTATATAGTACATTCTAAGTACTGTATGTATAAAGTTATGCACTGTAGACCACGATATAGAATTGTGGCCCTTCTTTGCAAGGATCCTTGCCTTCAGGTTTCTTCCTTCCCCTCCTTGCAAGGGAATTAATATTGTTCAGAACATATTTTTATCCACTGTTCCTTGTCTTGTACTCTTCTACTGCCACAGATGATGAGTCACTTAAATGTTGCGTCCTCCTCGTTCCATGGGTATATTTACCATCTTTTCCCTCCTGCAGTACTTTCATATGATGCACTTGCAGCTTGCTGTTAGTAAGTGGTTATTTGCTTCAGTTCTATCAGTGTGCCTGAATTGTGGCTGATATACGGTACTTTTATTTTTTCATTTTGCTTTTCTTTCCAATGGAAGGAAATTTAAGATGTCAGTTCTAGAATATCATGAAAAGCACAGTATGCACACAATGTAAAATCTCTTAAAATTCATTTCCTAATGAACATGTCACAATAAGCCCTTGGAATCCACTGGGGTTTGGTTCCAGGACCGCCACAAAGATATCAAAATCAGTGGATGTTCAAGTCCGATAAAATACAATGATCTCATAAAATTGTATCACTTATATAAAATGGCAAATTCATGATTTGCTATTTGGAATATATATGTGTGTGTGTGTGTGTGTGTGTGTATACACATATATGGTGGTTGAATCCATGGATACAGAAGGCCAACTGTATTTCATATTTGAATTGGGGTACTCCCTTGAAATTTATTGCCCTGGAAATAGCTGTGTTGGTTTGTTTCAGTATAAAAAGAAGGGGCAAAAATGTGTCTTCTGGTACCTTTAAGTCCAACTCCCTGCCATACACAATCCCAGCAGGTGGCCATCCAGCCTCTGTTTAAAACTGCCAAAGAAGAAGACCACCACACTCCAAGGCAAGGTATCCCACTGTCAAACAGCTCAACAGTGCTGTTTAGAGAGGGGCATTTACAATTCTCAGTCAGGGCTCTCCAGTGCCTCAGCAAACCATGATTCCACAGGATTCCACAGGATGGACCTATGGCAGTTAAAGTGAAATCATAGCTCTATAATTGTGTATTGTGAGTGGACCCCTGGTTTTCAGTCACTGTATCATAGGAAGCCACCAATTAGGTTACCAAATGGAAGAAAGAACATACCAAAAGCTAGTAAAGGTTACCCTTACCAGACTTAACAGGAAGCCTTTAAGGCCCCTCCTGGTGGAGAGAGCCAATGGTCAGTATGGAAAGGTGGAATTACTTTACTACAGTACTTGGAAATTCTTTGCTACCTATAGTAGAGGTAGGTAAACTTCAGGATTGTCAGCTCTGCTCTAGCACAGAGAACCACAAGATTCATCTTCTGGAGCATGGTGAAAGGGATATATACCTAGAATCAAAGTATTGTAAACATTTTCTCCCACCACAGGCACCTGCTAGTGCTAAATCAAAACCTCTATTGTGCTAATGGAGGACTCTTTGATTAGATTTGTTAAGACCTAAGATATCCCATCTTGAAGCTATAGTTGGGATCTAGATGAGGGAACTCCCCACTTAACAGCATTCTATGTATTTAATGCACCATATAATTTAGCCATGAGTGTGATTAATGTGCACAACTAGCTCCTTTCCCCCCTTGTGAATAGGCTAGCTGTTTCTGAAGATTTTCAGTATACAGGTCTAGTTCTGAGTCACTTCTGTCTTACCAATTCATGGGAAATAACTTTGTGGATTCTGGAGTGCCTGTAAGGCGGGGATGGACAAAGTGTGCCCCTCTGTATGTGAATTGCAACTTCCAGAGGTCCTAGGCAAAGTAGCTAAAGATTAAGAATGCTGGAAGGTGCAATCCAACAATATTTGGAGGAAAACACTTTGTCCATCTTTTCTGTAAGAAAACACGAAGCATTGATTGAGTAGCAGCAGATCTAAGAGTGTATATATATATATATATATATAATGAAATATTATGAAATGTCAGTGTTGTGCCCATACTATTTATTATTCATGCTTTCCAACTTGACAGATTTCCTGATTCCAGAATACACCGGCTGAATACTCTTAAAAACTAATTAATATATATGGGGGCTGATAGAAACTGTTGATGTTGTTCCTGCAAGTAGTGTCTGAGAGATTGCAGTGTTACAATTCAACAGAACTAAAAAGTTTTCCTTTATCCCCAACAGACCCCAGAAGGGTTTCCACCATCTGGAGCTGGTATATATTTCCCTTTCTTCTGTACTCAAGACATATTCTAACAAGACATGTATAAATCTGCACTGTTAATCTGAATTAATCTGAATCAAACAGAATGCTGTTAGTCCACATCAAGTTGACTTTTACTTGTGGTGATCCTATGAATGAGAAACCTCTAAGATTCTGAGTTATCAGCTTCCCTACTGCCTTCCCCATTACCAAGCATTGTCGTCTTTTCCATGTCGTCTCATGGTATGTCCTGAGTAAGACAGCCTCAGTTAATTCATCTTCATTCCTAGTGAAAATTCAGTCTCAAATTGCTCCAAGACCTATTTATTTCTCTTTTTAGCAGACCATGCTATTATGGCTGGAACTCTTCTTCCACACTGTATTTCAGACAAATTGATTTTCTTCCTGTCAGCCCTCTTCACAGTCCAGCTTTTGTAACAATACATAAAAATCAGAAATGCTATGGTATGCTTGAATCTGACTTTGATATTCAATGATATGTCTTTAACACTTGAGTATCTTATCTAATTCCTCCTTAGCTGCATTTCCAAGTCTTAGTCTTCTGATTTCCGGACCACACTCTCATTTTTTGTTAATGATTGAGTCAAGATACAGCAAATCTTTAGCTACTTCAGTATCTTTGTTTCCCACTTTATATAACATTTTTGAAAAATGATATTTTTTTTTTGAAAAATTGAAAATTTTGAAAAATTGAAAAATTATCAAAATCATCTGTGGTCATTGGTTTTGTCTTCTTAATATTCATCTATAATGAACTGAATTGAATCTGGAATTGAATATAACTTTGTTCAGCTGTAACCCTGCATTCACACTTTCTTCCGTAACTTTCAGTCCAAGTCTTTGCTATTTTCTGCAAGTAATACTGTGTTATCTATATACCTAAAAATTCTGGCATTCATTCCACCACTTTTCATGCTTGCTTCCTATGAGTATAATCCTGCTTTCCATATGATATGTTTTATATATACATTAAACAAATGGGGTGATCAGTGCAGCCTTTTCTGGACCCCCTTGTCAACGGGAAACCATACTAATTACTCCATAATGAGTCGTAACAGTGGCCTTTTGTCCAAAGTATGGGTTACATCTCAGGAAAATCAGATATTGTGTCACTCTTATTTCTTTGAATAACAGTAAATATTTTGTAGTTCTTATTGTGTTCCTCATTTCCACTGTTTAGCATTACTTATCTTGCTAATTGCTTACTCAGCCTGAGTAAGCAGATAAGTGGTTTGTGCCTTCCAGCTATAGTGTCCTGTCCAAATGTGAGAGAGATCAAACACAAGAATATTGCAGTGACTCGGCAGAGGCCTTTGTTTAATCCACCTCTTTCAAGATCCCAGAAGGAGCAACTTTTAGTGAGAACTGGCTTTCAGAAATGCTGAGCCAGCTCCCTTGCAGAGCTTTAAACCTTCTTACCTGAAGCTTGTTCTGATGCAAAGGTGAAAGGCAGGTCAAAAATAGGAAAATTTGTTGTTGTTTGTTTTGGGGGTGGGTGGAAATGCTATACAGAAGCAACTGGGCTTCAGCATTTTGTTGCCTTCTTTCTATACCTGATTGCTCTTTCAAGAGCATTTATGCCCTGTTTACTTCTGCAACAGATCATACAGGGGCTGTTGGGGGCTTCCATGTCAGTTTGTGCTGAATCCATCCTGAGGTTTAGTGAGAGATGATGATGATGATGATGATGATGATGATGATGATGATGATGATGATGTCCTCCCTGCCTCTTTCTCTGCCTTCTCCTCTTCTCACATTGGCACCTGGAATGTGCCACTGACATTGGAGTGATCAACCACCACTGGCTGCTGGCTGCAAGATAGTGGCATTAGGTGAAAACATTTATTTGTAATTGGATCCCCTCTAACAAGTATGTGTTTGGACCCTTTAATTTCAGTAATACCATGGCAATGTCTTCGCCTGACAGGTGCTTTTCATTATCGTTTAAGCTAGCATGGAGATAGAAAAGGCATGTCAAAGAAGCTGATGAGTCTTGGCATGTCTTTGGAAGCTTCCATTCTAAGTTATAAAGAAACTGATTAGATGGGGAGGATTGAATCTGAGTGTCTAACCTTGTTATTTCTTCCCTTCATAAATGGTGCGGGTAAAATGGAATGTACTGCATTTGTTCTAAAGGGTTTTTGGAGGAAGTGGAAGAGTACCGCTGTTTCTGGAGGCTAAAACTCTCAATGCTGAGATAAAACACAGTTCCTTTGCCTCAGTAAATTCAGAAACATGCTGGCTTATTACAGACACAAACCATGCATAAGGTGCTTTGGAAACTTTTCAGATGAAGTTTCAAAGTTTTTTCTGAACAATCATAATTATGTACAACCAGTGAGGGCAATACAATGGAGAAGGAGACACAGAGGGGGCTTTCTCTGCTGTGGCACCTCTTGTGGAATGCTCTTGCCTTAGAGGCCTGTATTGAACCAATATTGATTTCTTTTTCATCTCATATCAGGACAGTTAATTAAAGCATCTGGGACCTAATTTGCCTGCACACATGCACATGGTTTAGCCTTCTTAAGCTATTTTAACAATTGAATTATTCAATATGTTTCTGTTTTGTTTGAATTATGTCTTGATTTTAATCTGGAATTGTTTAAATTGTTTATATTGTCCTATTGCTTTGCTGCCCTAAGAGCTCACGATAAGAGGAAGGGATGTGTTGTTGTTAATCGCCTTCAAGTTGATCCCGAATCCTGACTCATGGAGACCCTATGGATGAGACATCTCCAAGATCCCCTATCTTCCACTGATTTGCTTTGGCTTTGTGTCCATCTAGCATGCATGCTTCCTCTCTTTCCACATCCCTCCATCTTTCCCAGCATTTCTAATAAGTCATGCTTTCTCATGATGTGGCCAAAGTCTGATAGCCTCAACTTGATCATCTTGGCTTTCAGGGAGAGTTCAGGTTTAATCTGTTCAAAGACCTACTTGTTTGTCTTTTTGGCTGCCCACAGTATCCTCAGCACCCTTCTCTGGCACCACATATCCAATGAATTGTTTTTCTTCCTGTCTTGTTTCTTAATTGTTTCAACTCTCATGTCCATATAGGGTAATAGAGAATACAATGACTTGTATGATTATAACATTTGTGCTGAGTCTTTATTTTATCTTTACTTTTTATCTTTACTTTACTTTACTTTAGCTTTACTCTTTAAGATCTTTTTCTAGTTTGTTCACAGCTGCCCTTATTCAGTCTTCTTCTGATTTTTTGACTGAAGTCTTCTTCCTGATTGAGGTTTGATACAGTAATTCTTTTACTATTTTAGGAAATTTAGTAATTATTTTGCAATTTCTTTTACTAAAGGAAGAGGTACAAATATTTTAATAAATGAATAAATAAGCAACTCAGAATTTGATTTTTTAAATAGGTAGACTCAAATGGCCAGGCATTTTGCTACCAGTAAGTAACAGCAGCATACAGACTAAGTAGTGTGTTCCAGGGTCTCTTGCAGCATGTTTCACAGCTTCCAATGTGTGATGCTGCCTTTGATGGAATCAGTGACCACCCATCCATTGAACAGATAAGATGCTTCTTCTAAGTATCAGTATTATCTACAGCCAACATGGGCAAATGCAGAGTCTGGAAAAGTTACTTTTCTGGATTACAACTCCCAGAATCATCCAGACAGCACAGAGGTTGGATAATTCTGAAACTTGCAATCCAATAAACGTATCTCTTTCAAGTTGTTTGTATATCTGAATCTACTGATAGATCTCTTAGTAGTTTGCAGTAGGTTGGCAAGAAATTCTTACTCCCAGTAGTTAAAATAGGCCTGTCTCATCCTAGATTTTATCAATGCATCAAATAAAAAAATATAGAATCTGAATTTTAAGGAAGTATAATCTGAAACTGTAGAGGCTTAAATTCTTGGTCCAGGCATCAGAGGGAGAAAAGAACTTTTGGACTTGATCCCCTTCCTCACCACCATTCCCTTCTCCTTTGGTGTCATGTCTTCTTAGATTGTAAGCCTGGGGGCAGGGAACAATCTAATTAAAATAATAATTGTAAGGCAATCTGATAGCCTTTAGGCTGAAGAGCAGGGTATAAATAAATTGTTGTTGTTGTTGTTGCTGTTGTTGTTGTTATGTTCAACAAGACACTGGCCAGTGGGCATCAGTACAGCTCAGTGCACATTGGGACACTCTTGCCAGTGCCCAGATATGGATCTTTGCAGTTCACTAGAATGGTTTCTTGGTGTCTATGCTATATAGATGTTGTGCCTTCAAGTCATTTCTGACTTATGGTGACCCTTAGGTGAACTTATCATGGGGATTTCTTCACAAGATTTGTTCATAGGAGGTTTGTCATTGCCTTCCCCTGATGCTCAGAGCATGTGACTTCCCCAAAGTCACCCAGTGGGTTTCATGGCTGAGCTGGGAATCGAACCCTGGTCTCCAGAGTCATAGTCAAACACTCAGACCACTACATGACACTGGCATAAAATGGTAACATGTAAACCATGACATAAAATCACAGCCAGTATGCCCATATTCTGGATTCCAAGGACACATTTTGGGAGGAAAATGCTCTGAGCATAGAATCATAGAGTTGGAAAAGACCACAAGGGCCATCCAGTCCAACCCCCTGCCATGCAGGAACTCCCAATCAAAGCATCCTTGACATCTGTCATCCAGCCTCTGCTTAAAGACCTCCAAGAACGGAGACTCCACTACACTCTGAGGGAGTTTGTTCTACTGTCGAACAGCCCTTACTGTCAGGTGGTTCCTCCTAATGTTGAGGTGGCATCTCTTTTCCTGCAGTTTGCATCCATTGTTCTGCGTTCGAGTCTCTGGAGCAGCAGAAAACAAGCTTGCTCCCTCTGGTTATACATATACAAAGAAGGAAGCAGCAGAGAAAGGGATTATGAATTAATAGGTACAGGTCCATCATGGGTTAGGAACATATTAAGCTGTCACTTTAGCTTAGCATGGACTACACTCACTGGCAAAGACACTCTAGGGTTTCAGGTGGAGATCTGAAGGTGGCAGGGACTGAATCTGGCACTTCTGTATGCAAAATATTTACAGTGGGCCCTTTGAATTGATGGGCTGGCAATCCACAGATTTCACCTCCCACAGATTGCCACAGCCCATATTATTCAATGGTGGTGCATGGTGCATGACTGTCCAAATTTTTTGCCATCTACAGTAGACAGAAGGGGGATCAAACCCTTGCAGATGGGAAGTATTCACTGTATTCTTCTATTAACTACACTGACCTCCCCCCCCCCCACACACACACACTCACACTGACATCTGTGCATTCATATAACATTTTCATCCTTTTGTTTTTAATAAGGCTACAGAAATCTCTAACATTTTTTCTTCTTTGATGTCTTTTAAATACACACACACACACCCCACACACACACCCCTGCATTGTTTCAACTTTCACATCTTCTGCCCCTTGCTGAAAGCATTTGAACAACTGTTGAGGTTTATTAATATTGATTTTCTTCAGAAATGTTCGTGCATTGTGGCTTGCAAAAGCACAATGAAACACCTGCAAAAATCTCCCTAGTTCAGGATTCATTTGTCTTTGTGGAAGTGATCACATCTGGGATAAAGGAGGTCAGCTTAATGAGAGTAAATGAGACAGGGAGAAAGTAAAGAGAGATTTAATCATTATTTTTGATTGACAGCATCAGGGATTTTTCTGCATTTGTACTATTTGTATCAGAAAGTGTAGAATTTAAATTACTAAGGTAATTGCAATCTGACTAATTTACAATATTACCTCCCTTTGCACCTCCCATCCTTTCAGCCTTTGAAAGGCTTTAATTTACTGAAAAGGTATGAAACACTAGATACCAGCACCCCGATAGGCGTAATCTAGTCTATGTATACTTCCACACTTGTCCTCACTGTTGTGGCTGCACTGCAGATTATTATATCACATACAATGTGCAGGGTGCTTGATAGAGCAAATTAAACAAAAGCTAGGTCCTTGCCTTGTGAAGCCTACAGTCTAAATTTAGGCAGTTGAGAGAGAGAGCAGGAGAAATTGGAAAGTGAATTGAAATAACAAGCAGAAGAGAGAAGTTTCATGAGTAATAGTGTTCCAGGGTCTATTTGGCATCTCTGTTTCTCTGGAAGGACAACACATAAGTTTACATTAAGCTCTTATGCTATTTCAAGGAATTAACTAGAACTTAAAAGTGAATTGAAGGGCCAAGGGTTTCTCTTTTATCCATCATCATGTACATTTTTCTGGACCAGAGTTCACTGATCAGGGATAAAGAGCAGAAGAGCCTGCTGAGCATTTGTGTGAAAAATTGCATGGGCAATATCCTACCTGCATGCTGAAGGCTCCTTATTCCAACCTGGGTGGGAGAAGACTGCATTTTTTAGTGAAATGCAGCAACCTGAAGCCTGCAGTGAAGCTATCTTTATTGTTCATGTACTTAAGAACCTGGAGATGGCAACACACAAACCTTTAGTAGAGGCCTGTGCACATTTTGGCCTGCAAATAAAAATGTCATCCACCAGCAATGCATTGGGACCATGTCCTGGTCACCACTTTGTTCCTTCAGCCCTCTGATGGGTTGCCATGAAAGGCCAATAGGCTGTATTGGGTTTGGTGGGTATCTTTGTGCAAATCTACTTTCTTGCACAGAGAAACTGTACCTCCAAAATAGAAAACCCAGGATGTTCCTGGCAGCAGCTATGCCAGTTCTTGGTGAGATTGATGTTGCCTTAACAAGGGATCTCTAAAGCCTTTGTACCAGTCATCCACAAGTCCCCAGTCTATAAATAATTTCATTATGCTTTTTGTTATGCTTTGTGTTATGTTTGAATTGACATTAGGAATAGATGCAAGAGGTTCTTTTCAGCCTGAAGGTATAGATGAAAATTCAGGTTTGGATTATCAGACTCTTTATTTACCCTATTTTCCATTTCAACTTGAGTATCTTTATGTTCTGTCTGTCTCACCATAAGACCCTAAGACACATGGTCTACTAATTAGAGCTTTGAAAAGTTACTCTTTTGGGTGTCAGCTCCCAGAATCCTCCAGCCATTTGGCTATGGGCTGGGCTCCCTAAAAAGTAACTTCTCCAAACTGTTCTGTTACAAAAAGGAGAAGGGAAGGGAGAACTGGGGGGAAAGGGTTATACTTTTAAGAATAGCTGCTTTTTATTTTCACATGAGCTCTTGTGGATATAAATCCACTTCTTTGGATGCATTACCACACACCTCCTACATAGTTACATAATGGCAGGTCCTTACTGAATACAAACATTACAATGTTCAGTTCTGTTTCCATCAGACATGTCCACTTAGAATACATAAAAGCCCAAGTGAATTCCAGACCGTATCTTAAAATAATAAAATCCCACTTAGCACTGATTAGACCAATATTATCTCCTCCTGACCATCAAACGCCAACAAAAATATGTGCCTTCCATCTCTCCTAGAAAATTCTCAGGCACCATTTTTTAAAGTTTGAAAACTAAAGCTGAGAGGCAGTCACCAAGACTATGTTTAGCTATAACTTCCCAACTTTGACTTGATGGACAGTTATTAAATTCCAAACGGAGTGCCAATATTAAGCATTTGTGATGGAGCTGAAGGGTGAAAGTGATCCTGTTAGACATGGTGGGAGTGGATTATTTAGGGAGGAAAGAGCAGGTTAGATAGATCATTGGTTTACATCAATGTGAGATATTTAGCTAGCAAATTAAAACTTGTTTATTAATTCAACTGGCATGCTTTCATATGGCTATATCTCACTTCGATACTTACATAATCCAAAAAGTGTGCAGTCAATGCATTGTAAGATGTAGTTAATTTTTTCAGTTGCTGTACATTGTATTAATACATACCTAATCTTTATTTGTTTTTGTACTTCAAAAAATCCTCTTTTAAGCCAAGGACAGACTTATAGATTTGCTGATGTTGTCATTTGTAGCAGTGATGCTCTCAATATTAAACTAGTAATACTTTTCACCTGTTACTAGTCATTACATGCTGTGATTTGTGACATTAATCTTCCACTTTTCTAGGTATGACATTTAATATCTTGAAGCTAAAACAAACAATGTTTTCATATGGGCAGTGTCACCAAAATTGATACACATTTGATACTGATGTAGGCCTTATGATACATCATGAGAATCAGTCCTGGTGGAGTGAGGGGAAGTAATACGGTTTATAATGAAATTCATAAGACCTGTATCCTAATTTCCCCACTTTAACCTTCTCAGTGTCAAATGAGATGTTAAAGGGAACACATATTACAATAACTGCATTACTTGCATAACTTATAGGTTGACCCTAAAACAATAGCTAAAGGGATTGTCAAAAAACAAACAAATAAATAAACAAACAAAAACACAAGAGGCTGAAATTAGAAGACTGCATCAAGCTCTCCAACCTAGGCAGAATCCAGCTCTCCTTGACATGATTCTTGATGCCTGTTTGACTGGGGTTATCTCCAACCATCCTGTTTTCATTTCAGTGCTGGAATTAAAAAAATACACTCTTTTTGAGGGTAGAATTCAGAGACATAGCCATGTCAGTCTGCAATATCAGATTCAAATATCTGTAATTTAATCATTGGAGCCAACTTTTGTAATTTAATCATCGGAGCAGTTTTTATATTGGGCTAAAATAAACCATCCTGGGGAATTGGTATAAAAAGTCTCATATCGTACTGTGAGCTGACAGAAAATAAGTCAGAAGGTAAAGAAAGGTTTCCCTTTTGACAAGGTTGTCAAGTGGTGACCGACTGTAGGGAACAATGCTCATCTCTGTTACTAAGCCAAAGAGCCATAGTTGTCAAAGACAACTCTGTAACCTTGTGGCCAGCATGACTTCACAGAATGATGGGACCTTCCCACTGAAGTGGTACCCATTTATCTACTTGCACTTTTACATGCTTTTGAACTGCTAGGTTGTCAGAAGCTGGGACTAGTGATGGGGGCTCACCCCTTCATTCAGCACTTGGGTCTTGAAATGCCGACCTTTCATCGACAGAGTCAGTATCTTAACCGCTGACCTACCACATCCCTGGGAGAAGACAACTGATTATGTACCGAAAATATTCCGGGATAAAAACATGTGTATGGATCTCCAAACTAAAATTTGAAAGAATAGAAACAAAATTTGGATTTTTCTGGTCTTTTAAATCAGGCTGGATGTGCCCAACAACATCGAAGAAAATTCTTGGTGCTCTTGCTATCCTCTTTGCCTTTTTCCTTTCCTCTGTGGCAAATCTCCATGTTTGAGACAGATTTCAAAAAAAGTTGATTATGTTATTCTCTTATAGCAAAAGCAACAAAGAGTTTTAAGGTACACTGAAGACCAATGGATTCTTTCCATTTGATTTATTGCATCACAAACCTTTGGGGACTGAAGTCTATTTCACTTGATTCATAGAAGTATTTTTTAATTATCAGTTGGAACAGATATCTCAGCAATATTATCCAACAGAGGACAATATTTCATGCATCTGGTGGATTCTAGTGCATGAAAATGTGTGGTACAATAATTTTCTTAATCTTTGAGGTGCTGTAAGGTTATTAATAGTGAGGAATATAAGAGGATGGGATGAAGGTTTAGACTTTCCCTATCTGTGTTGAGTAGTCCTGATCCAATTCAGCATCTGCTGAACGTACTTGCAAGTAAAAAGAAAGTTTTAGGTGTATGCTATGGCTTAGACCTGGTTGGCTCAGCTGGAATGGTTACACTCCCATTGGGGGGAAAGGGCATATGAGAATGAGAAAAGTGGGGAAATATTCATAGTATCAAGCCAGCTATTTTTCCAGTTCATGGTTTGGGGAGTGGAACAGGTGTCCTAGAAGCCAAGGTCTCTGGAAGGAGTGGCTGGGATACACTTGCTATGCCAAGGAACAGGTAATTGTCAGAGTAAATTCATCTTGCTTTTCATAGCAGAAAGAGAATGACAATAGAAAGAGAAAGAGTTCTTGTCTTACTGCTGATTGATTTCCCAGAGCACAAAGGGCTTCTGGGGGTGCATGTGAACTGTAGAAATTGTACAGTTTCACACCACTTTAACTGCAAGGGTTCCATCCTATAGAATCCTGGGATTTGTAGATTTGTGAGACACCAGCACTCTTTGGCAGAGGAGCCTAAAGCCCTTGTAAAACTACAAATCCCAGGATTCCATCAGATGGAGCTACAGAACTTGAAGTGGTGTCCAACTGCATTATTTCTACAGTGTAGATGCCTCCTAAGTTCCAGTAATTTTGAGAAATCCTTTATTTCAACTAGTATTTTGTTCCTGTTGTGTTTTCAGGAGCAATTTCTTTGAGTGGATGCCCAATATTAGCAAACAGAAAGGCCCCTGCAAGCAGTGGTAAAAGCAGGATGGTATTCTGGTGCTAGCAGAAGCCTCTTATTTTTTTAGTATAGGATACAGCTTTTAGATCTGAAGAGATCACAGAAAAAGTAAAACCTGTTTTGATGCAGAAAGGGTCACCGGATACAAGTACTGTATTATCCACATGTGAAAGGGAAGCCCATGATATATATATATATATATATATATATAGTCATTTTCAACATTTCCTTTTGTTTACAGTCCATTAGTCCCCAATGCCATTAATCTCAGAATGTGTCAGAAGTTGTTGTATTGTGATCTCTTTGAGAAGAGAAGCTGATCTTAGATCGCCGGACTTAGTTCCTTTTGAATATTCATCAAAGTGGCAGATAGCCTGCAGAGCAGAAGGTCAGACAGAAGGAGCAGCCAGTAGCAATTAAGGGAGCTATTGGGAAATATACCTGTCCATCTTTTTTTCCTTTTTTAAAAAAAATCTCTGCCTAGCTGGAAAAAGAATAGGAGGGGACAGAATCACTGCTTTGCTTCTTGGAGAATAAGAGCGATGAAGTAGATAATTGTCATAATTTGGTATCAAATGGATTTTTCTTGTGGAATAGAATAATATCCTTTCAGATTACACATAATCTATTCTATTAATGATGTGAGTTGGATGGGTCCACACATGCCCAAGAGGGAAATATCTGGTTGCATAGAAAAGTACAAAATATCTTCACATGAAAGAAAAAGAAACGTGTGTGTGTGTGTGTGTAGAAATATAACCAAATGAGAGCTAACCATATACAATAAGGCTGAGTTTCTCTTGTGGAGTAGTTGGGAATGGACAATTGGATAATGAGTGGGGAAGTGGGATGGCGTATCATGGAAGAGGGTCTGTGTGCGTGAAAATCTGAACAGGAACGCTCCACATTGCAGGATTTTGTTGCAGGTTGCATTTACGTTATGTAATACCTCTAGCCCCTGGGCTGAAACCAGCCTCCTTGGGATCCCAAACCAGTCCGCAGTCCTGCTTGTCCATAGGGCCACATCTCATGCCCCAGTTTCATCCATTTGTGTGTGTTTCACTCTTTCTAGATGACTGAAATGCCTCTGCGGAGGCTTACCTACTAGCAAATTGGCTTGTTAAACCAAATTTTGTTGGCTTTTATGCTCCTATCATTTTGCTTGTGGCCTCATCCATCACTGCTAGGTGACCTCTCAGAACATCTCTGAAATTGGATCTGCCCCCATCTTTGCTTCAGACCTTGTGTGTCTGATGAAGGGAGAAAGAAATTGGGATAGAAAGAGAAAGTGAGAGAATGAAGTTTTAAAGCAGAAACATCACTCCAGGCAGTTAAAAACTCATTGAGTTCAGCTGAGGAAGCATGGAGAGTGGGAGTGAGAAACAGAGCAAGCTGAAGGAGTTAGATTAAAAGATTTAAGTGATAAGTGAGTGAAAAGACTGTCAGGGAGAGTGCTAGAGAAAGGAATAAGTGATTCATCAGATATCCATTTGTTGCTTGATTTCTCGCAATAGTAAGTCATAGGTTCTTTCATACTATCAATATCATTGCTGCAGTTTCTGTCTGTTCTGTGCCAGGACATGGCAACTGTTTCACATAAAATACTTCCCACTATATCTCAAGTATATATGAAGCCAGTGTGGTGCAGTGGTTTGAGCATTAGACTAGGAGTCTGCAAGCAGAGGTTTGAATCACTGCTGAGCCTTGGAAACCCACTGGGTAACCTTGGACAAGTCACACACTCTCAGCCTCAGAGAACAGCCATGGCAACTCTCTTCCCTGAACAAATCTTGCCAAATCCTGTGGTTGGTTTGCCTTAAAGTCACCATACTTTAGAAGGAACTTGAAGGCATAGAAAAATATACAAAACAAGGGCATTTGGTTCAGAAAGCCAGTGTGGAATATTATCCATACTTGAAATTCAAGGTTTTATTGATATCCTTTCAAAAAACAAATTTCTACCCATTAAGACTACATTAATATTATAGATATTTATTATTGCATTTTCAAAGCCACCCATTCTTCCATGGATCCAATCAAGCAAACACCATTTTCTACTTTTATATCCCGACAGGGAAAGTTAGGCTACAATAAAGTGACTTGCCAGTATTACAGAGTGAGATTTTGTTAGGTCAAAGTTGGGATTAGAACCTGTGCCTCTTTAATATTCTAGCACTCTGCCCACTTTACTGGATAGGCTCCTCCAGCATGAAAAATATGTTGGATTTGCACAGCAAAATCATGAAGGCTGCAGAAAGACAGAGAAGATTGTTGTCTAGGGCGATACTTCTCAGGCTCTCTGATGAAAAGGACTGGCAACTGTTCTTTTCCAATGTGCCAGGGACCAGCACTAAATTTGTTCTTATTAGGTGAATTTCTATCTTTTTTCCCTCCTTCATCCTTCCCTCCTTCCTTCCCTCCTTCCTTCCTTCCTGTAAACATGCCAAGGACCAGCGGCTCAGGGACTTCCTTGAGTAGCACTGATCTAGGGTAAGTTTTCAGCACCCTGGACAGCTCTCTGCTCATCCAGTGGCACAGAAACACAATAATTTTTTTCCACATTGATTTTTATTATTTATATGTGGCCTTTTTGGCAGAATAACATAGTGGTTAAAGATAATAATGCTTTTTTGTCCCAAAGGGACAAAGGTGGGTGAGCAACACAGGGAAAGCAGAAAGCAGAAAGCAATACCACAGTGTAAAAGCAGCACCACCATAGAAACAAAGACTACAATTATTTGACAAAAGATTTAGAAGTAGAAAAAAATGTGGTGTAGTGGTTTGAGTGTAGGACAAGGACTCTGGGAGACCAAGGTTCAAATCCTTGCACAGTGATGGAAAAAAAGCTGGATGAACTTGGGCGAGTCAAGCCCCTCAGAAAATCCTGTGATAGGTTCTCTTTAGGGTCGCCATAAGATGGAAATGGCTTGAAGACACATAACAACAAAAATGCACTGGTGGTGGTGGTGATACAAACATTGTGATCAAGAACTTTTCAAAGCTCTTATTGAGTCTAGCATCCTCCATACCCTACTGGCCAACTACCTACCTTTTGGAAGCCAACATTAAAACAGAGGTAGGCAACTGCACTGGGGGCAAGGGGAAATTCCATACTAACTGAGATTTGTGACCAGAGTCATTTCTGGTTGTGTCTCCTGTTCCTATATGCCAGTGCATTTGGTTTTCATTGGAGTTGGAGTGGCAGCTTATTGTTTTCCTGGCATTCTAGGCAATGTGAGGGTGACACTGTTTTAGAAGGGTTTTGAGGGATTTGGGTATAGATTGAGGGCTGCAAAAAAGGTCTCTGGAAACTGCATTCCTGGTCTTAAGGTTGCAACCTTAGTGGTGACATATGTACCATAGTTTAGAAAATATATGAAATAATATAGTAGGAAACTCAATTTAAATGAGATGTGTTAATCTACTCTTTTCTCTTGTTGATATAAAACACCTTGATTTATGAATCTGCAGCAATTGTGGGTATCTTTGGAAACTCCAGAAGGGGACAGTGACTTAACAACATTTCTTCTGCACTAGTGATATATTTTAAAATATTTTAACAAATACCAGAATAGGAAAAGAGGAAGGGTGAGCACGAGTTTCACCTAGTCTTGCTTAGGTCATATTCAAAACAGTTCCTGAAACAATGCACTGGTCCTCTTGTTATTGATTTCCAATGAACACTTTCAAATGCAGTTCCATTTTTATACAAAAGGAATTCATTTCAATCAAAGCATTCCAAGACATGCAGAAGAGACCACAGGTTTAATTATAGGCTTTTGCATTTGGCATCTTGCTTACATTCAGGTTTTAGCTGAATGGCACAAGCTCAATGGCTGTGCTTCACCTGCAGCCAATATGCAAACGTAGTTGGATGCTGGTGAAAGGGAGGAATCATATTCTGAATCTTTGCTATATAATATATCCTGCCATCAATTCCAAATCCAAGGTAGGCCTTGAAAAAGATCTGTACACTTGCTAACACACAATATATGTATCTCTTCTTCTTAAACACATGTTGTGGGATTATTCCATAAATCACTGAAGCCTCTCTTTTCTAACTTATAGAATATATGCATGCATATGATCCTGTCCAAATTTTAAGATCATCCAGGGAGTGCTTTCTCTCAGTTCCACCATCTTCACAGATACATTTGATGAGGACATTGCAGAAAACCTTCATGGTGGCTGTTCCTAGGCTGTGGAATCCTTTGCCATGATACATTAGGCTTGACCTCTCCTTGCAGTCCTTCCTCCAGCAAGTAAAGACTTCTTTATTTTAACAAGCATTTGGTGACTAGGTGTGTGTAGAAAGGTCTTTAATTGCCGGGGGGGGGGTTGTTGCGTTTTTATTGCTCTGGTGATGTTTTGAAATGATTTTATATTGCTTTAAATAATGTTTTCAAATTTTAGTTAATTATTAGTTAATTATTTTTAACTTTGCTCTCACACATGTAAAATAGGTTTGCTTCCTTTTTTTTCAAGTACAGTGGCCCCTTGGTATTTGCTGGGGTTTGGTTCCCAGCCCACCCCTCATGGATACCAAAATCTGTGATATCATCATCATCATCATCATCATCATCATCATTATTATTGTCATTATTATTATTTCTTACCTGCATCTTCTCATGGATCAAGGTTGGGAACAACAACAAATCAACAATGAACAACATTGATACAATGGCATCATAAAAAGGTGTCCTTTATATGAAATAGTAAAATCAAGGTTTGCTTTGTTTTTTTAAAAAAAATATAATATTTTCATGGTGGATACAAAATTTGTAAATGTAGTCTCCATGGATATAGAAGACTGACTGTGTCTTGCTTTAATTCACATTGTGAGATGATTTGCATCCCATTCAGGGAGAAAGAATATAAATGAATGAACGAATGAATGAATGAATGACTCAGTGAAGCTGTATCCACACTGCAGAAATAATCCAGGTTGACACCATTTTAACTGCCATGGCTCAATGTTATGGAATTCTGGGGATTGTATTTTGTAGTGGCACCAGAGCTCTTTGACAGAGAAGGCTAAATGTTTCAGAAAATTACAGTCTCGGAATTCCATAGCATTGAGCCGTGGCAAGTAAAATGGTGTCAACTTGGACTATCTCTGCAGTGTGAATTCAGCCTCACGCATTCACTCCACAGTAAGACAGCATGACATTGCAATTGCACCTTCTAATCCTAAACATGTTTTCTTGGAAGCAAGTCCTCTATACAGTGGAGTGTAATCCAATGAGTGTTCCAAGGAGTGTTGGTGTATTTAAGAAAAGTGGTGGCTCATCCCAAGATGAAGGCATTTATGATCAAATGGATCATAAAATGGAGCAGTCATACAATGAAACAAAGTTAGTTAGTGTCAGGGATCTTGTATGATCCACCCCACATTTGAGGAGCAGCAGCCTTCATTGCCTGTTCTTTAAAATAGGTTTTAAAATAGTTTCTATTTTTTTTAAAAAAAAATTCTAAATGATAAAAGTTTGATATTAGCCCAAGCAATATCTTAGCATTCAAAAACTAACTCTTCCAGGCTCCAGCTAAACAGTCTAATCTGACAGATTTTCATGTGAGCAGCAACAGAAGAAGAGTAACATCTTGCTTGTTTCTATTATTTAGAAAATACAATTTCCCTTTAATTATTATTATTTTTTAGAAATCACAATTTTCTTTCTCCAACAACAGTCCTGAAAGATTTGCCAACTTGGCATATTTGTCTTGGCTGCAGAAAAGTCAGGTGCTACCACCATTTCCGGCTGCGCCAATGGAAAATGCAGATTCCCGGGAGGCTTGCTGTACTGAACACCTGAGCATTCTTTAAAAAGCACCTGCAGAATTGATAATGAGCAAGAAGGCAGCAGAGTCCTACCAAGCTGTGTGCCTAGAGACCCAATTAGTTTGCAGAGCAGTTGGAGAATTGGGAAAAGACAGAGATAACCTTGGGAGGGCAATGTGAAAAGCTGTGGTCTTATGCTTTAAAAATATAGATCTGTATTGCCCTTCCGTGATGAACTTTAATTTCTTCCACCTCTTGATCTTTGCAAAGATGAGGTTTGTTAACGGACTACCTCTAAAGCTTACAGAATGTAGGGCAATGCGGACAATCCCACAGTAGGTTCAAATGCTGGCACTTCTATCTAGTTTTGGATAAGTTATCAAAGTGTGCCATTTTTTGAATAATGCAAGCAGACGGAGAGTTTTATTTCTCATTCAAGGGGCCACTGCATGAGGACCAGTTCACATGTTTACATTTGTTTGGTTTTGCTTGTATATCTTTATGTTTTTGTTAAGGGTACACATGCAGATGTGAACTGGGGCAGAATTCTGGGGAGGGCAAAAGCTGTCACAATCTGTGGCAGAGCTCCGAGGAACTCCAAGGTTTCTCCTTGTTCTGGCAGATAAGTGACATGATACCTGTCATGGACAACCATGAAGAGGAGGAAGAGGACTTGAACCCTCAGGTACAGGTACTACCAAAGGTTGAGACAGGCCCCAGCTCTGTTCTGCCAGGTCCTAACTCTGCCCTGCCAGCTCCTGTAGAGGTGGCCCAACCAGGACCCAGCTCTGCTCTTTCAGCCCCAGTGGAGTCTGGAGCTCAGCAGTAGTAGGGCAGGACTCGGAAGATATAGTGGAAAATGTTCAGGTCCTTGCCTTTACTCAGAGGAGAGCTGAAAAGCAGGGCTTGAGAAGGTCAAAGAGACTTGCAGAGAGAGCCTCATCAGGCAGGCAGCAGCTGTAATCAGGGAGTCATTTATAACAGATGGCAGATGTTGAGGACTCTCATCAGAGACTATTAGTTCTCCTAAGAGAAGGCTGCTTGGTCTCTGATTCCTAGACCCTTGACTGCTTTGGATTCCTAGACCCTGTATCTGACCCGCTGACCACCCTTCTGGCTTTTCTGACCTCGGACTGGACTGATATTGTTGCTCTCGGTAACCCTGAACCTCGTACTGTTTTTGGCTTACTCTCTTTTGGACTACGTTTGGTTGTGTTTGCTAAAGGTACTGCCTTGGCATCTTGCTATATATCTTTTGCCAAGGACTTTCTTATCAGCTGTGTGAGCGGGTGTTGGCAGCTTTCCCAGACAATACCAAGACTTTCAACCTAACTATATCTTGAAAGGGAAAGTGAGAAGCATAATCCCATGAAGGCTGGATACTTCTTGCCTTTTCTTTGGAGAGGATCCAGTGTCACTCATGTCACTATGTCACATCGTAAACAGCATGGGTCTCCTTCTCTCCATGAAGCTGATACCCAGTAAAGTTTTGTGAGGGGTGAGTTACAGTCATGGCAGTGGTATTACAATCATGAATAAGTAGTGATTGTGAACAAAAACACAGGTTTCATATTCACGATCAGTACTTAGCTAAGCTTTTGGGCTCATCTTCATGCTCCCGGAGTATTCTGGCCCTTAATTCCCCCCATTACCTCCAGACTCTATAGTGATGCTGGACAGTTGTGTCCCCATTTTATTATCTGCCGTCACTGCTGACATGAGTCACAAAAAACAATGCTCCCAGTGTTGATTTTTGGCTGGGCACTTTGCTGAGACCTTAGAGGGAACAACTCGTACCAGTAGCAGCATCACTGGTCAGCACAGTAGGGAAGCATAAGTAGATAGCCACCTGGCATCGCTACAAAGTGCTCCAGGTTTTCCTGCAAAATCCAGAGCAAGACATGAGTTTTTTTAAACCAGTATAAGGGAGGGATGAGCTAGATTTGGTGCAGAACTGCCCTCACATCAAGAGGAAAGTCAGCACTTGAATCGGGTATCTGGCCCTCCATTGTGAAGACAAGTTGCTGTGGGAAACAGCTTTATTTGGCCCATGTAGACATGCCCTTAGATACTATTGACATGATTATAACTCCGTCCTCCGATCTACAGCCTATGAGTTGCATGAGGAGAAGGAAGATCATTCTTCTAACAATCAAAGAACAATTGAATAATGCTTGTCAGGTTTTTGGGGGAAGGCAGGGGCTTCAGGCTAGGAGAGGTTACTTAGTTGAGTACCTAGTAAAGTATAATTGGCATCCAGCCAATGATGGTGAGGATGGTGGTGATGATGATGATGATGATGATCATATCCTCTTATATTGAGCATCTTTTTCCAGCTCTTTATCCAGCAGCTGTCCTCAACTTGTTTCCCCAAAAGATGGGCTACCTTTTCTGTAAAAAGCAAAGAGGTGAACTCTGGAATGCTACCACTAACTTCATCAGACATACGTTTAAACCTCTTTTATTTAACTTATTGTTGGTATACAATTAAGAAAGCATGAAGAAGGCATAAATCATGAATGTGCCCCTAGAGTATTTTCCTTCCAAACAATTATAGCTTTAGTTATTCCACTTTAATTGCTATGGCAGCATCCTACGGAATCTTGGTATTTGCAGTTTAAGGAGTGCTATATAGAATTCTCAGCCAGAGAGTTCTGACATTCATCAAACTACAAGCACCAGGATCTCACCAGAAATCGCTGTGCCACTTAAAGTGGAATATAGTGATATAATTATATAGTGTGAAAGGGCCCTAGAACTGCATTTACAAAAATAATTCATTGTTACTGTTACATGCCTTCAAGTCCATTCTGACTTATAGCAACCATGTATAAGGGTTTTCTTGGCCATTCAGAGGATATTTGCCATTACCCTCCTTTGAGGCTGAGAGAATGTGACTTGCCCAAGGTAACCTATAGAGTTTCCATGTCCAAGCAGTTTTCTTAGAGCCCTAGTCCAACACTGAAAACAATACACCACACTGGATATTTTGCTTTTTGTCTTAATGGAGTCAAAGCAAACCAATAAGTTCACACCTGTATGCCTGGATGTATGCACACACATTTCTGGAGGAAACTATTGGCAAATTTAAGTTTGCCTGTTTGCACAAAAATATACCCTTTAATTGAACAACTGCTAATTGTGATCACCACCTGGTAAAAATAGATCTGCAGATCTCATTTACAAACCTGTTTGCATTCCTTTATTCTAAATGTGCAAACCATCTTGTGATTCTGCCAGTCATAACACTGGCTGTATAATTTAATTTGTAGCCAGGAAGCAATCCATTGCTGTCTTTGTGGATGTGTTGGGGGTTCAGAACACACCAGGTGACATTTGGCAGCAGTGATGTATCCCAAGGACCCACCCCCAGAAAGAGAGGGAATACTCTTCTTGGTATGCTGCTCTCCTTTTGGGGGGGGGGTGAGGACAAGAGTAAAGCTTTCTCTCTGCTCCCCCTCCCAAAGTCTCCTCCTCCTGTAGTGGATGATGGGTTCAGCTGTCAAATCCTTCGCTTGACAGAGTGAAGTAAGGCAAGGGGAACCCAGAAATTTATTGAGGATTCAGTGTTTATTATCTGATGCAGAAATTGTTCGTAGTGGAATTGTGTATTCCAAAAGACTGAGACCCAGAACAACATAAATTGACAGGTTTTATAGGGTTTACACAAAGAAACTCTATGTCACAATCTCATTGGTCTATATACATATTGTTTATTTTTAAAAAATACAATCAGAGTCCAGAATTTAGCATATATTATAATTATATTCTCCATGCATTAGTAACCTTTAGGTCAAATTTTTAATATCCCTTTTCTATCCTGTTCTTTCCAGAATTCAGAATTCTACTCAGTAACCTTGTACCAACTCCACATTCTTATCTATATTCATTATTTTGACTCTAAGACCTATTCAGGCACCATCAACATCCTTCAAAATATGTCACACCAACCTTTTTACCCGTCTTGATAAAATTCATTCTCAGCAAATTTCCAAGTCTGAATTTTGCACACCCATTTTAAACTTTTCCCCTTGCATTAGGCTTGAATTCAGATATTGATTATGGAAAATCAAACTAAATATTTTCATCATCCACTTCACTCCCAATCTGGTTTTCTCCTTCCCACCATTGTCCTCTGCAGGGGTGAGCTGTTTACTAGCTGATAAAAGAAAGAAAGGCATTTCCATCTATGTAAATAAAAGGTTTTAGCAAAAGAAAATTTTAAAAATAAGCTGCCATTGTTGTCAAATTCAGGGTGCCCTTTTCAGCAAAGCAAGGCCATTTCAGCTGTTGAAGAGCAGAATCTGGTATTATTCTCCTTCATTTATCATTCATTTTATCTGATAATAGGTAATACCTCTGCACAATAACTTTAATGTTATGTGGTACCAGAGACATTCTTCTGCAGGAAGAACTTTCCCAGGAGAATTTGCATCCTTTTTGTCTTAATGGAGTCAAAGCAAACCAACAAGTTCATTAATACAGCTGGATAGACTCAATCAAGGAAGCCAGGGCCTTGAATTTGTAAGACCTGAGCAGGGCTGTTGGTAACAGGGTACTTTGGAGGCCTCTCATTCATTGGCAGTTAGCAACAACAAGGAAAATCAAACAAAAATTAGAAAAACCAAAACAAGAGACAAAATGGTTTAAAGCTGGTTTGGAAAAGAGGACATGGCTAAACTATGGTAGTGGTGTAACACAGGAAAACAATTAAAACTGCCAGTTTTATGCTGTGTATTGGTTTTACATCTTTTAAAACATTGTATCGGGAGAATTAAACAGTTAAAACAGAACTATATTCTAGAAAAGTTAACATCTCACTTCTTAGAGTTTTTAGCTGTACAGAGAATGTGAACAAGAGGAAAAAGACTACAGATGGCTGTGTAACAGAATGTCATGTACTCGCAACAACAGCTGGAGGAAGTGATGGCTGACCAGATATTGCTTAAAAATACTTTCTGTTCTGAAAAGCGCAGAGGGCAGCTGAGTGGGTGGGGAAGTTCTTTTAAACTGACTCTCTGCAATCCAAGGGGAGGGGGTTACTGAACTTAAAGTGCTGGATTGTGCTCCCATCTGCTGCTCTGAAATTCTCAGATCCATGAAAGATTAGGAAGATAAGAGTTGTCCTGTTGGACTGGTATAATGATTTACATAACTTTAAAGCAGATAATAAAGACATTGAAACAGTTCAAGATTTCCCATACCTTGGCTCAGTCATTAATCAGAGCAGAGACTGCAGTCAAGAAATCAGAAGACTTGGATTTGGAAGGGCAACTATGAAGGAACTGGACAAGAACCTGAAGTGTGAAGATACATCACTAAATACTGAAGTTAGGATGGTCCATTCAATCATATTTAACTTTTCCAATTTATGGTTGTGTAAGTTGGACAACAAAGAAAGCTGTTGGAGGAAAAGGAACTCATTGGAGATTTGGCACTCGAGAGAAGAGTTCTGTGAATACCATGGACTGCTAGAAAGACAAATAAATAGGCCCTAGAGCAAATCAGGCCTGACCCTCCCTAAAAGCCAAGATGACTAAACTGAGGCTGGCATAATTTGACTCCATCTTGAGAAGACATGACTCACTAGAAAAGATGATAATGCTTAGTAAGGAAGCATTATCGTCCCTTCTCACTTGCTGCCCCTCACTCCTGGAACCTTCTTCCCCCACATATACGCCTCATCACTTCTCTATCCAGGTTCAAAAGTAAGTTAAAGACTATATTGTTTAGGGAAGCATTCCCAGGATTGTGCCATCTGCCCCAGGATGCCTCCTCTTAACTATGTTTTAAGAACCCAAGCCCTCCCTCCAGTCCACCTGCCTTGGTCCAGGCCCCAGAGGGAGAGATGAACCCCTGGACCTCATCCCCTTCTAGATGCACAGAATCAATCAGGGAAGCCAAAGCTCTGAGTTTGCAAGACCCATGCAAGGCTGTCGATGATAGAGTGGCTTGAAGGTGTCTCATTCACAGAATGCCCATAAGGCAAAGTTGTCTTGAAGGCAGTTATCAACAACAGTAGCAACAACAAGAAATGGTATAAGATCCATTTAACCTGGCATTCTGTTTCCAACAGTACATGGTCAACTGTCTCTCACATCTAAGATATAAAGGGGGGTGACTGTTGGCTGTGCCCACTACCATAAAGTTTCAGGTGGAGCTTTTCAAAATTATCTTTTTGGAGTACAGGTCTGCTATTATGTTACTATGTAGCATAGTTGCCAAAGTGCCCAGTGCATAGTGGTGTCCACTGCACAATGGGGCCAAGCGACCATCAGGCACTTCAAGCACTTACTAGTGGTTCTTTACACATCTGTACATTTCAGTAACTGGGTTTCCTAGAGCCTCTGCTACTTGGTTAAATTTACATTACAGGGAAGGTCACATGAGCCAGTCTAAGGTAGTGATTTGAGCATTGGACTATGACTCTGGAGACCAGGGTTCAAATCGTGGCTCAGACATTTAAACCCACTGGGTCGCCCTGGGCAAGTCAAAATCTCTCAGCCTCAGAGGATGGCAATGGCAACCCCTCTGAAGAAACCTGCCAAGAAAACCTTGTGATAGGGTCACCATAAGTCAGAAACAACTTGAAGACACACAACAACACAACAAAAGGTCATATGGGATTCTGGCGATTCATACTCCAGATCCCAGCTTTCTTGCAAGCTAAGTTCAAGCTGGTAGTCTAGATATAGATCTATGAAGCCTTAAAGAGGTTGGGGGCAGAATAGCTGAAAGAACCCTCTCCTCCTATAGTCAATTTTTAAATTAATGCTTAAGCCAGTGGCCATTCACGTGATTAAAATGCAAAACATAAAACCGATGAGAGAAATTCAGAATTATAAAATGCTCCATCTGGTAACTAACATCCAAATTTTATACATTAGACATAATAAAATTCCAGACAATTAAATAAAACATTATTGAAAACAACTTCAAAATTTAGATAAGATCATCCCCCTGACAATCAACTGCAATGTCTGCTATTACCCTTGCCCGAATTTTGATTGCTGCTGAAGCAAACAGTGAAACCTTATAAGTTACCTTATAATCAATATCAGACAGGAGATAAAAAAAAATCTTTTCAGAAGTGGTATTAGACTGTAAATTGGACAGAATAGATCCCATAAATTAAGTTCTTGGATCAGTATATAGTGAGCAAAAAAGCAGATAATGAGGCAAATCCTCAATTTCTGGAGCTCCACAAATATATAAACAGGAATCCTTAAGTGTGTGTGAATATCTGCCATCGATCATGGCTGAAGGCATTTTTGAAAACGAAGAGCTGTAAAAGCCTGTCTAAGCTTTGGGAATATAAATTTCCCTAGGTAAACAGCCATCTGATGGTCCAATTTATATAATCTAAATTTTGGAAAATTTTTAATTGTTAATAGCCAGTCTATCCAGTTACACATCATGGTTAAAAATGTATTCACGAAGCTTTTCTCTTGAATTCCTGGTAGAAGGATTTTCAGTTAGAACAGGATATGATTCAAGCAACCTATGGTATCTTGAACTCCAAACTTTGCAGCTTGGTAAATGTTGGAAACACAACTTAGGAAAAAACTTTACCTGAGAATCTATGACAGATCTCCAGTAATTAAATAAAATAAATTGAATGCAAGCTCTGATGGAAGGAAGGCTGATCTCAGACTGGACCATAGCTGCAGGCGTGCCAGGTGGAAGTAGGAGCAATTTCTTAAAAAATGTATTCTGAATGGCTTCCACTTTGACCAATTGGGAATCATCCCATCCCCACACAGCAGCTCCATAAAGGATGTGGGCTATAACTTTACTCTGAAATATTTTTAAAGCTGGTGCGACCAGATGACCCCCTGCCTAGTTGTAGAATCTAATGATTGCTCCAATAGATCTCACAGCCACTGCTCTACTGTCTTCTATCTGGGACTTCCAGGAGAGGTTTTCTGTAAAATAGATGCTAAAATACTTAAAGACTTGGCATTGTTCAATCTGATTACCATTAATAGAGCAATGAAAATCAGAGTGTCTTTTCCCAAACACCATCACCTTTGTTTTATTATAATTGATAACAAACTGTTCTTTAGAACAAAATACCTCAAGTTTGGAGAGTAACCTTCTTAGACCTATACATGTGAGTGAAATTAGAACCATATCATCAGTATATAACAGAATAGAGATCTTTCTTGACCTAAGTGTAGGTGGAAAAAATTCTGGGCCAGAAAGTGCTGGGATGATGTCATTCGGATATAAATTAAAAAGTAATGGTGCCAAAAGGCATCCTTGTTTGACTCCTTTATGTGTGGGGATAGGATTGGTTAATGAATCAGAGATAACAACTCTTATCCTTGCTGTTGTATTGGTATAAAGTTCCTTGATCAGAGACAGTAAGTGGTTATCCATATTAATATTGGCCAGTTTGCGCCATAAAAAGTTTCTTTCAATTGAATCAAAAGCTGCTGCTAAATCAATAAAAGCAACAAATAGGTGTTTTGTGGGATCCTCGATTCCTTGTTGCACTAAAAAATAGAGTCAGACAGTGGTCAATAGCACTCTGGCCTTCCCTGAATCCAGCTTGTTCAGGGTGAATGATATGATTGCTAGATTCCCCTCTCCTCCTGTATGAACCTTCCCAGAATCTAAGATTATCAGCAGATACCCTCTTATATGTCCCACAATACTATGAGGCTAGGCTGGTGGATATGCTTTCAGTGCAGTAGCATCCTAACTGTGGAAGCTCATGCTGAGGGAGGGCAGGTGGGTGGCATCCCTCCTCAGTGTCTATGCTATTTTGCTTGGCCTCTGGGTCTTAAAATTAGGGGCACCTGCTCAGGCTGTTTTTCAAACTTTTTAAGAAAATGTTTTTTGAAAGAATTCTGGAGGGTTCCAATTGGTTTTTAGTTATTTTGCAATGTTTTAAAGGTGTTTTTTTTTTACCCATTATGCATTTCCTCTAGCACCTTGGTGCATTGGGAGTCAATAAATAAATGCCTTAAATAAATACATACATAAATACATACATAATAAAAAATTCACTCTAGCACAGGCCTCAAAACACTGTGTTAAATGTTGTGCTTTTTCTGATGCAACAAGGAAGAAAACATCGTTGTTCTTCTCTCCTTTTCTCTAAATGAAAGTAGGTTCTGTTTTGCTAACAATTCCTACTGATTTTTTAAAAAATTATTCTCAAGTCTACCAGAGCTGAAGTTATTCAGCATCTCGAAAGGCCTTAATGCCTGACTGAGCCATAGAACCAGGAGGTTAACAGCAGATTAACTCAGACTGTCACACACAGTGTGCTGTCCATAGATAGAACATTAAGATTTAATTCTTAGGATTTAGACTATGGACAGCCTACAAAGGAGACACAAAATAGCCTCTCCAGGCATGCTGCATTTAGGTTTAAAGTGTTATATAAGGTGAAATCTAATTTATAAGACAGCCTTCCTCATATTGCTTCCTCTAGGACAGTTGGACTGTGATTCCCATCATCCCCAACCAGCAGTTCAGCTAATCCAGATGGCACCCAGTACATTTACCATAAATTGTGCTATAGTCTGTGTATAGGGAGGGAGGGAAATGAACTGGATATTGTCCACCCAATAAAAGACTGATGTGGGAGAGGCCTCCTGGCTAAAAGTAGTTTCTCACATCTACTTCAGAATATTAAAAAGTACATTCAGTTGAGGAAATGTTAAGACATAGAAGGTGGTAAGAAGTGGTGAGGGAAGCTTTTTGAGGATGTGTTAACTGTTTTGTTTTAGTATGGTAATGTTCATTGTTCATGCGTATGTTTTGTATTTGACATTCCCATACCTATGTATGGGTTTTTAGGACATATTGTTCCAGCATAATAAATAATAGGGTCGAGGCTGTATAATTAAGATACAAAGGGATCTTGCAGCACCTCTGAGACTAAGTGAAAGTTAGAATTTGGTAGCATGAGCTTTCATAGACTTGAGCCTACTTTCTCAGATACATGTCCTTGTTTTTAGGATATTATCTTTTATATATTAGAACCACTTTTTAAAAAATGTATCTAAAGACTTTGAGCAGAATTCTGTATCAGCTGCTTAGTTAAGTATAGTCAATCAAGTACACTTATCAAAATAATATCTCTTGGCCCAACCACAAACACACCCAAACATTATTCGCCGGTGTTCCAATCACATGTAGAATGGACCTCCTTCTCCCCATGCAACTAATGTCCAGCCAAGTAGGTTTGGGGGAAGTTACAGTCCTTCCAATAGTGTCATAATCATGAATAAGTAAATGGACATGAATGCAAAATAGTTATTGATTCTCAAGTATACTTAATTAAGTTGATATAGAACTTCAGCTTGTATGCTTACTGTTTTGTGTCCTGTTTTAGCTTAGCTATATAGTCATGTTAATTTTAACATTGTCATTTTTGTTATGTGCTGACACATTGGTTTGAATTTACAGTGACCTTACAAATGAGAGATTAATAAGAGACTCTGTTATCAACAGGCCTGTTTAGATCTTGAAGCTCAGGGCTGTGGCTTCCTTGTTTGAATCAACCCACTTGTAATGCAATCTTTCTCTTTTCCTACTGCCTCTCACTTTATCATCTTTGCCAGTGAGTCAGATCATCCCATGATATGTCCACAGAACAACAGCCACAGTTTAGTTCTTTTAACTTGTTAAGGAAAGTTTAGGCTTGGTTTGCTGTTGAACCCATTGATTTGTCTTTTTGGCAGTCCATAGTGTTCATTTTAGTGTACATTAACAACCTAAGATATGCAGACGACACCATAATATTAGGAGAAAACATTCAGGAATTGGAACAGAAATAATGACCACAGAAGAAATACACAAATTCAATCTAGACAATGAGTAAATTGAAATAGTTAAAGAATTCCCATATCTAGGATCAAACATTGCCCAGAATGGAGACTGCAGTCAAGAAATAAGAAGAAGACTAGAAATTGGAAGGGCAGCTATGAGAGAACTGGAAAAGATTCTGAAGAGCAAAGACATACAACTGAACACTAAAGTCAGAATCATTCAAGCCATTGTATTCCCAGTTACCATGTACGAACGTGAGGGCTCGATAATGAAGGAAGCAGACAGAAAGAAAATCAACTCATTTGAAATGTGGTGCTAGAGAAGAGAACTTAGGATACCATGGACAGCCAAGAAGACAAACAAATGGGTTCTTGAACAGATCAGACCAGACCAGGGTTCTCCTTGGAAGCAAAGATGATCAAATTGAGACTATCATACTTTGGCCACATAATGAGAAGGCATGAATCATTAGAAAAAAAAACAATAATGCTAGGAAAGATAGACGGTAGACCAAAGAAAGGAAGACCACAAACCAGATAGTTAGACTCAATCAGGCGGGTTGTGGGCAAGGGTTTGCAGGATCTGGGTAGGGCAAAGGAAGATAAGGATTGTTGGTGATGTCTCATCCACAAAGTCACCATGAGTCAGAACCAATTCGAGGGCAGCTAACAACAAAAGTGTTCATTTCTTCAATTCAACATTACTGCTTTGCTTTCATTCTCAACTTCTGTTGTTTTTGCAAAATAATAGAAATCTTCAAAGCTCAGTGCAGTGACCATCATCTTCTCTGGGTGGAATCACATAGTGAGCAATCAAAGCTAATAAGAGCAAAGTATTTTTCTTAGTTCCAGTCTTCTGGCCATGCAGTTTCTAAAGGGAGATGCCATGAAACCCCATTCTCTCTGGATCTGCCAGGAAAGGTTTTCTGCCCTTTTCTAACAATAGAAGAATCATTTCCCTCCTTGTAGCCCTTCTAATTTTCACAGTGTTTGTAGTTTGCTTGGAGATCTCAAGTGAAGATAAGCAATGACAGATCAGCTTTGAATGCTCCTTTCCACTGACAACATCGCACTGGTAACCACCCTTTTGAAGATAAATGTATTACAGATGTGGGAAGCTTAGAAGCAAGGTGAGGTGAGACAGGAAAGTAGGTGGATAAAACATTCCTGTAAACTCTTGTATCTGAATACAATTCCGTTGTTGAAATTCTTCTTTATTTTTATGAGATGGACGGCAACATACCCCCCAATCAAATCAGCTCCAGTTTTCCTGAGCAGTGTGTAGGAGTTGCATCTGCAGTATAGAAGGTTATTACTTACTGGAGCCTGAGTTAAGGTACCTTACAGTACAGTTTGTGCACTCTTTAAGGGAATCTTCTTTTGGTTACATAAGTGGTTTTCAGGGTTTGATTGTACAGATGTTTGAAACTTCAACACCCAGAAATCCACACCACTACTCATGCCAGATAGCTCTGCTGGGAGTTAGAATAAAAGAATGACAAAGGGACGTCAAGGACCAAGTAGTCCAATATCCTACTGTGTAGAATTCAAAGATACAGCTGTGTTGGTCTGTAGCATCAGTATGTAGAGAGATCTTGTAGCACCTTAAGACTTAAGTCTACAAAAGCTCGTGCTACCAACTTCTTTATTTCAGTTAGTCTCAATGATTGCTCTACATACTGACCCTGTGAGGTAGGAAACTAAAGCACTTTCAAAGAATGGTCCTCCAACCACAGTTTAAATGCTTCCATAAATGCTATGGAATAGACTGCCTCACCTTATGAGGCAGTCTATTCCATAGTTGAATACTTTTTATAGTCAAGAAATTCTTTCTAATGTTTAGGTGGATTCCGTTTTCTTGTAATTAGAATTCATTGGAACAATAGAAAAAATGCATTCCATCTTCCACATGACATTCTTTAAGGAAATATTCAGAGGCATAGCCATGTTTATCTGGAATATTAGTATGCAAAGGCAACTTGAGATTAACTGTCCAAAAGAGGTTGTAGCATAAGCTTTTATAGACTTGGTCTGCTTCTTCAAATGCATGGCATGAACTGCTACCTAGGAAGGACCTTTACAATCAGACTGTATGAATAGCCACAAAAATGTAAAACTTGTGGGTATGGTGATGAGCTGACAAGTTCAGTTTAACTAGGGTTGTTTAGAAACAAAGGCAGGAGAAAGATGTTGCCTAAGGCCAGGATGGGTGGGTGACTATTTGAATGGTGGAGGGAGTTTTGGAATGCAGTGTGTTTAAATATAGCTATCATACCATCTTTCACTCTGAGCTAAATATACCCAGCTCCCTAAGCTGTTCCTCACACGGCTTGGTTTCCAGACCTTTTACCACCTTGGTCACACTCCTCTGGCCTTGTAGCTTGTAGTTCCCAAAACTGGGCATAGTATTCCAGGAGATTTGAAGGTCTAGAACTTCTGGAGGTCCAAAAATTGAGAACAGCTTGTCTAGATGATAAGCAAGTGGAGATAGGAACTAGTTTATGGCCAGGTCATAGCACATATATTTAATTACAGGCTTAAACTGGAATATTAAGGAGAAAATGTAGATTAATCTCTAGTATGGGGATGAGTAGCTGTAATCCTCCAAATATTATTGGATCTGCAACTCCCAGTATTTCTAACCATCACCAGCTTGTGGCTCCCAGAGTGGAATAGTGAATCCACTTGGTTTTTTCATCTGATTTTTAAGTGAGCTATCCAAGGTGGCTAAATATATTCACAGGTCTCTCAGTGTTCCTCACCATTGACTATACCAGCTAGGCATGATAAGGGTTGCATGTGGTCCAACAATATCTGGAAGCTGCACTATGCCCAGTGGCCTAGTGGCCCGGTAGTGTGACACCCGGCCAGACTGCCACCCCTCACCCTTGTAGTGTCTGCCACACGGGACTCTAAATGCTCCTCCACTTTCCCCAGCCTTCAGAGTCCTGCATAGCAGCTCCCACAGACACAGGACTCTGAAAGCACTGCCCCCAGCAGTCACTATTGAGGTGGGCGGTGGTGCAGCTTCTGTAGAGCCCATTTAGGATATGATGTGACTGCTGGGCAAGCAGGAAAGTGCCTCTGCAGTGTTACCCAAGGTGGTCCTCACTCCCCACACCTCCATAGTGATGCCACTGACTATGCCCACCCATGCTTTAGTAGGTATTGTAATGGTTTCACGTTGCATGTACGACTTCTCCTAAGATGGTGGGATGAAGAACCAAGCAAACTATTTCATTTCATTTCATTAGGAAAATATAAAATCCACCTGTTACTGATGTCTGGCTCCATCCTTAGGTGGAACATGCAGTTCCTTTGATAGGTAGAAAATAGACAAAGGGAGAAATGGTTGTGTTATTAAGGCTGGAGATAATCATTGTTGGTGTTTTATGTTTAAAAAAAGAGAGAAGCGGTGAAATTGGGTAGCTTTATCTTGTCATTAACAAAAAAGCTAGTGATTCATTGTGTCCTTGCCTCTGAAATGAAATCAGTTTTAAGCAGATCTTCTTTTGCAATTGCTTAGGCCCGTGTGGAAAAATCTGATGATGTGTCTGACTTCTTAGATAAGGTGTCACCTTTAAATAAGGTGTCCTACTTTCTCATCTAAGACCAAAACTCAAAAAGTCTTTTAATACATTCTTAGAGCAGTTCACCTGTTGCCAAGATTTGATCCAGGAGAACTCCACTGAAAGGATGTCCTAATACATTGCCCAAGTCATGTACATCACATGTATTATACAATACTGGCCTACAGGTATATCTCAGTTAAGGAAGTAAATGTGTTCCTGGGTATTAGTTTGAGTGTATCTACACTGTAGAAATAATGCAGCTTCATACCACTTTAACTGTCATAATTCCATCCTACAGAATTCTTGGATTTGTAGTTTTGTGAAGCATAAGCACTCTGACAGAAAAAGTTGAAAACTTTTGCTAAACTACAAGTCCCAGGATTCCATAAGATGGAGCTACAAAGATGGAGCTACAGCACTTAAAGTGGTGTCAAATTGCATTATTTCTAGAATCTGGATGCACCCTTCTTTAACAGAAAATTTGGTACTAGGGATAAAAATAACACAAAAAGAATAGGGACAGGTGCCTTCACCACAGAAATGAAGAGCAGTTCAACATGTTTCAACAAACTTTTTATCCAAAACTAACAGTATGCACTTAGGAAATGGAACAACTGGGTCAGTTTTCTTTCATAAGTAAACAAAGACACCTTTAACCTTCTGAAGACAATTTGAGAGCTTCTTCCAAAATGCACCCAGGGCTGGCTTTTCCTTCATCAACCTCCACTTTTCTTATGATTTCTATTTTGGTGGCCAAACTAATAGATCTGTGATTTCCAGGTATCTTATGGGGTAGACCAACTAGAGTAGGATCAGTTAGAGCACAACCCCTTTCTTTTCCAGTTCATGTTTTATTGAAATTATTTTTGCAGATATCTTGTTACAATGCAGAATCAGAACTCTTCTTCTCAAATGTTGATTCTGGACAAAGGACTCATAATCAGCAGCCAGCTGAAATAAAGTGGATTGTATTAAAATTAATGAAAATTTTTGCATATCTCTCCAATTTGCAAGTTGTGTGCAGATGATAAGATTTAATTTTGCTTTTCTTCAAGCAGACTTTATCTTGACACAACATTCGGGGGGGGGGGGGGAATAAGCACAAAGTAGACCAAGCCCTATTTATTGTAATGTCTACATGGCCATTTGTAGTTCTTGTCATTCCAGCATCCAACATCAGTAGTCTTAAATCTACAGGTCATTTAGATATGACACCCACAGGCAAATGGGACTGATGCTTCACTGAGAATCTCACTTTAGGAATAAGGTAAAGAAAAGGAAGAACTACACCAATAAACTGTTGGAAATCAGCAACATTCTCAATGAGCACATATCAAGTTGTTTTTTTCCATTACTGATAGAGCAAATGCTTCAGTGGCACACAGTTGTTCTCCAGTGGCTTTTCAGGCTGGTAAGAGCTCGAAAAGGAAATTTTGTGATGCACAAGGAAATGAGAACAAGTCCAGAAACAGCTCCAAATAGATTTCTTTCTAACATGCAGCACTGGTAACTAAAACAGTTATATGAGACAGGAAATGAGCAATCACACACATACACATATATTTTAATGTCTATATTTCAATTTACAACATCAGTTTCTGAGTCTGACGTTGTTCCTGAAAACCATTCCATTCAGTTGTTTTATTTAGCTATTGTGTGTGTGTGTGTGTGTGGAGAGAAGAGGGAGGGAAGGAGTGAAGGAAGGAGGTATTTTTATGAATAAAGCATCAGACATTTCAGCTTCTATCTTCCTCAGCCATGCCAGTTGAAATGGGAGTGATAAATATCATCCCTCACCATCCACTAGCAGTTATAGAATTCATAGGATCTAAGCATGGGATTCAAAAGATGGCCCCCCACATCAGTATTGTTGAAAGTGGTTAACTATGGAGTGATACTGGTCCATGAGCCATTGCTTGCTGGTACTTGATGAGTTTCCAAGAAAGAGAAATCCAGTTGTAGCCTATGGACACAGGGGTTCCTCAGCTTTATATAACTGTTGCCAGAGGCATTCAAGCCCAGTCCCTGCACAGGGAGGAGAAGGAGAGCTGTGTCTGGGAGGCCATATTTGACTAAGTGTGTTTTTCAAACTTGGGTCAGTATGTTGGTCCTGAAGGGGTGGGTCTGCTGTAATTCACTGAGGGCAGAGCTAGTGGCCTAGCTTTATATAATTGCTGCTCTGGGAAAGTGGACAGGCCTTCTTGGGGAGGCCTTTCATTTTTGCTACATAGCTTCCAAACTAGGGGCTATGTAGAGACCATGAATATGTAAGAGTGTGTAACACCAGATTATACATTCATTGAATCATAGAGTTGTAAGATAATACAAAGGCCATCCAGTCCAACCTCTTGTCATCCAGCAGAACATGTTATAAACCATCCTGGGCATAAAATGCTGTTTGAAAACACTGAAACTCTGGACCATGCCAACAACTATCATGTCAGAATGCACAAGGAAGCCATTGAAATCTAAAAACACCTGGATAATTTCAACAGGAAAGAGGAAACCTTGGAAGTAAACAAGATTTGGCTACCAGTCCTTAAAAACAGCAAGATGAAGACTCAACAAATGCAAAAAACTCCCAGGGTCAGGGGTTTTCCAGCAAAGAATGAGCACAAATCAAGCAGACACGAATCCTCTTTTGCACATCCTCCCACCCTGAGGCCTGCCTTTAGCAACAGAACCATACATATGCAAACCACTTCTCCCTACCCAGTGTCACACAAGATATATATACCCAACCCTTTTCCAGGCAAGCATTCTCTGAAGATGCCAGCCACATATGCTGGCAAAATGTCAGGAAGAAACTCTTCTAGAGTAGAAATAGCCCAAAAACTCCACAAAAAAACTATGGATGCCATCCATGAAAGCCTTCGACTCCACAATGGTAATTCCTTCTTGCAAGACTGAAATCTGTGAAGATATACATATACATACAAGATATACATATCGTGAAGATAGTGTTAGGACCCCCCCTCCCCCCAGTTTCAAATGTTTGAAGCCAGGCTCAATATGCCTGCTACTTGCTTTTGGGCAAAATTTTCATTCCATGTACCCAGTTAACCTTTAATTCAGAACTTGCATCCAACCCATTGGATAACCAGTTTTCTCCTCCACCTCTCCCCAAAAAGGAGGCAAATTCTACTTGTCAGTAGTAACTGGTTCAGCTACAACCACCCACATTCCCTTGACCAAAATTGATTTGGATGGATGAGAACACTGTCTTCTGAATAAAACTGCTCTTGCAGAAATGCTCACAGGGTGTGCAGGATACAACTACTAGGAGGAGTTAATGGGTAATTTTTCCAGTGTTACATGAGTATGTGAAGAGGAGTTGGTCTGACAATGACTGTCACTCAGTTTAACCTCCCACGCTATAGATGATTATGCCTTGAACTATAGAGAAGGATTCTGAGTTTACTGCTAACTACATGGGACAAGTCACTGCCAGATTTGTCATCCTTGCTACACACTCTCCTAATTAGGGTTGCAGTTCATTGGAGGGATTTTCCATGTACTCTAATCCAATTTGGAAATACAAGCAGTATCACTTACATTCCAAGAAAGCAAAAGCTCTAAAGGAGATTTCTGGCAGGTTTAATGGTTGATATAAAAGGAGCATGAGATAAATACAGTCAGGAATTAATAAAAAAAAACAAAACTCAAGTTCATTTCCAGGGTTGGATATTTCTGCTGGAAAGCTGCATTTCTAGTGTATGGATTTCTAACCAGCCTGTTTCTTTCATTCAAGGGTTCTTGGGCTGCATTTTGGAATGTTTATTCTGGATTTGAAAGTATGTGAGGCTTATTATACAGAGCATTGTATAATTATAGTGTTCAGGTTTTTCTCTACTCGTGTTAATGAGATTTTTTGGGATGCAGATACTTAACATGGAATAGATCCCAACTAAGAAAGCTTTGTTCCTTCTCATATGAGAACCTAGCTGACATGCTTGGATAGATTTTTGGGTACAGAACAAACAACAAAACGTAACATTCCAAAAGCCTTTGGCACATCCCCCTGCAATTTTCATGAGCTACAGTGACTAAGCTGTGACTAAGCTGAAACACATAACAATTTAAACAACTCAATATTGTCCCTACCCTTTTGATCCTTCTTTCTCCTTCCAATGTTGTTTTAGATTGGGTTGGGCAAAGGATGGCCCTGGGATGGTATGTGGCCCCTCCAAGCTGCTTTTGTGGCCTTCAATCTGCCCATAATCCCCAGGCTAGTCTTTGTCAGGCCAAAAAACATAACAAATCTGCATTTTCTAGAGAATGCAGTGGTTTCTATGTGAGGAGTATAGTTCTCCACTAATTTTCTTTTTGAAAGAAGTGATGAGTAATTTTAGGAATTTTCTTTCTGCCATGAGAAATTCTTCAAAAATTGTGCAGCTCTCAAAGACTATTCACAGTCTGTGACTTATTCTGTTCAAAACTGACGTGAAGTTGTTTTGTGCAGAAAATGGCATTTTCTGTACAGGAAACAGAATATTCAGCACAGATGAGATGGATAAATTTTGAAAATCGATAGAAGGTATTTATTCAGATGGAAAAGAATGGGAGACTTTTCTGATTTTTTGTAAGGAACAATGGAGTTAATGAATATAATGAAAAGTAGAAACTATATCAACAATAAACTGATCTTCTAAGTAATTATACATAATATCATACAGAGAAACAATTTAGGAAAATTAAAGTAAAATCATGAAAGTTGAGAATAATTTACAGATAGGACAAAAGAAGTCAATTTAATTATGTTTGGATTTAAATATTTTCTTTGTTATGGCTGGGACGAGAAAGAAAAGTATAACTCAGTGTTAGATATATCATGATTAATCTAATTTCAGTACTATTTATATGTATGCCTATGTTATGTTTGTATGTTTGTTTGTGATTTTATGGCTTTATATTTATTTGTGATTTTAAAAGGTGAAACGAATAAAGACTATTTAAAATATATATATTACTTCATAAGGAAATGCTGTTTCCCATGCAGAAAATCCTTTTTTCATTCACATAACAACCATATGTTAATTTTGCACAAAAGGAAGTCCTGAACTGTAAATATTCTTCTCATCAGTCTAGAATTCTTTGACTGAGGGTTTTCAGCACTCAAGGAACATGGTTTTCCATCTTTTTAAAAATATTTTTAAATATTCTTTCTGTCCCTTTCCTATAATGTTTGACTTTTTTTAAAAAAAATCTCTTTTTTAAAAACTTGTGCATCCCAAAGCAAAAAAATCAACCTTAGCCCTACTGCAGTTACCCATCCTAATTTTAGACTGTAGACGCTTGGTAACTATTCTTTTCTAATTAGTATGATGGTCTTCAGACCAATGGTGCTAGATAAGTAATAAAGATGATCTGAAATCGTTGGTGGGAACCATGCAATCCTTGGGACCTTGTTGGACTGCAATTTCTGTCAATTCTCAGCATGGCATATGTTGTCAAAGGTTGTTGAGATTTGAAATTGAACAACTTCTGAAGAACTTTATGATTCCATTCTCTGCTTTAAATTGGCTGAGAAGCTACCTGAGTGATTCACATTGCTTAAGAAGACTTAAGGATAGATTGTATAAGACAAGAGAAGCAGACCTCAAAAAGAGAAGTACCCTGCAGAATCTCTGTTTAGTTTGATTATTTTGTAAAAACTGGGGCTCTTCCTTATTCTCATGCAGGTTTTATTTTATTTTATTTTTTTACCCCTATCATTTTGTATTGCTAGATTTGAAGCATATCTTCCCTTAGGATCTGAATGAATAGCGCACAGCATTCTTGAACAAAAGCACAAGTCTCAACTTCCCGATCATCTGGCTGCTTTATTATGTGATGTTTCAATACTGTGCCTCATCATCCTGATTTAATTAGTATGACAGACTCAGCAGAGATTTCAATATCTCTGGGTTTTTATCTGAAGCTAAAATCAGGAGGAGAAGGCATGCGGGTAATAGCACTGGTGGGGGAAAGAAAGAGAAAGTAGAAATGGCACGATTGACTTGTGATGGAACTTTTACCAATGGGAAATAACAGTGGCTACGGTAATAATCACTTCTGGTCCTGCCATTTGGCAGAGCAACCCCTTCAGGCAGCAGATACTTGAGAGGAGGCGTGAAACAGTGGAATAGTGTTGGAGACAAGACTCCTGTAAAGTAGACCTCATTTGATGTGTGGAACACCATCTGTTTAGGAAGTAATATTAAATTGTTTAGTCTGGGTAAGTTCTGTACATGGAGCAGTGACTCATGTTTCTTAAGAACTCTTAGGTCTAAATTGCAGCAGTGAACTGAACATGTTGAGTACTAGTGAAATCCACTGTTGTGCAAGCAGACTTCGGCTCATGGAATGGAGCTGACTCTTCTCTCCTCCGCTCTGCAAACTGAACCTAAAGGTTTTGAGCTTGTGTGAGAAAATCCTACGAAATTCATGGCATCATCATAAGTCTACAGGTGACTTGAACGCACATATACTTCCAAGGAACTGTAGGTTGAAGTCTTGTTCTTTGCTTAAGGCAGCAAAACATCATGAGTCTCCCCTGACACTCAGTGAAACTCTTTTAACTTGTGTTTTGAAGTCAGCCAGTGAATGGTTTCTTATAGTCCTCTCCAGCAATGGGAATGATAACAGTTTTCACTGGTACAGAATTTGGCTGGACTCCCATCACTGTCTTACACACACCTAAGTTCCCTTACACATGCACTTGTATTTTATTTTTTGTGATGTCTGTATTCTGCTCACAGTTGCATAAGCAGAGTTCCACAAGTGTAACTGTTGCACATAAATTTGTGCATTCTTGGATGATGAGCTGTTGAGTAAGGCTGTTCATCATTCTGTTGATTAAAAATAAGTATACAGAACTGAGATGTTTTAAAGGTTTGTATATAGTCTTTTAATGAAGTTTAATATTTTTAGCATCTAATATTTTAACTTTATACATTGTTTAATTGGTCTTAAAATCTTATATTGATACTTTTATTTGTAATGATTTGTAAATTTATTAGTTTATTGTTTTAAATGTGGTGCTAGCCACCTTGAGTCACATTACTGGGAGAAAGGTGGGATGTAAATGAATAGAAAATAGTAGTGGTACTACTAGTAATAGTGGTAGTAGTAGTAGTGAGAGGAGGAGGAGGAGGAGGAGGAGGAGGAGGAGGAGGAGGAGGACAATGACAACGACGAGATTAAGGACATGTAGCTCAGGCAGCAATGAGTATGACAACCTCCAGAAATGTGGCATTTAGAAGAAATATTTCATTATTTCCAATTATCCTTTGGATTCCACTAAAGTTCACAGCTAACACCATCTTCTCCATTACCATATAAACTGAGGCCAGAATCTTACTGATGTGCTACTTTAGTATGTGCAGAAGGAAAAGAGGCATGAGCATAGCAGCTATGAAGAAAGTGAGGCATTGGAGAAAAAGGCTGTTCATAGCTCACAGAATTTGTCTGCCTTCTCAGGTCATTGCTATGAAAATCTTCAACTGCTAACACGATTCACCAGTAGGATTACAACTTAGGTCCAGAATGCCCTTAGTAGTCCAGTTTTTGTTGGCAGTTGTTTGGTTGTGGCTACATTGTCACTCAAAACCATAAGGTGGCGAGTTCAATACCAGCAAAAGGGCTCAAGCTTGACTCACGCTGGTATCTTTCCGATGTCACTAAAATGAGTACCCAGATTGTTGGGGGCAAGTAGCTTACAATTGTAAACCACTTAGACACTGCTTAGGTGTCCATTGACAATAATGGGACATGCTTTTTAATATCCATAGCAGGGTCCAGAATGGAAGCCCTGCTGATACAGAGGGCCTACTGTACAGCACTCCTATAGATTTAATAGATCTAGGCATGCAGGAGATCCAAAAATGATTGCTGGAAGTGACCTGATTATTATCAATTTCATTGATTATTGAGATTCTGGGAAATCAATGTGGAAACAGTGAGGAGACCCAAATAAGAGTTTGTCAATTCCTTCTCCCCTTTACCACTAAAATCCCAGATTTTGGATTTAAAGGAGTCCATTTCAGTACCATTATATTAAAGTTGGAAAATAAGTCCATTATAGCTGAGATAGGATTCTCTGCAGTATCACAGAGGCTTAGCACTTTTCGTAGATTAAATGTGCATCTGTAAAGGAGATTGAAGGAGCCTAGTTAGCCTTATAATCATCACATCACTCAGAATGATGTGTGCTAGAAGCCAGTTTTCTTCTATATCCTCTTTTTTTTAGAAGGCTCTGTCATTTTAATAAAGGCATTTAAAACTGTGAACTTTGTCAGATCATTGTCATTCATCAAAAGGTGCATGGCAGAAGATTTTTAAAAACTAGTTCTTGTAGTCACTGGGTGCATATGAGTATGTCGTATTTCTGTTTTTATTTGTATTTAGCTGTCATAAGGTGCTCAACTTTGCCTGTCATTTTAAGGTGTAATGTTGCTGTAGAATTAAATGTCTTAAACAGTATTGCAACTGGTTAGATTGCATACAAGCAAAATTGATTTTCACAGTAGTAAAGGGTTTACTTGTCAAGCTAGAGTAATGTCCTGGGGCTTTGTGTGAAATGACAACATTAATTTTAATGTAGCTGGGTGGGAAACAAACCGAGAAACAGTACAGTCTCGTTTTAAAGCAGAACAAAAATATCTTGGCAGGGGAAAGTCTACTAAAGTTGTTGAAGAGTCACCTTTAAACTCATCTGAAATCACTTAGAAATACAGTTTTGATGACATGTAAAGCATGGGTTGTTTGCTTGATGGGCTATTTGAGTAAAGCTGCAGCATATCAGGGCCATTTTCCTTTGCCACATATGAGGTGTTGAATCAAGGAAAGGTCTGCCCATGAAAGGTTCAGGATATACAGAAGCCAAGACTTATAATGTGTTTGTAAGTATAATTCTGAACTGAAGTTGTTACACAGTGGGTGTGCAATACCATCCTTCTGCATGAGCAATGATGCATTTTAATACTTAGAGTAGTTTTTTTTTTAAAGTGAAACATGCATGTATTTACTTGCGAGAAGAAAAAAGAGAAGTATAGCAGCCTAATGTGAAAATGCAGGCAGCATGTTGGGCTTCTAATATCCTAAGATCATAGGAAGCCAGAAGCTGCTGCCAGACTGCAGATTTAATATGGTTTAACACTGCTTTAACTGTCATGGCTCCATCCTGTGGAATCCTGGGACTTTTAGTTAGTTATGGTATTAGAGCTGTCTGACAAAAGAGGCTCAATATTTCACAAAACTACAAATCCCAGAATTCATAATATTGAGCAATGACACTTAGAGCTATCAAACTGCATTATTTTTGAAGTGTAGATGCAGCCTTAGTCAAAACAACCTATTATTTAAGAATAACTGCAATGAAATCTCTTTTGGTTTTTTTAAGGTGTGGAGATATTAAAAGAATAAAAGAAGGGGCACATTGTAAACAGGATAGTGTTGAAAGGAGAAATCTGAGGGAAAGAAATGAGAGATATCTCATAGAATCATAGAGTTGGAAGAGACCCCAAGGGCCATCCAGTCCAACCCCCTGCCATGCAGGAACTCCAAATCAAAGCATCCCTGACAGATGACCATCCAGCCTCTGCTTAAAGACCTCCAAGGAAGGAGACTCCACTGCACTCCAAGGGAGTGTGTTCCACTGTCAAACAGCCCTTATTGTCAGGATGTTCCTCCTAATGTTGAGGTGGAATCTGTTTTCCTGCAATTTGGATCCATTGTTCCATGTTCTAGTCTCTGGATCAGGAGAAAACAAGCTTGCTCCCTCCTCAATGTAACATCCCTTCAGATACTTAAACAGGGATATCATGTCACCTCTTAACCTTCTCTTCTCCAGGCTAAACATCCCCAACTCCCTAAATCGTTCCTCATAGGGCACAGTTTCCAGACCCTTCACCATCTTAGTTGCTCTCCTTTGGACCCGCTCCAGTTTTTCCACATCCTTTTTGAATTGTGGTGCCCAGAACTGAACACAGTATTCCAGGTGGGGCCTGACCGAAGCAGAGTAGATCGGCACTGTTACTTCCCTTAATCTAGACACCATACTTCTATTGATGCAGCCTAAAATTGCATTGGCCTTTTTAGCTGCCGCATTGCACTGTTGACTCATGTTCAACTTATGCTCTACTTGAACTCCTAGATCCCTTTCGCACGTACTTTCATTCAGCCAGATGTCCCCCATCCTATATCTGTGCATTTTGTTTTTCTGCCCTAAGTGCAGTACCTTACATTTCTCCATGTTGAATTTCATTTTGTTAGCTTTGGCCCAGCTTTCTAGTCTATTCAGGTCATTTTGAATTTTGATCCTGCTTTCTGGGGTGTTAGCTACTCTTCCTAGTTTAGTGTCATCTGCAAATTTGATAAGTATGCCCCCAATTCTGTCATCCAAATCATTAATAAAAATATTGAATAGCACTGGGCCCAGTACAGAACCCTGTGGCACCCCACTGGTCACTTCTCTCCAGGATGAAAAGGAGCCATTGTTGAGCACCCTTTGAGTTCGGCCACTCAACCAATTACAAATCCATGTAACAGTTACCTTGCCTAGCCCACATTTTACAAGCTTGTTTGCAAGAATGTCATGGGGAACCTTGTCAAAGACCTTACTGAAATCAAGATCCTTCATCCACCATCTTGAGGGGAGAGAGATGCAGGCCACCTGCTGCTGGAAGCAAGAAGAGCCCTCCCTTCAACCACCATCTTGAGGGGAGAGAGATGCAGGCCACCTGCTGCTGGAAGCAAGAAGAGCCCTCCCTTCAACCACCATCTTGAGGGGAGAGCGATGCAGGCCACCTGCTGCTGGAAGCAAGAAGAGCCCTCCCTTCATCCACCATCTTGAGGGGAGAGAGATGCAGGCCACCTGCTGCTGGAAGCAAGAAGAGCCCTCCCTTCAAACACCATCTTGAGGGGAGAGAGATGCAGGCCACCTGCTGCTGGAAGCAAGAAGAGCCCTCCCTTCAAACACCATCTCGAGGGGAGAGAGATGCAGGCCACCTGCTGCTGGAAGCAAGAAGAGCCCTCCCTTCAACCACCATCTTGAGGGGAGAGAGATGCAGGCCACCTGCTGCTGGAAGCAAGAAGAGCCCTCCCTTCAACCACCATCTTGAGGGGAGAGCGATGCAGGCCACCTGCTGCTGGAAGCAAGAAGAGCCCTCCCTTCAACCACCATCTTGAGGGGAGAGCGATGCAGGCCACCTGCTGCTGGAAGCAAGAAGAGCCCTCCCTTCAACCACCATCTTGAGGGGAGAGAGATGCAGGCCACCTCCTGCTGGAAGCAAGAAGAGCCCTCCCTTCAACCACCATCTTGAGGGGAGAGAGATGCAGGCCACCTCCTGCTGGAAGCAAGAAGAGCCCTCCCTTCAACCACCATCTTGAGGGGAGAGAGATGCAGGCCACCTCCTGCTGGAAGCAAGAAGAGCCCTCCCTTCAACCACCATCTTGAGGGGAGAGAGATGCAGGCCACCTCCTGCTGGAAGCAAGAAGAGCCCTCCCTTCAACCACCATCTTGAGGGGAGAGAGATGCAGGCCACCTCCTGCTGGAAGCAAGATGAGCCCTCCCTTCAACCACCATCTTGAGGGGAGTTAATTGTCTAATTAACAAATTGTAAGCCGCTCTGATAGCTTTGGCTGAAGAGCGGGGTATAAATAAAAAGTATTATTATTATTATTATTATTAAGATATACTTATCCACAGCATTCCCTTAATCTACCAAGCTGGTAATTTTATATTTTTTAAAAAAAGAGATCAGGCTTGTCTGGCATGACTTGTTTCTCTGAAACCCATGTTGACTTTTTGTGATTATGGCATTGCCTTCTAGATGTTCACAGACTGCCTGTTTAATGATCTGTTCCAGAATCTTTCTTGGTATTGATGTCAGACTAACTGGACGATAATTGTTGGGATCCTCTTTTCCCCCTTTTTGAAGATGGAGACAATGTTTGCCCTCCTCCAGTCTGGGACTTCTCCTGTTCCCCAGGAGTTCTCAAAGATTATTGCCAATGGTTCCAATATTTGCCAGTCAAATTAGCAAAATATCTAATCTATTAATTTCTGTTTAAAAATAACCAGCTTGATTTAGACCCTTTGAAAGTTTGAGCATGGAGAATGTACTTTAATGGTATTTTACAGATAAGCAAGAAAACCACTGAAACAGCAGAATATACTTAAAATCAAAAGCAGAGGTGGGAACTGTATGTTCTATAGGTCATATCCAGCCCTTGAAGGTTTCATCCCTTCCTCCTTGAAACTGCAACAAAATGCTGTTTCAATGAAGAAAACAAAAAACAAATGCTTTTCTATGCAATTGCTCCACAACACTTTTGGAGGTTTGGAATAAAGGGAGAAAGTTGTACAAGGTTCTTACTAGTCTATTATTCTTCCCTGGCTTTTCAGGTGGGTTTTGGGGTTGGATAGGATTTAAAGTGTAGATATGACATTGTGTTCGATACAGGATCTCAGACAATGTCTAGAAAAACTCTTCAGGGTAGCTGGAGGGGGGAGAAGAATGGGACAGCTTAGCATAGATGGCTAAAGCAGCTATTGTGATGGGGAGGGAGCCTACAATTGAATAAGAGATTGACATGTACAAGAAAGGGGTTTGGAGAAAAGGAAGATGGAGAAAGAGAGAATTGGGAATTGTTCTTGATTGAAGGAAGGAAGGAAGGCATGCTGTACAGGAAGGGTGGTGAAAGGTGGGCCATGGGACACATGCAGTATACAGTTTAGAATCAAGACAAATGCTACACATTCTGCTCTTCAGTTTAGCAGGTTTGACTTTTGCAGGTTTGATAATTCATGGATTATTTGTTATCCTATCCCATTTTTAATAGGGACTGTAAATCACAGGAGACGACGAATGTACAGAAAGGATTGCTAGTCCCTGTTTAAAATAGCACAGGGCAGCAACGGAGGCAGTGGGAAATACCACCAGCCACTCTCTTCTGCCTTGCAAAGGAACCCTGATGCCCTGGAGGCATCCACTGTAGGTTGGATCTGCAACTCATAATTTTTTAATGTGTTAAATATTGTTGGGGGGGGGTGCTAGAGTTGTTTGTGGTTTTTCCAACTTTTGTGGAGTCCTGTACTCCTAACTCCAGCAAATGGGCTGGCTATACATCAGAATTCTTGGACTGACCCTTGTAGATGATCAGAGAGGCAAGGAAAATGAGCAATGGAGAATGTTAAGGCTGCTTTGCTTGAAACAGAAAAGCCTTGATGTGTTCCTTCACTTAAAAAAAAACCCTCACAAAATATAATAATTGGTTCTGCAGAAATCCATTCTGAATTGCCTGCCTAATTGGAAGTGTAGGTGTTCCATCAGACACCCAGAGGATTTGAGATGCTGCCAGGTGGACAAAGGATGGGGCATCAAGGAGCTTAACCTGCTTGCTTTCCTGGTATAAAATGACTTAGGAAGGATTCCCTCTGCATTAAGCTTCAGTGAACCTTGTGCAAATTAAATATTGGAAGAAAGGATTTTTAAAGGGGTCTCTTCATACTTCAAATGAACAAAACAACACAGAAATAGAACATACTGAGAGGACATTCTTCACATTCTCCACATACAGAAGGATTAGGATATGAAGGCCCTGTCAAAGAAGAAATCCTTCCTCTATACTCCAAGGCCTATTCCTGCAGGAGCTGTTACACACTTGAGCCCTTTGGCTGGAATCCTGCTGGTGACATGTGGCTTGTAGTGGCTATGAAGGCTGGGGGATACTGAGAGTTGTAACCCACCCCCCGGTAACTATTTCCTAGCTCTGTTGGCCTTTGGCTTCTAAACTGGGTTGTTGCTGAAGAGGGTTTTAGGGGCATTTGCAATGGTGCCATAATCATAAATATAAAACATTTATGAGGTTATAAGTCTAGCTTAGGCCATCATAACTGCTTAACAGGGTGCCAGCCAATGTTTTTTAACATTTCCAGAGACACAGCTGGAGGCTGGGAAAGGTCTTGGAGGAGGAGGAACAGGTGCACGCACCCATCCTACCTTCTCTTCACCGGGTGCTGGGCCAAATGGAGTCCCCTGTTAGTGGGATCTTCTCCAAAGGAAACCAAATCTTGGACACATTGCTCTTGGAACATCTAATTTTTGGAAGGTATCCTGTAGTTCAGTAACATTATCCATTATAGATGTTACTCCATATTAGAGACATTAAACCTCTGATATTTTCAGTTATTGGTTTAAATATTAATAATGTTGGTTCATAAAAATGATTTTTAATTGTTGTTGACTATCTTTAAAATTAATCTAACCTGTTACAAAATAAAGATACTGTACCTAATTCATAATTTAAAAAAAGGAGTTTGGTTTACACTTGCCCAAAATGTGAATTACAACAGGATGACTGGGGTGAGCGAAACTGAGCTGTTCCATTTCCACATTTTGGCAGAAAATGGAATGCATCTCTTTTGATCTGCCAAAACTCTAGAATGGTTAGTGGAAGCTCAAATAGCTTCCTTTATTGACTATGGAAATACATGGGCTGACATTTCTTCATATGCTGTGTGGAATGTACAATGCTTCAGGTCTAGGAATGGAATGAATATTTAAAAATATTCCAAAGATAGTCAATAAATGGTTTTCCTGAGCATTGGGAAGCACAAAGTAAGGGAAATCTAGAAGGGCAGGAATCTTCATAGTTCAGGCCTTTGTGTGAAAAATGCACACTTTTTAAAAATTGCATTGAAAACAGCATTTTCTGTACAGAAAAAAGGTTTTGCAGTTTTTGTAAATTATTCATAGTTCAGGATTTATTCTGTGCAAAATAATACATGAGAACCTTATTTTGTTCAGAAAATAGTACTTTCTGAACAATAAAACTGTGCAAACAAGTTTCCTGCACAGAAAACATTTTCTGTACAGCAAGTGCTCTTTTCTATACAAATGCCCCCACATTCAATTTTTCTGCACAGAATTACATCCAGAACTGTGAAAAATATTTGAAAAGTTTGTAATTTCCAATGCCTTTCTTGCAACAAGGAAAACATAGTAATATGATTCATTCTTGCCTGCAAGGATGAAATTTATAAAGGTTTGCATTTCCAGAACATCTTGCTTGCACTGTCCAGCAATGAAAAAACATTGGCTATCTTCTATGCCACAAACTAAGTGCACATGTGTTGGTCTCATCCAACATGCCCCAAGCCTTCAGCATGCCAGACAATACCCCGCAAGTCAAATGGTTGAAGCAGTTTGAGGTCGAGGCATAAAAAGTCTAAGCAGGGTCAAATGCCTGTCAGGGAGTTACTGAAGTGAATAACAACAACAACAACAACAACAACAACACTTTGGAGCAGGGAATATCACATGTGCCATACAAAGATCAAGATGTTCTTGTTTTGCAACCCAGAAATGGTCTTGCTAATTATAGAATCATAGAGTTGGAAGAGACCACAAGAACCTTCCAGTACAACCCCTGCCATGCAGGAACTAACAATCAAAACATTCCTGAATAGAATCATAGTGTTGGATGAGAGCAGAATTTATAGTCAGCTTTGTGGATTAATAGGTGGTATTCAGCACAGATGGCCCAATTGTCCAAGAGTTTCTCTTTTAAGGCAAGCCTAGGCTTTTGTTTCTAATTTTTTTTAGTCTACAGTTCTCCAAATGATTAAGTGGATCAGTCTCCAAGGGTTCATCTACACTAATTCAGGATAAATCATTAATGCAGATAAGGCCCTTCTCTTCAAGGTCTCCATGTGCTTCCAGGACTGCTGCCAGCCTTCTCTGGCTATGACTGGAGCCTATTATCTAGGCTCACCTCTTTCCCTTCTTCTTCTGAGGAAATTTCTTCAAAGTCAGAAATTATACCCACTGACATGAGGGACCCCAATCGTCACTGCTGCTATGGAATCAGTTAATGGTAAATGATTGCCCTTTTCAAACAAATTAGGGTTTGGAAAGAAAACTGTTCAGTTCACATTTCAGACTTTCTTTACTTAGTACTTCCTGAAACAAAAAAGTATCTTTAAAAAAACCCCTAAAAACCCACAATTAGACAGTAATTCAAAATACACATTTTTCTGAATTTTGCAAATATTTTTTCCAGTTTTTCTTTTAAAATATTTGCATTTTTAAATTGGCAAGTGCTGTCTTCTCATTTGTTAGTGTTTTTCTTTTACATTATCTTTTGAATCCCACTACTCCTTGCTGACGTCCCACCCAAATTTGCATGCATGCCCTCTGTTATGCAGAGCTTAGATAAATTATTTTCTTCAACTGTGTACTGGCTGAATTATTCTCAGAGCTCCAACCCAAAAAGGATCTTTTCCACCCACAAGCTCTAGTTGTGTACAGAATTCCTTGGCAGACAAATCAGAATAAAAATGGGTTTCCCTGGTGGAGGTGGACAGTTTAAAACCTCTTTTCTTCTCTCTTTGCACCAAGTATAATGAAATAGCTTCCAGTGCCAAGAAACCCATTAAAGCAGGGAGAATGTGTTCCTGATCACAGAAAATCCTGATAAAAGACAAGTAGGCTCCCCCTCAACAAGTCAAGAGTATGACATTTCTTACTCTGAAAGTTGTGCTGTATTAAATAGCCCTAAAGATTAAAGGCATTTTGAGATCAAAGAAAGAAAACCTGATACGGATTTCTCTCTTCTTTAAAATGACAGACAGACATTGATTTGTTGACTACTATGGTGTCACACCTAATAACCAGTCTTTCTTCTGTTCATTATACCTCCCAGGAACTGGTATCAATTTACGCCTATCTGTTAGGAGTATCTGTATCATGTTGTTGCTGTTCTCTTAGCAGTTAAAGGGACACAATACATTATTAAACAGTTTTAAAGGAGTCCTAGTCAAGCTTCTTTTTAAATGTTAATGTGATCCACACTAACATATTTGTGAAAGTTATATTTTAAAAAATGGAAGTGCAAGAGTTAATGATGAAGTTCTCATTTTCCTGTTCTGAAAGCTTTTATCTGAACAACATGATTTTGCTTTTGTTACTCTGTAGTAGACATTTTGTTATTTAGAATACATACATAGGCCAGTACCACATGCAGACATCTGAAGAATATGGTACTTTCATTTACATGTGATTGATTGTTTCATTAAGCAATTAATTTACTGAAGGCCAAATGATTCATCACTAAAATAATAGAGTTAGTCACATAAAAAAGATGTTATTCGTTGACATCCATAATAACAACCCTTTGGATATATTTTGTAAAAAGCAAAATTGGCAGAGAATTTGTGAATGTGTCTGCACATGTAAGAACACAAAACTGAAAATGTAAGCACTGTTAAAAGCCAGATGTATGGGGTAATTTAGTGCTTGTTACTAAACACCTTGGATGAAATACATCTGATAGAAGAGGGCTGAGGAACCTTTTGCTCCCCTCTCCAGCTGTTTCTGGATTTGATCTTCCATCAGGTTCAACCAGCATGGTCAATGATATGAGATAGCGAGAACTACTGTCCAAAATATGTGGCAGGCCAACGTTTCTGCACCCCCGCTGTACAATATTACTCACTTCACCAGACATTGGATGTCAGAAATGTCTTAAGTTTTCTAGACCCACTGTGCTGTCCCATGATTTCTGAGACAGATCCTATATCGCAGTCACATGATGTAAATCTCTGTATGCAGAGTTACACACTAAAATCCTGCATCAAGCAGGCAGAGTGTAAAACTCTTCTCATGTAGTTCTGTCTCATCTCCTCACCTGAGCATTGGTCAAGTTCTGGAAAGGGTTGCTGTTGTTGCTGCTGCTTCCCAAGAGGGAGGAGAGGAGGAAGCAATTTAGAAAATAAAAAACAGCTGGTCTCAGCTCAGTTAGGGAAAGAAACAATGATGCACTCTCAGCTGGAGCACACCCTTCTTTTGCTTCCCTCTGGAGCCCAGAGCAGCCACAGCTTCAATGTGTGAATTGCTTTGGCCTCCCTCTCCCTACGTAAGGGAGTAAGTAGAAACAGTAGTGGCACTTCTTAGGTCTTGAAAGCTTCTGGTTGAAATGTTTGCCACAGGGTGCAAAGGGGTAAAGAAAAATTTCCTTTACCCCATCCACTAAGAGATGTGTATGGGCACATAAGCCACAAATATGCATGTATGTGTCACTTAACAAAATTACACCCATCTATTGATTGTGCTGCACAAGTGGATATATATCTCATGAGTTGTGTTAAATGACAGTGTTGTGCAGCCAAATGTACAACTGAATGCATGAATGTGTGTATGTGTAATGTATATGAGATGTGTTTAGACAGCTGCGTGCACAATGGCTTCCTATGTGCAACTCTTTCTTCACATCAAACAAAACAAGTTGGCTCCATCTTCTATATGACTTCCCTTCAAATATTTAGTTAGCTATCATGTCACTTTTCAGTCTTCTCTTCCCCAAGCTAAACATACCCATCTCCCTAAGTAATTCCACATAAAGTTTCCAGAATTTTTACCATCTAGGTCACTCTCCTCTGGACATGTTCCAGTTTGTCAATATTCTTCTTTAACTATAGTATCCAGAACTGGATATAGTATTCCACATGAGGTTTAACCAAAGCAGAATAGAGTGGGACTACTATTTCCCTTGACTTGGACCCTATTCTCCTGTTGATGCAACCCAGAATTGCATTGGCATTTTTGGCTGCCACATTACACTGCTGACTCGTGTTTAGGTTGATTTTTTTCATATGTACTGCTTTGAAGTGAGATGCTATCTTATATTTGTGGATTTCATTTTTTCTACCTAGATGTGGTACCATACATTTATCTCTGTGAAATTCATGTTGTTAGTTTTGGTCCAGTTCTTCAATCTGTCAAGGTCATTTGTATTGGTTACTTCCCCTCATTTGGTGTCATCTGCAAAGTTAATAAACATGCCTATTATTCCATCATCTGTGTCATTTACAAAGACGTTAAGTGACACTGCATCCAGGACAGAGCTCTGAGGCACCCCACTAGTCACTTCTCTCCAAGGTGAAGAGCAACTGTTGATGAATACGCTCTGTGTCAGTCTGTCAGATAATTACAAATCTATCTAACTATAACGCTGTATAGCCCACCATTCACCTGCAAGAATATCATTGTCAAAAGCCTTACTGAAATCAAGATATACTACATCCACAACTCTCCCCTGATCTACCAAGTTTATCAGTCTACCAAAAAAGAGATAAGATTAGTTTGACATGCTTTTTTAGAAATCTGTGTTGCTTCTTAGTAATCACAGAATTCTTTTCCAATTGCTGTCAGACTGAATGTTTAATTATCTGTTCTAGAACCTTTCCTGGTATCAGTGTCAAACTGACTGGTCGGTAGTTGCTTACATCCTCTTTTCCCTACTTTTTGAAGATCTGCTGGGACTTTTCTTATTCTCCAAGAATTCTCACATATGATTGACACGTCTCTTTTATATCTCAGTTCATCTGAAAGTTCTTTGTACATCAGCTCATCTGAAAGTTCTTTGGATACCTCCTAATTTTCTTCCTCACTGGAATTGTTTGCAACTTTGCTTTCAATATCACACCTTTAAGAAACTCCCATACACCATGAACTCCCTTCCCTTTCATCACCTCTGACTATGGGTTTTTGCCCATTATTTCCCTAAGCTTACCAAAACATTATTTGCTGAAGTCCAGAGTGCGAGCCTTCCTATGTTTGGCTTCCCTTGTCTTCAGTATAACAAATCCCCAAGATGATGGTTCACTGGAGAGGTGCTTTTTCTAGAAGAAGAATAAATTTATTACAGCATATGGCCAGCACAGCTCTTTCTAGAAATCTCTATGTCCTCTAACACAACTTTATGGTCAACTTCCACTAAAAGTCATTCATTTCCAGAGGGTTTGCTATTATGCATGGTTTCATGTTTGCACTGTAAGCCTGGAAATCTATGCCCTATGGACATGGAAGTCATACTATACTTTTAGGTACCACAAAAATCCTGCTGCTCTATGGAGATTCAGTGGTGACCTGCCTGTTACAAAGACATCTGCTAACCACCAGTTCTGTTTTTGACCCATAATGGTGAGAAACATAGAAGCAATTTCAGTAAAGCACCCACAATGGCTTCCTGGCCAGTAGAAGCTGGTGACTTCTGTGTCAGTGGGTGATGAATCTGCTCTGAGTTATTATCTGACGTTTAAAGACATTATCTATGGTGTTATATCTATCCTGGGCCTAAGTTTCAGCATCAGAGGTAATTTAAAGTTTGGACCAAAAATGGAGTGAATTCAAGCCACTAGGTACCACTGCTTTTGGCAAATGCTTTTATAATATGGATTAAATTGAAAGTTTTTCACTTTCAAATCAAGACACATTTTAGCTGAGATGCTCTGGGATAGTTGAAGCTGACAAACTCCTCTCTCTCTCATGTTTATTTTCTCCTCGCTTTGTTGGATGGCTGTGTTGCTAAGAATGGAAATGAGAGAACAGTGCCTGATAATATTTTAAAGCAGAGAAGGGCTTTGGCTGTTCCAAAGCTGAGGAATAACATACAGTTAGACAGGATTGAGATAGTGGAAAATAAATTCATGTATGCAAGCCAGTTTAATGTGCACAGCTTATGCAGGCTTGCACATTTAACTTTTTGTGATGTAGAATTTAGATCATCGTGGTACAGAATTGAGGTTTTTATCTTTTATCTTTGTATTAAAGGTTTGGAAAGCCAGTTTAAGGGGCTCAAATCCAATTGTTAGGGCCAGCCAGAATGTGCTTATTGAATGAGGAGGACTAGAATAAATGTTGGTTTATTGTGATCCCTGTTAATTTAGTGGGCCTGTTTCACTTGGAATTAGCAATTGGATTCAGGCCAAGAGTGAAAATTATTAAGGCCTCCAGATGTTGTTGGATGGAATTTCTCAGCTTTTCTCACTGTTGGCTGTGCTGGCTGGGGATACTTGAAATGGCAATCCATCAACATATAGAAGGCTGTACTATTCTGATTTCAGCCTTAGACTACAGTTATAAGAATATACCAGGCAGCATGACCAGTGTAATATAAAAAGTAACAGTTCCTTCAGGGAACTCAAAAGTTTTGCTTCTGCTATATCAAACATGGGAGTCATGCAGCTCTTAATATGTTGTTGAACTGTGAGTTTCAGCAGCCTAACTAGCATAGACAATAGTGGCCAATTCTGGGTGTAACTTACACTTGTGCTTAAGTCAGAAACCTATGCCCGTGTTGGGATGTATCTTTCATCAGCCTCAGCTAGTATGGTTTCTGGTAAGCTGTAGTTCAGCAGCTTCAAGGCTACACATTTACCGCTCCTGCACTCAAGGAGACAGCCTTATTCTTACAAAATAGTTTCCAAAGACAAAAACATCATGCACAATTTTAACAACAACAACAACAAAAAGCCTTTGCTATACAAGCTGGTTCTTTTTCTTTGTGGCTTAGTCTGAGATTAACCTGTGAGCTTTTGACTTTTTTCCGCTATTAGGTTAATTCAAAAGTAAATTCAAAATTCAAAAGCAAATGCCAATTTGACCATATTCACACTTCTCCCTGACTTGTTCCTTATTGACATTAAAGCACTTGTGACTGAATAGCATGAATATTCATGAAAATGTAAATCTTTAAAGTCAAATACCTGAATATTCATGACATTCCCCACCAAGTTGTGGAACATAAATGACACTTCCATAGCTTACAAACCCCAAATGTTGACGTTAACTTGAAATGTATTTGCAACTAAATGATTTCCAGTTAAACTCTTTGTATAGTTTTCTTTTCTGCACATAAAATTATTTCAGTGAAATGTGAGGTTTTCATGGCTTTTTTCTTCTAAAAATGTCAGGAAAGAGCAGTAAAGGTTTAAGAATGTGGATATGGATTTTTTGTTATGAGGATTAAAACTGTCAGACCATCCTAGATAGCTATCTAGGACAACACTGTTGAGGGCATGCGTATTTACTGTCGACCCGTTTGTACTCTGAGCCAACTCCACATGTGCTCCAATGTTCAAGCTGAGCTGCAGTGTGACTGGGATTCTCTATTAGCTTCAGTGTCAGATCCATGTAGGGATGTATGAGGAGTAGGTAAACAAAATATGCCCAAGATCCTATATTGGTGTGTAGTTTTGCAGATGGAGTTCCATGTCCATCCACTGCTAGGCAGCTTTCAGAGGGACTCCTGCTATTGCTTACCAAAGGGAAAAGGAAGGTGAAGAGGTGATTCAGATCATACAGTGATAGCTGTTCTCAACTCAGTTTACTACTAGAAATGAGGATGCACTCTCAGATGAAGTACACTGACCTTTTCCTTCCTCTAGGACCTGAGGAAAGCCACATCTTCATGCTCTGAATTTCCTCTCCCACCCTGCTTCCTTCTGCTACCCTCTGGTAGGAAGAAGAAGTAGTAATCTCTACCAAGTTTTCCTAACTGCCAGGTGTAGGAGGCTGATGTAGGCTCTTGGCCAAGGTTTTGTGTGCATTGGAAGTCCATGTGTGCATCTGCATAGGCAATGTGAGCTTGATAGGCACTTTGCCATCTGAGTGCTGACCTGATACAGAATGTTCTGCTGTGAATCATAGAATCATATCATAGAATCATAGAATCAGAAGAGACCACAAGGGCCATCCAGTCCAACCCCCTGCCATGCAGGAACTCCAAGTCAAAGCATCCCTGACAGATGGCCATCCAGCCTCTGCTTAAAGACCCCTAAGGACGGAGACTCCACTACACTCCGAGGGAGTGTGTTCCACTGTCGAACAGCCCTTACTGTCAGGAAGTTCCTCCTAATGTTGAGGTGGAATCTCTTTTCCTGCAGTTTGCATCCATTGTTCCGCGTTCTAGTCTCTGCAGCAGCAGAAAACAAGCTTGCTCCCTCCTCAATATGACATCCCTTCAAATATTTAAACAGGGCTATCATATCACCTCTTAACCTTCTCTTCTCCAGGCTAAACATCCCCAGCTCCCTAAGGCGTTCTTCATAGGGCAAGGTTTCCAGACCCTTCACCATCTTAGTTGCCCTCCTTTGGACATGCTCCAGTTTCTCCACATCTTTTTTGAAATGTGGTGCCCAGAACTGGACACAGTATTCCAGGTGGGGCCTGACCAAAGCAGAATAGAGTGGCACTATAACTTCCCTTGATCTAGAAACTATACTTCTATTGATGCAGCCTAAAATTGCATTGGCTTTTTTAGCTGCCGCATCACATTGTTGACTCATGTTCAGCTTATGGTCTACTTGGACTCCTAGATCCCTTTCACATGTGGTCTCATTCAGCCAGGTGTCCCCCATCCTATATCTGTGCATTTCATTTTTCCGCCCTAAGTGCAGAACCTTACATTTCTCCGCATTGAATTTCATTTTGTTAGCACTGGCCCAGCTTTCTAGTCTATTCAGGTCATTTTGAATTTTGATCCTGTCCTCTGGGGTATTAGCTACTCCTCCCAGTTTAGTGTCATCTGCAAATTTGATAAGTATGCCCCCAATTCTGTCATCCAAATCGTTAATAAAGATGTTGAATAGCACTGGGCCCAGGACAGAACCCTGTGGCACCCCACTGGTCACTTCTCTCCAGGATGAAAAGGAGCCATTGTTGAGCACCCTTTGAGTTCGGCCAGTCAACCAATTACAAATCCATGTAACTGTTAACTTGTCTATCCCACATTTTGCGAGCTTGTTTGCAAGAATGTCATGGGGAACCTTGTCAAAGGCCTTACTGAAATCGAGGTATACTATATCCACAGCGTTCCCTTCATCTACCAAGCTGGTAATTTTATCAAAAAAAGAGATCAGGTTCGTTTGGGATGACTTGTTTCTCTGAAACCCATGTTGGCTTTTTGTGATTATGGCATTGGCCTCTAAGTGTTCACAGACTCTCTGCTTAATGATCTGCTCTAGAACCTTTCCTGGAATTGATGTCAGACTAACTGGACGATAATTGTTGGGATCCTCTTTTTTTCCCTTTTTGAAGATGGGGACAACGTTTGCCCTCCTCCAGTCTGCTGGGACTTCTCCTGTTCTCCAAGAGTTCTCAAAGATTATTGCCAATGGCTCCGATATTACATTTGCCAGTTCTTTTAATACTCTAGGATGTAGTTCATCTGGTCCTGGAGATTTATATTCATTTAGGTTAACCAGGTATTCCTGTACTACCTCTTTACTTATTCTGTGCTGAATTTCCTCTATTCTGTCTCCTGTTCCATTATCCTTAGGGTGAGCACCCTTTGCCTTTTCTGAGAAGACTGAAGCAAAGAAGGTGTTGAGTAATTCTGCCTTTTCTCTGTCCCCTGTTAGCATTTTGCCATCTTCTGCACGCAGTGGAGAAGATGCTGTGGCAGAAGAAGAGAGAGAAGAGGAAAGTTGGAGAGCCTGACACTGTGTGCAAACAAATAGGTTAAAAGGGAAACTATATCCTATGTTGAGTCTTGAGCTAATATTGTAAAATAGCATTGGGCTGGTGCACTGCTGTAGCATCTGAGGTTCTATGCATGGGGCTCTATCAGGGAATTCCCTTGTTCCTAGTAAGCAATGGCTCAAGCAATGAGGAGCACAAGGAGCACAAGAGGAGCAGAAGGATTAAATAGTTCTGGGACAGAGGAGGTTCAGTAACTTATAGATAGATTCAGTACCATGGATAGAGATCATAAAGCTAACCTATATCCCAGCACTGGCTTGTGTCACTATCAAGAGTTTAATAGCCAGGCCAGCAGAGTCCTGCAGAGATCCAGCCTTTCAAGTGGTTCATCTGGCTTTCTAGTTCTTCAAAATGGCATAAGAACATCTCTCATTGACTGAATAGACAAGGTGCAGGATCCTGAGGTGTTGGGGTTTCACTTGAGAATGAATACGGATTGGTTGTGGCTTCTCCTCCAAGCTGTTGTCCCTGGAGATTTCAGTCACCAAGGGCTCTTGATCCTGGGCCCTACAACTTCAGTACTACAAAAGTACCCTAGCTCAGTAGGAGGCCATGAACTTTACCAGGTTCCATTCCTGTTATGTCCAGATAGAGAATGTCAAGTAGCAGAGGCTGGGAAAGAAGCAGAGATTGGACACCTTTCTTTTTTTGACCACAGTTCACAGAACCTTTCAACCAGCATGTCTATTGGCCGTGCTGGCTGTGTGATTCTTCAAGTTGTAGTCAAAACAAATACCTTTTCCAAATTCTGGGGCATTGGGAAACCACTGTCACTCAAAGTTAACATAAATAGATTTTACTGGCCAATGGTAAAGTGTAACATCCTATTTCCAAACATGGAGGAATTTCTGGAATTGGGAAGTATTGAGAAGGCCTTATTTGATGTTTCCCCGAACTGGGACTATAGGATGGGAGTAGTAGCAAAATCCCTTTATTCGTTTAAATCATGTAATCACCAATGAATACCAGGTGATGTAGGCTATATTTTACAGAAACTGACAAAACCACCTCTGAGAATTCTTTGCCTTAAAAATTCCTATGAAATTCATGGGGCCTCCATAACTCAACAAGCAGCTTGAAGGCACATACATGCATATAACACCAGTAGAATGCATCAGAATATTAGGTCCAGTAGATGCAGGAGAGCAGCAGAGAGGAAGGGAAATTTTAATGTTTTGCAAGATCACCCAAATGCTTAGGCCAAGTTGTCCTTTGAGACCAATGTCTTCATCAAAATATCAGAGGTATGCAAGTGAAAGAAAGCTCAGATGCTTGAATGTTAAATGCTAGGCAGTAATTATTTCCTCTTGTGACTGAAGTTCTTGAGTGATGAATTACTTTTTGCTTAGCAATGAGCACTCTCATATTGTCTCAGAACCTCAAATTAATATTCTGTTGCTGTAGCTTAATTAAATCCTCATTAAGTAGTACCATATTTTTTGCAAGTGGTGTGACTTGGACTGAATTTAATTGTGAACTGTAATAGAGAAACACCAGCTGCTAAAAATGTGGTGTGTTTTTCTCCTCACCACCTGAATCATGCAGAAAAGTTTTCGGATTTGAACAGGAATGAAAAGATGGCAGATAATGGCCCAGTGTTCAGCCACTGGTCAGTCTGAGATGAGCTACATGATGTTGGTTCCTGGGGACTCTTGCAAAGAATACTGAGCTAACTATATAATCTGAATTCAAATGGCATGTTTTGTGTTTTCACGCATTCCTAGGAGCACTTGAGACAGATTAGTTAAACTTTTGCTTTAATTGCTCACGAAATTTAAGCATGCCCTTCAGATTTATAAGTACAAAATACATCAGTGGGCCAGGAAGACTCTAGTAAAAATAAATTCAAATAAAATAGACTGTACAAAAATATTTCCAACCCTACCACCCCCAGTTTTAGATGGCTTGTGAATCTTTGGAAATATTTGCTGGACCTGTAGAGTTCTACAAAGCAACCAAATAACAGAAATACCAATATATTTCAATGTTCTTTATGATAGTGGTTATATTGGATTTGGGGTTCAGGGCCACTTCACTCATGACAAGTTTCCAAATAGGCTCGCTTATTCAAAGTAGGCAGAGAGTTTGTGTGTTTTACATACATAGAAGCGTACAAATTTTATACTCTATTTTTTCTCACTATTTATAATAATAATAATAATAATAATAATAATAATAATAATCTTTATTTCTAGCCCGCTCCTCTGTGAGTACAATCGGAGCGGGGTACAACAAGATTAAAACATACAAATTAAAACACTTCATTGACCCATTCCCAGCCACCCACCCCTTAAAAATAAATTAAATTAGCAATAATTTAAAATCAACAACATTAAAAACATGATTCATCCTCCATAGTTCTTACATTGAGGAAAAGATAACACCAGGCAAGGGGTCAATTTATAGGTCCCATTCGGAGCTGGGATCTAAGAGGTGTCAGGGAAGGCCTGCCGGAAGAGATGCGTCTTCAGAGCTTTTTTAAAGCAATCAAGAGATGTTATAAGGCGCATCTCATCCGGCAGACCATTCCAAAGTTTGGGAGCGGTCGCGGAAAAAGTCCTCTGGGAGGTCTGCGACAGCCTAGTTTTCACTGGCTGTAGCAGGTTCCTCCCAGAGGATCGGAGTGTGCGGGGGGGTTCATACGGGGAGAGGCGGTCCCTGAGATAAGGTGGACCCAAGCCATGTAGGGCTTTAAAGGTTAAAACCAACACCTTGTACTGCGCCCGGAAACTAATTGGCAGCCAGTGGAGAGCCTTGAGCACCGGTGTTATGTGCTCTCTCCTTGATGTTCCAGTTACAAGCCTGGCTGCCATATTTTGGACCAGTTGAAGTTTCCGGGTTAAGCACAAGGGTAGCCCCATGTAGAGCGCATTACAGAAATCCAGGCGTGAGGTTACCAGAGCATGTACCACAGTTTCCAGGTCCCTCATGTCCAGGAAAGGGCGCAGCTGGCGTATCAGCCGAAGCTGATAACAGGCACTCCTGACCGTCGCATTCACCTGACAGGTCATGTGGAGCGACGAATCTAGGAGTACCCCCAGACTGCGAACACAGTCCTTAGAGGAGAGTGTGACTCCATCCAGGACTGGAGACTGTATTCCCAAGCCTGGTTTTGGGCCTGTGACTGTTAGTACCTCCGTTTTGTCTGGATTCAGTTTCAATTTGTTTTCCCTCATCCAATCCATTACCGCCGCAAGACAGTCATTAAGAGGAGAGACGCCATCTGAAGTCTGTGCTGACGATCTGGACATGGAGAGGTATATCTGAGTGTCATCAGCATACTGAAGACACTGAGCCCCATGCCTCCGAATGACCTCACCCAGCGGCTTCATATAAATGTTAAATAGCATCGGGGACAGGATGGCACCCTGAGGGACGCCACAATTAAGCTCAATTTTGGAAGAGCAACTGTCCCCGAGCCTCACCCTTTGGGATCTGCCAGAGAGGAGGACCGGAACCACTGAAGAGCGGTGCCCCCGATCCCTACCTCCCTCAGCCGATCCAAAAGGATGGAGTGATCTATAGTGTCAAAAGCCGCGGAGAGATCCAAGAGCACCAACAGGGTCACACTACCCCTGTCAATGCTCAAGCGGAGGTCGTCAGCCAGTGCAACCATGGCGGTCTCAACTCCATGTCCTGCCCTGAAGCCGGTTTGAAATGGATTGAGATAATCGGTTTCATCCAAGACAGCTTGGAGTTGGGAGGCGACTGCTCTCTCGATCACCTTGCTCAGAAATGGGAGCAAGGACACTGGTCTGTAGTTGTTCCTGTCCAGGGGATCAAGGGAAGGTTTCTTCAGGAGAGGCTTGACAGCCGCCTCCTTCAGACACGATGGGACCGTGCCCTCCCTGAGGGATGCATTGATCACATCCCGAAGGAATGTTCTCAATGAATCCCCTCCCTGGACGACCAGCCAAGATGGACATGGATCGAGGGAGCATGTCGTCTTCCGAGTACTGCCAAGGAGCTTGTCCACGTCATCGGTACTCACCGATTGAAACTCATCCAGTAAACTGACAGCAACGGAGTTGCTGGACACCTCGCCAATGGATTCTGACAAAACATTGGCGTCCAAGTCGTCTCTTATCCGAGAGATTTTATCTGCAAAGTAGGTGTTAAACGCGTCACAGCAGGCTGTCGTCGGGTCAAGTAGGGGGTTCGGCGCAGGAGGAACCTGCGTCAGTTCCCCCACCACCCTGAACAGCTCTGCTGAACGGGACTCTGCAGACGCAATGCGTGCAGAGCAGAAGAGTCTCCGCGCTGCACGCAAAGCCTCCCGATAGGCGCGAAGATGCTGCCTATGGCGAGTTCTGTCGGACATGAGGCGAGTTTTCCGCCACTTGCGCTCTAGTCGTCGTCCAACCCGCTTCATCTCTCTGAGTTCGTCTGTGAACCAGGGTTTACGATTGGGAGCGGGTTGGAGAGGACGCTCAGGGGCGATCGCGTCGATAGCCTTGGGAAGATCGGTGTTCCAAGTATTCACCAAGGTTTCGACTGGATCACCGGCGTTACCAACCATTAATCCCTCTAAGGCCTTCTGGAAACCAATTGGATCCATTAGCCTTCGAGGGCGGACCATTCTAATGGGTCCACCACCCCCGGGGGGACGGAAAGTGGCTTTCAGTTCCATCTTGATCAGGAAGTGATCCGTCCATGACAGTGCGGAGGTTTTGGTTATCTCCGCCCACGGATGCTCCTGTTCCGTACTAAAAATCCCATCGAGTGTGTGACCTGCACAATGGGTGGGCCCGTTGACCAATTGGGATAGGTTCATGGCTGTCATGGATTCCATGAACTCCCGAGCTGCTCCAGATAGATCAGAAGGGCTGGTCTCCAGAGGGATGTTGAAGTCACCCAAGACCAGAAGTCTGGGGGACTCCAACAGCAACTCAGAGACCAGCTGAGTCAGCTCAGTCAGGGAGTCTGTTAGGCAACGGGGTGGCCGGTAAACCAACAGAATCCCCAAGCTGTCCCTGGTCTTCAGGCTAAGGTACATACACTCGATGTGGACTGTTTTCTGGACAGGTTTCCTGATCAGAGTTAGGTTGGTCTTATGGACTATGGCCACACCGCCCCCCCGCCCACTTTCCCTTATCTGCTCACTGACCGTGTAACCCGCTGGGAGAGCCTGTGCCCATGTAGCAGCACTGGCATCTCCCAGCCAGGTCTCGGTAAAGCATGCCAGGTCAGCCTGCTCATCCACAAGAAGGTCATGGATGATGTGGGTCTTACCTTTGGCCGACCTGACATTGCAAGGGAGCAGATTAAGGGATTGTGGAACGGTTGGTACGCTCTCCACATTATCCTGGGAAACAGAGTGGACTGAAGAAGGGATAGATACCAAACATCGATCCCTTCTTCTTTTGTAACATGTCTCCACTCTGTTACCGCCGTACCTTCCCTGCCCCCACACTACCTCAATACCCGCCCCCCGGCTATACCCAGCTCCATTATCTGATGATAAAGATAAGTAATCCAGTCAAAATTCCTATCCCACAGTGTGTAGATGGTGTCAAGCAAACCATAAATGGGTGTTGACTGCTGTCTTATCTAAATGGAACCCTTTGCTGTAGCATTGGTACAAGGACTAAAAAGCAGAGACATATGTTGCTGCTAGAGTTAGTAGTCAGTAATTAGTCCTCATGGCCGCCATTGCCATATGCTGTCAAGTGGGGGAGGAAGATTTGAGAGAGCCCAATAATAACCTGGTGACTTCTCACGCAGCCCGCACAGCGCTGTTGCTGAGGGGAGGGTGGCTGAGATGGGGCCTTTGTAGGCCCAAGATGGTCCGGCCTATCCACTCCCGCTGCTCCGTCGCACGGTGCCAACCAGGGAGAACACTGGAGCGTTCAGAGGCCTGATGGTGGGGCTTTTCCTTCCTCCGCCGCTCGAGCAGCCTTAAAGGGCTAGATGTCTTGGCCTCTCACACCTCTATGCCGCAAATGCTGCTGGTGGAGGAGGATGGCTTCTGGGCCTCTTAAAGGGCTGGATGTTCTGGCCTCTCTCACCTCTCTGCTGCAACTGCTGCTGATGGAGGAGGATGGCTTCTGGGCCTCTTAAAGGGCTAGATGTTCTGGCCTCTCTCACCTCTCTGCTGCAACTGCTGCTGATGGAGGAGGATGGCTAAGTGGCAGCTAAGTGGAATATAGAACTGAAAGAGCCCTAAATCAGTGGCTCGGAAAGTGTGGCTGGTGTGGCTCCATCAACCATTTTTAATGGCCACCAAGACACCATGCCTCTTTAAATTGTGCTGGAAACAGATCTGATCACCAGTGAAGCTGTTACATGCTGATGGTGGTGATGTGTGCGTTCAAGTCATTTCTGACTTAAGGTAACCTTAAGGTGACCCTATCATGGGGTTTTCTTGGCAAGATTTGTTCAGAGGAGGTTTGCCATTGTCTTCTCCTGAGGCTGAGAGCATGTGATTTGGTCCCAAGGTTACCAGGTGGGTTTCATGGCCCAGCTGGGAATCGAACAGTGGTCTCCGGAGTCATAGTCCAGCACTCAAACCATTACATCATGCTCCTTGTCACCAAACCTATTCAACTGTCTAACCACAACATCTTGAACTATTTTCATTTTTTGTCCTTGTGATTTGGGCGTACCATATACATACTGACTTTCATTAACATAGAAGATGTGAAGCTGTGGTAGCCCATGACCTCACAGCTGCATTTAGCATTGAATTTCATACATTTAGGGCTGTGACTGTTGGCCAAAGTACTTAAATGTCCACTTGTAAATATGTTTGCCTTCTAGTGTAACTTTTGGATATTCACGGGTAATATTGAAGCTTGATTGAGGCTAGAGCCAGTTCATCCCTGAAATGTTTTTCCACCTAACAGTACTTATTTTTCATTATAGCCATAAATAATTAATAACTAATGTTGATGATGTTGTAAAATATTTTGAGGTTTTCTGTTTCTCTGATTCTGGGAGCTTCCAGTAAGTGGGAGCTCACTTCTGGGGTTCCACAGGGTGCTATTCTGTCCCCGATGTTATTTAACATCTATATGAAGCCACTGGGTGAGATTATTCGGAGTTATGGAGCTGGGTGTTATCAGTTAAAAAATCATACGTCTGGCTTACATTCTTATAAATATTGATACCAACCATAGTCTTTTAGGTACAGTCTTTCATATATTCTGGATTTAAGCCACATAGGGCTTTAAGGTTCATAACCATCACTTTGAATCATGTCTGGAAATGAAGGGATAGCCAGTGAATGTGTTGCAACAAGAGACTTACATATTATTTGTAACCATCTCCAATTTAAAAGCCACAACTTCTTTTTGTATGGTTTGGGAGTTTCCTGCCCCTGGATGAGTGGATGGACAGAAGGTACAGCTTTTAGATCTGCAGATTCTCTCTGGTCCACAGCTGTGGGTGGTGATGGTAATAGTGATGATGCCCCCAAAATCTATCTTTGACTTATACATGAATATATTCCATATATCCTTCTGGGACAGAAAACTTGGAAATAAGGAAGTCACCCAGTTATTAAGTTCTGGTTTTGTTTTGTTTTTTCCCTTACAGTCTTCAAATTCTAGGTTTGTTTTTTTTTTCATTCAACAGGACAATAAAGAATAAGATAAGAACATAAAGTTCAGTCAGGAGACAAGGGGCCATGTTACTCCTCTGAAAAGGAAGCCAGGTTATCAGGCCAAACAGCAGCTGTTTTGTTGTAATCAAACAACTTGAGAAAGGGATCCCAATCCCTGTGCAGTACTGTTAAGTAAAATGACTAGTATTTTTCAACACTTGAAATCTCTGTCCTTCTGTCTTGCTTTACTCTCAAATGTAACATCTGAACAAGCCCATACTCCCAATACATTGGTTATGGGGCTGTGTTTTGTGCTGCAGTACTTTCCAAATAATCTCTTTTTGTCAGTGTGCATTGGGCATTATATTTTGTTACAAATAGATTTATCCTGAAGTCACTTGCATAACACAAAATACACAAGTGGAATTCACAAAACCATTTATCAGTATCTGCTTGTAAATCCCACACTAGCATGCCATGGTGTTTCTGGATTTCCCCCCACAAAAAATTACAATTTTATATGCAGGAATGACCTTTCTTATGCACTCCACTAGATGAAAACTGGAACATCAGAAATGCCTCTCAGTGTTAAAATGTATTCTCTGAAAGCAGAGTTTATCTTTGCCCTACGTCTGTGCATAAACAGAATACCTTTGGCCATTTGTTTTATACATTACTTGTGTGTTCTGCATGTTGATTTTAAAATCTCCACACTATAAACCAAATTTGTATTGGTCTAGTGGATCTACTAAGTTTCCCAAGTCACTGCATTTATAGGGAAAGGAAAGCCCAGGGAATAATAACAATTTCCCTAGCAACTCCAAGCAGTGATGAGCTATTCATTACAAGAAGCTGCCAAGTGTAAAATTAGCTGTTTCAAAGTCAGATGCATTCTTCTTGAGTGCTATACTGCTGCAACAGGTCAGAAGGCAACTTTAAATAATACATTTAGGGGCAACCAGACCAAGAAAGTACAGTAAACAACATCTTTCCATTATTATTGATATTGTAAGCATTGACAATTATTTTTAAAGCCCCATAAAAGCCCCATAGATTATATTTTCAAAAGATTGGTGAGATTTGTTTTTGATGCTCATGGTAAAAATCATAGAGTCATAGAGCTGGGATGTGCCCTTAAGGACAATCTAGTCCATCCTCTGCCAATAAAAAATGTGCAAATAAAGTACTCGTGAAAGGTGCCTATCCAACCTTTGTTTAAAGATCCCCAATGAAGACAGTCTGCTACCCTCCAAGACAATTTATTCAAACACTGAAAACAGTTCTTGTGATTGGAAGCTCTTTCGAATGTTTGAATGGAATCTCTTTTCTTGTAATTTGAATCCATTGATTCATGCTGTAGTTTCTGAAGCAACAGAAAATATGTTTGCTCCATCTTCTATATTACATCCTTTCAGGTATTTAACTAAATGACTTGAGGCACACAGAACAGTTAAGCTATGGACTGAGGTATTTGAAAGCAGATCCACAGATCTGAAAGGCAAACTATGCCATGTAGTGGGAATCTGAGATTGAATAGTGCAGTTCCTTGCATATCTAGTGTAGAACTGGTAACTGCAGTTTTCAGGTTTTCCAGATTCCCCAGCCAGCCTGGTAAGTATAATTCAGAGACATAGCCATGTTAGTCTGAAATACCAGTGTGCAAAGGGATCATGTAGGATTAACTCTGCAAAAGACGTTGTAGCATAAGCTTTCATTGACTTGTTATACAGATGCATCTGAGGAAGTAAACCAAGAGTCTTATCACATGAGAAAAGAAAGCTGAAACAGGAGAGTAGCGGCTTTCTCTGTACTTCTCTGCATGCTGTTTAGCACTTCTGTTCTCTTCCTGAGTTGGACGGTTGTAAAAGCATGCCTTTTGTTATACTGGGAAAATCCATTCAAAAAAGCCACATTTTTATTACCATTTCCCCTTGTGAAGAGAATGGAAGTGCTATGATGGCATGTGGAGAGGCACAAAGAAAGCTGCTATTCTCCTACTCCCATTTCAGCTTTCTTTTTTCATGTGATAAGTCTACAAAAGCTTGTGCTACAACTTTTTTTCACAGTTAATTCCTTTGCAGCCTGGTCACTGGCAGTGCTGGCCGGGGCATTCTGGAAGATGACATTCTGAAAACCAATGTTTGCAGGCTCTGATCTAATCAGAGAAAGCCTCATGGGGTTCAAGGGAAGTTCCATTCAAATAAACAAACTGATAACGAAATAATTAAAAGAAACTATGTTGCAGGAGGAATCGTTTTGGAAAATGATTTCTCTGTGGATTACTGTTATGAACTTTAAGCAAAATTGTCCACCCGCACGCACACACATACTCACACATGGAATCCAAATAACATGGGAGTTCTGCTAAAGGCCCCCCTTGCACAGTGTTCAGTTTCAAGCAATGACCAACAGGTAGCAAGGTCACGATCTAGGCAGCCTTTCTCTCAGCTTTTGCTATTGAGATGTAAACTACTCCAACTGTGGGATTTTCCCTTCTTGTGGCTTATAGCCAAATTAGCACAGATCTTCTGTGAAATCATCCCATCTGTTTTTCTCATCTAGTGGCTGTCACAAATGACTTCTCTAAGTTAATTATGTGTGGTACAAACATATGCTTTCTTTATTCTTCCTTGCGTCTACTGCTGTTAAATTTTATTGGGCTGCCTTAATTTTATCAAGTGTTGTTGTTGTGTGCCTTCAAGTCATTTCTGATTTATGGTGACCCTAAGGCAACCCTGCTCTGGGACTTTCTTGGCAGTATTTACTCAGAGTGGGTTTGCTCTTGCCTTCCTCTGAGGCTGAGAGAGTTACAGAGGGAAAAATAGACATTGAGCAGTTGCAGCAACTAGGAAGTGGACTTGCACTTATTCCTATGAATCCAGAAATACTGAGACAACTGCATGAAAGGACTGGATGGGGTTTACCTATCATTCTGTGCTGTGATCTAGGTTCTTCTTCCTCCTTTCCTACATTCTCCCTGTTAAATATCTCCATTATTGGGATGTGTTTGTAATTTTATGAATCTCTGTAACATCCTCTTTTTTTGCCCACTTTTTTGCTAAAGTAAATTAGTGGACTTGTGCCTGCAGATAAGTGATTTTGTTTAGTAAGTATGTCATATAAAAGAAAACAGCTGTGATCAGAAAGCTATAAGTACTCTCTCAATGATTTTTTAATTCAGAGTTAGAGGAAGTTTTGAAAACTTCCATGCACCCCATTGTGTCTGATGTTAGGACATAGTATTGGGAATCTATTATTTATGGAATATGAAGGTAGAATATGAAGGTAGAAAAATTCATACCCAGGTTGGAGGTTCAAACAGCCTTTATAAGATGGGTGCTGGACATATAACCCTCTAGATGTCATTAAACTACATCTCCTATCATCTCTAACCAATGTCTATATTGACAAAGGCTGAGTTGCAATTCAACAACATCTGGAGGGACAAACATGTTGCTCATCCCTACAATATAGCCAACTGTTCTCTTCCATAGTGGAAGGTATGTGTAAAAGCACCAATCTATTCCATCTTTTCTAGAGAGGTTACTACAGCTGCATGTAAAGACAGAAGGGAATTTGCTACAGTTCTGTAATTAATACAGTCTTTTCTCCAGGCCCTCTTGAACCTTCACTGGTGGTTTATAGAACACTTACAACTTCTCTTTTGACCTCTCTGTGAAATAAACACATGCATCTCCTGGTGCAGAAATTATGAGGCGGATTTATGCCCTGAGCTTGAGAAAGCAATGAAATATTTGTAGTTTGCTGTTCACAACTATCCAATATTGATTATTTAAGAATCTGATATCACACACTAATGTGAGTACCATGATTCTTTTCAGGCAGTAGGTGAGACCTTGAAGAAAAAGTGGCTCTGGCTTCAAAAATGTGAGCTCATCTTTGCTTTGGTGGGTTTTATTTTTCCTCCTGTGCAAGAAGTTAAAAAGCACTGCATGTTTGTTTTTTCCAATGCATCCCTTTCTAGCTGACAGAATTTGCTTCATCCCAACATTCAGCACGGAAGGACTAACTTCTTTTGCCAAAAACGCATGATGTTGATTGCTAATGCAACGGTAGCCCCACTTGTCACCTCTGAGGATGTTGCCACAATTTTATTGACCAAATCATAAATGGAATAGTTCATACTTGGCCTGAGAACTTTTGTCATGCCTAGCAAATCTGAATGTGCTTCTCATTGAATAAAACATCACATCTTAAAGCTAACAGTAATCCTATTCACTCCAATGCATTTTGCAGTTCTTCAGATATCACGGGGTGGAAAAGAATGAGCATGCTTACATTTTATGACACTTGGTATGAGCATGTACTGAAGGATAAATTTAGGGCACTGAATGAATGCGTCAAAATGTTGCTTTGGTTGCCAGTCTTTCGCAACTCTGCAGGTGCATTTTATGAATGAAAAATACAGTATTGTATTAGTGTCAACTTAATTGTTGTTTGAAACAGTTGTGCATTATAACCTGATATTTAGGTACAAGCATGAAAGTTGTACATACCACTGGCTCCAATGCTGAATATTGGGGACAATTGAAAAGACATACTACTGAAATAATGGTAAATAAGGACAAAGCTCTGTTCATGTGAATTCAGAGTCTGCAGTCTTTATCAATATAATGTCCACTGGAATATCTTTTATTCTAGTGCAGCACAAGCCAAGTTACAATATGTGAAACGTGTTACTCCATTATGCAAAGTATCTTGTAACACCTAGAATATATTTTGCTCAGTTAGTCTCAAAGGTGCCATGGATGTTATTGCAACCAAGATCCCTGTGTGATGGGAGAGCCAATAATATTCCAACATACATGGTCTTGTGAGGCCTTTCATGCCCATACGCTCTATCCCCAGAAGAACCAATAAGAAGCACACTGCTGCGCAATCACATTGATATTCAGTTCTGATGTATCATTTGACATTTCACTCTGAAAGAAAATGATGGCATGAATGGAGTGTGGTGTTCTTGCCTTCCACATATATTCATTTTAAATCCTGTTTCGCTTTTGTTTCCAATCAGTTTTCATACTTCCCATGCCTAAAGTAAGCAGGATGGATGTGCTGTTTCAGATGAGGCAGATATTATTTCAAGGTACCTTCCCTGCCTTGAAAACGCATGTGCATTTTGAAATGCACATGTGTTTTCAACGCAGGGAAGGTACCTTGAAATTTTCCATCATTTAAGGGGAAAGTTCAGCTGTCACAGAGGTTAGCATACATGCTATCAGAAAGGTGCCTTTCCTTCAAATCCCTGAAGCAAATTTTGCCATTGTTTTAAAATATTCATGTTTTTGGGAGGTGAAAGACAACAGCAGACTGTTTTAAAAAATGGATAAGAATGCAGATACCCCCATCTACAGCACAAGGGGCAAGATAAGAGACAAAATTGATCCAGAATTGGTCTTCCACATATGTAAAATAAACTGTAAAGCGTACTTTATGTTATGGTGAGGAACCCTCTTGTGATTACCATTAAAATGTATAGTCTACCTTCCCCCGAGATCACATTGGCAGGCTTTGATGCAACCCTGAATCTTTGGATGATAGCCCAGAATGCCTTTAGCTGGAAGACTTATGGCTCAGTGCAATAGATGAGTCAACTGCAGTAGTCTAGATCTGGGCCTCATTTTGTCTATGAATTTGATATTCTAGAGAACCAGGCTGATGTATAATCAATTTTCATTGAGATGAATGTACAAAATATACTGTCTTTCAGGAAAACATTACTACATCACCAAATTATTTGGGGACACACATATGCACAAGCTGACTTTGGCTGAATGCTATATTTTAATTTACACCAAAAGAGATAAAAAGTTTTAGAATGCTACATCAGAACTGACACAAAATATATAAATTAAGCTCTATGTATGTCTGGTTGCTCTTATAAGGTACAGGCTGAGTCTCTATTATCTGGAATTCCAAAATCCAAAATACTCCAAAAACAACACGTTTTTCATGGGTAGCTGAGATAGTGATAACTTTGCTTTTGATGGTTCAGTGTGTATAAGCTTTGCTTGATGCACAAGATTATTTTAAAATATTGTATAAAATTACCTTCAGTCTATGTGCATAAAATGTATATGAAATACAAATGAATTTTGTGTTTAGACCTGGGTCCCCTCTCCAAGATATCTCAGTATGTATGTATGTATATGCAAATACAGGCATTCCAATAACAAAAAAATAAAATAAAAAAAATAAAATCCAATATCCAAAAACTCTTCTGGTCATAAGCATTTTGGATAAGGGAGTCTCACCCTCTATCTACAAAAGTATGGGTAACAGAATCACAGAAGTTTTGCTCAAAATTTAACAAAGTGTTTTTGATCTTTTAAAAAGAAATTATTTATTCTTTAAAATAAATGCTTTAAAAAGCAGTGTTCATGCTGTGACTTGTTGTATTGGGAATATATAGAAGCATTTTACTCTTGAGAATCTGGATCTTTTTCAAACTACAGCATGCTCTGTCCCTAATTTTAAAATTCTATTTACTTATTTTTAATTGCTTTTTCTCCTCAAGCAGCTTACATTGTTAATATGTTTCATTTATATATCTGAGGGAAAACTTATTGAATTCTCTGGAGAGGACCAGCTTCTCCTCAAACAAATATGATTTTATTTCATTTTCATATAGCATTTTTCTTTAAATCTGTTTCAACATCCTTAATTTCCCATCAGTTGTTATATTTCCTTTTTAAGAATTCAAGTTTAGAGGAAAGTTTTGAACTACAGCAATATTCCAATGGGCAGCTTGGAATGTTTGATACTCTGACTATTTGAACTTTTCTTCTTAAAATGATTTTGTTCAGACTGAATTGTTTTTTTTCTCCCAAGAACAGGAGGCAGTGGCAGTAAAGCAGCTACCTGATGAAATTCATGACCATGTGAATGAATTGTTACAGAATAAACAATGAAAAAATTTAGCTTGATATCTCTTGCCAGTGATGACTACATGTATATATCAATGGCTTTTATTTCTTGTATAATTAATATCCCACTTGGTGCCCAGTCCTACAGCCTTAACATCAGTGTAAACTTTTGTCAACTAATGAATTCATAACATTATCTCTCATTTATTTAGTTTTTAGAGTGTTCAAAGCACTTGTGATACACATTATCATTTTGTAAAACTCTACTTTTACAGAAGGTGAGAATTAGGATAATCACAATTTTGTACAGGAGGTCAATATTACTATCTTGTAAGTGAGGTTGGTCAGTGGTTTAGAATGAATGGCATGTCATGCCCATGGCCAACATGAGATTGAGATATATCTGATTTGCAGCTTCCTGTTAGTCATTATGTTGTGTTAGGTAGTCCAGTAGCTAATTCCAAGAATGAGAGCGTCATATGATTGGATTTTTGAAGTTGTTGTTCAGTATAGTATACTCTATGTGAATAATGGCATCATAAAAAGACAGAGAGAAAAACCACAAGTCCCTTGGGAGAGCAAAATGATGTTGCTATCCCTAGAACCATAAAAGGCAATAGAGAACCTTATTGCAGGAGAAAAGAAAGACAAAACAGAGTAGGAGAGTACCGGCTTTCTCCATGACTTTCTGCATGATGTCGAAGCACTCCCATTTTCTTCCCAAGGGAGACAGTCATAAAAGCATGTTTTTTGATGTGCTGAAAAAATCAGTTTGACAAAAGGCACACTTTTATTACCATCTCCCTCAGAAAGAGAACGGACGTGCTCTGAGAGCATGTGGAGGGACGTGAAGAAAGCTAGTACTCACCTGCTCATGCAATAAGAGTCTATGAAGTAAGAGTCTAGCACTGGGCGTGATGTATATTTGCTATGCCTAATAATAGCTTCACAGATATACACCCGTCCCTCCATATTTGCAGCTTTGATATTTGCATATTTGATTATTCATGGATTTGATCAATATGTTCTCTCTAGGAATATCTAGGTCCCTCAGTGAAACTCTGTGGTCAACTTTAACTAAAAGTTGTACTGAAAGACCTAGAGATTCCTAGAGAGAATACTCTACTAGGCCTGTGTAGCTCCTCCAGTGCAGTTCTATGGTCAGTGTCTCTTGGACATTGACCACAAAGTTGCACTGGAGGACCTAGAGATTCCTAGAGAGGTGTCCTAACAGGTAAAAACATGGTGTTTTTATTATTTACGGTTTTTTCATATTCATGGGGGTCATGTGCCCCTAACCCTAGTGAATATGGAGGGACAAGTGTATTTGTTTTGTGAAAGTATACAAATGTGTAGTTTGCAGTAACAAAATCATTAATTCTGCCACTTAACATTTTAGTTTGATTTCTGGACTGTTTTTTTTTCTTTGTTTGTTTTGGAGGGGGGGTGTAATGATAATAATACAAACAATACTATTAAAATATTTCTGTTTCTGTACCGGTGTACTAAGTTTCCTCCTGACACAAGTCATTGTTGATTTCACTGTTATAGGGGAAAGGCTCTAGGGCGGCAGATAAGGCTGTTGCAATGGTGATGAAGGAGATACCGAGGGAGGAGTCTGCCGAGGAAAAGCCCCTCCTTACTATGAAATCACAGGTGGGCATTCAAAGGAGGAAGCTGACATATGTTGATTTTTACGGAGAACAACAACTCCCTAGAATGATCTCCATTCCTGGAGCCAAACTTTCAATATAATACTTTTTGTTTCTAGCATGAACCTCCCTACAACCCAAAACAGAGCATGGGAGTTATTTAAGTACATCCACTCCCCATCCGAAATTACACACAGAATGTCTGTTTTTGTTAAAACTGCTATTGGTGTTCAGATGTTAGCACTGCACCTGATGGGTTTTTAGCTTTAGAAAACCATATTCAACTCTGTGCCTTAGAGAATATTTACCAAAAGATATTAAATTATAAATTAAATATATATTAAACAAAAATACATTTATTTATAAATGTATTTTACATGCTACCTTCCCAGACAATGCATCTTATGAGATTATAATCCTATATAAAGTACATTACAACAAATGATTCTGAACAACTACAGAATGGATAATCTGTAATGTTATAAGAGAGAAAGGAAAAGATAACTTATGTGTCGTGTGCTCAACATCTCTTGCATGAGCTTGGGAAGTTTTAAAAAAACCCACCAAATATATGGCAGATGTTCAGTCAAATCATTTATGGAACTACAAGTGTGCATATGTCAGTTACCAGCACAGTTATCGAAAACGGATTGAAACTGTCAACTGTGATTCATGTTGTCCATAATTAACATAATGCAGTATATATAAATCAGTATATATAAATGCACATTCATAACCAAATGTCGGTAAAAGTGAACGCAACACTCCTTCTTGAAGGAGTATGCCATTTTATGAATAGATTCTGTGGCTCTAAAACATTCGTGCTCTTATTTCTTTTCACTTCCGTTCTCAGGTTACCTCAACAGTGACTAATCTGTCTCTCTCTGGCAAAGTCCAAAGTGGGTGTGGGCTGTAGGTGAACAACACACCCACACTCATCACATCTTTGGGGAAAAAATTGAAAGAAACAAACAGGTAGCATGAGCTTTCATAGACTTGACCCTACTTTCTCAGATGCAGGAAGCATCCGAGGAAGTAGAGTCAAGTCTGCAAAAGCTTATGCTACCCACTTCCTTCTTTCAGTTTCTCTCAAAGATGCTACAAGATCCCTTTGCATACTATTTTCCAGACTCACATGTCTATGTCTTTGAAAACACCCACATATAAACCTCTTTGGGCATGAATATTACAAGCATAGAGTGACTTCAGGACACACACCGTAGTCAAATGCAATTCCCTTTCAATTTTAGAACTTCCTTGTAAACATAGGAAAGTTGTATATGGTGTGGACAAGGCTGGAGCACAAGTTCCTGAGTTCACATGGGCCCATGGCCTTAGGTAGAATTATTCCTTCCTAGGGCTTAGGTGGCATGGCAGATCCTGTAGCTGTGCATGAGACAGGGGCTTCAAAGGATATAACTATAGAAATTCTCATCTTTGTTCAGTTGGTTAATGCCATGAAACACACCCGAAAGTGAATCATTGGCCTAAACCCTATTTTTAGTCCAAACTGAAATAAACCCATTGAGTCAATAGGAACATGGTATGTCAAAATGTAAGTAAATTCCACTGGTTCAATTAATCTACTTTAGTTGGAACCAACAAATGGCCATTGCAAGCAAAAAAAGGAAATGAAAAATATTTTTTCTGTAGCCGCAGAACAACAAAACCCCTTAACAATGAAATGGCAAACTTATTTTGTTAAAACAGTGGATCCTTGTTTTTAAGTGTAGGCAATGTATGATATTCTGATATTGTTCAGGGATAAAACTCAACTGCCTTAGCGTGAAATGAATGTAACTCCGTCTATCTGCTCACTTCTTTTTGCCATAGTGGCAAAGAGAGATCAAATCCTTTCATTATTAATTTGTTGTAATTTAGTCTTTTATATGTAGTTGGATAAACTGAGGTTATGATTTACTTGCCAAAACAAACCAACGAACAAAACAAAGTGAATTTCTTGAAGTTGGTGTGTTGCAATAAACCATAGTTAAAGTTGACCAATGTTTAATGTAGTGATATCACACTAAATTGTTAACAGAAAAAGGAAGCAAATGTGTCTGCTTTATTCAAAACCACACCAGAAAAGGATACAGACTGTGTTTGAACCAGCCCTTTAGTTTTGGTGCAATAATACATTGTAAATAGTGTAAAAGACACTACTAAATATGAATTGGATATTAATACAATAATCAATTGTGGCACACACTGTATGCAATATGAAGGTAAAAGGTACCCAGACATACCATAGATCCCTTCAGTGGACTAAGGCCTCAGACCTCCCATGACCTTTCCTAGTCCTTTTGATCTTCTGAAATCCTTTAATTTTGATGTTTATGTAGGACTTTCTCCATGTAATATGTTTTCTATCTCCAAGCTCTGGCCCCTGCTTCCACTTCTGTGGAAGTAAGTCCCATTAAAATATTACCTTTCATATTACTATATTTCTCAGGGACATGAATAAGCAATTTTAAAAAACCAGAAATTCATAGAATCATAGAATCATAGAGTTGGAAGAGACCACAAGGGCCATCCAGTCCAACCTCCTGCCATGCAGGAACTCCCAATCAAAGCATCCCCGACAGATGGCCATCCAGCCTCTGCTTAAAGACCTCCAAGGAAGGTGACTCCACTTGCAGTAATCAATGATTCTGCAATGCGTAGCACATTTAGTTGAAAATAAGCTCCACTAAAGCAATGGGACTTACTTGCAAGTAGGTAAATTAATGATGCACATGCAAATTCAGTTATATTTATCTTTCAGCATGTGGAACAGCAAAAGTTAGATGCATTCTGTGCTGGTCAACAATTTGTGGTACATTTGTAATAGGATTGCACCTAATGCAGTCCTATATTGGCTACTCAGAAATAGGTCCATTGACTTAAGTCGGGCTTACTCAAAGCTAAAGTGGTCATACAATTGTGAATAATTACATAGTGGTCTAGGTGACTGATACTCTTTGGTTATGAAATGTTTATAAATTCATCTGCATTAAATTTCTAGATGTATTTTTTCCTTATTTTTACAGTTCTCTTATTCTGTCAATACTGACTGGTTAATTTTAAAATAGTCTGTGATAATCAAAAAGCCAACTAAATATTTCCACATGGGTTCTCCACACTGTATGTGAATAATTCAATGAGTTCAGATAATTAAAAATTACCGACACTGTCCTATACCTTAAACATATTGTCTCTCTATTTCTTCTTACACTTTTGCAATGCTGCATTATATATACAAAAACTACAAAATGTGTTTACAAAATGTGTTTGAGTAGCATCACATCTGACAGCTTTCCTACTTGGGTTAGGCTGAAAAGTGTATCTGTATCTGTATTGCCATGTGTGAAAATGGGAGACCATGGCCAGAATCTTGTTTTGTATTTATGCTGTTACAGTTGTGATAGTGGTTGCACTTTCTCAGTGCCAGTGGAAGGACAGTATACAGAACACATTTTTGCTAGTGTTTTGTGCCCCACTTGTGCAAGAGTTCTCAAGTATTTGCACTTTTCTCAAGTGTGCTAATGTGCCAACACTAACTAGGATGTGCCCCTAATTATAAATAATTATTCAACAGGAATTTGTGTAAATTCCTGGGTAAATGCTGAACAAGATCTTGGCCTTTGTCTGGGTTTTTTGTGTATGTTCCTTGGTAATCTCATTGCCAATCACAACTTCTCAACATACATATGAAATAGTCCTGGGCATTGTCTTCTTTCATGAAGATATAAAAGGATGTACTCATGTAGGAAAAACATCCTGAGTGAAGCAACTCTATGTTGAGATGTGATTGAGTGATGAAATAGGATGTTTTCCATTCAGGCATCCTATCTGGATTTTACATAAACCACTTTATGAATCATATATGTGGAGATACCTGATTCATAATATGTTTTGTGCCCCATTTGTATTGGTTGGCTGTAACAATTCACCAGAAGTCATTTGTGATGTCCGTTTTCAAAGTAAAATGTTAACTATGTCAGTCCATGTATATACTTTTTTCCTCACTGTATATAAGTAAACATCATCCTTGTTATGCACCAGTTGGCTACACAAAGCCAAGAGGAGGCAAAATCAAGTGGATGAGTGAGTATTTTCAATGTCTGCATACTATGGACCTTCTTCAAAGTATCTGACTATGCTCCTTTTCTCACTTGCATACCTGTTGTATAAACGTCTTATTGTTTTATAATGCCTTTGTCCTTAGCTGGTCTATGTGCACTTCCTATTGAGAACATTTTTCTATCCTAGTGGGGAAAAATATCTGAGCCAGATTTATTTATTCCCTCTCCATAACATAAGCCACCAAATAAAAATGCATTATTTTATTAGACTCCCACTTTGCACTGAACAGGTGCACAAATACTCACCGAGATCCAACATCATGGATGTAGCTATACATTTGTGCATAACTATATCTTACATCTCACCCTGATTCCCCCAACCTACCTTAACAGCCAGCAGCCACATCAGGCAGTGGAGGTCTGTTTTGCTGGTGATCAGAACACAACATGACAATGTTTCTAACCCCTTCTCTCCTGCCAGCAATCTCTGATGTAATGAGGAGTTGTAACAAGGGTCTTCTTTCTGACTGTCACATCAGAAATTGCTACAGTGGAATCTCCCACCAGTTCCACCTATTGCCCCCCCCCCTGGAAATTTCACTCCCTTGGAGATCTGAGCTGGGAGCATCACCCAGCCACTTCTGCACCGGCCAAATTCACCTGCTGACCTCAGATATCATGGGAAGTTGCATCACCAATGATGCAATAAATATCAGCTGCCAGCCCAGCCAGCAATGAATGGAATGGGTGTCATCTTGTCCTTTTTCTTAGGCAGCGAAATGGCTTGGGGGTACCCTTTTTCATAGTCCTGGTCACCGATGATATGTGTGAATTAACCCTGGGAGTATCTCATATACTTTAGAAATTTGAAACAGTTGCTTCCATCTCTTTGGATATTATGTGTTTATATGTTTTAGAGAAGCAGGATAAAGGACACCCACCCTCATCCACTTTACATGGATAAGTGGCAACTGTGATTTCCATGTCAGTGGGATAGAGAGTCAAAGGAGCTCTACAAGGATGCTGGAACTGTTTGGGGAGAGTTTTTAGTGCTTTGGACAGCTCCTTTGGACAACTTCCATTGACATAGGGCTCCAGTTACTGCTTGCATCTGAAACCCACCCATATGACAGATTTATTGGCACAACAGATCTTCAATATACTTAAAATGAGCAAGAGTGCCAACATGTAAGTTCTATCTGCTGGCAGGAGAATGATCTAGTAATTTATTGGGTTCCAGATATGGGGCATACCTACACGGGCAAAATAAACCGTTCCCCCTCCCCCGCCCTCACCGTGACCTCTCTTCACAATGTAGTGGCCTGTTTCATGATGAGAGGGCATTTCCGCATCTAATCTGAGCTATCCCTGCATTAAGTATTGTTTAAAATATTTAAAAGCTATTTTAAAATAATATTTATTTTAAATGAAAAAGACCTAGTTTTTGCTCTGGATTTCCCAAGAAAATCAGAAGGACTCCAGAGCGAAGCCAGATGGCTGTTTACATAGCATCCCACTGTGCTATGCACAGGTGCCCAGCCATGTGATTGACACTGGGCACCTTGTTTTCAACCTCAGAGGGAGTGGCTGGGCAACACTATCTGTGTTGGCACCAGGTGGCACAGCTGGATGCATGTGTAGACAGTCAACCAGTGTCACTCGGGAGCACCCAGGTAACGGGAGAATTTGGGACTGCTTTGAGACCAGAATACTCCAGGATCACCCCGGAGTATTCTGGCTAGTGCAGATTCACCCGCAGAAGATGAATGAGCTGGCAAAAAGCTGTCCACATTGATCCTTATCAGTGGTATGGTAAGTTTTAGAATCTGGGATTAACAACCTTTCTGGGGAAGGTCCTCTGAATGTCATGGCCTTGTAGAGGCCCTTCTCTTAAAATGTTAATATGTGTTACTTTGAAGTGTGGTAAACCAGGTCTGCTGGTTTGAGGATCTTCCTGTTCATTGTATTGAGTGAAGAATTCCCGCATATCTGAAGACACTACTAACCCTTACTGTGTCCTTTTTCCGCTCAAGCAACCTAGATTTTGTTAGCATCATGCAGAATTGTCTCTGAGCCACTACCTGCAAGCTTTTATTAATCTTAGGAACTATAAGCCCTAATAATTATTATTAGATAACCAGGGACAATTTGGAAGTTAAGTATTGTTTAATCTTTTATTTATTTTTAGCAGAATGTGTTTAATTTCATCAGAATATCCCCATGAGAATTGCTTTTTATTTTAAATTGCCTTGAGGAAACAGACGTTTAAAAAATTGGCTGGCTGCCTAAAAGTTAAGCTATTATCCATTTATATAAATGAAAGAAATTTCTCTGTTGAATAAATGATTTCATTACAATGTAATGATGAAATAATGATGCTTTATATACTTTTTGGAACCATGGAACTTGTTTAGTTTTTAAAACTAGCTCCATATGAATGCATTTCTGTGCTGCATTAAAATGTTAAGAGGAGAAGGAGATAACTTGTATCCTACCTTTTCACATGTAGCTCAAAGTGCAGTTGGCATACACACGTACATCAGGTGGAGTTTATAACAAAATATAAACCAGATCCAGTATAGTGCATAATTAATAAAATGAAACAGCAGCTAATCTAATAATAGGAAGCAACAGCAAGAGATTCAGGGCCAGACAACATGTGTCTTTAAGTATGCTTTTGCACATAATATAAAAGTTTTTTGGAAAGGCACATCACATCAGTTCAGGGAGCTGACATTTTTTGGGGGACTGTAGCAGATGTGAGGGGGGAGTTTAAGCCCATCCTGATAGCCACTATGAGAACCAGCATGATGTGGTTTTAGTGTTAGACTAAGGATGCATTTACCTGTAGAAATAATGCAGTTTGACACCACTTTAAATGCTGTAGCTCCATCCTATGGAATCTTGGGATTTGTAGTTTTACAAGGTCTTTAGCATTCTCTGCCAAAGAGTGCTGATACCTCACAAACTCCCAGGATTCAGTAGGATGGCGTCGAGGCAGTTAAAGTGTTGTTAAACTGCATTATTTCTACAGTGCAGATGCACCCTAGGATTCTAAGAGACCAGGGTTTCAGTCTTTGCTCAGCCATGAAACCCACTGGGTGACCTTGAACAGGTCACATTTTCACAGCCTCACAGGAAGGCAATGGTTAACTCTCGCAGAACAAATCTTGCACAGATAATCCCATGACGGGTTCACCTAAGGCTACCATAAGTCAGAGATGACTTTAAGGCGTACAACAACAAAATAGCCACAGTGCTGTCAGGGATAGGCATTATTTCTAGCTGCATTCATCATGAAGTATTAGAAAGCTATCTCAAACCCCATTGAAATGAATGAAAGCTGTACCAGTGATTGTAATATTTTTATAATATCATTAATTACTTGTTTTATTTAGATTTTATATCAGTTACTCATTTATTTCAAGATAATGCTTTCATTTTCTGTTCTTTTTTAAAAAATAATAATTAAAGATTACCCTTTGAAATAGAAAAATGGCCAGAATATAATCCAGAAAGTTACTCATTTTAGGAATAATGATGTTCTAGAAGTAACAATTAAATGTTTACTCACTAAAACAAAAGTACTGTAATGCCATTACCAGCTATTGTGTTATTTTAAAGAATCATACTCTAAGGATATATTGTCATTATCCCCAGAAACTAACACGTTACAGAAATTGTGTAATTTCAGAGCTGTGAACTACATAATACTGAGCACTATGATACACTTGAAATGTTGTTTTCATTCCAATATGATTTCCTAATGGCTTGTATAATGGACCACATATGCTTTTTGTAAAAGAAGAGAGGAGTTACGAATTACACATGCACACACACACACACACACACTCCACTGAGTAAATGTAATATAAAACCAAACATTTAACAGCAAATTAAGATTTAGGACTATATCAATGCTGGCCAATGCTTTATTTCACATATGATTTTATTTTAATTTTGGAAAGAGAGCAAAGAAAGGAACAGTAATGCTGGACTAGAGGCCAATTATATGGATTTAATACGTATTATCTCCAGCTTCCTGATGGCTGTTAAGAAACCATTACTAATCTGCACAGACTGTGGTTCAAAATAAAGTGTTATGTTGTTATTATTGTTTTCAAGATATACCTATCCAAAATTTTCCAAAAATACTCTGAATTCATAAATTTTCTTTCTATGTACTGCATATACTTTTTATAGCTGTTTTTCTTGAGATTGTTGCCTGATGGGTTTTTTTAAACTGCTTTTTATAAAATTGCACCAGCTATCAAACTGTACTTCTGGTGATACAAATGCTACAGCCACATCAATTGTCTTTATAAGAAAATACTACTGTAGCTTTTACAGTCCCACATGGCCTTGGGGAGAAGAGGTCTGCTTTTGTTTCCAGGTGCATGAGAAGATTCAGAGATTGGTAGTTTTACGAAGTCTTTACCCTATTCTGCCAAAGAGCGCTGATGCCTCTCCAAACTACAAATCCCAGGATTCTGTAGGATGGCAGTTGGAATGGTATCAAACTGCATTATTTCTACAGTGTAGATGCACCTTAAGTCTTAAAGAGCCTTCTGCAAATTTCCTCTCTTTGTCCTTTCCTATGACAGTGTCCTCCTCCCATCTTAGCTGTCATCTTATCTAGAGTGGCAGCTGTAGGATGGCCTACTTGATAAAGGGTAATCCTGGAAAAACGGGGAGAAATCTTCAGTTTGAAAACTTCATTTGGTTCATGTGTGATTCCAGTCTGGCCTGTGAAGGGACACCCAGAGCACCCTGATCTAAATCCCAGTTTCAGGGGATTCCCCACTTGGGAGTATCAATGGGGGATCTCCCTCTCATTTCTGATCTGTGTTCAGAGAGAACAGCAAAGAACCTTGCATCCTCTTCAAAGAAAAATAGGGAGAAGTGAGGAAAGCTTCTACGTGCCAGCTGTCAGAACAGTTCTGTAGCAAGTGCTTGGTTCTCTTACCCTGCCCCATGTTCTCCCTTATGGGAAAGCACACAAAGTTCTCCTATAGTGGTTATCTTGGTTTTGGATCGGAGGCCCTTTCACAGTGTGTTGCTGTTGAGCCTAGGAGGACAAATAACAATTGTGACATGGGTATCCATCATCAGGGATACCAAAGTTCAGGGGTGGGCAGCCTTTATGGATAAAGGGCAATCCTTTTGGGGCTACAACAGTGGGCAACAGCTAGCAGTGTCTGGGTCAGCAGTATGGCTTGGAGAATGTGAGCAATAGCAGAGTATCTCACAAGCAGAGTACTGTAATTAGAATTCAAAAGCAGAAGGTAGGCAACAACCAGCCCCATGCTGTGGCTGCTGCTGCCGCCGCCACCTCCACAACCATACAGAGTCTAGCAGAGAACTAAACCAGGCTTTGCCTTTGTAAAAACTATGAAGTGAAATTCCTTACAAATATTTAAGGTTTCAGAACATCTTGTAGTGAGAGGGTCTGCATCATGTACTTTTTAAACATGGAGGAAAGAAAGGACACTGCAACCACAAAATGGAGGATGAACAAACTCTAAGAGCTCTTTCACATTACACAACTATAGTGTATGATTCAACTTTAATAGCCATTATTCTGTCCTATGGAATCCTTCAATTTACAGTTTAAGGTGGAGTCTTTAAGATTCAGAACCAGAGAGTTCTTCAAAAAATTACACATCCTAGCATTCCATAGGATGTTGCCATGGCAATTAAAGTGCAATCAGTGCTATAATTGTGTAGTGTGAAAAGGCCTTAACTGCAGATTAACTAATGCAAGAAGACAGAAGGTGTAGCAAAGATCAGCAAACAAGAAATGAGACAAATGGATGCTATTTTAAGTTTTTAGTTTAAATTCTACATGTAAACTAGCATCTATTGAGAACAAGCATGGTAAAATGGCTAACTTTTGGGACCACACATACACAGTTTTCCTATCTCATCTTCACACAGAGAAAAAACACACACCCCACACACACACCTTCTATACACAGCAATAGACATCCTCCTCACACACACCCATAAAAAGAGATACATACATGGACACACAACCTCCTCAGCACATACTGAACTAATCCTTTCCCACACAGTTCTCCTTTCTTCCTCAAAAACGCACCAGAAATGCATTTCCCTCCTTTATCATGACAAATATCTGTGTGATGGGGTGAGGGAAGCATAATTTTCACAAGAAGGACAGTGTGCAAGGCTGATCAATAAACCATTCTCTTTATCACCGTTGTGTACACAGAAGTCCTGTGGGACTGGGAAGGTTGGTAGGATTGGAGAGGACATTGTTCTAAGAAAAACTTGAATGCTGGACCATAAAGCAAGCCAGACAGGTTTCAGTAGATGCTTTACCTGGCATGTTTGGTGATAAGCTCTCTAGGTACGGCTGCCAGGTTTACTAGATGGATACTTGGCTAGAATTGACTCAGACGTTCACTGAGAAAGAGCCGATTATGGAATATGCTCAACAGAGCATCTGTTCATGACTTCCCTGGTGTGCTGTGTGATCAGGCATTAAAGATCTGCTTGGGAGTTCCTGCAGTTCCTGGGTTACTTTATGTGCTTTAATAGCATCCTACATTCTTGGTCTTGCCTTGAGTCAGGGATGGACTAGGTAACCTCCAAAGTCCCTTCCAACTCTATGATTTTAGAGCATGGATGGGCACGTGATGCAGGTTTGAGGGCCACTCTTTTGCCCTTGGATCCTCCAGGGACTGCATGGACAAGCAAAAAATTAAAACCCCAAAGTGGCTGGAGATCCACTTGTAGTTCTCAACAGTGAGCATTATTTGATATTAAACAACACAAGAAGGCCTTGCAACTTATTTAAAAGGTAAATTGTCACAACTGGAGATTACCAGTACCAGCAGTCCACCCTCCTTCTTTGGCCCAAAAAAGGTCAGTCTGGGGATTCTGGAGTTGAGGGTCTTAAAAACATCCTTGGGGCCACATGAAGCCCCAGAGCCTCACATTGCCCACCCTTGTTCTAGAATAACCCCCTTCTTGAGTGTCTTTATTCAGGCATCTCCTTCATTTCCCAACCCAAATTGATTTTATCCATTGAGTTCCACATTAAAGCTAAATAGTGTTGCTCCCCCATCCCCATGCTTGAAATGTGACTATGGCTGACTTCCTACATCAAACACATAGCCGCAATGTCATTGCTAACTTTTAATTCATCCCTTCAGCCCACCTTAAAATCCAGTCCACCTTTGAGAGCGACAGAAATCTGTGCTGCTGCCAAGTAAGGTGCTGCAGGATGACATGACCATCTTTCTCCCGCCAGTGAGTGATGTTTCAATGAAGAGTTGTGACACATCTCCTTAGGGGCCCTGCTTCTGTTCCTTGTAGCATCACTCGCTGACCAGAAGGGGCTGGACATGTCATCCTCTTGGCAGTCCCACGGAGCTCCATTGCTTCAGATGGCTGACTAGTTTTTAAGCTGGATTTGGGGTCATTTGCAGTCATGACAATTGTGCTATAGTCACAAATGAGAATAGAAAGTAGTGGTATGATATCCTAAGTCTAGCTGACTAACATGATGCAAATTATTTCTTGTTTATTTTATTCCCTTTTTTCTTTCTCTTTCTTTTTCAGAATTCAGAATTCTAAATAAGCGCCCATGAAAGCTGAAGCAAAAAATGCTGTCACTCAAATTAGTATGAGCAATTAGTTAGCAGAGTGTTGTGTTTGCTTTTAATGTTAATGGCCAAGATCTTGCATTGGATGCATAACTTTACAACTGCGGAGCTACATCATTGACACAGTACATGAACCTGCTAGTGAATTGCAATGGTACACATTGCACAACGGCCATGCTGCTGGCACCATTTGCACAGTGGTCCCATAGCTACATCTTTGCTCCCCTCCTGAGAATGTGAACATTGTGCGATGACACAATTCAATTTTATTTTATCTTAAATCAGTTTACACTGAGCTTCTGCATTCTTGGGCTTATTCTTATAGACAAGACCCAGATGTGGAGGCCTGGGTTCAATTCCTAGCTCGACCATGAAACACATTTGGTGACTTTGGGCAGGTCCCATGCTCTCTGCCTCAGGATTGCAATGGCAAACCTCCTCTGAACAAATCTTGCCAGGTGACCCTATAATAGGTTCACCTTCAGGTCTTCATAATTCAGAAATGACTTGAAGGCACACAACAACAACAACAACAACAGTAACAGCAACAACAACAGTTTACTGTGGTGTAACTTCTCAACAGCATGCCAGCCAATATTTTTAAAGCATTGTGATATTCTCCCATGATTACATTTTTAATGCATCCCCCAGAACAACAAATTTGTTTAAGATGATCTCACCAAATAAAATATCTGGTTGCATTATTTCATGAAGAGAAACTGTAATCTTAAATAGCCTTCACAGTGTACTACAAATTGATTGTAGTCAGTTAACAGGTTACATAATAAAGTGAAGAGGAAGACAACCAGTCAGTGAAAACCTGCAAATAGATTATCTTCACTATGTCCTATGATACAGTTGAGGGATGTGATAAGCATATGCCATTACATCTGCTAGCTTTATGGCCAAAATATTACCCTTTACAGTGGTCCCCCGGTTTATGAATCCCCCAGGGAATGAAATCCCTGGGACCTGAAACCGGCGGGACCAAAAAATATCCCCCAGGATCTGAAGGATCCCCCGGGATACGAAGGAGAAAAACCGCGCGGCCCCTTTAAATCGGCCGCGCGGTCCGTCTCCTAATGCGGTCCCCCGGGAAACGAAAACTTCCGGGTTACGAAAGGTAATCCGGAACGGATTACCTTCGTAACCCGGGGGACCACTGACTCTTCTAGCTTCTAGAGCCCTGTTGGTACAGTGGTTTAATACCTGTACTGCAGCTACTCACTGACAAACCACAAGGTTGTGAGTTCCATACCAGCCAGGGGCTCAGAGTCGATTCAGCCTGGCATCCTTCCAAATAGGTACCCAGCTTGTTGGGGGCAATTAGCTTACACATTGTAAACTGCTTAAGGAGTGCTTAAGTGCACTGATAAGCAGTATAGAAAACAATGCAACAAAGATAACAAATAGAAAATTGTCCACATTGTTTAGGCAGGAGAGACCTTGTACAATCATTCTTCTAAGACCTGTTGAAGCAGACAGGTTTTCACCTGTCTATGGAAAAAGACAAAGAGGGTGTCCTCTCTTGGGAGTCCCAGAGAAGGTCCTCTCCCATGTTCCCATCAGAGATACCCGTTAAAGTGGTGGGACAGAGACAAGAGTCTTCCCAAAAGATCTCACAAATTGATTCCAGTCACAGGCAGGTTATAAGGGAGAACTGGGGTTCACTTTGCCAGGGGCTTAATTTGTTTCACGGCTTTCCCTTACTATGTCTGGCGATATCTGTCTCTTTTTTTTCCTTTTTCTCGCGTTGATATTTATGCTGCATCTGCACTGCAGAAATAATGCCGTTTGTCACCACTTTAACTTCCATGGCTCAGTGCTATAGAATCCTGGAATTTGTAGTTTTGTGAGCTATTTAGCCCTTTCTGTCAGAGAACTCTGATGCCACCACAAACTACAAATCCCAGTATTCTGAAGCACTGAGCCATGGCAGTTAAAGCATGTCAAACTGCATTATTTCTACAGTACAGATTAGACCTTAGCTAACTTTGATATTTCTTGCTCATTCTTACTCAACCCTGCCTGGATGGAGTTTGACCATACCCATCTGTGTTGCCTTTGAGCTGATCTCTAGGCTCACTCAAATGTTGTCAAAGTCTAGACTGGGTGCTTTTGATTTAGGCAGTTGTAGAGCTAAATCACAGCAGTGGAGAGAAAAGCTACTGGACCATTTCTTGCATTGTCTCATGTCTCACTTTTGTAATCTGAATTGAAGGGCTAACTACTTACCAGGAGAAAGCAATAAATAAATAAATAAAGTCAAATGTGACCAGAGTCTACCAAAATGGGACATTATGCATGCCTTTATTCAGTCCGCAAAATAGTGTAAACTCTGCCTATTGTCATGGCAGTTGATGGCTTCCATTGTCAGGAGGTCTGTGAAACTGTTTCAAGTTTTAGTTTGAACTGTAGAGAAGCTGTCCATCTTGCTGAACCCTATCCCAAAAATAGGTACAACACCTTGGATGCTTCCATTAGACTAAACTCTGGAGCAGATTTGGTGCAACACCAACATGGGACACACCAGCTGCCACTAGTCTTCTGAAATGTGAATATAATTTTACACTCTTGTGGAGGAAAAATATAATGCAACATTCACATGTGAACCTGATTATAGGTGTTGCCTAATAGCATCTTGCTTGTATTTGCTGCAGCATGTCCAGTTGTTATATCCATTTTGTTTTGTGCTTTAGAATGAAATCATTTGTGTATTCAAGCCATTTCACCAATACAACCATGGGCCCACCACATCCCCTTTTGCTTTTCTGTTGCTAGCTGGTGAATGAACAACAAGAAAGCAGACCCCTCCTGAGCCCTTCAATTGATGATTTTCTTTGCGAAACCAAATCTGAAGCTATTGCAAGACCTGTGACGTCAAATACAGCAGGTAACCGAATTTTCTGCTGCTTCCATTCATGCTGAAAGGAATTTTTGAGTCTTGTCCAACATCCAGCTCTTTCTGTGCCTTACCACCTTTCAGAAGCTGAAAAATGCAAAACGAAAAATGTTGCCTTTTTTGGACTGAAACTCTTAGAATCCTCCAGCCAACATGATTATATAGAATAATCTGAAAAATAAGTGTAGAAGAACATAGGAGGAAGGAGGAGTGTGTGTATCATGGGTTAAATTCTGGTCAAACTGCCCTTACACAAATAGCAAAGGGGTAAATAGCACCCCTGCTTTGTCCTCTCTCTCTTTTGAGGCCTCCTACTTTGAGCTCTTTGCAACCTTTTCCTGATTCCAGTCATTCAAGCTTAACCTCCTTTTATCTGCATCTTAGTTTTTGTCTTCACCTAATTTCCTAATTCCCAGGTGTCTCAGTTTTTGCCTCAACATCTTGTTCTACCAGCATCCTCATGTCCATTGGTTCATTCCCCATTTTTCAAGCTATTTATCAGTTACCTGTTTCCCTAGCTCAGTGGTAGAGTACTTGCCTTTGTGCAAAAAAGGTCCCAAATTCAGTTCTTGGCATTTCCAGGTAGGAATCAGAAAATCTCAGAACTAAAACTTTGGATGGTGGACACTAATACAGTTGTTGACAGTGCTAGGTTAGATGGACCAGTGGTCTGACTCAGGTAAGGCAGCATTCCACATTCCTGTCTTTCAATGAAGTCTTTCCTTCATATCAAAAATGTTGTTGATATCCTACACCAACATATTATACCTATGTATAATAACCCCCAACTCAAAAAACGGGGATACCTTTATTAGACCAACCAAAATGCACAAATACATGTTGTGTGCTTCAAAACTCCACTGGCTTCTTCATCAGGCAAAGGTGTTAAAAATCATACAGGAGAAAGAAAAATATGATGATGATAGTTACAGGCCTGCATTTTGTCAAGATGTTGCTGCTGTTGTTGCTCTCACTTTAGATGGTATGAAGGGATCCATGCTGGCAGGCCACTCCTCCCTCCTGCCATGTGGGCTCTGGGAGACAAAGAGTGTGAAAGTTCAGAAAATAAAATTTAAATTCCATTAGCAACACAAAAAGATACTTCCTTTGAGATCCAGGTTTGAAATCAAATATGGAGCAATTATAGATATGTAACTCTAGGGACTTTATCAGATGGGGAAACTCAGGGGTTTAAACAGCCAAAATCATGTGAAAACTACCTGAAAATCATGCAATCACGATTAACATCTTCACACGTCAAGATTAAAGTGTCATTATCCCAGGAATAAACAGGCAATAAACAGCAACAAATAATTCACAGGACAATTTATTGCCAGTTTATTCTCGGGATAATGGCTGTTTAATCACGATGTGTGTGAAAATGTTAATCGTGATTGCATGATTTTCATATGATTTTCACACTAGTTTCACTGTTTAAACCCCTGATTTCCCCCATGTGATAAAGTCCTAGGTTAGGAATTTAAGTGCAATACAGAATGCCAGCCAGTTTATTTTCAAACAGAGGGTTTTTACATGACTCACTGTCATGCAAATTGTTTGCACTCTGAAAGAAAGGAAAAAAGAAAAAGGAAGAACTGGAAATAAATTTGTTATGAAGAGGAATTTCAGTGGTCAAAACACATGAGTTGTGAGGGAAGGTCATCATTCTTTCGATGTTTATAAGCATTAGAAGTCTGCTTTATTTCACTGAATGCTTCCCATGGAAGGAGCATTAAGTGGCTACTCTAGGAGCCAAGATTCTCAGCTAAATTGTCCAATGTAGGAAAGCAGCTCTGATGCTAAGTAAAATTCATGGCTGCTTCCAAGAATTCAAAGCAGGCATGGCAGAAGGTCAAAATCAGAGCAAGACAACCTTGATGATTGCACAAGGAGAACATGTACATAAAGTTACTTGGCTCCTTGCACAAGGAGAGCATACACAAAAAGTTACTTGTCGGCCAAGATGGAAAAGAGAACTTAATGTGACCAGCAAGGTCTCTACTCAAAGTATGAAGGGCAATAGCTTGATGGTAGACCATATAGCTGGCATGGAAAAGGTTTTAATCATGATGTCTCTAGGTGAGCATGGGCTGAGAAGACTCCTGACTCAAGACTTCAAGAATTTCTGTAACTTCTGACCTTGGAAAAGTTATTTTTGGACTCCAGCTTCCAAAATCCTTCAGTATCCCAGAATCCTTCCAATGGCCATGCAGGCTTAGGATTTCTGGGAGTTTTAGTCTAAAAATAACTTTCCTGGTATAGACATAACTCAGCTTGATCATCCAATAGTTGATTCAGTGTAAGGAAAGCATTCTAATGTTCTTATGACAGATCACAATCAATCCTATAATTTTTACTTAGCTCAGCCTGGTAAAAACATAGATCTTTTACACTAAGAACACTTTTATACTAAACAGTTGTGTTTATACTAAACAGTGATTAACTGTAATGGCTGCATCCTATCGGTTCCTAGTGTTCGTAGTTGGTGAGGCACCAGATCTCTCTGGATTTTTGTTAAAGTGAGATATTTATTCATCTAAATAAACATGGATATTTTGTCAGTTTCAGTAACAGAAGCTTCTTTGCATGAAGTTGGGGCATGACAAATTAACCTGCCTCTCATGCCTGCTAACTGAGGTAAACAGACATTCATACTGTTGGTACACAGCCAGTATCAAAATTACAGTGAAATGTAGGGATTCCTCCGTCACACCACTCATCCATCTAGCCCTGTTTCTTGATTTTGATAAATAAAAAAAAGGAAGGAGGCACCATAAGATGTTGCAGCTTCTTCCTCCTCTGTCAGTCACTCTTGTCTTTTTAAAAGTCCCAAAGGTTTGGGGGACATCTTGAGTGTGACTTTCATATCCTCTTTTCTGCTTAATCACCACTGATGCCTTTCATGAGCTTGTTGAAATCCTCTTGTGAACCGTGCATATGCCAAGTTGGCTAAGCCATCCTGACACAGATGTTTCAGACACTTTAAAGTTGAGCGAGGGAAAATAAACTCACAGCATCAGCAAAGCTGGGATGGCAGCAATCTCTGAGTGTCAGCAAAAAGTGTACCAGGCAACCTCACTTATCCGAATGACACCAAGGGAATGACACAGGCCCTGTCTGCCAGGACCAAATACAATGGCTTCCTCCGGTTCTCTCCATGGGGAAAGCAGATGGCACATGGCCCAGACCCTGGTTCTGGTTCTAACAGACCAGATGATGTATGGCATGTTCAGCATACTGGGGTATAAGATCCTTAACACATATTAAAATAATTTGCTTTTTATTCCAGATCTTCCAGGAAGAACCAGAACCCTCCACTGTAATGTCGGGTGTCTGTTTGAAATGTTGGATGAGCCAACTGGTGCCTCTTCCACTGATGTCAGTCATTCACCTTGAGGTCAGAACACGGTGCCCAGACATGTGATAATCACTTGGTGCCTCATTCTGACCTCAGAATGAAGCAACCTGTGGCAGCAGCGGATATACCCTGCAGCACAGTGGAGCATGCACGTGAAGAGCCCGCCATTGCAATGTAGGGGCAGACAACACAGGAGGTTGGGGCAACTCCAGGGCCAGGATAGTCCAGGCTGCCCCTGGAGTATCCTGACCAGTGCAGACAAGGCCCTAGATGGTTTTCATTCATACAGTTCTTAAGATGTATATTTTTCTCAGTTTTAGAGTTCAAAGATATAGCCACATAGGTCTGGAAAATCAGTATGCAAAGCGGTCTGGTAGCATCTTTGAGGCTCAAACCTAGGACCCTATCCCCGGGATAAAAAAAGCCAGCTTACCATTCCTGAATTCAGGCTGCACCCAGGTCCTATTGTATGTAAATTACCATCAAGTCCACCGCCTAGATCCAGCCCAGATGTAGCCCAAGCCACGCCTAGCTGGTCCCTTTTCGAAAACAGAAGCTTCTGAGTTTTAAAAAATGGCCAGTGGAGTGTCTCCAGGGACCCAGGCTGTGTCCAGATGGTGTTTTTGGTGGTGATTTAAATATGATAGGACCTGGCTGCTTCCCAAATTAGAATTCAGTTCGGGAAAGATAAGCTAGCTTTTCCCCCCCATGGGATAGGGTCCTTCGTCTCTAAGAGGCTACCAGATCCCTTTGCATGCTCAGTTTTAGAGTGAATGCTGTGAATGCCTATCTATGCCTCCTGAGAATGGCAGGCAGAAGCTGCCATTGGGCAGAGGGTGGCATGTTAAGCATGTTAAAATTGGTTCTGTTTTCCAGAATCCCTGACCACTGGCCAAACTGGCTGGGGTTCCTGGAAATGAAGTCCAAAAGACCTAAAGACCTACTTTAGAGAATTCCCTTTAGTTTTTAGTTTTGCTCAGAGAGATGTGTGCCTGATTTAAAGACAAATGGATACAAGAACTTTTTTTAAAAAAAGATAACAAACAATCTGAGATTTGAATATGTATAAATTCAAATGCCAAGATTCACTAATTCTTTCTTTATCGTCAGCTGAGTTATCTATAGCTTCCACCATAATGAATATAGCCTTGTAAAACAATATGTGCAAAATGGGGACCTAATTAAACATAACATTCATTGTTGTTCTTGTTTTCATTTAAAATAGCATAAATGATTTTTAATGAGCCCTTGAGTCTCATTTTGACAGGGCAATGTTCTTCACTTTTTTAAAAATAAATTAAATTAATTCAGTTGTCCTGCTAACCTTTGATAGAAATAAGAAAATATAAGGCAAATTGCTTGGTGGTCACAGCTAGGGTCAAAGTACTGAGGAAAGGATTAAATCCTTTTTCTAACCATCTGAGACCTCCTCCAACTGAATGCCACCAAAGACTGCAGATTTGGACCACCACATTCCACTTCTATCACTAACCTAGCTTATTGCTTGCTTTGCCAAAGCTTGAGAGTTTGAATTAACCCTCATTGCAATAGAGATGCAACCCATTTCTTCTTAAAATAGTAGAAACATGACAAAGCAATGTTACACTTAAGTGAAATAGTTTTGTGTTCGGTCTGTGATAAGTTTTGTCAGCAGGATTGGATCTCTTGGACCTGAGTGAGCCTGTCTCCCAAACTCAAAGCAAAGGAAAAAAGCTGGAGAATTCCTCCAGAGGAGAAGGTATAAAGGCCTCGACCCACCGAAAGAAGGCAGACAATCCAGACCTTATCAGTGTGGATGCTGAACAGAAGATCCAGTCTCTCAAAGCTCCTGAAAAGTCATCCTTGGATTTAGGTACTTGTCATTTCTTTATTGCTGGATATAAGCCATCATACCGCATGATATCCAGCATATCTTGGCTGTCATGCGAGGTGAGCAAATTTTCAGTGGCACAAACTAGTAAAAGGAAGACCGGAAAAAGAAATACCTGAATTGGAATATATCTACAAGCTCCAGTTCATCAACAGTGAGTTGAACAGAGACAATGGTTTCCTGGCACATTGCACATATTATAACATCAGTTAACATCCCAGCCTCATAAAGCTTTCTTGGCCAGTTTATTACATCTTTTTTCTGGTTCTCAGCCAGCATCAAATTATATTCCAATAACTCCCTCCACCTTTCATATGGTTAATCTACTCATCTTGGCTTTTGGCAACATTTTTCCTCCTGCTTTTTCCCTGCAGTAACCATAGTTAAAACTGAACGTATCACTTCATCATACTCACAAGTTTTGTACTTCCATTATTATTCTCACTTACAACCAGCTCATTCATAAAGATCTATTCCTAGGCACTTCACTCCATGCATCTGATGAAGTAGACGCAAGTCTGTGAAAACATATGGTACCAATGTCTTTCTTTCAGTTAGTCTCAAAAGTGCTACAAGATTCTGTTGCATACTGATCCAGACTAACACAGCTATATCTTTGAACTTGCCTCTGTGTTTGTCATTTGCACACCCTCTCTCCTAGACTAGGAGAAGTTTTTGAGCTACAACTCCTAGAATCTCTGAACCAGCATTATATAGGTCTATCTCACATATATTGGCCAGACATCAGCTGGCCAGGCAACAGAGAGTGTTATCCAGTGTGGATGTCTGAAAGATATGGCAACTCTAATTGAGGCAGGAAAAAAAAAGAAGAAACACTCCTGTGTTTGGGAGTTGTGTTTAGAGTGGTTTCTAAGCAGTATTGGATTGATCGCTTGAGGAGAAAAGTCTGATTGCAGCATTCGGTCCAGTCCAAGAAACCAACAAACACATCTCAAGGTACCTTTAACCCAGATTTATTTTGCCCTGAGCTTTTCGGAACTGCACTCAGATGCAAGATTCTTCCTTTCAAAAGAAATGAATTATGCTAAAATAAATGTGCTAGCTTTAAAGTTGCCAAAAACTCTGTCTGAATGCTGGAACTCAGTCATGTCTTTGAAAAGTAAAAAAAAACAACAACATAATTTCCAGAGTCTGGGCTTTAAGCTGATACTGCTTTGGGATTGTCATGGTGAAGATGAAGGAGGCACACACAAGCTTCCAATATTCCCCCCCCCCTTTCCAGAAGCACACTGACCTTATAAATCTTTCTCCTCTCTTACCTATTGTTCATAAAAGCAGTCCACGCTAAAGGCCCTTTAATCAAATGGCTTTGTAGAAAGCTTTAATGATTTCACAAAGTGTTGCAGTAGCACTGAAGTGTGGCCACCTGGGCACAAGCATGGCCAGCTGTAGTCAAACATTTTTCCTGTTCTCAGGGATAACAACACAGGACCAACAACAGCAGATAGTGTGGAGTGGATGGGGTTTATTACTACTGAAAATGAGAATTTCTTCCCCAAATTTTCAAGAGAGTAAGAATGTCTTGCAAAAATAACTTGTTTTCTCTTTCTCAGTCAACATTCAGACACAGATAGAGAAATGGGATGACATAAAGTTTCGTGGAGACAGGCCAAGCAAGGGCTTCCCAGCACCTGAGAAAAAAACATCTTCTAGAGCACCATCGAAAGAATTTTTATGGTAAAACATGTCACTTAGGATTATAATGGGAATGGCCCTAATGGCATGAATTTGTGACAAGAATGGCCAATACATACATCAGAGGCCATTGCCCAGTGCTTTCAAGCATTACTTTATTTTATTATTTTTAACAGCTGGTTCCAGGATCTCCTAGCCAACATGGCCACTGGGGTTCTGGGGACAGACATATTCTGCTGATAGCAGTGGAAGCTAAATTGTGCAGGCAGCAAGTTCATCTGTGGCTTGTCTTTGCAAATTGGTCATTGTGCATTACAAGTTGTGGTTGTGAATCTTCTACTGTGTGTTGTGATTGTGCCTGATGCATTGGTCAATGGCACCAAAAGGCCCATTTCTCCCTGTTGTGGCAACATCCTGTTTGGACAATGAACAGCCCAAACCCTGATTCTGGTGTGAGCAGTCTGGACAGCATCCATCATATTTAGCACCAGAACTGGGATAGTATAGCATTAAACAGCATTTTAAAAGCATGCCTCTTACTCCAGATCTATTGGGAAGATCCGGAGCCCTCTGTTTGTATACCAGGGCAGTCTGGACAGGCATCCCACTGAGCCATTTGAGGCATTCACCACCACCATTTGAGGCATTCACCACCACCACCACCACCACCCACCATGATTGGGTGCCTCATTCTTATCTCAGAAGAAAATGGCAGACACAGTGGCGGACACACCACGTAGCTCAGCAGGCTGCCCATGCAGACAGCCACTCCATTGAGGACATGGAAGGCCAGGTGATGGCGGGGGGGGGGGGGGAGGTTGGTCAACTCTGAGACCATGATACTGCAGCCTGCCCCCATAGTGGCCCTAGTCATTGACGTGTTGTGCAATGTTTCTATCCTGCATGAGGGTTATGTAGTGCTCCCATAGCATAGCTCAGTGTGCTGATATTTACGCTAAAATGAGGGGATGTCAGATTTCAACCTGTATATGCTAAAGTACACTGGCTTTTTCAATGAGTTGTGGTGTTAATTTATATTTAAAAAGCATGCTGCTACTGATAGTGGTGATGATTATTGTATTTTATGAAAAATTATACACGGTCTTGAAAAGGTAATTTTTTCATAAAAGGTAACGTATACATCAGCCGGAAATGAATAAATAAATAATCATCCTGCTCTCCCTCCATGGCCTAAGTCCCCAGAGTTCTGTGACCATGCCCCTGGGCAAATGAAGCTCCCTTGGTCTCCAGATTTTCCCATTAGATTCCATTCTAGAGCTAAGTCCTAGCATGTGAAGCAGATATATGTGCCAAACTGAAATCAGTCTTCCTGCTAGTTAGGAGTGCCAAATGCAGGATATAGTAGCTTACAAAAGTAAGTGTGAATCTGTGTGCTTATGCCACAAGGAACATTGTGTTCACTGTCTCTGTGTTGGTGTGGCAATAATGGGATGTACAAATGCTTTCTTCGTAGGTCTGCAGAAAACAGGTCTCAGTCTGAGCTGGCTGCTGTCAAACCTCCACTGGAACCTGATTCAGCCTCAGATTTAGAATTAGCACCTGCACCAAAGGTAAGAATGTATGCCAACAGTGAAAGGGATTCCAACCTGATGAGCAGAATGTTAGGTTTGCATTGCATAGAGTTTTGCATAAAAATAAAGATATGCTACTGACTCCCTGGCAACTGCCGGATATAAACCATTATTACTCTACTTCTTTATAGGAATAATATATTTAAGCTTCTATAACATACCAATTCTGTTTATTTTACAAAACCTAAAACAGATTTGTATCCCCAGTGTGACTACAAATATGTAATAAACAAATCCCAGTCTTTCCTAAAATTATTCAAAGATTTCTCTTTGACCAACATTAATTTATCCATTTCAGCAAGTTCAATTATCTTCATTAGCCAATCCTCTTATGTTGGTGTGTCAGTGTCCTTCCATCCCTGGACTTATATTACTGTATATACTCAACTATAAGTTGCCGCGCAGGTCAGGCCCCCCAATAAATACAGAAACCTGGTTGGAGGAAAAAAGGCCACAACTTTATTAACTGTTCCACACATGCAGAACAACACAAAACCATAGGGTTGGCCCAAAGCATAAGGTCTGGATCTGGCCATCAGCAACACCCTGGTTGGTTGATGTACCCTTGGTAGCAGGGGCAAACATCGGGATGACGTAGGTGCCAAGCTCCGCCCTGTTGTGCAGTTAGGCAACTGCGCTGCTTCACATCGAATTGCGAGACATCCTAGTCACCGGGTATTAATCGACTGTGGCCCCCGCAATGGCCACAGCGAACCGCTCCTTACCCGGGTCATGAGGACTCCCGATCCAGTGCCAGCGGGCCCTGGAAACCCCTACCCCAGATCCAGGCCTATGCTGCCACCCAGAACAGAAGTTGTGACAATCAACTCCCAAAACAGGGAGAGAGGGTGGGAGAGCAGAACTGGCAATGGTGCCGACGCTCACCTTACACGGCCTTAAATAGGCCCAACAGCCTATTTAACGATGGAGGCACCACCCTCTCAACTTATAGATGAAGTCAAATGGCGCCGCCCGAATTAACGGGCCGGCGCTGTTGCTGCGTGAAGGAAGGCCTCTCCCCTTCCCGCGCGCCAGGCTTGGGCGCCCCAGCGGCCAGTGCGAGCGCGGGATCGATGCTGATTGGCCACCGGGAGGAGCAGGAAAGGAACCTGTCTGATTGGCCACAGCAGGGTATGGCGTGCCCTCCTATTGGTGGAGAGCTCGGAGAGGGTGGTGCCTCCATCGTTAAATAGGCTGTTGGGCCTATTTAAGGCCGTGTAAGGTGAGCGTCGGCACCATTGCCAGTTCTGCTCTGGGGGCCAGCAGATCAGAGGCTTCGCTGCCTATTTCGCCGCACGGTAGGGGGTGGGGCTTTGGGTCTGACAGCCTTCCTTGCTGCCTAATAGGTGGGGCATTTTGTTGGTGAGGGCATCTTTACCACCTCCCCACTTCTTGGTAACAATCACCCGCTCCCTCAGGTTTGTTGCTAAGGGACTGGCAGACAGGATTCATGTTTTTTGAGAAGGCCTTTTGTTTTGTTTTGTCCTCCTTTTTAGTCTTAATAATTAATAATTTTTGCGCCTGCGGCCTTGGCCCCTTCATCTATAAGTTGAGGGCAGGTTTGGGGGCCAAAATTGTGGATTTTGCCATGACCCGTGGATAAGTTGAGGGTAAAACTTGGAGGCTCCTTCAGTGTGTGTATGTGTGCATACAGCAAGAGAGACTCTAACTAAAGCTTTTTGCTTCAGCATTTGTTTCAATTTTGGTTCCAGCCTTTACCCAGATAGCAGCGGCCAGTGCAGGCAGGAGTGTTTGTCTAACAGCAATTACTCACTCAGGACTCTTTCTGCTTGGCAGAAAGAGAGAAACAAACTGCTCTGCCGACTTCATGGGGAAATCTGCAAGATCTGCTATCACATTACCATACTGTAAATAAATCAACCTGAGATTTTGGGGTCAATTTTGAGCATAAATTTTTAAACTTATAGATGAGTATATATGGTATTCTCATTGCTGTAAGCATACATTGCATTGTCTTTTGATATTTCTTCTCAGTTTGATCAATCCAGGCCAGAAAATCTCTGGTTCCATCTGTATCTTTACATTTAAAATGTCCTCTAACAATGAACGTATGTGATTCCAGTAGTTGTATGCCTTACCACAGGTCCACCACATATGGGAAAAAAAGACCTTAAATCAGGTGTGGGCAGCTGAGGCAGCCATGGAACTCCAGATGATCCTGGATTACAGATCCCATGAAAAATTACCATTATAATGCATTTGTGAGGAGGAATATTTTGGACTATTTCCCTGTCGAATGAACACTCTGTTTGACTGGGACTTGCCAGGCTGCTGTTGCTTTCACAGTTTGTGCTCTTCATTCAGAGAACTCACTGGCCTGTCAAGGGGAGGAAAACATGCCAAAAGAAAAGGCAATCACACTGTGGCTGCTGGAAAAATATGAGTTATTTTGAAACAGCACTTCCTCACTGTAAACACTCTTCCAGGCATAAATCAGATGGTCCTACTAAGCTTTTGAAGACATGCTAGAAAATCGATACTGCAATAAAAAATGAGACACTTAAATAAAAAAAAAAAAAAACCAAAACCAACCAAACTAAAAACATTGGTACACTGGTGGAGTGATATGATTTTAACGTGTTGTACTGAAATTCATTGCCAGTGCTTCTGTGGGACCCGGTTGCTATTAATAGCTTAGAATTAAACCTGGTTATCAGAGCTTTCTCACAGCTGAGTATGCCCCACAGCAGTGCAAAAGAATAATGCTAAACACTACCAACTGCTGCCATCTCTTTAAGGAGTGGAAAGAATGACCTTGTACAGTATTGCACCCTGATCCCCATCTTTGCTCTGTAATGCAAAGATGCTGGGTAAAGTGTTAAATGCAACGAAGTCACATCTCTGAGCAGGCCAGAAGAAGACAAAGGCAAATCTTTCTGTCCCATAATGTGCACACATTATTCTTGGTCAGAACTTGAGAAAATTGCTGTTTTTGGAATATACAGTGTGACCTTGGTATCTACTACGTAGGTTTGGGTTGCAGGAACCTCCATGGATACAATAATCCGTGTATACTCAAGACCCGTTAAATACAATGGCATAGTCAATTGGTGTCCTTTATATAAAATGGCAAAATCAAGGTTTGCTTATTGGAATTTGTGTGTGTGTGTGTGTGTGAATATTTTCAAGCCATGGATGTTGGAATTGGTGGATAAAAAATTAGTGGATGTGGAGGGCCAACTGTAATACCCAGAATCCCCTTTGCTGAAATAGACAGTAACAATGTGCTGTGTTACTTGTTTCTTTATTTGTTACATCTCATTAAAAAAAAAATCTGAGGTTACTTTTAAAAAATGGTCCCCAGTTGCAACCATCATGCAATGAAAAGGTCAGAGCTGACTCCAGGAGATAGCTCATATCATGTGCCATGCAATGGTTAGAATCAGGACTAAACTATATTTTAGTCCCCTGTAGGCTGGGCCCAGGAAGCTTTGCTATTTCCGTATATTCCATTCCACATTCCAAGTAGTCTATACACCAAGTAGAAGCAGATTATTTTAGTATGTTATATGCCCAAGAAGTTGACTTGTGCCCCTTATTTGCAAATAAAAGGTATTAGTGGCATTCCTGTCTAAGTTACAAGAAGGTTGAGTCTCTCTTATCCAAAATGCTTGGGACCACAAGTGTTTTGGATTTCAGATTTTTTCAGATTTTGGAATATTTACATATACATAATGAGATATCTGGGAGACAGGAACCCAAATCTAAACATGAAATTTATTTACGTTTTGTATACATGTTTAACACAGAGCATGAAGGTAATTGTATACACAATATTTTTAATAATTTTGTGTATGCAACAGTTTGTATACATTGAACCATCTGAAAGCAAAGGTGTCACTATTTCAACCACCCATGAACAAAGTTTTGGATTTTGGAACATTTCAGAATTCCACATAAGGAAGGCTCAACCTGTATTTTGTAATCTGCAGCAAAATGAAAACAGAGTGAATTTCAGATAGCTCAAAGCCCCAGTTTTTAAATGCTGGGATTAACAATTTTGAATAGCCTGGTCAGTGCTGTGTGCTTGCTTATTTTGGTATGCTTCAGCTATTCAAATTAGGGGTGTGGGGAGTCACTCCTAGCATAGTTCTGTCCTGTTGAACAGGATTTTGCAGTGCTTGTAGACTGACATATACAACCATTTACAGGCTGGATTCAGTCCTGAATTTTATATATTCTATCGGGTATGAAAATGGCTCATTGCAGTAGAATGACCCCAAGGATAATAACAATCCAAAATATAATCATGTAAGTAGATGCTGTTACAATCCACTCTTGAGTGGACATCTGGCTAATGAGTTTAACCTCCAACAAGTATGAGGTCAAAAGCTTAGAGGAAACACCGTTTTTAGGTCATTGCACTGTGGGTTTTTTCCCCTTCTTCTTGCATTTCAGAAGAGACATTTCAGTGTGTCTATGAATTTGCTTTGTAAAATATATAAAGGTACTTAGAAACTTTGTTTCATTGTAAGCTCACAGCCAGAGCATTGATGTGGGATGTAATATCCAGAGCCAGGCTTAGAGATAAGACCACTTACGAAAATTGATCATGGAAAAGTCTGACATGTGGGCCTAGTTATTTCCCTTTTGGGAGATCATTCTGAATTAAGCATGTTCCAATGTTTCTTGGGGATGCAGGGCCAAAATCTTTATGCATCTTTAAACAATCAGCAACAACAAAAAGAGGAGGAATGGAGTGTTCATTTCCCCCTCACAGCAGTGGTAGGCATGTAATCTTCAGCCTGTGAGTGGTGGCAGGGAAGCAGCTGTATTGATCAGGGTTGGTTTAAGGGAGAGCCAATTTAGCTGCTGAATTGCTGGGGAAGAAAGAGGAAGAGAATACAGGGGCCTGTGTTCTGGGGCCTGAGGTCTCAAACATCTGGAGAGCTAAATATGCTCTAGATCCCTTGCAAACATATGCACACCTTGTCCTAACCCAAAAAGTGTGTGTGTCTTTTAAAACCGTTACAGATGTTTTGCTGTACAAACTAGAAGTTACATTCTGGTCACTTTGGGGTTCGGGTAGAGGGCCTGGTGTGGCCCTATGACATGAAAATTGTCATTTGGACCCCTAAAGTTTGCCCTGTCTTGCTTAAATTGGTCCCAATGAGGGTATTGGGGGATATACAGGGTAAGTATGGATATTGGATTTTCCCCCCCAATGGACCATCTCCTTCATTCAGCACTGATCACTCTACCATACTGGTTCTTTCTTTATCACATCAGGTCCTTCTAATGAACATTGCTACCAACATACTGTATTTTTTTATTCTTGATAGGTACGATCTACGAAAGAGCAACGTTGGGGAGGTGCCCTCCTGTCACGGAACCATTCCTTGGAAGAGGAATTTGAAAGAGCCAAAGCTGCTGTTGAGGTATGTGATGTCTTAGCAAATGTCCTACTAGAAACCCATCTGGGAAATCAATCTGCTAATGTGATAGGCAGTAGCTTTCGAATTTAACTCTGTACATCAATTAAAAGGGCAACCCAGAATTAGGCAAATGAAGCTAAAAAAAGAAATGGTGAATCTGTTGTTTAACATGATCCTCAGCATGTTTTTTTTAAGTAGCCCATGTTAATATCAGGGGTTTTAGAAGTGTTGCCTAACAATGTTTCTAACATTAGCATGTTAAAAACACAAGAATGCTTTGCTTTGCATGCCTGAAAAATATTGTCTACATATACATACCCTCCAATATTTCACAAATGAAGACCAGGACATATATGGCCAAGCAGCATCACAATGTGGACCTGAATTCTGCATGTGCTACTTAGCTATAAGATAGTTAAGTAGCATCTCACAGCCAGACACTACCCAAACATATTTTACTGGGCATCAGCCATGTGGAGAGACAGGGGTCTGTTCTGCTGGTAATCGAGGCATAAGTGGATAATGTTTCCATCCACATCCCAGCTGATCATTACAACCCCATTGGTTAATGGAGAGGGGTGGTGGAAACATCATTCATCCTCATCTTGATCACCAGCAGGACAGACACCCTTTTTTCTACACAGCTGATGCACATTAAAGTAGCTGATGGGGGGAAGTTACAATCACGGCAATAGTGCCACAATTGTGACTATGTAGGAACTGTGAATACATGTCTGCTATGGATGTATAACTCCAGGTTATGCATCCATAACTGATCTTGAATTCCAGCTTTGGTCAAGATGGCAAAAGTAAATCATGACAAAGAACAGACAAGGAGAGGCTGCAAGTGTTTGTTTAGAAGGGCAAGATTTCACCAATTTCTCTCATCTCCCTTCTCTGGCTTGACTGCAAACTGCTTTTGCAGTTTGAACTCAGCTTACAGGATCTGAGGTAAGCTGAGGACAAAGATGGAAAGTGGAAAGAGGAGAGGGAAACTGGGACATTTTAGAGTCAGCTGAAAAAGTGTGACAACAGAAGATTCATTGGGATTGTCCCTGTCAAATTAGGACAGTTGAAGGGCATGCATACTGTATTTTTGAGGCCAAATAACTGGGGGAAATGTTCTGTTGTCAACCAAAAGGTAACACATCAAAGCAGCTTTTTCCTTCAAGATTAGTTGACCTAGAATTGATCCTATCACTTCCAACCATCATTGTCATTTGCCATGCTAGCTGGAGATGATGGGACGTAGTCCAAGACACCTGGAGGTGTGTTGTAAGTTTGGGAATCACGGTATTAATGGATGTGATAAAAGAGAAGCTCCTGGAATTGCACTGTGCCACTTTTCGGTAAAAAAGTGAAATGAGGTGACGAGAAGGTTGCTGTGCACCCATAGGTTGAGTGGCTTAGATTCTACACAGGGCAGGACCAGTGGAGAAGGCCTGGAAAAAGCAGTGGCTGAGGAAAAAAGGTAATGGAGGGAAATGGCTCCTTTACTTATCAAACCTTAAAGAGAGCCAGCATGATGTAGTGGTTGTGAGTGTTGGACTACATCTCTGGAGACCAGGTTTCGAATCCCTTCTCAGTCATAGAAATCCACTGGGTGACCTCAGGTAAGTCATACTTTTTCAGCCACAGAGGGCGGCAAAGACAAACCCTCTCTGGACAAGTCTTGTAAAGAAGATCCCATGATAGAATCATAGAATCATAGGTTTGCCTTAGGGTCACCATAAGTCAAAAATGACATGGAGTCACACAACAACAACAACAACAACATTATTATTATTATTATTATTATTATTATTATTAAACGTACTTACCAATCCAGGTATATGGTTCTTTTACTTATCAAAGTTTCTTTATATTAAGTCAATTATAAAAGAGAGTTACAAAGTTATAAATAACAGCATTAAGCATAGGTATTCATAGCAATGCATAGTTGTTAGGCAAGCAATTTTCTTATGCTCTTATAGCAAAAGTTTAACAAAGTTATATTTCATATGCAAGCTATGACAAAATATGAGCAAAGCTCTGTCACATAGGGCACCAACCAGATCTAAATCAAGCTAAACAGATTTTCCAGCAAGGAGAAACTGTTCCTCTCTGCTCTGGTTGGAGCTTTATAGAAGATTTCCACCATGCACATGCATGACTTTACCAGACAAGAAAGCCACATGTCCCCAGCATTGCTGATCTCCAAAACCCAGTTTGAAGCCATAGTAAGAATAAAAGTTTGTTGTTTCTGTTCCTATACGACAGGATACAGATGTGTTGGCAGGATTAATATGTGCATGCAAGTGCCTAGTTTAATTGGTTTTTTGTCCTTTCTATAAACCATAAGCCCCTGTTAAACCCTGGCTCAACTTTTGCAGAAAATTTTGCTTGATCAGGACTTGCAGTACCAACTTTAGATGATTCCCAGATCCTCCTTATTTTTTTAATAAGGCACACATAAATTAATGTAAAGCTGTACTGTGGGTAGTGGTTTTATGGATGCAATTGGCTTCTAAAGAATTTTCTACTTCAGGCAGTCCAGACTGAGCAATATTTGCCATATTCTCTTAGCCCCACCATCTTCATGGGTATGGTTGGTGAAACACAAGAAAGGCCTTCTCGGTGACTGCTCCTGAACTTTGGAACTCCCTCCCTAGAGAAGTTAGAATGGCTCCCTCCTTGCTCTCCTTCAGTTAGCTGTGAATATATATATTTTTTATGCAGATAAGCTTTTAGAGTTGAAGGCTTTAAAAAGAAAGGGGTCTAAGAGCTGTATTATTTTTAAATGTATTGTTTAACATAATTGAAGTATATGTTTTCAATATGGTTCATAGTTTAATTTTGTTGCTGACTTTTTGTTCTGTTCTGTTCTGTTTTTATGTTCCAGTCTTGGGAAGAAGGCAGAATATTAATAATGTTAAATAGCAACAACAATAATAGTAATTATAGGACAGCAAATCAGCTTAGCACCAACCAAAGTGTGAGGCATATAGCTCTCTCCTTAAGAACTTTGCTGCCACGTCCAAGCATTGCTGTCTGAGGCAACTGCCACAGTGGTCTTGGAAGGAGACAAAACTTTACATTAAATTTGTTTGTGCATTGTCGTTCAGTGGATTCCAGTAGACCATCACAAGATAGATGCAAATGCACACCACATCAGTTATGCGTTCAGAAGTGTCATTGACTAGGCAGATTTCCCTTGCCAGAAAAGGATGCTTGAATTTAGACTTTTGCTTCTTTGCATTTACTTCGAATGTCCTTCCCTCTCTACTGGTCCCTCCACTCCTTCTCTTCTGGCAACAACCTTCTGGCTCCAGACTTGTTTGGAAATGAAACTGAATTTGTGAATGAGCCTTGAAAAATCAGTTTATTTGGAATCATCTGTGTGTGACAGAATATAGAGTCAAAAGCTCAGTCATAAGTAGCTTATATTAACATCATCCAGTAAATTTGTTGAAATCCATGACTGCAAATCAAGTTGAGGAAGATTTGTTATTCTCTCATTTCTGTGTGATTGTGTTTGCTTATTTCTGCCTGGCTACAGTCCAAAAGGGCCAATGAAGGCTGACACTACACCTGTTTTATTTTCCCACTCACACATTTTCTTTGAGATATTTGTCATTCCGTTTGCAGTCCTCTTGTTTTTGTTTTATTTTCTTTGGCAGAAAAACAAATAATTTAACAACCTGTATGTGGCTTAAGGGGTGAATCCACCCATCACATCTTCAGAGGTCTTGGTGGGAATCTTCCATTGTACGTTATGGCAAGACTGTCCTAGACTCTGAGATATATATTTCTAGACATGAGGAAACATCTTTAGAGAAGTGTAATGCAAAATCTAACTGGCTTAGTGAGAACCTTGCTTATAACTATAGATCCTAGCAGTGAGCCCAGTTCTAGGGGATTGAGATCCACTCCACTCCCAGAAAATTTGTGTTAAGAATTCAAGTACATGTGGCCAAATGTGTGATAGAAATGTTAACAGCGATTAAATTTTCACCAGTTGGTAGAAGGGAATATGTGATACTCCTAAGCGCTTATGTGAAACTTTTAAGAATATCCTACAACTCCTTGCAAAGCACAACAATATCTACCCATTTATTTATTTGCTTATTTAGACTTATATCCTGGCTTTCTCTCATCAGTGGGACTCAAGGGGGTTCACACAAAAAATATTAAAAAGGGAGACAGATAAACACATATTCTGGCTAGCATCCTGTTAGTGACATGCACAAGTGTAAATAGATGTACACCTATGAGCAGCTCTGTTTTGTTGTTGTGATGGTTGGTATTCTCTTTCTTCCTCTGCAAAGGACCAAAGCCCAATCCAGGACACACTGTTCTTCTATGATAGTCCCATACTCCATGCCCATTCAGTGGCTGGGGGAGACTGGTGGGCACTGGAGACCATCCACTTATCCCAGTGGATCTTGGAAGATGATGTCATTGTTCTGCCTCTGGCTATAGGGGTATTGGGTGCATCTACACTGTAGGAATAATGCAGTCCAATACCACTTTAACTGCCATGGCTCCATCCTACAGAATCCTGGGTTTTGTATTTTTGCCAGGCACCAGCACTCTTTGGCAAAGAAGGCTAAAGACCTAGTAAAGCTGCAAATCCCAGGATTTCATAGGATGGAGCTACAGCACTTTTCTAGAGTGTAAATGCACACAAAGCCAAATGTTTCTCCAAACCCTATGCTGTCCACCAGCCACTGAATAACTGTGGAGCAGGACTGTTGCCTCAGAACAGTCTGTCCTGGAGATGATGAGAGGGGAACTACTGTATAGTGTTATTCCCAAAATGGCAGAAAATCCTCATCCCTGATAGTAAATATGCTGTAATGAAAAAAGTAACCATTTGTTGTCCTTCCACAACCCCCATCTTCAGAGTAATAGTCCAACACTCAAACCACTATGCCACACTGCTACCCAACGTGAATGTCTCGCTCCTTCCTATGTTAGGACTAACAATATCCTTAGGGTTCTGGTCATTGTTCCATGCAACTTGGACAAATTCACAAACTTGGATGGCAAAAGAGCCAAACCAATTCCATTGGGGTACAGTAACATTGAAGCTGCAGTGTGGTTTCAAAAACAATGATATCACCAGGAGCACAAAGACTGCAGAATTAACATAGTTTGACACCACTTTAAATGTCATGGCTCAGTGCTATGGAGATCTGGGATTTGTTGTTTTGTGAGCTATTTAGCCTTCTCTGGCAGAGAGCTCGGGTGCCACAACCAAACACCAGGATTCCATAGGATGGCACCATGACAGTTAAACTAGTGTCAAAGTGCCCTAATTCTGCAGTGTGGCAGCAGCCAAAGTGTCCCTTCTCATCCTCACTTGGAACTGTGTTTTCCCCCTTTTCTTTTCCACAGACTAAAATGATATGCACATAACACACCTCTCCATATTAAATGGACAGGTCCTGATCCAGATCAGCCCCATTACTAGGGATGATTATATTTTCTCTGCATTTCAAGCCAAAATATGAATAATTTAAATGGCAATCTCTGTGTAAAGTATTGTAGACTAATGGTACTGTAGGGATATCATAAATATAATAATGTGTTACTGAGATAATTCATGCAGAGCGCTCTGAACACTTGAAATGTATTATGTATAAATATAATGTAAAGTATTTTTTTACTTTATATCAAAGTGCTTTATAATTCCATAAACCCACAATTTGTTTTCTGCAACAGATTTTGTGCTTTGTGAATTTTAGGAGTTTTTCTCTCTGATTCCTTTGTGACTGGAAGTGAGGAAATGCTTTTATCTTTAAATAAAACTTAGCCTCCAGATAGGCACAAAATCCTAGCAGCTCCACTATTCAATTATGACACATTCGAACAAAAATAAAGAAACTCTTTAATAGCTTTCTTTCTCTAAAATACTTTACCTAGAGAGATAATTAAAACAACTTCTTGTTATAGTAGGCAAAGACAAAGAGAAAGAAGCAGCCGTTGGTGAGGAATGTAATTAAAAGGCTGCTTAAGTAAAATTTGAATTGGAATAAAGTGAAAAGAAACCCTGTTACATTTAATTGATTGGTGTTTTCAGGGCATTTTGTAACCTGGTTGTATTAAATCTAAGTGACTGTATTAAATTGTCACCTAGGGTTAATGAGGAAACACAGAATTAAGAATTAAGAATGTTAAGACTGCAAGGAAGTGGTGTCAGTCTTTACTGGTTAGTACCAACTAATGTAAAGCTATTGAATCAGCTGTTGAATGGTGAGTCAACATCTAGCTAAATCTCATTGATTCAGTGGTTCTGTTGTTGTGTGCCTTCATGTCATTTCTGACTTATGGCGACCCTAAGGCAAAGCTTTGACAGGGTTTTCTTGGCAAGATTTATTCAAAGGGGCTTTCCTTTTTCCTTTGTCTGAGGCTGAGAGAGTGTGACTTGCCCAAGATCATCCACTGGCTTTCCATGACCAAGTGGGGATTTGAACCCTGGTCTCCCAGAGTCATAGTCCAACACTCAAACCACTACTCCACACTGGGTCTCAGTGGTTCTACTTTAATTGAATTCAGTGATTCTTACAATTCACAAGCAATGGTGAGCAGCTTTTAAGAAGCTTTATACTGTATATCCAATCTATCTTCTGGTCATTTTTGGACTATTATAGTGCTATAGTGTATTGGTGAAATAGCACTTTTGCACTATAGCACTTTAACTCTACAAAAAAAAAAAATACAATTAAGAGAGGAAAAATATGCCCTTCAAACCATAGGTGCACTTCAAAAACTCCTGTTTTAAAAAAATATTTGGAAGACCCCTAGTGCAGATCTCATAAATCATTATGAGAAACAAAACGACAGGAAAAACGCACAAAGCTACTATACTGGGAGAACTCATGCTTCTTTAGACCAATATGGAATAGCTGTTAAGAATTTTGGTTACCAAAAGAAATCAGTCTCAGTTTCTATTTTTACATTACTATGAGGGTGAAATCCTTTGGAGAATAGTTGTGCATAGTACTAAGTTCCTTAGGAAAATGTAAACATAATGTGGGAGCCAGCATGGTACAGTGGTTTGAATGTTGTACTATGACTTTGGAGACTAGGATTTGAATCCTCACTCAGTGCCAGACCCCCCCCCCCCCCCAGCGTACACTTCCCTTGTGTCAAGGAAAACAGGACTTGTGAAAAGTAACAGCTTTTATTGAACCAGAAGCATTACCAGTTGAAGAGTTACTTCTATTGTCCAGACTAAAGCTTGATACAAACACAATACTTTTATAATGGTCTCCCATCCTCCCTCCCCCCCAGAGTCAATATGACAAAGAATTGGATCCCTTTTCCCATGCTAAAGCCATGATGTAACTCCAGTGTCCTCTGGTCCGGGAAGCTTGGCACAGTCTCTGGAAAACAATCAAGTTCCCATCCGCTTTATCTCTACTCATGCACCTGTGTCCTTGATGTAACACAGCCCATCTTGTTTAATGTCTGTTCAGTCCAACAATTCAGCATTGTGTGTGTGTATTAAACTATATAACTATATGACTGTCCAAACCTACATTAATGTTGTATTATATATGTAACTACCTTAACCCCCATCTGTGAAATAACAAAATAACTTCTATTTCATATATAGCCCATCTTCTGCCTCCTTTCACCAAAGACTTGTTTTAAACTCAGGCCTCTGCTGGTAGGTCAACTCCCTAAACATTCCTTTCTAACAAGCACACATTCTCCAGTCATGATCTAAATCACTTTCTCTCTGGCCTAGTCTAGTAACTTCTATCCAAACACATTATTGATGCCTAACATTCTATTCAACTATTACCCCTCTAAAACAAACAAACAAACAGCTTCATTTATATACCGCTTCATACCCTTAATGAGTGTCTAAGCGGTTTACAATTGTAAGCTATTTGCCCCCCAACAATCTGGGTACTCATTTTAGCGACCTCGGAAGGATGCAAGCCTGAGTCGAGCTTCAGCCCTTTGCTGGTCTTGAACTCGCCACCTTATGGTTTTGAGTGAGTGGCTGCAGTACAGGCATTTAACCACTGCGCCACCTCTATCTATTAACTATTAATCTAAATCCAAACCGATAACCCTCATGGTATGAATCCCTGAATGAATACCTCAATCAATTAATGAATGAAGGGATTCATGACATTCAGTCACAGAAACACTTTGGGTGACCTTGGGCAAGTCACACACTCTTGGCCACAGAGGGAAGCAAAGGCAACCCCCCCCCCCAAAAAAAAATCTTGCCAAGAAAACCCCTTGATAGGTTTGCTTTCAGGTTGCCATAAGCCAGAAGCAACTTGAAGGCAAATATCAACAAAACGTAATGCCAGTGGGTAGTTTCTAGGTAACATTAAAAAAAAATGAATACCCATTATTTCAGCTATGTCAGTTGGCATGAGAAGGGATTGCAAAGTACATGGTTAGTATGTATAACTTCCCAAATAAAATCTCTGGTAATTCTAGAAATTCTTCAGGGAGGCAGAAACTATAGCTGAAATGTTATTTTTCAGATTTTTTTTTTCTTTTATGGAAGTTCTTTCTATCTGAAAAAGAAATAGTTTTGCAAAATGTTCTCCAAATTTTTTTTGCCCTTTTTAAATCTTGGAAGCTATTTTTCTTCCACAATAACCCAGAACAATGCTATTTCCCAGGCCACTGTGATACAGTTAGATGGCTGAGCTTTTGATAAACAAGTTCTCCTGCTGCCACTTCAGTTGTTTATGGTGGTAGCAAAGAAACAGATCCACAGAGAGAAATGCATTTTGCTGCTATGAATTTTAATAGTATCCCCCTCCCTCCTCCCCGGAAAAACAGTTAAAGCATCCCCAACACACACATTGAGAACATTCAGCAAAATTCCTCCAGCTCCACTGTCTGAAAAATTGATGGAAATTTCTAAAATGTAATTTTGAGTTGTCACTAGCGTTGCCAGATTTTCAAAATAGACATGACAGACCATTGAAATTCATGACATGCTATGTTGTCAATCAAAAAGTTGCTTTTTAAAATATATTCTTTATTAAATATATACAGGTCATACAAGAAAACAGTGAAGAAGCTAAACTGATTGAAATAAAGAGAGAGAGAGAATCATATGCACATCACTATATAAATATACAAGTCACCAGTATTACCATATACTGTACTCAGTTTCCATTTTTTGAAATCACTGAGCCATACATCTTTAAGTTTAATCTTCTTGATTCTTTCTTTGTTTCCTGTTTATATTTACATGCTCACTCCTTCATATCTATCTTTCCCTTAATGATATTTTAGTCAACTTGGCCATCCTCTTCCTTCTCACTTTCTCGTATCTTCTCATCAACATACTTCATCATTTGTTACTTTTTCCTACTTGTTGCTTCATATCCATCTATCCCTTTTTATCCTACATGCTAATATTTAAATGAGAAAATCAGGAAGTGGCTATTAACTAGTTTGTATTCTGCCTAAATACAAAACAAAAGTATTGATTTCAATTAACTCAGCAGTGTGTTTGTCTATAAAATTAACCTCTATTGTTCACATTCATAAATTACAGGGCCCACACATTGCTGTCTTTAGAAAGAGTCCGCATCAAAAAATATAAAATTTTTGGCCTCTATTTTTCAGTCTATATAAAGAGGAAATCTTTTCAACCCTTAAATAGGGAACAGCAGGTTTTGCAGTTTTATATATCATGACTTCTCATTTTGAGCAAATCCCTTGTTATAGTTTGATTTTTGTGGGAAAAAGTAAAGGGGCTGAAAGAAATGATCTTATCCCATTCCAGAAGTTATCCATGCAGACAATGCACACAGATGAAACAGCAAGAAAATGCTGCACTCTGGGGCTCAACACCAGAGCAAAAAGAAAAAAAAGAAAAATCCCTAACTGCTCTGGTTCAAGCTGGAAAGAATAAACTATTGCATTGTGTGTGGGCTGCACAGAAGTGTGGAGAATGCAGGGAGGCCCACGTGGCCACCAGTAGCTATAACTTTTGTCACCTGCCTGCAAATTGGTTACACAAGCGCTGTAATGGTCAGCTGCACCATTAATCCATTGCACAGCTCATGGAGTAAAATGACAACAAACATGTCGGATTGCCAGCAATATAGTGGAATTAATAAAAACATTAACAAACTGACTGGTCCAACAGGGGGCATGGGGGGAAAGGGGAGAAAGGGAGTAGACATAATTGCTGACTAGGTGCTTGTTGTTCTAGGAAGGTTGGAGGTTGTCTTGAATCTCCATGAGCTGGGCCACCATGGTGGCAACCCTTGACAAACTACAGGGGGCAAGCAAGATAAAAAGGGGGGGGCTCTGTCCGGAAAAGCAGCCAAATGGCTGATTAGACCAGCTCAGTTCCGAAAGAAACAAACTACCAGGTGGCAGAGCCAGTGCAAAGCAACAGACAAAGTCTCTGATTCTAAATCCAGAATCACAAGAGGTATTACCAAAAGATTTGTCAAGAAGTTCAAGGTCCAGGGTATCAGATAGGCAGGTCCATAAGGCAGTCCAAAGGTCAAGGGTTCCAGAAAGTCAAGACAGGTCAGCAGCCTAAGAAGCAAGGTTTCAGTCCAAAGAGCAACAGGAGCCAGAGTCAGAGTACAGAGTACTTTCCCCAAGAAAGTCAGATAATCACTGGCAACTAGGCAGTCATCCTGCAGCTGCTTATATGGGCATGCTGCAGGCATTCGGGTGTGTCTGATTGCCAGCGCATTTCTGATAAAGCCTCCGCAACCTTTGAAGGCACTCCCTTTTAGCTCAACACTGACTGAAGGTACGCACACTCCCTTGATCTTCCTCCATGTCCAAAGATTCTGCCACAGGGAGACTTGGCTGCTGAGCCTCTTGACTCTGATGGAGCAGGCACAGCAGAGCTAGGGTCAGACTCAGGCTTAACAGCTGCACTCAGATCCCATAAACTTTGTCACATCCTCTGAGTCCTCTGAGTGCTCCTCCAGGCTGGGCCTGACAGGCTCCATGATCTTGCTGTGCCACTGAACACGCTGATGTGCCATACAGGCAGTTGATCAATTGTGTGCTCACGCGGGGTGTCCTATGGGCTGTTGCCCTTTGCACATGTGTTTATGGTAGAACAGAAAAAGTAATGGCATGGTGGCTGTTTGTAGCCATGATTGCTCTGTTATAGTGGGTCCATCCTCACAGCATGAGTGGGCCAGTAGGATCTGTGCATTGGCTGTTGACCCATTTTGGGAGCTCATAGCGCAGTTAGTGGGTTCTCCCTGCAAATGTGGAAACCCCAGAGGTAAGCTGGCTTTCCCCCTCCATTTGCTTTCTGCTGAAGTTGCATTTCAGTTGAATTGCACTAAATCAATTGATGATTCAGCACTTATATAAGTTGGTCTAACCTAGTTGAAAATAGTAATTGGATTCAGACCCAGGAAAGTCACTTTTTAGACTCTGTCCTGACTAATTTGTACATTTGTGTGCCTGGGGCTTTTATAAGGCAGCTGCCTGTGCTACACACCCATCTTTGGAATTCTCAGTACAGTTAACTTTTGTTGTTAGCAGAATGCTGGCTGCATTAAAACAAAGCCTGCACTGCTAAAAACAAATGTTGCCTGTGAGATAAAAGGCTTTTGGTTAAAGATGCCCACTGTTGTATTTGAGAAGAAACATTAATTATAGGGAGCCCAAACCCTTGTACTAAGGATATTTGGCCAGCTTCCTTCCTGGAGCAAAGAACTGAGGCTGACTCAAATTTCAGTGATCCAGCTTGGATGGAAATATCTCTGTAATTAAATCAAAGTATCCTGTGAATGAGCATGAGGATGGATATGCAAATCTAAATAAATTTATCTTGGCAATGCCAGGCTTAGAGAAGATTCCTCTCATGCTTCATAGAAAAAGAGCCAGAGTTGTGACTGTTTAGTATTCCAGGGCTTCCTCCTAACAGGCAATAAATCTTTGTAGCTATTTGCCATCAAGTTGACTTTGCCTTATGATATTCTTATGAATGAAAGACTTCCAAGAGATCCAATTCTTAACTGCTCTGCTCAGGTTTTGTAGGCTCAAAGCCATGAGTGGCCTCCTTGTACTGAGGCCATCATCTTTTCCTGCTGCCTTTCACTTTATCAAGCAAGATCATATTTTACATTGAGTTATGTCATTCTATATGTCTAAAGTGTCTTGCTTATTTTAAATTTACAAGATGACAGCTAGATCCCTGTTGGTGTCTTAAGCATGCCTAGGTTCCCCTGTATAACAGGGTGGCGCAGTGGTTAAATGCCTGTACTGCAGCCACTCACTCAAAACCAGAAGGTGGCGAGTTCAAGACCAGCAAAGGGCTGAAGCTTGACTCAGGCTTGCATCCTTCCGAGGTCGCTAAAATGAGTACCCAGATTGTTGGGGGCAAATAGATTACAATTGTAAATGAAGCTGTTTGTTTAACAAATTGTAAGCCGCTCTGATAGTCTTGGCTGAAGAGCGGGGTATAAATAAAAAACATTATTATTATTATTATTATTATTATTATTATTGGTAGTACATTTTTGTCTGATGCTGAATGTCCACAGTTAGCTTAAGGTCATGGAAACAGAGTCAAAATACCATTGAGTATACATTGAGCTGAAATGTGCACTCTGAGCCAATGCTGACATTAGCAGTTCCACTCCCTCAGTTGCATAATCCATTGTGCATTAAGTTGTACAATGTTGCTATTCAGCCCAAGAATCAATTGGAACAATCAATGAGTAACTCTACATGCAGAGATTTACACTATGTAGGAGCACTGTATGGTGTGTATATGCAAGACATACTTCTTTGAGTTTGTTTCATTGCTAACCTGCTTTTTCACCAAGTGATCCATATTTTACTGTTATATTACTCTGTGTTCTCTGTGTTTTCCTGGTTGTGAATGGTTACTGTTATGTGCCTTCATGTCATTTCTGACTTATGGCAACCCAAAGGTGAACTTAACATGGGGTTTTCTATGCAAGAAAACCTTTGCTTTCCTCTGAGGTAGAGAGAATATAACTTGCTCATTGACACCCAGTGAGCAGGGATTCAAACCCTGTTCTCCAGAGTTGTAGTGCAAATCTCAAACCACTACATCACAATGATTGTGAATACCACATTTTAATTAACAAACAGCTAATTTTGTGTATCCAGAGTAGTTCTGGATTATTCCTAGAGCTTCAGGTGAAGATTTACAATTCGGTCTTTTTTATTTTGTGTCCAGGAGAAACAGGACACAACAGATGAGAGACACAGTAATCTCGCATTGTCCCCAAAGTACACACATAAAACTTTATTGCTTAGACTTTATTAAAGAGGATGGGCAAGGGGCACATATCAGTTTTATTTAAACAGGCACCCTCAACATGATCCTCCTGGATAGAAGCTTCTGACTGGATAAAGTTAGCTAGTTTGTATACGGACTTCTCCAGACATCATTTAGGGAGTTGTCTTATGTTAATGTAGAGCATATTATGCTGCCCCTTCATCTTCATCAGTGTCAGGGGGGCACAGGGGGTACACACCGCACCAAGTGACACCCTAAAGGGGGGGGTGACAGCACTGCCCCTCAAACACCTACATTTTGGCAGAAACAGGCTGTGGCATTCATCTGCTTCCCTTTGAAATGCTTTAAGACATAGTGGGAGGGGAGGGGTGCTCAGCAGGAATAGAAAGGAGTGGTCCAAGAATTTTTTAAAATTAAAATTCATTCCTTCCAGGGAAGCTGGAAGTGACCTTTTTGGAGGACTTTAAACAGGGTTGGACGGGCATCTCTCAGGTGTGCTTTAGTTGTGTGTTTCTCCTTAGAGAGGGCTAGACTAGTGGTCCATGTGACCCCTTTCCAACCCTACGATTCTATAATCTCTTCCAGTTTTATGGCTATTTATTTACTTATTTGTTAGGTCAAAACAAGATACTGCAAAGAGGGGAAGTCATGTGTTTTAGGCCAGAAGTATACCACCAAGTCCAATTCTTTTAAGGTGGATGGGGGGGGGGGTTGGAGACCATATAGATAGTAGTTGGAGGCTGAATGCAGGCAAGGACCACAGTGTCTCCACTGTTGCAGTCATGTACTCCAGAAATTGAAAGATGCTTGGTTTTCTATTAAAGTAGAGAAGCATAGGGACAGACCTGCATATTTGTTTGTAAATTTGCATCCCACCTTGCTATCACTGGTGGTCAAAGAGGGGTGGCCTCTCCTGAAATGGCACAATTAGGCTACAGGTTTTCAACCAGATGCTTAAAAATTTTATAGAAAAGTATTCCTCAGTACAACTGTACTGTAGAAGAAAAGGACAGTATCACTGAGCAAGGATGTGGCAGTTTTAAATTTGCAGTCTGGACTAAATATGTATCATTATCAGTTGGAGTTATTTAATGTTCACAGTTTGGAGGTTTTTATTTAATTGTTTAATTATGATTGATTGAATGATTGTAATAAATACTTTAATCCTAGCTATAATTTGTATAAAGATAATTTATTATAATTAAATAAATAAATAGAAATGGTCAGCAGGAGATACCACAAAAGAAGTCTGTCTGTCTTTTCTTTCTTTCTTTCTTTCTTTCTTTCTCAATTTTTAAAAATATTTTTGGGTTCCCTCCCCCTTTTTTCATCTTCTCTCCAGTCAGACACAGAATTTTGGGATAAGATGCAAGCAGAATGGGAAGAAATGGCTCGCAGAAACTGGATTTCAGAAACCCAAGAAGCACAAGGCCAAGCAGCTGTTTCCATTAATGAGAAGGTAATACTGAAGGCACCAGGTCCTGACTTATCTTGGAAGCTAATCAGAGTCAGCTCTGTTTAGTACTTGGATGGGAAAATACCAGGTGCTGTAGGCTATATTTCAGAGGGAGGAACTGGCAAAACCACCTCTGAACATTCCTTGCCTAAGAAAACCCTAGGAAATTCATCGAGTCTCCATAAGTCGACAAGTGACTTGAAGGTACATACACACAAAGGACTCTTTCAAACGGGGAGGAATTTCTTCCAACTCCGAATGGAGCCAATGCGGATTTATGTAAATTCGCTTGTTTAGCGAATTTACATGAACCCCTGCTCCGTTCGGAATTACTTCCCATTACCCGAAAATAACCCCCTCCTGCCCGAATTTGCATGCGAAGCTTTAATTCACAATAAGGCAAAACCCATGATTGCATTCGAATTGGCTTCCCTCTTGCCCGAATTTGCATGTGAAGAGTTAATTTGCAATAACATAAAACCCATGATTGCATTCGAATTGACCTTAAATTATACTTCCAATTTAGCCTTGTATGAAAGAGTCCAAAGCTGAAGGCCCAGTGATGCTTCCAGCTATTTTCCATGCAATGTTAAAACAATGTACTAGCATTATGGTGTGGGGTTCTGTTGCACAAGTTAAGGGACTTGAAAGCTGAGGTGGAAAAAGAGAAAGAAGAAAGAGAGAAGGAGGAAAAAGAGAAGGAGTTGCCCCAGCCAGTAATCATGGATGATGAGTGGTGTCTGCCAAAAACTACTATAGGGCCATTTGTGCTATTGCCTTTTACACTCATACACATACACACTCCAAAAAACTTTGAAGCTTCACAAGGAAGCAAGACCATTTAATTGTATGTAATTTAATCCACAATCTAATGTACATTTATTTGGGAGTAAGCCCTCCTAAAGTAAATTGAACTTTCTGTGGAGTGTACATAGGATTGCACTGTAAACTAGTTCCTTGTTTCATTGACATCATCAATTCTCTGTTCCAGGGCTATTATTTTCATACAGAAAACCCTTTCAAAGACTGGCCTGGTGCTTTTGAGGAAGGACTGAAAAAGCTGAGGGAAGGGGATTTGCCCCTCACCATTTTATACCTGGAGGCTGCAATTCTCCAAGATCCACATGATGCTGAGGTATCCACTCTGATTGATATTCTGGAAGTTAAACTTGTTTTGTCAGTAATGGAAAGAGAATCTTTTAGCATTATGGCTTAATGTCATGCAGGGGCATGATGTTCCTGATCAATAAAAAATGAAGGAGATTATCCCAGTATATTGAAATGGAGAATATAATTGTACAAAATGAACCCATGCTTTGTAGATGGAAGAGAACCTCCAGTTAATCTGCAATTGCATCAGGGTTTTGTTTTGTTTGTTTGTTTGTTTGTTTTTTGTTAGAATAGAATACGTGTTTATGGTGGTCATAGCTGAAATAAGTCTGGTCTCAGTTAAAACAGAACTATTGAATCCATGATATTTATGTAGAAGACTCACTCCCTATTCATTGGGTCATAGAATCATAAAGTTGGAAGAGACCACAAGGGCCATTCAGTCCAACCCCTCATTAAGCAAGAACTCACAACGAAAGCCATCCAGCCTCTGTTTAAAAAATCTCCAAAGAAGGAGACTCCACCACTCTCCGAAGAAGTATGTTCCATTGTCAAACAGCTCTTACTGTCAGGGAGTTCTTCCTAATGTTGATGTGTAATCCCTTTTCCTACAGTTTGAATCCATTTGTTCCATGTCCTATTCTCTTGAGCAGCAGAAAACAAGTTTGCTCCATCCTCAATATGACACCCCTTCCAACACTTAAACTTAAACATCATGCCTTCCCTTCTCCAGGCTAACCATACCCAGCTCTCTAAGGACTCTTTCAAACGGGGAGGAATTTCTCCCAACTCCGAATGGAGCCAATGCGGATTTATGTAAATTCGCTTGTTTAGCGAATTTACATGAACCCCTGCTCCGTTCGGAATTACTTCCCATTACCCGAAAATAACCCCCTCCTGCCCGAATTTGCATGCGAAGCTTTAATTCGCAATAACATAAAACCCATGATTGCATTCGAATTGGCTTCCCTCTTGCCCGAATTTGCATGTGAAGAGTTAATTTGCAATAACATAAAACCCATGATTGCATTCGAATTGACCTTAAATTATACATCCAATTTAGCCTTGTATGAAAGAGTCCTAAGTCTCTCCTCATAAGGTGTGGTTTCCAGACCCTTCTCCATTTTGGTCACTCTGTTCTGGACAAACTCCAGCATGTCTACATCCTTTTTGAATTGTAGTGCTCAGAACTGGACACAGTATTCCAGGCGTCAAGTTCTGGACACCACAATATAGGGCCTACCTATATGATTCTCCTTTGAGTGTGCCTAATCAATAGAATTCAGGCATAGTTTGTGCAGTTGTGTCTTGGATCCGTGAGATTAGGTTGCACCTAATGAGGTTGGAGAAGTAGAATATGGAAGCATTATTTTTGGAGTGTCTCCCAGCCAGAATGGCAATTGGGATTCTTGGAGCTGTAATCCAGAAAGTCCCTAAAATCTAGGAGGGGATGTTGTGGTTTACAGAAATCAAAAATCCGAGCCAGTTTGTTTGAAAAAAAAGAAAATAAAAGTTGTATCAGTTTAGTAGTTCAGTATAACATTGAGGTTATGATGAAACCTATGTATCCAATAGCACATGGGTTGTGTATAATTCCCCATTCTTATTTGCTTTTCTTACATTTTTGCATTCTTTCCTTTTGTAAAAGGATTTATCTAGGATCTTAAGAATAGTGAGGGCAGCTTTGAAAGAACTAGAAAAGATACTAAAATCCAAAGATATACAACTCAGCACAAAAGGTAGAATCATACAATCCATTGTATTCCCTATTACCGTGTATGGATCTGACAGCTGGACAATTAAAAAAGAAGATAGGAAGAAAATCAATTCATTCGAGATGTGGTGCTGGAGAAGAGTGCTGAGGGTACCATGGGGAGCCAAAAAGACAAACAAATTGGTCCTAGAGCAAGAAATCTCCCTGGAAACCAAGATGACAAAACTTAGACTGGCGTATTGGACTCATCATGAGAAGACATCAATCATTGGGGAGGGGGGAGAGATAATGCTAGATAAGGTAGAGGGAAGTAGAAAGAGAGGAAGGCCACATGCTAGATGGATGGATACTATTAAAGAGATCATGAGTTTGCAGGAGTTGGGCAGAGCAGTGAAGGACAGAGGGTCTTGGAGATGTCTCATCAGCAGGATCGCCATGGATTGAGATTGACGTGAAAACAGTTAACAACAACAGGAAGTGTCTTTAAATTTTGCTCCACCCCAAAAAAGCAGTTCTAACAAAATTTTTAGCAGTGCAATAATCCTAATATAAATCTATGTTGCAGGCTTGGCAGTTTCTTGGGATAACGCAAGCAGAAAATGAAAATGAGCAGGCAGCCATCGTCGCCCTCCAAAGGTAGACAGTATTAATTTCAGAGGACACAGTTCAGTGTTGCATGATCAGAACATACCGTAGACATTGCCATGTTGGTCTCAATAGAAGATAAATGGGATATACAAATTATTCTGAATATACATTCGGGTATCTGTGTTGTCTTTATAGCAAAATACAACAAAATTTAAAAATGCAACAGAATCCTTTATTGGCCAACCAAAATGCAGAAAATGCATCATGCAAGCTTTCAAAGGTTTCACTGGCATCTTCATCAGGTAAAAGATGGTTGCAGGGAGAATGGGTGTGGAGCTGCAGTGTAGTTCCTTCTCTAGACATAATCAGATGCTGTTCTTCCTTTGTAGAGTAATACGTGAGTGGGACCTTGTTGCTACATGCATGGCTTAGCTTCTTCTTGATCTGTGTTTACAGCATCAATCATTGCAAAATTGAGTACTTTTGCAGATACAAGTTTATACATGAAGGCTTCTGGATTGAGATTGGAAGGATCTAGAATCCTGCACACTCAGGTTACCATGTCTCATGGAAACATTTGCACATAAAACTGTAGCTGCTAAGGTGTGGGAGACCTTCGCCCTGTGCATGTTGTAGACACTTGTGGAGAGTTGTGTAGCATGTCAAGGGCAGGGCAGGATAGGTATGCAGTGTCCTACTGTGGGTTCTTGGCCTACTTTGCATAGAAGCAATAAACCTACAGTGCACCACTAATTACAAATATGATTGGAGCTGCTTGAAGTTTCATAGAAGTGAGGAGGCTGGAAAATATCAGGGGTGGGGGAGCAGAATATCTTTAATTTTCTTAACAAAGAAATAAAGTTTCTAGCAATGGCTGATCATCTGCTGTGTGGTTGGTAGCGATCAAGTCTTCCAACAGTCAGATGTCAGAATCCTCTAGCTGGCTATATTGGCAGTTAAGCTCTCAGTTACCCTGCATAAGTAATTTTGGGGGTACTGCACAAGATGGTATTCAGTACCTCCTTGCACAATGATTTTCCCCAGGCTGTGCAATGGCAACCAGCCAACATTTGGAGCAGCTCTTCCTTCCTAAAACTCAAAATGGCCTTTGACTGACCATGTGGAAGGGTGTCAGTATTGCCCACTCATGCCTTCACCCTCTCTTCTGGATCACCTGTATCCCTCCTTCCCAGAACTATTGCATTACCATGCTGCTGATGTGTTACACCTCACCAACATTAAAAGATAAAAGATCTCAGACAAAATATGGCTTGGGTTGGCTATCAGGTTCCTTGTCCCTCTCCCTCCTTAACACATGCAGAATAAGCTATGCAAGGAGCATGCCTTAGTCTGCATAATTCATACAGAATTTGAGCCATCTTGGTTTAGATACTAAAGTAGCCTTTTTTTGACAGCTCACATGTTTCCTTAAAATTATTTGCAAAGCCTTAATCTAGTATGCTATTAAATCAAGCAAATGGAAACATGGAAAGAAAGCTAACAGTGTCCAGCAAACACACAAAGAAACTCTGCAAATAAGAGACCTCTTTGGTATTCCTGGCACCAACATATTGCTTAAAGGTTTATCTCTTCATTAGACATGCTGCTTAATTGAGCTGAACTCATTCCGACAGCTTTATGGCAAATATGTTGTATCTTTACTGGTATGGTCACTTTTGCAATACAGGTTATGTCTCCTTTATCTGAAATGCTTGGGACCAGAAATGTTGTAGATTTTGGAGGTTGTTTTTTTGTTTGTTTGTATTTTGTATTTTGGAATATTTGCATATACATAATGAGATATATCTTGGAGATGGGATCCAAGTCTAAGCATGAACTTCATTTATACACATAGCCTGAAGGTAATTTTATGCACAGTAGTTTTAATAATGTTGTTCATGAAACAATGTTTCTGTACACTGAACTGTCAGAAATAAAGGTGTCACTATTCTAGCCACCCATGTGTACAATTTTGAATTTTGGAATATTTTGGAATTCTGGATAAGGGAGAATCAATCTGTACTAAGCAGATAGCAATCATCCTGCACTTTCTTCCAAAACATTAGTTATTATGCCTCATTCATGGACAAAGTCAGCTGCATCATATTCACTAGTTCCTCATACTGAGCACATACTAATCATTCCATTCATTTACCTAAGGATAATTTGATTACAATAGTCCTTTTTACACATTCCTTCCTTTCACAAGATAAACACAGTAACCAATACCACCATATCCGATAGGCTCTATTCTTGATCTCTAATATAAAGATGTAGGAACAAGGGATTTCCAAAAGAGTTGGCATGGAGTGACAGTTCTCACATTCACCCTATATACATTCACCCCATATACATGTTTTATATGTTAAGAGATGCATAACATAGCAACTGGCCATTTATTAATTAATCAAGCAGGCCTGTAGGAAATAATAATAATTCTGTTGCTTTCAGTAGTTGCAGTTTCTCTAACTGGCTGTGCAAGGTCAGTTTACACTGCAGAAATATATGAATCTTTTGGGAATTCTTCCTTTGTTAGGATGAAATTATCTTTATACAGTTTAGGAGAAAATAATAACTTAGTAGCAGAACAAGTGCTTTGACTCCCAAAGTCCCTGATGACTTCATTTAAAAGGATCAAACCTTGGAAAAGTCTCCCAGTCAGTCATATTACCAGTCAGCATTGACAATACTGGGCTGTATGAATAGTTAACAACAACAAAACAATAACTGATCCTATAGTTTAACCTGGTATAATGCAGCTTTTAAGGAAGACTGTCATGTGAGGAACCCAGTGAACTACCTGGATACATCTTCTGATTACTTTGGCAATATGTGCACATCCCCATCCAGGGCTAATAGCTGTGTGATTTTTTTGCTCACATTTAGCTTGGCTTTGAGTAAAATGATAACTTATGAAGCTGCCCATCTTGGTTAAAAGCTAAGACTGAAATCCTACATACATTTCCTTGGAACTAGGTCTCATTGAACTTTGTTAGACTCACTGCCAAGTAAATCCGCAAAGAATCATGCTGTTAATTACAACCAAAAAATAAAATAAAATAAAGCCAATCTATTTTTTCCTTAAAAATACATTCCTTTATAGGCTTACCTCACGTCTCAAAGCACTGCATTTTAATTAACAGGCTCCATGCCAGAGAGGCATTGAATTAATACAGTCTTCCTTTCTTCCACTCAGGTGCTTAGAGCTTCAGCCAAACAACTTGAAAGCACTGATGGCATTGGCCGTAAGCTTTACAAATACTGGCCATCAGCAGGAGGCCTATGAAGCACTGAGAAGCTGGATCAAGCAAAATCCCAAATATAAGTACATAGTGAGGAGCAAAAAAGGGTCTCCAGCATTGACTAGGCGAATGTCAAAGACAACCAATGAAAGGTAATTGTTTAATTATCTGGAGTTATCATGAGTTACATCTGGGACGTTAAAATGTGAAGTATCTGGATGATAACCTAAATCTTTGTTCTTTGAAGAGTGAAGACTAGTGTGTCTTATGGGAGGGATAAATTCATGAAATGTTGCAATTTCTAAAATGCAAAGAGCCTTGGACATATATCTTGAATGCTGCCATATCTGTACAGGCCAGAGCCATACAGAACTAGGCAGGTGGGAGATCTAGGGATTCCTGTTACAGACCAGACTTATTGATGGCCAACTTTGCAGTCAGCAAATAAGCCTTTGAATTACACAGCATAACCTGGTGAAACGTATAGAGTATATCATAAGATGTTATACAGGAAGCTAGATGTAATAGTGTATGTATCAATGATAATCTGGCAGCAGCTTAAGTTTGGGGAATATGCCTCAACAGATGAGACTGCATTATTTGATGCATAAATGGGGCTTTTTAGATTGGCAGAAAGTGTGACATGAAGTTGCACTTTCCTTAATGCTTAGCAGCTAGACTGCAAGCCCCAGGTGTGCATTTAAAAGGTACAGGGCTGCTAGACTGAGGGGTTTGGGAACGACTTTTCTGTAGTTTTTTCTGTGGCTCAGCAGCTACATTGGAAGCTGTCAGAACGCTACAAACACAGGCGGAGCAGCTGCACCAGCAGCAATGAACACGGCTTTTAGCCGCGGTGAACCATTAAATTTAAGCTGCACCGAGACCATGCCAATGAAAAAGAACTGAGCTAAGAAGCAGTGGATAGCATCCGCTCCTTCCAGCGGCCTAATTTAGGACAGCAGCAGCAGCCTGGATTGGGACCAGGCACATGCGATTGTCACAGTCCCAATGCAAACAGCACCAGCGCAGCCTCACTCTGCTCCTTTGGGCCCACCTGTTGCAGGCCTTCTTGTTAACTATTACAAAGCCTTTATTAAAGCCATGCAGAGAAATAAAGGCTCATTCCTTTATGGAAGCATAATGTTTTGATTTTCATATGATGTAATGGAATGTAATACACAATGCTTTATGTAACATAATGTAATAGGATGAAAGAAAGCACCCAAAAATTGACATGTCTCTTTTTCTTCCTGTCTGTATATCTTTGAATAGACTATAATAAATTGCCTAAAAGATTACCAAAGAACCTGCCCATATAAATATCCTGAGATTCCAACAACTAGGGGAAAAAACCAACCTAATCTGGAAGTAATGTATCATCACTTCTGTATGGCCATCTGGGGCTCTGGAGAAGCCAATACAATGTGTAGCTTTCTGAGCTCTGGGGTATGTCTACCCTGGCACAAAGAACCAGTGGAAAATCAAGATAAAATTGGGTTTGGTTGCTCCCGATATTCTTGACCTCCCACCTCCCATCAGCTCTTAAAATATTTTATCTCTCAACCAGTCAACCTAGATCTAGATTGAATGGAAATTGTTGTATATATTATCAGTGGCATCAGTAGGGTTGGCATCACCCAGTGCGGTGACTCATGGTGTCACCATCCCCATTGACCTCCTCCTATCCCACACCATACAGAATCTTTAGTCTGTTTTTGGTACTAATGTTACTCATTAATCATGATACCTGCATATCACTGGATGTGGTAATAGTTGTAACATAAATAAATAGCAAAATTAAAATTATACCTTTACATTACAGTATCATACACATTGCCTCATTGCATTTACATATAACTAGTTTCATGTGTTTGAAGTGAACATTTGGTAAAAGGTGGTGTTTTTAAAGAAATTTTTTTAAAAAGATAGATGGATGGATGGATAGATAGATAGATAGATAGATAGTTTTTTTAAAAAAACTGGAATTTCTCTTTTCTCCTTCCACTGAGCCTCATCCCACTCACACCATCTCTTCAGCATTTTAATAGGACATAGGCAAATGCCACAGTCCAATTCTGCCAAAAAGTAGATGTTTGAGAAACAGTTGTGTAACCCCCCCCCTTTTTTTTTTTTTTTTTTTTTTAGAGTGTCACCTTGTGCGGTTTGAATCCCCACACCCCCCTAGTGACTCCACTGGACATTATGATCATTGTTGTTACTGTTATTACTGCATATGTATTTTTAAAAAATTAACAAATATATAAATACTTCTTAAAGAAAATCTCATCTCTCTATGCATGGTGTTCTTTTCTAGTTCACTGCTAGAAGAGGTGAAGGATCTCTACCTGGAAGGTGCACATCAAAATGGTGACATGATAGATCCAGACTTACAAACAGGACTTGGTGTGCTCTTCCACCTGAGTGGGGAATTTAACAGAGCAATAGATGCATTCAGTGCTGCCCTCACTGTTCGGCCAGAAGTAAGTTTGACACTTTTGCATTAAAAAGGTTTACACTTTGCTCTGCTGTCTGCTCCCATTTTTAATAGAGCTGGTCTGCATTAACAAGCTGTCATTGCAGCCACTGATGCTTTACTGCCTGGCACAGAAATGTTAATTGCAAGGAGAGTCCCATTTTTAAATAATTTTGTTCCTGTCCCATTTCTGACCTGCCTACAAATGAAGGAAAAGCAGTTTCATAGGAAGTTATCAATCATGCTGAGTCATGATCTCATGTTCTGTGCCAGTTTGTGGAAAAGACAATTACTGTTTTTCTGCCCCAATCATTAATTTGAAGCAGCAGGCCAAAAATAATAATAAAAATATTGGTACAAGGATTGCATGAGTACTAGAAAACTGTCATTGTGTTGTCAGGATTATTCATTGTGGAACCGTCTAGGTGCAACTTTAGCGAATGGAGATCGAAGTGAGGAAGCTGTTGAAGCCTACACAAGAGCTTTGGAAATCCAGCCTGGCTTCATTAGGTCCAGGTACAATTTAGGAATAAGCTGCATCAACCTAGGAGCATACAGGTGAGTCAAATGCATCCTGCATCTCTCTATATATGGAAAAGCCAGTTTTTTTTCATTGCTGTACCTTAGTGAAACCAAGAAACAGAACAACACAGATTGGGAGAATGCAAATAGCCTTCATCAAGTATTGCCTAAGAGAGATGTTTTGTCGATAGTGTCCCATCATTTTAACATGAATCCCCAAAGTGACAAGATCATCTGTTCGGCTTACAATTTTGAAATTAATGCAGTTTGACACTGCTTTAACTGCTGCATCTAGCCTACAGAATTAATGCAATTTTGACACCACTTTAACTGCCATAGCTCCATCCTATGGAATCCTGGGATTTGTAGTTTTGTGAGGCACCAGCACTCCTTGGCAGAGATAGCTAGAGAATGTGTAAAGCTACAAATCCTAGAATTCCATAGCATTGAGCCATGGCAATTAAAGTCGTGTCAAATTGCAAGATTTGGACTACACATTCCATGTCCTTGATCTATTTTCACACACACACACAGCATCAGTGTTGTTGATGGGTCTGTCATGTGTGTCCTGCTGTCTTCTCCAGTGCCAAATACTCTAGCAGGATGAAAGTGCTACTTGCTGTACTTTAATCCTGCTATAGAGACATCAGCTCCTCATTATAGGGCAATACCAAGTATTCAATATCAGCAGTAGCAGGACTTTGGAATGGAATTATTTCCTCTAAGAGAAGATGTAAGAGTGATACTTCCTCTAGAGTAATTTTTAGACACTGATGGCAAGTGGTTTTCATTTGTACCTTGGAAAGTTCCTTATTTGTAGTACGAAACCCAGAATCTTCCTGACAGCATGACAGGCCTGGGTGTTGGAGTCCAAAAAGTAACATATCCGAGCTATGCTTCCTACCAAGTACCTGCACTTGACATACCAATTGCAGCTGTTTGGGCCATGTGAATTGGGGCATTCTGGGAGTTGGAGTCCAAAGAGGTAACTTTACCAAGTTGTGGTCATTATTAGGTTGGTTTCAGACAGAGCATTGATATACTGTTGGAATATGACAATAACCTTCCAGAATTGATCAAAGTTTATGGCAGAAATCAGATAATGTTTGAGTATACTCTGGACTATTATAACTCTACATTACTACTTTGCTCCCCCTTTTGCTCTGTCTCTGTCTTAAAAGCTAGTCCTTTGGTAGCTCCATGCTTGATGTCCTCAGTATTTCAATGCAAGTCAGTGTTTGAAAATGATGCTAAGAAATATTCTTTGAAAATGCATGCTTCTGACATAAGCCTCTCTTGCATCTTCTCATATAAGATAATTCCGCTCAGAACATCACCCTTTCATATTCAGATTCCACAAGCACCCAATAATTCATTAAAATATAAATCAAAGTGTTTTGAGTTGAGGACAATTAGTTTTCTCTCATGGTTTCCCACCGGAATGAAACAAGATAAGCTAAGGTTGGAGATATTACAGTGGTCCTTTCATAGAACTGAAAGTGCAATCGCTCATTGTCAGCTGCACAATCATCCCACTGTCACCTCTAATCAGATTAGAGAATTTATTTGTCCGACTACAGCTCAAAATGAAAACCATAATTTGATAAACAGTCTACTGAACATTGAGATCTATACAGTCATTGATCACTGGAACAAACCACCATGTGCACGCACAGACACAAAAATGTTGATGTATATGCTATGTTGCAAAGGTTGCTAAAGCTCCCTTGTAAGTCAAATTAGCAGAATTTTAGAGTTGGGTGGTACATCAGAGGTCATCTATTAAGCTAGAAGCATCCCTGGCAGATGGACCTCCAGCCTCATATTAAGCAACGCCAGTGAAAGAGGGCCCATCACTTCCTAAAGAAATGCTGGAATTCAGTACTAAATTGTGTTGAAAGTTTCAGCAAGGAAAGCAGAAAATGATATTTTAAATAACAGGAAATCCTTGTCCTGATGCAGTGTTCTTGGTTTGCTGCTGCTGTTTAAACCATGTATTTGCTACTTTGTTTCATGTTTTTTTTCCTGGTTTGCTGCTAAAATTGAGTGAACCAGTTGGGAGGGTCAAGAGAGTGCCAAAATGACTTGAGGAATCGCATGATGCTCATCCTTGTTTTAAGTGGATCACCTTACATGAGAAGATTCTGGAATTAAATATAGGCCAAGATCCTGGGTCCTCCAATATTTACTGGCCAGTAGAAGCAGCATCCAGCTATGTTCCTATAGTTGGGCAAATAATTAAAACATCCTCTGGGACCTTGTAGCCATCCTAGAGGTCCCAGAGTATAATTGTTGTTCATCTAGCTACAGGAACATAGTTGGATGTTTCTCCCTACCACATTCTCCACTGGCCAGTAAACTGGCATTTGTGTGGGTTGCAGCAGCACCTGAAAAGGTGGCTTTCGGGGAAGGGGATTTTGGTCATTGCACAGTTGGTAGAGAATTCCAACTTCTGCAACAACCAAAGAAGTGAGTTAAGCAAGCATAAATTGGACTTGCAGCTTCATCCATCACCAACAGGATGCCAGCTGTAGAACCACAAAAGTACTCAAGTTGAATCATAGCATCTTGTTTTTGGAGATTCTGAGACTGCAAAAGTGTTGGTCCCTCCTCCTCAGTTTTGACATGCTTCTTTCTCTTCTATACCACAGAGAGGCAGTGAGCAATTTCCTGACGGCTCTCAATTTGCAACGAAAGAGCCGGAATCAACAGCAAGTTCCGCACCCTGCAATTTCAGGTAATATCTGGGCTGCTCTCCGGATCGCTTTGTCTATGATGGACCAGCCAGAACTTTTTCAGGCTGCTAATGTGGGTGATCTGGATGTTCTACTAAAAGCATTCAACATCGAGCCCTAAACACACACAAGCAAACAAACAACGCACACACATCAAGTCCTTCAAAATTCGGAAACTCTCATATTGATTCAGCAAAAGAAATATCTTTAAATTCCTAGTTTGATCAGAGAAAGGTTGCTTGGATGCTTTCCAACCAAAAGGATTCTGCAGGATTCCAGCAAATCTTCAGAAAAGAAAGTTGAAAAGCACAAAACTTTGTAAATACCACCTTGCTCGAGTGTTTGTGATGGAGTAAGGTAAACAAGAGCTACTGTCATATAGATCAGACTTGGATCAAAAAGACCTGAATATTCCTGACAACATGTACCTATATGAAGAAAGTATGTTTAAACATTGTGCCACATAAGCAAAAGTTCATATTAGAGGAGGGCATTGGGTCATGTTTTCTTAGGAACCTAGCAAACCATTGATCTGCTGCCCTCTAATTGAAAGAAACATTGGTGGGGAAGGGTGGTGGCTTGTAATTTTCTTCCCAAGGTCTATTTTCCACAAATATGACCATTGGTACATGCATGTTTGAACAGCTCTGTTTACTCCATCAATATATTTAACCGACAACCCTTTAGAGCTAAAAAAAAGTTATCTAGGTTTTTGGGGAAAAAATCTGGAATCTAATCCTATGAAGCCTTCTATAGCAAAGATCTCATGAAAGTTAAGAAAAAAAATCTGCACATGGAAAATTTGCAGGACAAATCATATATTTTAGGGCATGTTGTGAAAACATACATTGTACTTTGCACTAGAGGTTGGGATAGGTATGATTAGGGCTGGCCCTAACTGGGCGCCCTGGACAGGTCTCTGGGTGCACCTCTATCCCTTCCACCTTCCTGGAGCCACGTGTTGTCTTTCAAAATTCCACATCTCTTTATCTTTGAGAGTTAATTTCTTAGGGAGCCTTAACTTTCAGCCATCTGTTTTCAGTGATTTTGGAGGAATGTTGCCATTTATGGTTACCTAACTGGTGTCTGAAGGTAGTTCAGATTGCTACAGAGATGGCCCCCAAAAAGGTCAAGCGAATGTATTGTGCAGTTGATAGGCAACTATAAATCTGCTTCTTACACCTCCATCAAGCACTTAAAACAATGGCAAGGATCCTGTTGGTGTACTACACTGGTATAGATGTTGATGGTGGTTACAAGAAGGAAAACTCCATTGGTGCAACAGCCATGAAGGAAGTAATGCGCTGGAGAAATAGACTTACATGGATCTGGCAGATTTTGTCTGCTTTTCCTCACCAGCGCTGCATGACTAAAAAGAAGTACATTTGCTAATGTGATGCACCAACATGATGCATAGACATGGTACCGAGCTTAGAAGGACAGCCTGGGTATTGCAATCTAAAAAGTCACTTTTCCAAGCTTTGCTGGAGTGGCCAGACAGAGGCAACTGGGGTGTCCAGCAGCTGGCTGCACAGATGTTTGTTGTGCTTCGTGCACATAGTTTCGAGCAGAGCTCACAACATAAATAGAATCTATGAACGTATGCACTTTAATCTAGCTTTTTTGGTTTGTTTGTATTCTGGGGTTGGGAGGGAATTGCATGACTTTTTTTACACTTTGACTTTAGGAATGGAAGATATTGAATCAGCTGTGTTGGGATGAAGATTCAATAAGGTTTCCTCAACCCACAGCAGACTTTTCTGCTACCCTGTTATTTAAAAATGCAAACAGAGGTAATAAATTACAGTCTCATAAGGCAAGGTTATTGCAGGGTGATTAATAGGAGACAAATGTCAGCAATGAAAGAGAACACATCTGTTCCCCTGTCCTTCAGCAAGAAAATGAGCAGATGGGTGCTTTAACAAAAAAGATGATGAAGAAGAAAAGAAATTGGAATGAATGTTAAAATATTTGGAGACTGAAATCCTCACCATCTCAGGCTATTACGGGTACATCTACACTGTAGAAACAATGCAGTTTGGCACCATTTTAACAGCCATGGCTCCAGATACTTACAGTATCATGGGACTTGTAGCTTTGTGAGCACCACTACTCTTTGGCAGAGGAGGCAAAAGTACAAATCCAGGATTCCATAGGATTGAGCTACAGCACTTTAAATTATGTTAAACTGCATTTTTTTCTACAGTATAGATACACCCTATGAGATGCAACTCTAAATTCCCCAGTCACTGCTCCTTAAAGGGACTGAAAATACCTTCTAGGATCATTGGGAAGTGAGCAGTCTCTGTATAATGAATGAGAACAGTGCATCAGGCATTGGACTCTATTGATTTCAGTAGGTCTATGGGAAAGTTACTTTGTGGGCTACAACTCCTGAGATCCCATATCCATTAGCCATGCTGGTTGGGTAATTTTTCTCATTGAAAACAATAACCAGAATCCTGTATCTATTGCTAATCATAAATAAATCAGAATCCTCAGAAAATAACCCAGAACACAGAGCATGACAGTTTTTTTTACTTTGTTCTATGAGGGTTTATAGTGTCATTTATGTGTCTGTTACCATATGTCCACCATCTCACCCTGAACACACTGGATCTCTTCTGGATTCAGAGGCTAAACAGGGCCAGGCCTAGTTAGTAGTTGAATAAAGTCCAGAATAGAATACCAGGTATATCCGAGTAAGGACCCAGGGAGTCATAGCTCAAAAAGATTAACTTTTCCAAGTTCTGATATAGGTTATGATTTGTGCCTATTGCCAACAGATACTAATAGACCTGTGCTATACCAAAACAAAAACAAAAACAAAAAAACAGCATGAGAACAGGGGAGGGGGGAAGCAAAATGTTCCTAAGTAATAAGTAGAGATCTCACACAGACAGCAATAAAACTTTGATGGAAATGACCCAATCCATCTTGCTGCTTTTCCTTCTCTCCACAATGAAGTTATGATGCTGTCTCCACAGCTGTCATTATGCTGTCACCATGTGTCTGCTGGAAATGTCCATTTGTTTTTATGTCTTGTGAACAAACTCCTTTGCTGCTATTTCTTTTTCTTTTTCAGTTGCTCACAAAGCTGCAACAGTTCACCCGCAAGGGTGAAAACTGCTGGGAAGAGTTTACTCTAGAATACCCAGATAGGTTGCAGAAAGGGATAAAAGGAAAGTCCTCTCTTGAGAGGCAGTGCTTGAAACCCATCAATACAATCTTACAGGAAGTTATCCTGTGATGACCCCATTGAAATGGATAGGAGTCGCCCAAGAGCACATCAGTCTAAGGGCCCTTTCACACTACACAATGATAGCACTGTGATTTCACTTTAATGGTCATGGCTTCATCCTGTATTTGTATGCTCTGGCTGAGAATTGTAAACACCTCTCCAACTACAAATCCTGGGATTCCATAGGATGTTACCTAGGCAGATAAAGAAGATTCATAGTGCTATATTTGGGCAGTGTGAAAAAGTCCTGGGTCAAACCAAGCAATGTTAAACATGTCGCTTCAGATAGTGACTGCCTTTAAATATATAAAATGAGCCACAAGATGGTGATTTCTATCAGGACTCTTTCTCCCACAATCATAGACTTGAAGAAATTTCTCTCTATCAAGATGGTTTATCAGACACAAACCAACTGGTCCGGATTCACCCAGTGAATTTCAGGGCTCAATGGGACTAGAAGCCAGATTCCCCAAGTTCCAGTCCAATACTTTAACCACTGTACCACATTGTTTGTTTGACCTTTATGTTAAGGTTCCTAGAACAACTGGCTACTTTTGCTGGTGTCCTGTTGCTTGTCTCTCATGTTCTGTATCTGAGAGCTATAATGTGTTAGCATAGGAGGACAGGGCGGAAACATATTTTACTCTTCATGCAACTGACAAAGTAGGATCTTCCCTGTCTTTCATGTGAACGGTCATATCAATTTAACCCATCAAGACCTTCTCTCCAGCCCCACGATTTAGGCTTATTTAACACTGAGAAAGATTTTTGAATCCATTTCCAAGTCGACACAAAAGAAGTATCAGAATTTAATTTTCCACCATAGTGAAGTCTCTGCTATTCTGCACCATCTTTTTGTGAGAGCTGCCATCCTCCCTCCTAACATACAAATAATCAAGAATGCCATACTCAATAAGAGATGCCCAGTAAGGGAGAAAGAAGTGGTTGCCAGAAAAGGAAATGAAATGCTTACAGTAGCAGCAAAATTGAAATCTAGAGAGAAAGAGGATGCTTTCTGTTCTACCATCACTGCTTCTCATGACAAGGGTCTTCTGTATCTGAAACCATTCAGAGAAATTTGTTCCCTCTGGAATGTATTTGAGAAGGCACCTGCTTTTCACCCCACAAAATGGAAGGAGAATTTTGAGAGGCTGAGTTCACTCAGCACTGTTTTGCAAAAGCCTGTTTGTTCCAAGTACTTCTCATTCCCATTATAACATTGTGTCCAGAGTCCAGAAATCTAGGGCCAAGCCCAAGGGACTAAAAACAGCCTCATCTCCTTATCCATTTGCATCCTTTTTGAGAGACAGTTTTGGATACTTAACAGTTAACTCTGAACTTTATGAGCTGCTGTTTGGTGCAAGAATTACATGCACTCAAAATGGCACCCCTATGTCAACATTTTCTTCTGCCTATCATTGATCACATGTAAGCATGTCATTCTCCTGCCTCCACAGGTCATAATATGAGAAAAAATAAAACAGTAACATGGATAAATCTGACTCAAGGGCAGATTATAACTAACACAGGGCTGCAATTTCTGATGGCCTCTCCATTTAAAGTGTCACATGTGTATACACTTAGTACCTGCTGTTTTCCATTTTTCAGTTTGACCAGTTATTTCAACAGAGTCAAATGCTATCTCTATTTTATTTTTAAAAACAACCCAAATTGTTATGCTTTATGGGCCTTTTCTTTCCCACTAAAGACCGTTTATTACAGCTAGTTGAAATCAGAGAATACAGAGACAAAAGTTAGAGACAGAAAAGTTAAAGTGAGCAAATGTATCAATATATATGATAATTTCCCCTCTTAACAATTGTAAAAGTTTGTTTTAAAAAAACGGGAAATAAAAAAAAAAGAAATAGCTAGTCTCAGGTCTCACTGTATTGCATGCAGCCATATTTAACACCTAGTCGTGCTACAGGTATAATGCATGTAAACAAAGCAACAATCTGTTAATGCAAAAGCATGCTGTGCATGTCTCAATGGCTTGACCATTCATTATGTGAACAAAGTCAATATGCCAAGCAGCAGTTTGCTTTCATTACATAACTGGGGTTGAAAGATTATGCAAAGTGACATGAGAAGTTTCGAAATGAGAGGAGTGGATTACTTTATTTGGTTGTTAACAAGGAGCAGTAGGTGGCCTCTTCAGGTAGTAATTTTTGCAAACCATTAAAGGATCGCAAGCTGCCAGTTATTGCCACATAGGGGCATGGGCAGCATTTTGGACTTTTCAGGCACCAATAAGTTCAGGGTTCACTTTGATCTGTCTTTCATAAACTCACTGTTCCTCCGCATGGCTGAACAAATAAAGGCAGAGAATAAGCCTAAAGACCTTACAAAGCTGGAAAATCAATATACTCCAGAACAAAGGAAGCAAATGGGGGATAGAGTCACTTCTGGCACAGAGAATATTTCATTAATTTTTGTGGGATTATACAGGTTTGCAGGAGATTCAGGTCTAAATTCAATTGTCAATCCCAACTAGAGTAGACACACTGAATCAATGAGATTTACATAAGTATTGTGCAAGTGATTCTATAGGTGTATTGTAGTTGGGACTAACAATTGGTTTTAGGCTCAGGCTTGTTAACTTGGTGGCACTGGGCTATTTAACTGGGCCTATATACAGTTTCTTATCAAAGGGGAAAACATTGGTCAAGGACAATGAAAGCCTAGAAAGCCTGTTGTTGCAAACCTTTGAACTGTAGTTAATTTGTTAACAGCTGGTTTATCTGCAGCAATTTGCAGGTGATATTTCTGTCTATGGATAAAAGCATGAGAAACTTTCACACAGTAGCAATGGGTGGCTCCCACATGAGTGGGAAAGTGAATCTGCTGTAGATTTAAGTCCACTTTAAAGTAGCTGTAGATGGTGCTGAGTAATATCCCCAAATTAGGTTCAGCACCTTGGATAAACTAAATCTCAGAGTGGGTTCATCACCCCATTGACATGGGAACCAATATGTGTCCCACACCAAGGCAATTCTAAATAATGTGGGCCAGAATCCTATTGGTGTCTTATGCACATGTAAGTTCTCCTATGGAAGTGGCAGGACATTTTTGTTCATTGTCAAAAAGCTGCCATGCAGTCCCTGACTGCAGAAACAGTATTGCACATGTGGTTCCACTGCACATTTGTTCATTGCATGTGCAAGTGTGTAAGTGCATTTGGTTGTAAAGTCAGTTTCACAATGTCACAGTTCAATAGTAAGACAACATGTGCAACTACTGCCTAAATGTGGGCATAAATTTACACTCCGTCTTATTAATTTAGGATTTTGGCCATTATCTACATTGATAGGGGTCTTGGTCAGACCATGTCTTTGATGATAAATATGTTCGTTTCTTGCTGAATTTGGAGGTCTTCTTTTAGCTTCACCTGTTAATTTTTTTTTTACATCAAACTGCTTTTAAAGACACACACCATACCACTCCTGTCCAATTGGTAACCTCACTAATAGCCCAGTGCCTACCCAAAACAATGGAAAGATTTGTGACTGAGGCCTTGGTGCAGGTGGCCCTTCAGTTCATCTCTGATGAGCATCAAATATAAAAGCCATCTCCATCAATGGGATGGAATGTCAATGGGAGGTACTTTGTAGCTGGATAAAATGGATCCTTGAACAGATGAAGCCTGAACTCTCCCAGGAAAACAAGATGATCAAACTGAGGCTGTTGTATTTTGGCCCCCATCATAAGAAGACATGACTCTTTAGAAAAGCCAATAATGCTAGGAAAGGTTGAAGGCAGTAGGAAGAGAGGAAGACTGCACACCAGATTAGTTAGGTCATGATTTGAAGCCTATCAGGAAGGGTTACAGATTTCCAATAGGTAAGAAAATATTTGTTACCTAAATAAATCAATCAATAATCTATCAATCTTCCACGGTTAGCCATTGACTAATTGCTCATTTCTTACCCTTAATGTTCCTCACTTGTAAAAGATGAGTATTCATAGGTTCCCATTGACAAGGATCTCTGTTCAGTTGAAGGAAGTCAGCATAAATATCTGTCACTTTCATTAGCAAGACTTGGGATGCAGAATGAAAATTGTACCTTGAATCTGTGTTTTGCATTTGAAGGAAAATCTGCTTGCACCCTCCAGCTACTGTTTTGTACTCCAGCTGGTGGGCTTTATTGCTATAGTAAAAATACAAAAGCAAAGTAGTTTCCAAAAGCCTGAAGTTTGCCCACCTCTGTTTTAAAGATAAACCAATGGAACATGCTAATGGAACTGTTGTCTTGAAGTAGAAAAGGACAGAAGAATATAAAGCACTTGCAGCTGGCATGGGTTGATGGAGATATTGCTTGCGTATTTTGAAGAACACAGTGCCACCCAAGTCATTCCATTGAGTGGAACACAAACCATTCTGATTTAAGACTGTCTCTGAATACAGGTGGAGGAAGGAGTATAACTGTAGTCAGAGGTTTTCCCAGACAATAGCAACACATCCATTTCCATCAATTCATCATGATGAAACTGAGTAAGATTAGCTTGCACTGCATTTACCTTTAAAATGGTTTAACTGTAATCATTTTCCCTCAAGTATTTTGTGGTTTGCACATTTTAGTCTCTAGCCCATTCACTGAACTACAACCCTACCAGACTATTCTGTAAGGGATTCATTGTTGCCAATTAGTTGTGTAGCTGTATCTGTCATATTTGAGCCCACGAGTCCAGGAGAAGCATTAAATCAGTGTGAGTGTTGGACTATGACTTTGGAGTTGTTGTGTGCTTACAAGCCATTTCCAAATTATAGGACCCTGTGGCAAACCTATCATGGGGTTTTCTTGGCAAGGGATGTTCAGAGAAGGTTTGCCATTGCCTTCCCCTGAGGATGAGAACATATGACTTACCCAAAGTCATGCAGTGAATTTCATGGCCAAGGTGGAAATCAAACCCTTGCTCCAGGGTCATAGTCCAACACTCAAACCACTATGTTATGCTTTCTCCCACTGCATAGACCAGGGTTCATATCCCCACTCAGCCATGGGAACCCACTAGGTGACCTTGGGCAGGTCACTCTCTCTCACCCTCAGAGGAAGGCAAAGCCCCTCTGAATAAATCACCATAGGTTGGAAACGACTTGAAGGCACACAACACCATTTTTTTTCTGACAACCAACAAGGAAAGTGTATTCTTCTCTTCTGAAAGCTTTGTTGAGTGATGATTCACAATTTTAAATGATCGAGGGACCCTTGCATTGTTTGAACAGTGAGAAAATACTCACTTTTCAAAACTAGAAGTGGACTTCTGGACACTTCCTTGTGTGGACGGTCAGCAGTCCATGCAACTTCCTGAGAAGTTCCTCAGGCAAAAAATAAACACAAAACACCTGGCCCTGGGCTCACTTCACTTGCCTCTCCCTGCAATGTGTCATTAATCATGTACACTGCTGTATAGTGAGCCATTTTGGCAGATCTAGGACTTCCCACTGCAAAATCCACATAGACTTTTGGAAAGTGAAAGACAAATTTCCAGGGCCAGTTTTCCAACACCAGCCCTGGACCCACTGGGTACACAAGGCACACTCCCCTATTGACACTGGTGGCAACAGGAATTCCTCTTCTACTTTTGTATCACTCCCTGTAGAGCAGGAGAAACAAAGTACAGGTCGCTGTGGCTTATTTTAAAGGAGAATCACTGTCCCTTGAGTGGCAGTACTTTTTCAGCTGGGCAGAGGAGTCAGTAATGGTATTCCCATGTTGCAAAAAAACATGTGGTGGAGGTGGATGCAATCCACAAGTCTGTAAGATTTCTACCGTTTGTCTAGACGATAGGCAAGAGGAATAAAGGCCTACCACAATGCTATTCAAATAAGAGAGGGAAGGAATGTATGCGTTTCACAGCCCCCCAATTTAGCCAAGACAATCCTGATTGTCTGTCCAACGTTTTCAGCTGCTTTAAAATGACCCCATTTCTCTGTCTTCTTCCCACTTTTCACCTTTATCTTCAGCTTACTTGAGTTGCTGCAAACTGAGTTCAAAGTGCTAAAGTAGTAAGGTGGGAAGAAGAGATGAGGGGGCAGAATTATGCCCTTTCCAATAGGCTCAGGAAAATGCAAACTGCTGCAATCTCTTTTGTCTTGTGTGTCTTTCCTCATTAGTAACTTTGCCATCTTAATCACATTGTAATCTTGCTTGTACCAGTTTTCATCTTTGAAATGTTGGGGGGAAAGCTGTGGATGTGTGTGTGCATTGAAGCAGGGAATGAAGCTATGGTACATTATCTGTACTCCCTTTGTCTTATATTCACATCTACTAATGTTTTGTTGTTGTTTTTTGAATGGGAAAAAATGACTAGTTTCCAAAATTCATAAATTTATGTTGATCCATTGCACTACCAAGCAATGACCACCATATGGGGAGAACCCATAGCATACTTCTCAAAATCCCAAGTGAGGACATGTTCAACTACAAGTCATGGATAGATGAGGCAACTGAATGATGCACATGAATATGTGAATCTGTTTCACACTTTGGCTTTGCAAATACAAATCTATGACTTGGTTGCAGCTGAAAGACCTCAGCCTTAATATGCTTTCTCTTCCTCTCTTAGCATAACTTTTCTATTTGCACATCATGAGCAGACTTAAGAATGACATTTTAAGTTAGCAGCTTTTTAAAATATCTGTACTCAGTTGTAAATTTAGGGGAAATGTTTATAAATATATATATTTTATATATCAAATATAATATAGATGAAACTAAGCATATATAGTTTTGAACGAATCTTGTGCTGCCTCTACTACACGATGTCAAAAAATTGAAGCTGCATATATAGCACCAAAGTTTGGGGCCTTGTTTTGAAGCCTAAATATACCGGTAGTCTATAGGAGGAAAAACTGAGGGTCTACCTTTATTTGCTCCACAGTTTGTTTTGGTAGGGTACTGGTCCCGCAATGCTTACAAATTACCTTGATTAAAGTATTGTATCAAATCTTGGGTATGTGATAACTGATTGAAAAAGCCAGTAACCAGTCCCAAAGGATCTTAATCTTATAAAATCATGTATACTAATAGCAAATTAAATGTGTTGAGTTTAAGAGCTATAACCTGATGTAGTCAAAGTGACATGATCCATAAACAACAGCACTTGTTGCTGCAATAAGAATTTCCCCATGAAATCTTCCTGTGACACTGTGCTTTTACCCTGTCACAGGTTATGAATGTGAACCACAATTCATTTTATCTATCATTTTTATAACTAAAAAAAAGTATTCAGCATAACTTGGCTTTTAAAAGCAGAGAAAGAAAGAAATTATAAACCCTTTTCCACACCCTCTGGGTAAAACTTCATACAGTACTATGTACCATATGGAGATGTTTCCTGTGACCTTTTCTTAAAAATCAAAGGGACCAATTTCAGCATGTTTTTTTTAAGGAATGAATATTATAACTTGTAACCTGCCCAATTGTTTGTAATAAGGTTGTTGCCAAGATTGAAAATTTGTATGAAATCTTTTATATGGTATGGCTGGAAAATAATATTAACATCCATGAACGTTTTAATTAGATGCAGAAATAATGAAGGCATGTGAACATGCTCTTTGCAGGAATGGTTCCACAGAATGCAAAAGATGCAAATAGGAGCAGAATAAAGCCCTACATTTGAATGTTTTCACATGTTCAGAACACATTAACTTGAATAATCTCTAAGCAAATAAGGGGTTTAAGATTAGTCTACAAACAAGTGCAAACTTTGCCACTATATATTTAGTGCATTATTTGCTGCATAAAAATAGTTGAAGAAACACAGTTCTATAGTTTACTGAAGCTTCCAAGTGACGTTTTTGTGCTCCGCTCTTTAACGTAACTTATGCTTTTAACTTGGAACTGTATGGGTATTCATGTGTTTAATTTATATAAGGCTTATATATTTGCAGAGCACCATAGTAAATGTATTTTTGTACGGTAATGGAGGCATGCCTTCCTCTGATTCCTTTTCCACTTATTAAATTGTATTTATTTCCTGTATTTATATAAAATTGTGCAATTTTTAAATATGTTTTGAAATAAACTTTTGTGTGTGGCTTCACGTTAATTTACATTTTGAAATTCCACTGGTTTATTTCTGCTAGAAGGGAAAGCAGGAATTTCCTACTTGGTACCTACACTTAATGTGATAATGATGACAATGATGATAATGATGATGATGATTTCCCAAACAATACCTTGTTTAACAGAAGAAAAAACTATATTAGATCCCTTGTGAATATTAATTACTAAAAACACAAAACACTGAAACAACAAATGTCCATTTGTTTTTGGTTTCTTTAATTTAAAACAGTTGCAACAACATCTCATTCATATCCCCTCTTGTGGCAAGGAAATCCTCTTCATAACATGAGCAGTGTTTCAAGCAAACTATTCGGAACAGTGCAAAACTCATTGGATTGCAAACACTTCCAGGATACAGTAGTTAATCTCAAGTGGCAGGAAAGAACTCGCACACAGTGTTCTGATTGAATTTGAGGAGCAGGAAAGGGAAGGTGTGAATAAGGGAGGAAATTAAAAGGCACATCCAGTTCTACAATAATCTTGCATCATCATTCAGTGCTTCAGAAGGCAGAAAAACTAGCAAAACTGTCACAATGATGGAAACCTGAAGGCTAGAAAACCCTGATGAGAAGAATCTTGGAATTATGACTTTTTTTCCTATTTGAGACTTATTCTGCACAAAATTTGCATGTGGTTTGTGCAGAAAGATTTTTTTTGTGCAGAATACCTACATGTGATTTTTTTACAGAAAATTCCCAAAGTGCAAATAGGCTTTGAAAACTACATGGTTTTTGAAATCTTTCTTACAGCAGGAATTGCTCATTGCTTCCTTCAAGGGGAAAAAAGTGATTAATTCCATCCCTATTGTGGAAGCATTTAAACAGTCAGCCAAGGGTTAATTTTAGTTACTCATTCCAGAAGCAGTAACTTAGCCGTGGAAAAGTTACACTGAGGTGAGTTATCCTTGGACATTTTCTTAGGAGAGGCCCATATGCAACAGACTAGAAATGACAGTTTCCACTCACAGGGCTTCCAGAACAGATGCTCATACCTGAGAAGTAAGTTGTATGCGTCTCTGCACTTATTACATCACTTCAGCAGATCTGTCTGGCATGCAAGTTACTGCTGCCCTGAAATATATCAGTGATTATCATATTTTGTTGTAAAGAGACTACATTTCTGGCAGACTCCATCCAATTAATGAAAAAGAATAGACCTATTAAATCAATGGAAATTTGGTAAGTCAACATTTATGTAGATTCATTCATTCAACAAGTCTATTCCAGTTGGATTGATAATTGGGTTTAAAAGCCCATGAAAAATAGTATTTCAGGAAAATTTGGTGCTTCCGTTCCCCCAGTTTGTTCATTTGGTGAAATAAGTTATATAACTTTGTAAATTAAAAATGCCTTTTAACCCATTATTCCATATATAATGGAAAATAGAACTGAAATGAATCTTATCTCCACTGTAAACCAGTCCCTGCACATAAACCACTGGAGTGTTTTTCTACACAAGTTCTATTAAAATGATCTTGTGCTTCTCTTTTCACTCAATGGTACATATGCAGAAAATCCTGACAAACAGCAACCTATTTCTTGGTATGCTGACATAGCCAAGTCTTTAAGGGCATGAGATAAGAATGGGGGAGTTTCATAATCAACAGCCAAACATCCAACAGTGATTATTTAGTTTTCATTTTAGTAATTGTACCAGAATGGGGATTTGAACAACCCATTGAGGCCACAGGCTTTGTGTGCACCAATCCTGTTCTAAAATGGTAGGATGCTCTATCAAAACATCCCACTAAAACTTTGTTAAAATAAATGGGGAAATTACAGAATCATACCTATATTTTTATATATATTCCATTCCATTTCAGAAGGACTCATACAGAAAACATTTTGGACAGATTGTACCTGCACCCGAGTCTGATATTTCAGACTGCATCATAAAACATGAGCTTATTAATGACACATGATGCAAAAGAAGAAAAAGAAGATATAAAAAAGGATCATGTGATGGAAGAATTAGAACTGGGGGGGGGGGGGGAATGCAGCTTTAAAAAAATTCTGATAATGATTTAATGTTATCCCATTCGTTTTCTACACTGCTTTTCTTAATTACATAATAATGTGATCCTCCCAAACCCCCCTTAGGCAAAGTATGTGTGGTATACAGACATAGTAAGCAAACACCTGTCACAGAATAGCTGCATAACATTTTAAAGACCAGTCAACCTTTAGGACTGTTTTTCTTCTGACTAGTTATTTAACTTTGTAACATGCATAGCCATGGCCACCACAGACACATACATGAACAACTGGCTATTTTAGATAGAAGTATGTTATCACAGAATACAGAGTTCCCATATTTTCACCTACTGTATATACTCAGCTATAAGTAGACCTTGTGTATAAGTCGAGGTCAGGTTTTGGGACCAAAATTATGGAGTTTGCCATGGCCCATGGATAGGTCGAGGGTAAAACCTGGAGGCTGCTTCAATGTCTGTATGTGTGTGTATGGCAAGTGCGACTCTCATTGAGGCGTTTCTTCATTCTTTCAGCTTTCTTTTCAGCCAGACACACTGGCAGGAGGGGACTCTTAAACAAACCAATATCATCAGTCAGTCACCCAGGACTCTTTCTGCTTAGCTTTTTCTTGCTTAACTCCTCTCCACAACGCATAGGGAAATCTGAAAGAGCAACTATCACACTTCCATAGTGACCCGTACATAAGTCGACCTGGGATTTTGGGGTGAATTTTTGGGCATAAATTTTTAGACTTATAGATGAGTGTATACAGTAAACACAGAAAGTTAGGAAAGCAAATCTCAGCTGCTTCAAACTAGCCCTTGACATCATGAAATAGAAGAAAAGGACACTTGGTTGCATTTCTCAATCACCTCCCAGAGAGCTTATTTAAATAAAGTGAAATAGAAGCACCATAAGGCAAGCCCAAAGTCTGCAAAATCTGATGCTGGAAAAATCAGAATTAGATGAGTAATTCAGGCAATTATCCAATCCAGATAAAAAGAAGTACAAGATCAGTCGTGGTGCTGCATTCATAATGGCTGGGAGGCCAGGATCTAAGACAGACCCAGACATGGCTATCAGACAGAAGAGCATGCTATCATTCCTGTTGGAATGTTGTAAATGAAGCAAGGCAGGAATGAGTAGGGAAAGAAACAAGCCTTAGGATACAGGCTCTAGATTCAACTACTGACAGGGCCTTGAGATGCTATATGTTTCAAATTATACTGCCTTCAAGCATAAATAGTTGAAACGCGAAACTTTCCACAGAGAACAGGGTGTCAGTATCTTCTGAACATCTTGCTTAAAGGAGCTTGTTACGCCTACACTTTATATAGGAATGCCAGTTATTTTCCACAATTGCAATTGAATTTGAACTGGCTTGTTTAAATTCCTTAGGGCATCATTATTTACCAAAAGGGGAGAAAAGAGGAAACTCCTTAAGCTCAGGAATTCACTGATTTGAGTCTCTATATTGGGAGAAAGGGGGAATATAAGAAAATTATATTATTATTATTATTATTATTATTATTACTCACATAATCAACTGAAACCAAAACTAAAATCTTTTGCAAGACTTTAATCCAAAAAGATTGGACTTAGACTGAGTGGGGTGAAAAGAACAGTTAGGGAATGCTTTAGAAAGAGCAATCTGACTAATTTAGGTGATTGGCTACTTTGCAAAGTGATGATAAGCCACTATGATTGTGTGGGGGTTTTTAAATTCTAAAATTAGATTAAATCCATCAGCAGTTTTATCAAACTTTACATCTGTATGAGAAAGATTTTTTTTTTAAGTAATCAGCATTTAGCAGAAACCAGAACACTGTGTATTACACATTGAGAGAAATTAATTTCTCCACCACTAGTCCTGAGAGGGTTGTATTTTGTATACGTTCTCTTTGAAAAGCCAGAGCTCCCATTGAAAAATCATTGCTAGGAGGTGTATGATACAGATGCTTGAGTAGTATAAAGGCAGTAGTAAAATCACAACCACCATCCAAAAAAAAAAAAAAAGGTGCAATTTTGATTAATGGCCTACGCAATGGCTGTTATATCTTCCTTCTAGTGAGGGATCCTACCTGATCCACAACATTTGCAGGTTCTCCTCACATAAGTTCTTCTCCATGACATAGGAGCTTAGGGGCTCCTATGTAGCTGGTGGGACAGGGGAAGAAGGCACAACAAAAACTAGGCACAAGGTGAGTAGTTGCAAACATTATGAAGCAGAAGATATGCATGTTGTATTAAAATCCTTATCTACCAAGAAGGAAAAACAATCCAACTTGCTGATCCACAGCCTTACGTGAACTTAGATGCTCACACAGAGCTCTTGCGCATGAGAGCATTTATTTCCCAAAGGGGGGGGGAGATATGCACACATACAAATGTGCATACTGATCCAGTTAAAAGAATGAAGGGAGCTTTCAAACCATCAGGAATCACTGGGTCACTACAGACATTCAAGGCATGTTTTCAAACCAACCAAAGCACCTATTAAGAAGAAAGAAAGAACTTCCAGATTTTCTGTTGACAACTTGAGTTTCAATAATTAACCTTAACTTCAAGCACTGAAATTTGCAAAAAATTCAGAGCTGCTGTTACATATCAGAATATGAAGATGAATATTCATTTCCCCCACTTAACCATGGAGATACAAAACTCACAGCTAAGCAATTTTCAGGTCTGCAAACAGATCCTTCATCAAACATTTAATGACTTCCATTCAGAACACAAGCAAACTCCCAGTCAAAGGCAGTAGCCGGCTACCATTGTTGACTTTGTAATGATCTTTGATAGTCAAAATTGAGCTGTGAGGTAAGAAGTGTGTTTTTTGGAGATTAGGAGTAGCATTGTGTTTTCCAGTTGCTTGCTGCAAACTCCTCTTGTGATTAGAACAGTCTTATGGTCTCCACAAATGTGTACAAATTTTAAAATTCTACAACACACTGTGACCTAAACAGAAATTTATCCACTAAGAAGGCATCAAACGACTTATCCTGATTTAAGCTATAAATATTATTCAAATATTTTCTTTTTTGTTTTGTTTTTGGCAGTCCAAAGGCTTTGCTTGTTTCGAACAATATTTTTGGCAGAATAAAAAGGCTTATGGCTTTTTAAGGCCAGGAGATATAAAAGAGGCCTAACTTGATATCCTGCGGTAAAAGTAAATATATCCCAGCTCCTTAGGTGGTTGTTCAGAGGCACAGACTTTAAGGTCGTTGTAGATAACCCACCTGAAGAAAGAAGAAAGAAAGAAAGAGACAGTAAGCCTTTTGAAAGTTAGACAGTCAGTTATAGGGCTGCCAATGAAGGCTGATACCATCGTACAGGCAGAAATGCCTTTGATGGCCCAAAATGCTTCCAGCCACTTTGGGGGCATGGAGTTCAAACAATGCGTGCTCCCACGCTGGAAGCCACTCCAGCATTGCAATTTGGTCCTTTGGACCAGATCAAAAAGGAGCAGATTAAGTCTTACTCCTGGCGATCCAGTTTACTGGCTATGTGCTTTGGTCCTATGTCTGACAAGACTATTAGAAGTTCTCACTTGCAATGATGTGCACCTGAGCCTCAAAATATTACTTTTTTAACTTCAACTCCCCACATTTTCCAGCCAACATCACCAGTGGCTATACTGGCTGAGGGATTCTCTGTAGTCTTAAAAAAAAAAGTTTTCCAAGCTCTGACCTGCACAAAATCACACTTTTAACAACTGAGGAGACCCATCTGATTCACATCTCAGCTCAGTGCAAACAGAGACACCAGTTGGGAAAGCAAGCTGGAAATGCCTGTTCTCAGCAACAACAGAGGAACTGGCTGCCAATCCTGGTGCTAAAACCTAGCAGAATTTTCCATCTGAAAAAGCCAGCAGGGTGTAGTGGTTTGAGTCTTGGACTACAACTCTGGAGACCAGGGTTTGATTCCCTGCTTGGCCATGAAACTCACTTGGTGCCCTTGGGCAAGTCACATGCTCTCAGCCTCAGAGGAAGACAATGGCAAACTTTCTGAACAAATCTTTTTAAGAAAACCCCATGATTGGTTGTTAGGGCTGCCATAAGTCAGAAATAACTTAAAGGTACCCAACAACAGAAAATTCTTAATTTGCTGAAGTTTTATTGCCTTTTTTCAAAGCTCCAAATAAGGTTTTTCTCAGACTACAGCTCCCTGAATCCCACATGGCCTTGAGGGATTTGAGAAGTTGTAGTTGAAATAAGTAGTCTTTCCAAGGTCTGCTTTGTTCCTGTTTAAGAGGACTGGGAGTTGGGTCCAGGGATCTGCGGATAGATGCTACACTTCACAGACAGAATTCAAACTGCTGAGATGCTCAGATAAGTGGTGTGTTTTTTTTCCCAACCAAATACTGATATAAACCTCAGTCAGGATAAGTCATATAATATTACCAAAAGGAGCACAATATGATGACAATAGCAGTAGAGCAGGAGAGACAATATCCTAATGGAAGTAGGACAAAATGACTTCCGAATAGGGGACAAGCTCTGTAGCAGCAGCAGAAAAGAAGTGACTCTTGACTATTACAAACAGCATTTATCTTTTTAAATGTTAATCCTAAAGTAGCACTAACTAGTAAACAGCCATACATTTTAATGAAACTTACCTCCAAGTAAATATGAATGTTTCACTGAAATGTCAAGCTCAAGAACTTTGGTCAATAAAGGACAAAATATAAAGTTAATTAAGCAATAAGGACAGTGACTTACCTTCCCTCCTTTTTGAGATGACAAACATAATGGCCACTCATTGTAGAGGTTCCCATGTGACTGATGAACCCAAACAGCTCATATCCTACACAAGGAAACATTTTTTAAAAAGATTATGTAAGAGCTGTTCTTACCAAGTCAAGTTCAGAAATCCATTTTGTTTGATATCTTTTGTGAACAATTTGTATATTCTTAGAGCACATTTATTACATTTAGATGCATGCCCAAGAGAGCAGATTCTGGAAGGAAACAGGTGGATTTTTTTTAAAAAAAAAATCAAACTAACATGCACATTTTTTTACTACATCTACAAGCATTCCAGAAGCTGAAACTGAGCATGGGTTCCTGGCACCTGACACCTATAAAAATGCTGTAAAATATATGCATATGTGATTGTCATATGTGATCATCTGTCATACGTGTCCTGATGTTACTTACCTCAAAGAGGAGTCACGATGTAACCACTCTCAGACATGCCTAGATGTCTCTGTATTAGGGCAACTTGTTTCCACAAGCTGATCTTGCATATGCATCCTTAAAACCCTTATTTATTTATTCCGGGGAGGGGCTTATGTGGCCTTTCAAAAGTTGTTGGACTACAACTCCCAGCACTGCTCACCACTGTCTATACTGACTAAGGGCTATTAGGCTTTATTTATATAGCACTGTAAATTTACACAGCACTGTACATACAGTCAATTGAAACAGATGGTTCCCTTGCCCTCAGGCTTACAATCTAAAAAGACAAGAGACAGGAGGAGAAGGGAAAGGTGGTGGGGAAAGGGACCAAGCCCAGTGGATCTTATCTCCCTCTGAGGCCTGGACCATGGCAGATGGACTGGAGCTTACTGATGGCCCTGCTGCTTACACTGTCCAGGCCTGATGGCATTCGGCCTGCCTTTACACTCCCTCCGAGGCTGGACAATGGCAGATGGCATGGGGGGAGGGCCTTCTTCTTTAGGCTAGGTATTTTAATGCTATGAAGCCGCTCTGAGTCCCAGTTGTGGGAATGCTTCCCTGAACAAAATTGGAATTTAACTCAGTTTTAAAACTGGCCAGAGAAGTATTGAGCCATGCTCATAGGGGAAGGAGGTTCCAGGAGTGAGGGGGCAGCAAGTGAGAAGGGATGAATCCAGGATGGAGCAGTGGAGATCCTAGGCTGGGACAGGAGACTTGACTACCAGAGCAGAGGGCACAAGAAGGAGTGAGGGGAGAAAGAGGTTCAGATAAATAAAGAGGGGCCAGTCCATGGAGGGCTTTGAAAGTCTACAACAAAAGCTTGTACTGAATGCGGAAGGGGAGCCAATGAAAGGAGGAGAAAAGAGGAGAAACATGGTCAGAGCAGTGAGCAGATGTGATAATGTGTGCAGCTGAGTTCTGGACAGAGATTAAAGGATGGAGATGAGAGAGAGGAAGCCCTGTCAGAAGAAGGTTACAATAATCTAGTCATGATACCACTATGGCATGGACCAGAGTCTTGGCAGTAGAGGCTGACAGGCTTCTGGGAGTTGCATTCCAATAGCATCCTGGCTGCATGATACCCACCCAATTCATCCAATTTTTATCCTGACTTTCTGTCATACACAAGAGTCACAGCAGCTATTTCACCTTGTGAAATGCAGAATCAAGAATTACTGACTACTGCAGACTACCCAAGATCACCCTGTTATACTTATTACTGTCCAGCAATCTTTAGCTGCTGCCAAACAACTCCATCCTGTGGTTGGTTTGAGATTTTTCCTGCAAAGATCTGGATGACCCCAGGGTAAAAAATGAAACAGTGAATGTTATGGGCAAATTTGGAAATAAGGACAAGAGAGTCAGGCAAAACTGATTAAATGCCTGACCTCACTAGACATCCATGTTTGGAGAAGCTTCAGATGAAGTCAAGCAAATAGCATGCACAGCCCTGTACTGTTGACTATACAGTACAGACGGGACAAGCAATTGCATTTAGGCCAACATGAGACAGACAGGAGATAGCTGTTCTTCAAGGAAACCTATATTCAAGGCCTACTTGTGCCAGATCGAGCTTGTTGCATAATTCAATGAATCTTAGCCAAGGTGCATACCAGCAACATGATCCCCACTCTGCTTTCATTCATTTGACAAATCTTTTTAATTACACTGGCTTTTCAGCAATTAAGAATTATAGGATCATAGAGTTCGAAGAGACCAGAAGAAGCATTCAGCCGAGTCCCTGCCATGCAGGAATATACAATCTAAACACTACAATCTAAACACTTACAACAGATAACCATCCAGCCTGTATTTAAAAACCTCCAAAGAAGGAGACCCCAACACTCTCCAAGGCAGCATATTCCACTGTCAAACAGCTCATACTGTCAGGATGTTTAAGTGGAATCAATTTTCCTGGAGTTGGAGTCCACTGCTTTGTATCCTAATCTCTGGAGCAGCAGAATAGAAGCTTGCTCCCTCCTCAATATGACATCCTTTTATGGAGTATATTAATCAGAAAAGAGGAGATTTCAGTTGTACAGGATTTAAAATGTAAGATATATTAGTTCATATTATCTTATTTTAATCTGTGACTAAGAAAGAAAAGTCAGTACAGCTGGCCCTCCCCATAGGCGGACTTGCCTTCCACAGCTTTGAGCTTATGTGAAAGGCAAGCCCTGGCAGAAGTAATGAGGCGCATATCTGCACCGCCAGGAACATTCATCCCATTATTTTCTCTGGGGCTTGAGCATATGCTCTTTTCCCTCTAGGGGGGGGGGGGGCTGGAATGGATCCCCCGTGTATGGGAAGAGACCACAAGGGCCATCCAGTCCAACCCCCTGCCATGCAGGAACTCTCAATCAAAGCATACTCAACAGATGGCCATCCAGCCTCTGCTTAAAGACTGCCAAGGAAGGAGACTCCACTACATTCCGAGGGAGAGTGTTCCTCTGTCGAACAGCCATTACTGTCAGGAAGTTCCTCCTAATGTGAGGTAGAATCTCTTTTCTTGTAGCTTGCATCCATTGTTCCTGGTCCTGTTCTCTGGAGCAGCAGAAAACAAGCTTGCACCCTCCCCAATATGACATCCCTTCAGATATTTAAACAGGGCTATCATATCACCTCTTAACCTTCTCTTCTCCAGGCTAAACACACTCAGCTCCCTTAGTCGTTCCTCATAGGGCATGGTTTCCAGGCCCTTTACCATTTTAGTTGCCCTCCTTTGGACACGCTTGTTTCTCTGCATCCTTTTTAAATTGTGGTGCCCAGAACCGGACACAGTATTCAAGTGGGGCCTGACCAAAGCAGAATAGAGTGGCACTACTATTTCCCTTGATCTAGACACTATTTTTCTATTAATGCAGCCTAAAATTGCATTGGCTTTCTGTTGACTCATGTTCAACTTGTGGTCTACTTGGACTCTTAGATCCCTTTCATTCAGCCAGGTGTTCATCATTTATCTGTGCATTTCATTTTTCTGCCCTAAGTGCAGTACCTTATATTTCTCCATGTTGAATTTCATTTTGTTAGCTTTAGCCCAGCTTTTTAGTCTATTCAGGTCATTTTGAATTTTGATCCTGTCATTTTGAATTTTGATCCTTGGTTGGGTTGTGTTTGACTTGTCTATTCATGTTAATATGTCTTCATTAATAAAGATTTTTTATTTTTTTTAAATGGCATCCTTTGAAATATATAAACATATCTATCATATCACCTCTCAACCTTTTCTTCCTCAGGCTAAATATACCCAGCTCCCTAAGCCACTTTTCACAGTGCATGGTTTCCAGACCTTTCACCATGTTGGTCACTTCTCTGGACACACTCCAGCTTGTCAACATCCTTCTTGAATTGTGGTGCCAGGAACTGCTCACTATATTCCAGGTGAGATCTGACCAATGCAGAACAGAGTGGCACTATTACTTCCCTCAATCTAGACAGTACATGTTACTGCAGAAGTGTCTTTTAATGGGGAGTTTGTGGGGAATTGCTGCCTATTGTCATTTTCAAATGGTTTTAAAATGCTTTAAACGAATACTATTTTCAATAGGATTGTTTGTTTTTTAAAGCTTTTTATACAGTCATTGTTTTTTGCTGTTCTTTCATTTTAATGTCTCTCTAGGGAGGTGAGAATGGCTCCCTCCTTATTCTCTTTCCCTGGCAAGTAAAACATTTCTATTCCATCAGGCTTTTAGGAACTGACTGTGAAGAGGTTTTAATGGTTCAGTATGCTGTGTTGATTTTTTAAATGTTGTCTTTCAATGAATTGTAAGCAATTTTAATGCTACTGATTATTTTGTTGTTTTTAAAATAACAGTAGGAAGGAAGAGCCAATAGCCTCTCTCCTTTTAAAAATCTATAGCTAAAAATATAAAAACAAGTGATTCAAATAATTACACCACTTCAGTAACAGGTGGTTCAGGCTTTATTAATTCTTCTGGAAGTCTTTTCCTTGTCAAGTTTTAAGAACTACTTACACCTCTGCTTTTATCAGTTTGGTTAAAACATAGTTGTATTATCAAGCTTTTCCTGCTGTCTGGGAGGATTTGAACCTGCAATGTGAGTGCTGTTTATTTCTAATCGTTACTTTTCTCTTTCTTGCAGATTGATTTTTGTTTTGATCACTGTTGCTGTAGCTCTTTGATAGTTGTTAATGTTTTAACAATTTTGGCAGCTGTTAATTTTATAAATGGTTGTATATCACTCTCCATGTCAGCAGAGAACAATTCATAAATGCAGAGAAAGCATCTGGAAATAAATGAGTAAGATACACATAACAACTGATGCAAAATATCCATGGCAGACTTACGTCCAGACCCATCCTTGATCTTGGGCCCTTCTGGGTCAGATTCTGCAAGGATGTTTGCATTCACATGGTTCTCTATGTCCATGGCCTCAGAAGTTGTTTCATTTTCCTCCTCTGGCTCTGGGTGACTGAAGATCCAGTCTAATGCATGTTCCAAGTTGTTATTCTGGCAGTCAAAATAGCACAGAAAAACAAGATAGCCAATGGCCATCAGCATCTCTACCACTATTGCAGTTTCTTTATTTTTTTTACTTTTTAAATTACAAAAGTAAACAACAGTACAGTAACAAATATTTTAATTTCTCTTTCTGTCTTCTCAGAGTCCTTTCTGTTGTTCTGTACTCATTAACACTTAAGACAGAATTGGAGCAGCCCTTCAATGATTTTACACACAAATCATTAATAAGTGGATCAAAGAAAGGAGGGGGAAAAAGGACTTAAAATTTCTCTGTGTTAGCTTTGCATTCTCTTTATTATAAAACTTTGCTAAATAAGCTTCCTTACTTTAACAAATCCCTGCAGAGGAATACTCTGCAAACAATTAAAATTTTCTCATGACCTTTATCTATGATAGGTTACAGGTTAACAATTCAGTTCCCCAGACCAAAAGTAATTTAAGATCTTTCTCTGACAAATTTACTGTTGCCACCATGGCTGCTGCTAACAACAATCAGTGCACTTGTGCTGCTTTGGAAAATGATATTCATTTATTGTACCAGCCTCAGAAAGTCATATTTGATGATGGATGCAGGTGGCAAATCTCTGCATCTCTGCTATATATAGACTTAAAATAATTTGTTGGATGGCTTACTGTTGCTCGCAGTGCTCGGAGAGCTACATTCCGTTGGAAGCCCATAGAGACAATGATGGCAACCATCTCTTCTGGAGGTTGGTTATCCAGACCAGCAAATCCTGATCCACCTGCCCCAGGAAAAGCAGCTCCAGCACAGCCAGGGATGACTAATGGTTCTGCAAAATCTGAAATGTGAATTACCAATATTCATATCTATGTAAATAGAATGGCTGGTTGTTTATGACTTGTATCAACAAAGCTTTTTGTCATAATAAAATGTAGTAGTTTCTTAAGTGGCAGAAAACTTTGTAATTTTTGCTTCCGCAGATGAACAGGGCTATGGCCTTGGAAATTCTACTCAAGGTATTTGCCTTGTTCAGCTGTGCCCCCTATGTCCACATTTAAAAGGAGATGCAAACAAGTAGAGTACAACTCATATGAGCAAAACTGCTGAGAAGGAGAGAGAGCCAGAAGTGCAGGGGACCTGAATTCTCTATATGATGCCTGTTGACTATTATTTTTCTACTTATCTATAGTGAAAAAGAAACCTTGTCCAGGCAAAAAAGAAGTGAACATTTGTTGATGGGAAGAAAGTTTTATTTCTCTGTCTGGCCATCCATGAACCCTTGCTATGCAGGCATGTGGGCCAGTATATAACTTTATGAACTAGTTACTTAGGAAATTATCTCTGTTACAGGGGAGCAAGAGGTGGATTGAGAATTCTTTTATGTCATACTTGAGACCTTCACAGAGTGTCTTCCTGGCCATTGTAAGAAACATGATACTGGAGTAAATGGATGTCTGATCTGACTCAGAGTAATTTTTCTCTGGGCTGATCAAGCAGGACTCTTCTTACATCTCATGTATTTACAAACCAGCACAGGAGATGTTTAAATGCGCTCTGACAGTGGTTCTCAAACAGTCAGGAAGGATCCCCGGTGGAGAGCAAGAGTTACTCAAAGGGGGAGCAAGACTTGGAAGTCCTGATCCCTCCTCTTCATCTTCCAAAACTTTTTGATGTACAATTTACACATGCATTGAGTTAAAATCAAACTTACTTAAACAAATCTCTTCCAATTTGAACAATGTTATTTCTGTATAAAATGTTCAAATATGAAGATACATGAATGTGCAAATGAAAATATGCACAATATATAAACAAAATATTTTTATTCATATACTGTGTGTGCGGGGGTGACATCCACATGTACAGTGTGCCCTCCACATTTGCTAGGATTGGGGACACTGGACCCCTGTGAATAAGGAAAAACTGCAAATAAAATACTAGTTTTTAACTTGAGAGAACACCTCTCTAGGTCCTTCCAGGACAACTCTATGGTCAATATCTGCCAGAAATTGACCACAGAATCACACTGGAGGACCCACAAACAGCTAAAGAAGTGTTTCTTCTAGTAATCCCTAGGTCATCCCAAGTAACTCCATGGTCAACTTTCAGCAGAGTTGCTCTGGAGGACCTAAAGATTTCTAGAGATAACATATTAATCAAATCCACAGATAATCAGATCTGCAAATGTTAAAGCTGCAAACAAAAGTTAAAGCTGCAACTGTAGATGGAAAGGAGGGTCCCCAAGTCAAAAAAAGGTTATAAAATAAAGTGGTGAACCTGGGCTGTGCTTCCAACTAAATAAAAGCAAGAGAAAGACAGAGCTACCTGCATCAAACACAAAGATATGCACTGTACACATGTGTACATGCATTCACGTTACAGACCTGGTTCTTCCATGTGTGCGATGATCCAGTTGAAAGCCACCTCAGCTCCCATGTTTCCAGTATAGTAGACAGCCTTTCGGCATGCTTCCAGTGGAAATCCCATTTCTGCTAGCTGCATCACTGAGGATTCATCAATGTCTGGGGCTAAAAGAGAGGACAGTCCTAGTATGAAAACTTCAACACTGTCCTCTAACAGGGCTGTGCTCATTAGGGAGCACCAAATGCATAAATTTACACAGAACTGAGCATTTGCAACAAACCCCCAACAGATTCTAGATTAAATTTGCTATCTTATGAAATGTAAAACAAATAAGAGCTGGAGGCAGCACCTTTTGGCAATTCAAATTAGAAGGAAGTCTAATCAGAAGGGGTACAGACTGTGCCTTTGACAATTCCTCCTTCCCTCCCAGGGTCCCTGCATGGAACTGTACACTAGGTACACATTTTGACATTCAGTTTTGCACTGAGCATCAAGAGAAAAAGAAACATCTGTGCAAATTCCTACAAAGGTCTTGCATTCACACAGACTCAGGCTTACTCTGAAAAATACCAAAGCACCCAGCACTACTAACACAGAAAAATCAGATCCGTACCACTGAAATGAAAGTGTAAGTGTGGCTATCAGCTACTAAACATCAACAGAGACCTCTGCCATTTGCCATGCGAGACAATACTGAAAGGATAGAGGTGTTGACTGCCCAGGCTTTTTAGCACTCAAAGTGCTCTAGGTTTTAAGGACCATTCATATAAATTATTGTAACTTCACAATGCATGTCACTTCTAGTTAACAAAAAGGTGCACTGAAGGCAACAATCTCAATCTTTCTACTGCATAAGCTCAGATAAGCTTGGAAGTATTTTTTTAATAATATACAGGAATCTCTGATTACGTATAAGTACATAATGTAACTTATGCACAGCACTAAAAGGAGCTCAGCTTCTTTTAATTTACAAAAGTTTCTCATGAATATAAAGCTACACTTCAACAGGAGAGCCAAGCTACACATTCCATGTTCTTTCCCATCCCTTTTTGTATTGCCTGTTAGACTGTAAACACAAGGACAAGGATTATTTGTGTTGTACTTTTAAATCAATTTACTACATTAATTTAGTATTCTGCCTACTGTTGTAATAACAACAAAAATGCCAAAGAAAGCTAGTACTTCCAATTTTTAGACCAAGCTATGGGGCAGAAAAGAGAAAGATGAGCAGTTTCTGATGTCTCCATACTACTCCATAATACTAAGATTGCTTCAAACATTAAGATACATACAGTAGGATAGTTAAAAGCCAAACAGGAAGAGCTTCCATGCATGTTGCTGCAAACATGGAGCCTATGTGAGCAGCAGCAAATATTCATTGCAGCAGCCATTTAAAAAAAATAAAATAAAACCAGCATAATGTAATAAAATACATACTCTCCATGAAATGGTTCATCATGCCACCTGGAAATGTAAGAAAGCAAAATGAGGGAGGCAGAGTGTGGGCACTGAGATAGTGTGAGAGAGAAAATTGGCCAGTTCTGCACCGGGTGTGAACACCAAGTCAGAGATAAAGAGTCAAGGCCTTGTTCATACCCTAGAAGTGCTACCTTCCACAGGACAAGAAACAGAAGACTTCACCATTGGCTTAAATGCCTAGCCAGTATTATGATTAGCTCACCTTTGTCTGCCCTTTTCAAGGCATCCCTGCCTCCCCACTTTTCACAGACTGGTTTATTTATGTATTTATTTACTGAATTTCTAGCTTGCATTTCTCCCAAACTGGGATTCAGGGTAGCTTTTGAAGCCAGAAGCCATAGCAAGGTGTCCTCTCTGAATCACTGCACTTCTCAGCCTTCTCTGTTGCACATCATGGCTACTACAGTGCCTATTTCAGTAATCCTCCTTGATCCTGGCTCCCATTCTCCCTGATTTTTTCTTCACCTAATTTGGAAGTTTCCTTTGCAGAACTCACTCACAGATCCTGCCTGCATCACCCACTGAACTTCCCAAATCCTGAAAACCTTCACAAATGGATCTAACACGTACAGTCAGAGAACTGGACCTTGATGCTTTAACTGGCTACTTCTCTTATGTACATACACCTGTATGTTCATATACAATGGCTGCTGTCCAAAGGATATGCCATGAATATGTTGGAGCTTGTCATCCAAGAAGTTCCATGCGAACAGGACAAGTGTGACAAAGGACAACAAGAAGATCAACTAACAGTTATGGTGGAGAATGGTGGGGAGGCAGAGATCCTCATGGTAGCAGGCAGTACCTTTGGGGTCATCAGGAATGATAATGGGTGGAGAGATGTCAGGAAGTTCCTCTTCTCCTGGTTGAAGGCCTGTAGCACGGAGGTGACTGATGTCCAGACGATCTGGCATGTCTATGGAAACATCTGCAAGCACAGCAGGGCAAATAAGCCTATAGACACACAGCAAATATATAGCAGGCACATTAAAGTGTGTTCCTACACTCAAGTCTCAATACTCAAGTGCTTTGCAATTAAACAAAGGTAAGCTTAGGTTTCATAACTCTTGCCTTCGGGAATCAGCATCATCTTTATTTATACCACCACTTTTCTCCCAGATTAGGTGGTTTACAAATTAAAAGGGTTACAGTGTGCACTTGGTATCTGCTGAGGTTTTGTTTCAGGGATCCCCATGTATACCAAAATCTGTGGATGTTCAAGTCCCATTAAATACAATGGATAATGAAATAGTATCCCTTGTATAAAATGGGAAAAAAAATCAAGTACAAACACAGGGGGGGCAATATTTTCAAGATGTGGATGCTTGAATCCGTGGATTAAGAATCAGTGGATATGGAGGACCGACTATAGTTAAAAACATGCATAAAGTCAGCATTAAAATTAAACTAAACTATTAACGCTTACATAAATAATAAAAAGCAGAGGAAAACAATAAAATCTTAGGAATAATACAGCAGCCCTTAAAAGCTCTTTCCTTAAAAACCTTCAGTTCTAACAGCCTAAAAAGTCTTCACCTGCTAACAGCAACGAAGAGGGAGTTCCAGAGTCGAGGAGCAGCCAATGAGAAGGCCTTACCTTGTGTTTATTATTGTTGTGTGCCTTCAAGTCGTTTCCGACTTATGGCGACCCTGAGACAATCCTATCATGGGGTTCTCTTAGCAAGATTTGTTCAGAGGAGATTTGCCATTACCTTCCCCTGAGTCTGTGACTTGCTCAAAATAACCTAGTGGATTTCCATGGCTGAGCCAGGATTCAAATCCAGGACTCCCAGTGTTTTAGTCGAAGACTCAAACCACTATACCAAACTAGCTTTCTCTTAACTTATGTACCCACCAGCCATACAGTGAAAGTGATAGACTGAAAGAAGGGCCCTTTTCTAAGGATCTCAGGATCTTGGAGGACTCATACTGAGCGAGACGCTCTGTCAGCCTAGACCTAAGTCATACAGGTCTTTATAGGTCTTAACCAGCATCTTGAATTGTGCCAGAAACAGAATTGCAGCTAGTGGAGCTGCTGGAGCAGCCGAGTTGTATAGTCCATATACCCAGCTGCAGCCAACACTCTAACATAGTGGAGGATGTTCTCCCATCAACACTGTTAGAGCACAGTCTTAAAAAGCCATATACTGTATATAAATATTTGAAGGGTTGTCACATTGAAGAACGCCTTAGGGAGCTGGGGATGTTTAGCCTGGAGAAGAGAAGGTTAAGAGGTGATATGATCGCCCTGTTTAAATACTTGAAGGGATGTCACATTGAGGAGGGAGCAAGCTTGTTTTCTGCTGCTCCAGAGAACAGGACTCGGAACAATGGATGCAAACTGCAGGAAAAAAGATTCCACCTCAACATTAGGAGGAACTTCCTGACAGTAAGAGCTGTTCGACAGTGGAACACACTCCCTCGGAGGGTGGTGGAGTCTCCTTCCTTGGAGGTTTTTGAGCAGAGGCTGGATGGCCATCTATCAGGTATGCTTTGATTGGGAGTTCCTGCACGGCAGGGAGTTGGACTGGATGGCCCTTGTGGTCTCTTCCAACTCTAAATTTCTATGATTCTATGATTCTATGAGGGAGCAAGCTTGTTTTTTGCTGCTCCAGAGAACAGGACTCGGAACAATGGATGCAAGCTACAGGAAATAGATTCCACCTCAACATTAGGAGGGACTTCCTTACAGTAAGGGCTGTTCAAAAGTGGAACACACTCCCTTGGAGTGTGATGGAGTCTCCTTCCTTGGAGGCTGGATGGCCATCTGTCGGGGATGCCTTGATTGAGAGTTCCTGCATGGCAGGGGGTTGGACTGAATGGCCCTTGTGGTCTCTTCCAACTCTATGGTTCTATGATTCTATGATTCTACCCCACAGGCCAGGGGTTGCCTATCATGAGTTTCTCCATGATAATATTAGCCATGGTAGACATGCAATTCTCAAAAGCCAAATTGTGCAACACCAAGGAGCTTCCTCTCAAATATGGAGGTACAGAGGAGTCCTGGGTGTGTTTGTTTTGTATGATAACAACACCTAGCAGGCCTGACTAGCACCCCAAATTAACTAAGTGCACCTCTTAAAACTGGCCCACAGAGCATTCTGACAAACATAAAGATTCCAAGTAGGTAAGTCAATGTTAAATGTTATCCCTGAAAGTACAATACTCAATGTCATTCTTGAAGGTACATGTTTGTAAATGCTGCTCTAAAAGTAATGGACTTTGGCAGAGGGGACATCTGTTTGGCAAAAGGGGCATCTGTGTTGAGTTCATAGGTCAACAACTACTGACAAAAATGGGGTGAGATGCACTGAATGCTTGCTCCCAGTCCCTAAGTGCCAACATGCCACACAGCATTCTTCAGCTTAAAAAAGTTCACATAACCAAGGAAAAATTTAGATGCAAAAATTGGAACCTATTTTTCAAATAAATAATACTCATAATTATGCAAATAAATAATACTCTGCAAATTTTAGGGAAAATATCCATGTATCAGATGACTTTTTAAAGTGTTTTTGTACTATTCACGGGGAAAGACCTTCAGATATAATTTACCTAAAGCAAATTTGAGACATGCCTATACTAACTCAAGGGTAAGCAACCTGTAGACCTTCACATGTCATTACATTGCAACAGCTGACTATCACAGCTCCAAACCAACAAACCATGGAAACTTTCTTTCTGCAAAAGAATTCAACAATTCTGTGTGGCCTCACAAAAAAATACACAGAATTCTTCAAGTGAAAGAACAACATCTCCCCCAGGATGCCTCCTTTTAACAAGGTATTAAGAAGTCAAGCCGTCCCTCCAGTCCATCTGCCTTGGTCCAGGCCCCAGAGGGAGAGAAGAACCACTGGACCTCATCCCCCTTCTCACCACCTTTCCCTTCTCCTTTTGTGTTGTCTCTTTTAGAATGTAAGCCTGAGGGCAGGGAACCGTCTAAATATAAGATTCTATGTACAGCACTGTGTAAATGTACAGCGCTATATAAATAAAGGTTAATAATAATAACAAAGCCTGCCAGGTTATTTATGTATGCAAGTTTTGTTCATTAAAAAGGAAGAGAATATCCAGTTGTTCCTGCTTGTGAAATTCACAAACACAAACACATCACTGAAGAGCTTCAAGACAAGGCTTTGGGAGCACAGTTATCTTGCTTTATCCACAAAATTTTACTAGGGATCTAGATAGCACTGTGTCTTTTCTGCCTTCCTGTGTTTTCCTACTATTTTCCAGTCTTTTTTCTTACCACAGGAAATGCACTAAAGAGACGGAGTAACTATTAGGAGCCCTCTGTCTGGAAGCTTGGTGTTCAACATATCAGAACTTGTGGCAATTCAATGTGACCATCATTCAAAACACATACCGAGCTTTTTAGGTATCCAGTCAAGTCCAAAAGTAAACTTCTTTATCTGTACCACCAGGTATTCAGGAAATGAAGCAAAGCGAGACGTTCTGGAAACAGAAGCAATGTTACATGAATACTGAGCCACAGGAACACAGAACCAAAGCACAAGAACAGAATCCTGGTTACAAAAAAAGAATTGTCCAGGATCCATCTAACCTAGCACTCTTTCAAACCAGAGATTTAAAAATTATTTTTGGATGACAGCTCCCAGAATACTCCAGCCACCAGGAATAGAATTCCATAGTTGGAAATTCTGGGAATTATAGTCCAAACCATAACATTTCCAAGTCTTGTTTCCAACAGTGGCAGACTAGCTACTGTAGCAGAGCAAGATAGAAATCACCAACTTGTTGGCTGCCATCAGCATCTGGTGCTCAAAGATAAACAATTTGCTTTGAACAGAACAGGACAGGGACAACCTAGATCTCATGGGAAGGTATTTTTCTGTTACTAATAGAGTTGAAATTTTATTACCTGACTTTTATTGTCCTTTGTACCTGACCAAAAAGGGCAGTAGCCTTTGACTGTATTGAGACATCTCCAGAAGAACAGAACTACAACAGAAACAATATCTAATACAAAATGTAGGCCTTTGACTCTACCATCATCACATCACTGGTGGTGACCTATAACACCCTACATAGCTCAGGTCCAGGCTATTTGGCAGACTGTGGTGTGAAACAGATGGGCAAGAAAAAGTGGCTTGAAGCTGCCTTTTCTAAAGCCACATTGAAAACCCACCAACCACACCACCGGCTCCCAAGGCAACTTATGTCATGACTACATGACATGGCTTCAAGCCAGGACGAAGCAGAAAAAAAGCCGTTTCTTTTTGAAATGGCTTTTCTCTGCATATGGGCAGTTTCCTGCTGGCTTCAAGGCATGTGTCATCTAAACGTCACACCTTCAAGCCAGCCTGAAAGCACCTCTTTTTGCCTGTCTGTTTAGCCCCTGTATCTCCCTCTATGAGCTGGACTGGGCTCTGAAATCCTCAGGGGAGGCCACCACCACCACAGGCATGCTTGGTGGGGACACAAGAGTGGGCCTTTTCTGTGGCTTCCCCTACACTCTGGAACTCCCTTGCCCAGGGAGACCAGAATGGCCCCATTCTTGACTGCCTCCTGCCAACAGGAAAAAAAAACTTCCTTTTCAATCAGGCTTTCAAAACAGAAAGCTTTTAAAGAATAGCCTGGGGTGCTATATTGTTTTAATATATTTTAAACATTTTTATCTTCTTAAAGTATCTGTAATCTGTTTAATTATTGTAGTAATTTAATTCTGGTTTAATGTACTGCTTTTGTATGTTTTTAATTGCATTGTTTTTTAATATTGTAAGCCGCCCTGAGTCCCAGTCCTGGGAGAAGACCGGGATGAAAATAAATATTATTATTATTATTATTATTATTATTACTACTACTACTACTACTACTACTACTTTTGCCTGATGAAGAAGGCAGTGGAGCTTTAAAATCCTGAATTGTGTGTTTTGTGCATTTTGGTTGGCCAATAAAAGTATTGATCTTTTATGGATTTAGTTGTACCTGGGGCCCTTCAGATGTTGGACTGTCGTAGGGTTTCAGATAGGATTTATACCTAGCTTTAATGGAAGCTTCTGGTATTTCTTCATGGTCTCTTATTTAAGTCTCAACCAGATCCAAACCTACTTAGCTTACAAAATCAGACAAGCGTGGGTGTGTTGAGCAGCATGGTAATGAGCAGAGCTAATGGTGAGTGATGATAATAAGAATAATGGAAGTTGTAGTGCAACAATACTTGGAGGAACATATACTGTCCACCCCTGGACCAATTAATAAATTTTGTCACATAAACATCTGTAGGACAGATCAGCTTTGTCAAATATATGTAGCTTTCTCCTAAGCAGGCTGGTATATAGTTCCCCCCCACAGGCCAAGCAAAACAACAATGAGCAGAAGATAAGACATCTCCTAAAATAATACCTAGCACATCTTTGGGAGCAAAAATTAATATAAGATACTGTCTTATTTTCGGGGAAACACTGGTAGATCTACTAGCCAGAGACTGGACAACCTTCTGCATGCAAAGCAGGTGTTCCTTCTCTGTGCTATGACTGTTCCATTCTAAAATTTTATATTCTTTGTGTTAAGCTACTTAGGAAGCTATGGTTGAAACTCACTGAGACCACAATATGGTTCACAGTCACAAACCAGCCACTGCTGTGCTACATACAAGACACCATTCCCATTCTTCAACACACAGGTATATTTAACTGCATACTCACTTCACACCAGCAGACTTGGCTTGAAGGGCACTACTCCAAAAGTCTTCTACATTGTCTGGTTCAGAAAAAGCCTGTAGACAAGCACTAAAAGGGATCCTGGCACGTACGAGCTCTGGAGGAGGCCTCCTTGCAGTTTCTGCTTCTCTCCTCTTCAGTTCATAAGCAATCAACTCATCTAACCAGAAGCACAAGCAACACTGAAGGACCACCACAGTTGGAGAAGAGAGACATCTATATAGAGAGACAACCTTATTCAAGCCACTCAGATTAAAAAAAATAATAATTCTGCAACCACTCCCTAGTGTTTGTTCCATCAACCCTAACCGTGGTTCAGTATTTTGCTATCCATGGCTAGTTAATGATGGCGGGAACTCTCAAACAGAAGTGGCAAGAGGTTATGCTACAATTGCACCAGGTCTTTGTCTCTTTGATACCACAATTTGCTAAAATCCCTTTGAAAACAAACAAACTGGGAAAAGTGAACTTTAATATCATAAAAGCTAAGAAATCTGCAAAATACAACAGTATAAAAAAATACAACAGTGATTTGGTACTGCTTCAAAGAGGCATTTGCCCACTTCCATTGAAATGCACAGGCCTGAACTCTGTGCTCCCTTACCATCTTCTGAACCAAGACAGATTACCTGGAAGAGATTAATAAAATAAAATAAAATAAAATTCCTGAGCCTTTGTGGCTGCAGAATTCAGGGATATTCTCAGGAAAGAAGTCCACATCTTTTAGGTTGTCAATACAACCAAGATAGATTCACATGTGCATCTTCTGGACTTGGATATAGGCTCTACTGAACAGTGTGCCTAAAGTAGCATCAGGTGAAATCAGAGGATCTCTCAACACTGTCAGGTAGTTACTGGGTCATTAGAATACAAGTCATAACTTGCATGTGAATAAACCTCAACTTTTGTCTGACTTCAAAATTTTGTCTGAATGATATGCTAAGCAACACATAAGAGAGCCCACTTCCTACCTTACCTTTGTTTGTGGCAGCTTCCATTGCTACAGGCAACTGCATGAGATAGTCTACCCTCTCCGTGTATCGGACTTTCCTAGATTGGCAGCACTGTGTACGCTCTTCCACCAAGAACCGGAAGACATCACTAGGATTTTCTGAACCAATGTGGTTCCTCTGAAGGGACAAATCAGACCCAGCCATTTGAGCAATCACTACAACAATGAGAAGCCTTCAGCCACATGGGAAGCTACCAAGTTGTACATCCTAGAAATGCCAGTATTGCCTTTGTTTCTGTAATGGATTCTGCTGGCTTGGGAAGGAACTGCAAGTCATGGGAAGGACCCAGACTACACAGTTCCCATGCCACCATCATAACATAAAAAGGGCTTGGTTAGCAACTTAGAAGCACTAAGCAACTAGATAAAGCCCCATAGCTATATACAGCTACACTAAGGACACATAATTGCCAAGACATTTTGAATTACAGGAAAGTATTTTGTATACACACTTTCATATAAAGCAGAAAACTGGCAAACATTAAAATATGTCTCCAGTGCAATGGAGAGAAAAAGTTTTATTTTCATCCTCTGCCTTCTTTTCAGTGTCTTGAAAGACAGCAGGTTGTTTTAACAGCAGTAGTTAAGGGGTTTCCTCTCCATTAAATTTACACTAAGGTGTTCAATAAAAATAAAATAAAATAAACATTGTGTATACAATCAAGTGGGAAATAAGCACACTAAGCCTCATTGATTTTAGTGGTAGAGTTGTACAGTGCTTAAATTTCCTCTACCAAAATCAATAGGGTATAAAAACGCTTAGAATTGGCTGATGTGCACCCTGTATTTGCAGGATTTTTATGTACCAATAATGTATCTTGTAAGTAGCCACTTCACTACCAACATTGACAGACTCTCTTTTTAAAACAATGATTTAGTGAAGCCTGAGATTTAAATTGGCTTCTGCAGTCTTCTGGCTGCTGAGGACTGAGCTTCTTATCCAGTTCAATGTTATATTTTTCTTAGTCATGTGTATTTAAAACTGTGTTTTAAACTTTTTAAAAATTGTCCGTTTGATTTAATTTTGTTTAAATAGCTGATCTTGTTTCCTGCTGCAATTGTATTCATTGTTTACTTAATATTACTGGAAATGTCTTGAATTCCATTTTTGAGAGAAAGGCAAAATATAAATCTAAAAAAGGGAGGGGACTGTTCACAAATCCCCCTCCCCAAAAAGATGGTGGCATTTGCCAAATTTAATGTTAGGACATCCAAATGGGTTCTACTCAAGTAGCTTACTAATGGATGGATGGAGTGCTTTTTGTAATATTGTGCACTACGTGCATGAAAAACATGCTTTTTCAGCCTCTGACATCAATGTTTTAAGACCAAGCTTTATGAAGTAAGTACTTATCTCCTATGTCAATATTTCAAAATAATTCAGTTTAGAAGACTTTGCATTGATTTCCATTAGATTTATTTCATGCTTCTCTCAAGATAAGAAAATATAAGGCACCTGCATGTCTCTTTGCCCAAATCGATTTATTTTAAAAGGAATCACATTGATTTAGCTAAAGCCATCACTTAAGTCAAGCTCAACTAAATCAGCAATATTTACTTATTAAGACTGAAAGAAAAAAACCAGCTCCTTTTCTTCTGCTGTCCTCCTTGCTTTCCAGATTTATGCTGTAAGCTTGCATTTCTATTTATATAGACCTGCAAAGGCAGCATATGCACCTATGATACTACAGCAATATATAAATAAAGCATCTAAATTTATTTATTTATTTGACTTTTTCTTTATCATCTCACATCCAACAAGAGCTCCTGAGGCAATGAACATATAAAAGGCAATTAAAATAATACAAAGAAAAAAGCACTTTAAAAACACATTAAAATACTCTTAAAACTCTTTAAAGCATCTAATAACAATAATAGAATTTGGTTTTGAAACAGTTAAAACAGCTATTTCAAATCCTACATACCATACAAGATGGGTCTTATGGTCTCTTCCAGCTCTGTGGTTCTATGTGGAACAGCATTGTTTTGTCTGCCCACTGGAAGGTTAAAAGAAATGGCCAGCCTAATTTCCTTGGTTAGACAGTTCCACAGTCAAGGCATTGCAACAGAGAAAGCTCTATTGTGTATACCCACCAGCCTAACTTCACAAGGTGAAATTAATATACAAGACAAACATAACTTCTGCTTGTTTTTTTTTTTATGGAAAAAAACATAATAGTAGCAGTTCACCTTTGCTTACCTCTATTAGATTTATAAGATGTAGGAAGAACTCATGCGCATCTTGTTGCCGATTGGAGGAGAATTCAGGGTGCCCTTTGCTAACCAAAGCCTTGAACATGCGAGGAGAAATGCCATTGCGCTGAGGCTAATATACAGAAATGAAAACAGATTAAACATATATTGGAATGAATGTTGCATTTCATCATCATCATCATCAATTTCTAACCCGCCCCTCTGAATGAGCAATCGGGGTGGGGTACAGCATTTAAAAGCATATACAGTTAAAATATTACTATCTATACAACACATACCCACCTCCCATCCCTTAAAACAGGGTTAAACTATCACAATTAAAACAAGTCAAATCTAAAAACAGCATAGCATCTCGAGGTCCAATGTGGGCAGCCAGATGTCCATTGGGAGAGGGAAGGAGCTAGGAGTCGTCAGGCGACGGGGGATTAATTACTGTCCGGAAAGGCCTGCCGGAAGAGATGTGTCTTGGTTGCTTTTTTGAAACTATCCAAGGTTGTTATAAGACGCATCTCATTCGGCAGGTCATTCCACAGCCTGGGAGCAATAGCAGAGAAGGTCCTCTGGGAGGTCTGCGTCAGCCTAGTTTTAATAGGCTGTAGCAGGTTCCTCCCAGAGGACCGAAGTGTACGGGGAGGGGGGGGCCTTATGGGAGAAGGCAGTCCCTGAGATAAGTTGGACCCAAGCCATGTAGGGCTTTATAGGTTAAGACTAACACCTTGTACTGTGCCCGGAAACTAATCGGCAGCCAGTGGAGAGATTTGAGCACAGGTGTTATATGCTCTCTTCTCGATGTACCAGTAACTAATATGGCTGCTATGTTTTGAACTAATTGGAGTTTCCAGGTTAGGCACAAGGGTAGCCCCATGTACAGTGCGTTACAGTAGTCCAAATGTGAGGTAACCAACGCATGTACCACAGTCTCCAGGTCCCTCATCTCCAGGAAAGGGCGCAGCTGGCATATCAGCCGAAGCTGATAACAGGCACTTCTGACTGTAGCGTTCACCTGATGCGTCATGTGAAGCGATGGGTCTAGAAGTACTCCCAGACTGTGAACACAGTCCTGTGAGGAGAGTGTGAATCCATCTAGGACTGGGAGTTGTATTCCCCAATCTGGTTTCGGGCCGGTGACTGTCAGTACCTTCGTTTTGTCAGGATTTAGCCTCAATCTATTTTCCCTCATCCAATCCATTACCGCTGCGAGACAGTCATTAAGAGGAGAGATGCCATCTGAGGTCTGAGCAGATGATCTGGTCATGGAGAAATATATCTGAGTGTCATCAGTGTACTGATGACACTGAGCTCCATGCCTCCAAATGATCTCACCCAGTGGCTTCATATAAATGTTCAATAGCATCGGGGACAGAATGGTGCCCTGAGGAACGCCACTATTTAGCTCGATTTGAGAGGAGCAACTGTCCCTGAGCCTCACCCTTTGGGACCTGCCAGAGAGAAAGGAACGGAACCACTGCAGAGCAGTGCCTCTGATACCCATCTCTCTCAGCCGGCACAAAAGGATGGCATGATCTATAGTGTCAAAGGCCGCTGAGAGATCCAGGAGCACCAGCAGGGTCACACTACTGTAACTGTACCATTATTGTGGCTACTTATGTAACACCTTCGCATTTCTCTCAGTAACCCTTGCCAAATTATCTGTTATTTTCACTATCAAAAACTCTGAATGGGGCAGGACAGAGGAGAAGAGAAAACAAGTCCTGATTTGTGAAGTCGAACACTTTCATGGCCAGCATCCATAGTTTTTTGTGGGTTTTTCAGGCCATGTTCTAGAAAAGTTTTACCTAATGTTTCGCCAGCATCTGTGGCTGGCATCTTCAGAGAAATGAAGAAATCTTTCTCTGAAGATGCCAGCCACAGATGCTGGCAAACCATCAGGAAAAAACTCTTCTAGAACATGGCCACACAGCCCGAAAAACCCACAAAAAACTAAGTCCTGAGTTCCTTGTCACCCCGATATACAAAATGTTACTTGTGATGCTCCATATGTATACCTGTCCTTAAGTCCTTGTTTTGGAAGGAAAGATAAGAAGTAAATAATGTTAATAGGACAGATGGACAAATCTCCATCCTGAGAAGGAGAGAAAGAGAGAGCCAGCAACAATCTCAACTGCCTCTACACCACCCTACCTGCTTGCGGTGGAACATTCCTCAGAAGCCACTTCTCCTTCTATCATCCTCAGCAACTGGAACATTGGGCAAAGGTTTCCAAAGCCACCCCTTCCTTATCTGTGAGATACTTCTTGTCTTGTGGTATTCAGGCAACGTTATCTAGCACTGTTGGATATTATTGTTCTGCCTTTTTCATGGTCACTTTTTCTCCTGTTGTTTATTGGACACTCAATCCGTTCCCTCCCATGACTCCATGCATCTCTCCCAATCTGATCCCTATTCGACCTCTCCCTATCTCCCAGCTTCTATTGTTCTGCCCACTCTGGAACTGTCGCTCTGCCGCTCCAAAAGTAACAGCAATTCACAATCTTTTTCTTTCTAGATCATTTAATCTTCTTTTTCTTATTGAGACTTGGTTCCCAACCCATGATACTGCTACCTCCGCTGCCCTCTCTTTTGAAGGCCTTTCTTTCACCCACACAAGCCACCCTGAGGGTCGAGGAGGTGGGGTTGGTATCTTACTGTCTAATTCCTGCCAGTTTCAATCCCTTTCTCTTCCCCCTAGCTATTCTTTTTCTTCATTCGAGTCTCATTCTATTAGACTCTTTTCTTCTTTGCAGCTTCGGGTTGCTGTCATTTATCGCCCTCCTGGTTCTGCTAACCAATTCTTTGAGTCATGACTCACATTTTTTTCTTTCAGACTCAGTTCCCTTTCTAATTCTAGGTGACTTTAATATCCACCTTGATGAACCTAAGACTTCTTCAACATCTCGCTTTAGCTCCCTCTTAGCTTCTTTTGATCTTCAACCTCATTCCTACTCTTCAACCCTTTCTTCTGGTCACTGTCTTGACCTAGTTCTCGCTAATAAGTGTGTCATTTCTGACTACTTGGTATCTGACTATCCATTGTCAGATCATCATCTAATTTCTTTTACTCTTACTTATATCCCACCTCCTCGTCAGATTGTTCAATTCATAACCTTCAGCCTGTTAATTCTGATCATCTCAGTCAGACCTTGGATTCTTCTCTCTCTTCTTTAAATCTTGGGGACTCTGCCAGCTCAGCAATGTCTTCATTCAACTCCACTCTTTCTCCAACCCTTGACAGCTTTGCCCCTGTATCTGTATGTCTATGTCTAGGCCTCAGCCCTGGCTCTCGCCCATAGTTAGGTTTCTCCGGTCCTGCTCTCGAGCAGCCGAATGTCTTTGGAAAAAGTCCAGAGAGTGAGCCGATTTTATTCATTTTAAATTTGTTATTTTATCCTTCTCATGCGCCTTGTCTATTTCAAAACAGAATTACTATAAATCATTGATCTGCACCAACGAGAGACGCCCGCAGCTTGTTCTCCTGCTTCAATACACTGCTAAAACCTTCCTCTCCCTCTATCTTCTCATCATTTTCCCCCACTGACTTTGCCAACTACATAATCACAAAAGTCACTACTATTCGATCTGAAATTGTTCCTCCTGATTTGCCCCCTACCACTAATCTCCTGGTACCCTCTGCTAATAAACTCTCTGTGTTTCCACCTGTTTCTCTGGATCCACCTGTTTCTCTACATCACTAAATTCTTCCAAACCTACAACCTGTCCTCTTGATCCTATCCCCTCCCATCTTCTAATCTCTATAGCCCCTTCTTTTCTGCCCTCACTCCTCTATATCTTTAATCGTTCTCTCTCAATCTCTCTCTCTCTGCAGGTCCCTTCCCTTCTGACTTCAAACATGCTCTTGTTTCCCCAATTCTGAAGAAACCCTCTCTCAACCCCTCTTCTTTGTCTAGCTATCGTCCAATCACTCTTCTTCCTTTTTTCCCCCTAAGGTTCTGAAACGGGTCGTTTATTCTCGCTGTCTTGCATTTCTCAAAGCCAACTCCATCCTGGACCCTTTTCAGTCTGGTTTCCACCCACACCACTCTACAAAGACAGCCCTCACCAAGATCTCAAATGATCTTTTGCAGGCCAAGGCGAATGACCTCTACATTATTCTCATTCTTATTGATTTGTCTGCGGCCTTCGACACCATGACCTTTTGCCAGGGCTTGAACAGCAAGTTTCATCTTGTCTGACTGCTGTCTCTCAGTGGATGCAGCATTGACGCTTGAAGCTCAACATGTCTAAGACAGAGCTTCTTGTGTTTCCACCTAAGCCCACCCTTCAATACTCCTTTTCTGTTTCTGTTGAAGGCACTTCTATTCAACCAGTTCAGCAAGCCCTCAGTCTTGGCTTCATCTTTGATTCCTCTCTGTCATTTATTCCCCAGATTCAGGCCACTGCCAAGACCTGTAGATTGTCTCTTTAAAACATTTCTAAAATCCGTCCATTCCTCTCAGCCTCTACTGCCAAGACTCTGATCCATGCTCTACTGGTCTCACGACTAGATTATTGTAACCTTCTTCTGACAGGGCTTCCTCTCTCTCACCTCCATCCTTTAATCTCTGTCCAGAACTCAGCTGCATGTATTATCACATCCGCTCGCCGCTTTGACCATGTTTCTCCCCTCTTATTCTCCCTTCACTGGCTCCCCTTCCCCTTCTGCATCCAGTACAAGCTTTTGTTGTTGACTTTCAAAGCCCTCCACGGAAGGCTACTCACACTATATAACACACTGGAATATCCAAGGACATGTACACATAAAGAGAAGTGATCCTGACATCCTAGCTAATATATACAGTACCCAGAAGGTGCAATCTTACTAGTGCACATACTTGGTTGCTTAGGGACATGTAAATATTGAATTAAATGGTCAGTCATTCTCGCGCAGTGTGAATCACTTTCACAAGACATGAAATATAGTTCCTAAGGTTCCTTTGCAAGAGGAAGCAATATGATTTTAGCATGGATGTCACCATTGGATGCCTGGTCCAACAGTCCAGCTCTTCTCCACCCACTTCATCTTGATCTTTCTTTAACACAGGGACTTTCAACAAGACAAGGTAACTAGAAGCTAAACCTACATTCTCCTTTCTGTACCATTTGTTGCATTTTTATAAGTTTTATTGTACAGCACTTAGAGGAATAGGAATGGAACAAAAAATGGGAGAATACCGCCAATACTGCTGGGAGTCCCCAAGCCGTTCTCCAGTCATTTCTGGCAACCAATTTTTAAAAACGGTTTGAAATCGTCCTTCAAAATCAGCAGCCATGGAACAGATGGGGAACAGCTTCTGGACTCTCAGCAGCATCGGCGCCGTTCTCACGTGTGGCAATACACGAATCCCTCCATATCTGCGGCTTTCATATTTGCAGATTTGATAATTCACAGATTTGTTTAACATACTCACTCTAGGAATATCTAGGCCCTCTAGTGAAACTCTATGGTAAACTTTAACTAAAGGTTGTACTGAAAGACCTAGAGATTCCTAGAGATAATACTCTATTAGGCATTTGTAGCTCCTCCAGTGCAGTTCTATGGTCAGTATCTGTCAGACACTGACCACAGAGTTGCACTGGAGGACCTACAGATTCCTAGAGGGGTGTTCTCTTAGGTAAAAACATGGTGTTTTTGTTATTTGCGGTTTTTCCATATTCACGGGGGTCTTGAGCCCATAGCCCTAGCCAATATGGAGGGATAAGTGTACATGCTTTCCTCTCATTCCATTATTTTTCGTTCCATTCCCGTCCCTCCAAGTGCCATGCAATAAGCTTATTAGTCAAGCCCTTTTGGAAATGCTTTGCTCAAAGGAAGTTCCTTCTGTTTCCAGACCTATCTACTGCACTGCACAAGCACGTTTAGCATACAGATTAAAGTGTGTATTTATACACAGAAGGAGAGAGAGATATAAATTCTGGGCAGACTTCCCTCATCAACAGTTGCAAAACAGTTAAGCTAAAAATAAGCTGGGCCAGATCATTCAATCTCTCACATTAATGCTTTAGGCAGGAGGCACCCAATGACGTCCAACAGCGGATGGATTCCAGAGATACAAGAAATTAAAGGCACAACATCTCTTTACAACTTCCAGGTTTCTGTTAATGTTTTGGGTTTCCCATATTTTTAAAAAAGATACATTTATACAGATATGGTCAAACATTTACACTAAATTTGGCATTATTTGCAATAGATAAGATTGGGAAGGAAAATTGATGTTAATTAACATGACTCTCTCCATTACAAAGCAGAACTGCTAATTGTGGAAAATAGACACCCAGTATGTTTTATTGACCAGACTGGATTTGAACTCAGTTTTCTCATGGGGCAGCTCTGAGAAGTGGTTAAGGAAGGCAAACTGCTAAAGCCCTGAGACAAATCCCTGAAAAGGTTACAGGAAGCCAAACAAAATCTTCAAAATATAAGGCATTGTTTTTCATTTTCTGTTAGCTAGTTTTGCTCAGATTATTTTTTAGTTTATTAATACAGTGTTGATGTGGAAAACAAGGACATTGTCTTTAAAAAAAAAAAAAAAAAACAGGGGAAGTGGGACAATGAAGCCAAGAAAATCCCATGATAATGTTACTTTAGGGTTGCCATAAGCTGGAAACTACTTGAAGGTACGCCACAAAAAACACAGAGACCCTGCAATTTGGCTTATTTTGCTTGCATAAATGAACTGGCCAAAGGACTCTGGAATACCCTCAATTTGGACATCTCACACCTCATGAGTTAAGAGGGATCCCTCGTGAGTTATAAGAGTTAATTTTACTTCCACCAGTGGCACTTCAAAGCTTGGAACATTATTTGGGAAACAGAACATACTGCATTCCTCATTCCTCCCACACACATATTCGGTTACCAGTCTACATGAATGTAACACATCACACATTACATTTGCCTTCCTGTTAATATTACTCCCTGTCCGTTGGGAAGGTTTTCCCTAACAAGAGGGTGATGACTTCATAAATGACCTCTTTTTTATTTTTCTTTACACAAGAATCTAAGTTAAATGTAACAAGCACCTGTTCTTTGCATAGCTAACCACATTCTGGGAACCCTCCTAGAAGTGCTATTGGTATAAATTTCAAGGAACAGAGTGCCCCCAAAATATTGGCACTAAAGTGTGCTTGCTAGTGCACTCTAGGGCTATATCATTAGAGAACTTTGTGCCCACATAGTAGCATTTCTAAGAGGTCCTGGGTTCAAATCCTAGTAGAGCCATGATTAGAAGCCATGATCATCTTGCAAGGCTTGGATTTTTGTTTTGGTTTTTTAAAAAAACAAAACAAAACAAGGACTTTGTACTGGAGATGACAATTGAAGGTCACAGCCCCCAATGACTAGCGAGTGTAACCCCTGTTCCTAGGTTAAAAAAGAATGTTAAGAAAAAGTAGTGGTCAAGTACAGCATAACTCATTACATACAACCTCTGGAGGCCTCTTGTCTCCCAAATGTCCCCGTAAAGTAGATTTCCCATTTCTAAATCTCAACACATTCTATCCCACTACAACATCACATGAACTCAACAGCTGAACATCTATCTGTAAATGTTTCTTTTAAATTGGGACTGCATTGGCATGTTTTACTTTTAACAATACCTAGAGATTCTCCTGATGCAAAATTCCTGATAAATTCAGTGTTTTTTCCTAACAGAAGCAGCTTGTAGAGTCACAAAGGATTCAAGACAAAGTGGATATAAAAGGCAGTAGTTTTTTGTGTTGCTAATGGAATTTCAAGTTTATTTCCTGGACTGAATCTCCCAGTACCCACATGGCCAGGAAGAGAGGCCCATCTGAAGGAATACCCTTCCATACCATCTAAACTAAGAGAACAACCACCACAAAATTTTGACCAAATGAAGGCCTATGACTGACATTATCTTTTTTTCTGTATGATTTTAACATCTTTGTCTGATGAAGAAACCAATGGCACTTCAAAAGCTTGCAATGTATGTAATGTGCATTTTGGTTGGCCCAAGGTATCACTGTTTTGTGGATACTGGATGAGACTATATTCAACTAATAATAATAATAATAAACTTTATTTCTAGTCTGCCCCTCTGAACAAAGCAATCGGGGCGGATTACAACAGAAGTTAAAAACATAACAGATTAAAATATTCCCATCCATCCCTACCTCTCCCCTTAAAAAAGGATTAAATCAAACTATAGATTAAAACATATACAATAAAAACATGTGCAATGGGTTAGGCCAAAAATGCCTAGACAAGGATTTCTAGCTCTAGTAGAGAAAGAGCACACGGGTGGAGGTTGGGGAGGTCTATACCCTGATTTGGAGCCAGAGGTATTAACTAGTATCTAGGAAGGCCTGCCAGAAGAGGTGCGTCTTTAAGGCTTTCTTGAAGCCATTGATGGAAGTTATAAGACGCATCTCATCCGGCAGGTCATTCCACAGCTTGGGGGTGACTGCAGAAAAGGCCCTCTGGAAGGTCTGCACCAACCTGGTCTTCATGGGCTGTAGTAGATTCCTCCCAGAGGACCGGAGCGTGTGGGGGGGGGGTCATACGGGAGGAGGCAGTCCCTTAGATAAGATGGACCCAAGCCATGTAGGGCTTTAAAGGTTAAAACCAACACCTTGTACTGTGTCCGGAAACTGACTGGAAGCCAATAGAGAGCTTTAAGCACAGGTGTTATATGCTCTCGCCTGGATGTTCCTATAATAAGTCTGGCTGCCATGTTCTGGACCATTTGTAGTTTCCGGGTTAAGCACAAACGTAGCCCCATGTAGAGTGCGTTGCAGTAGTCCAACCGTGAGGTTACCAGAGCGTGTACCACAGTTTCCAGGTCCTTCATCTCCAGGAAAGGGCACAGCCGGTGTATCAGCCGAGTCTGATAACAGGCACTCCTGACTGTCGCATTCACCTGACTAGTCATGTGAAGCGACGGGTCAAGAAGTACCCCCAGACTGCGATCAGAGTCCTTCGAGGAGAGTGTGACTCCATTGAGGACTGGAAGTTGTATCCCCAGATCTGGTTTCGGGCCTGTGACCGTGAGTACCTCCGTTTTGTCTGGATTTAATTTCAATTTGTTTTCCCTCATCCAGTGCATTACCGCCGCAAGGCAGTCACTGAAAGGAGAGACGCCATCTGAAGCTTGAGTAGACGATCTGGTCATGGAGAGGTATATCTGAGTGTCATCAGTGTAGTGAAGGCACTGAGCTCCATGCCTCCGAATGACCCCAGCCAGCAGATTCATATAGATATTAAATAGCATCGGGGACAGGATGGCGCCCTGAGGGACGCCACAATTAAGCTCAGTTTTAGAACAGCAACTGTCCCCAAGCCTCACCCTTTGTTACCTAGAAGAGAGAAAGGACCAGAACCACTGAAGCGCGGTGCCACCAATCCCCAACTCTCTTAGTCGATTCAAAAGGATGGCATGATTGATTGTGTCAAAGGCTGCTGAGAGATCCAAGAGCACTAACAGGGTCACACTACCCCTGTCGATGCTCAAGCAGAGGTCGTGAGAGCAACCATGGCTGTCTCCACTCCAAATCCGGCCCTGAAACCAGTTTGACATGGATCTAGATAATCGATTTCATCCAAGACGGCTTGGAGTTCGGAGGTGACCACTCTCTCGATCACCTTGCTGAGGAAAGGCAGCAAGGACACTGGTCTGTAGTTGTTCCTGTCCAGGGGATCAAGAGAAGGTTTCTTCAGGAGGGACTTCACGGCCGCCTCCTTCAGAGAAGATGGAACAATGCCTTCCCTGAGAGAGGCATTGATCACATCCCAAAGGAATGTGCTCAATGCGTCCCCTCCCTGGACGACCAGCCAAGATGGCCCCGGATCGAGAGAGCAAGTCGTCCTCCTCACACATCCAAGGATCTTCTCCATGTCATCAGTACTCACAGATTGAAATTCATCCAGTAAACTGACAGCAACAGAGTTACTGGACACCTCACCAATGGGCACTGAACAAATATTGGAGTCCAAGTCGGCTCTGATCTGAGAGATTTTGCCTGCAAAGTGGATATTAAACGCCTCACAGCAGGCTGTCGTGGGTTCTAGTAAGGGATTTGATGCAGGAGATACCTGCGTCAGCTCCCCCACCTCCCTGAACAGCTCTGCTGGGCGGGACTCTGCAAATGCAATACGTGCAGAGCAGAGAGATCTCTGCGCTGCACGTAAGGCCTTACCATAGCTGCGAAGACGCAGTCTATAGCAAGCTCTGTCGGAGGGGGGGGTGAGTCTTTCACCATTCACACTCTAGTCGTTGTCCAACCCGCTTCATCTTCCTGAGATCTTCCGTGTACCAGGATTTTCAATTCGGAGCGGGTTGGAAAGGACGCTCAGGAGCGATTGTGTTGATAGCCCTTGAGACATCACAATTCCATGTGTCAACCAAGGCTTCAACAGAATCACCAGCATTCCCAACCAGCAAACCCTCTAGGGCTTTCTGGAAACCGATTGGTTCCATGAGCCGTCAAGGGCGGGCCATTTTAATAGGTCCACCACCCCCGAGGGGACGGACAGTGGCTCTTAGTTCCAGCTTGACCAGGAAATGGTCCATCCATGGCAGTGCAGAGGTCTTAGTTACCTCCGCCCACGGATACTCCTGTTCCATACTAAAAAACCCATTGAGTGTATGACCTGCACAATGGGTAGGCCCCTTGACCAATTGGGAAAGGTTCATGGCTGCCATGAAATCCATGAACTCCCGAGTTGGTCCTGATAGTTCAAATAAGCTTGTTTCAAGAGGGATGTTGAAGTCACCCAGAACCAAAAGTCTGGGCGACTCCAACAACAACTCAGAAACCAGCTGAGTCAACTCGGTCAGGGAGACTGCTAGACAACGGGTGGCCGGTATACTAGCAGAATCCCCAAACTATCCCTGGTATTCAGGCTCAGGTACACACGTTTGATGTGGGCTATTTTCCGGACAGGTTTCCTGATCAAGGTCAAGTTGGTTTTATGGACTATGGCCACACCGCCCCCCTGCCCACTTTCCCTTATCTGCTCACTAACTGTGTAACCGGGTGGGAGAGCCTACGCCCAAGTGGCAGCACTGGCATCGCCCAGCCAGGTCTCAGTGAAACATGTCAGGTCGGCCTGTTCGTCCACTAGAAGGTCGTGGATAACATGAGTCTTACCTTTGGCCGATCTAACATTACAAAGGGCAGATTAAGGGATTGTGGTGCAGTTGGTACGCTCTTCATCCTATCCTGGGAAGCAGAGTGAGCTGAAGAAGAGATAGATACCAAACATCGATCCCTTCTTCTTTTGTAACATTTCCCCACTCTGTTACCGCCATATCTTCCCTGCCCCTGCACTACCTCAATATTTGCCCGCTGACCCAGCCCGGCTCCATCATCAGCAAAATGCTGGAAAGGGTCCAGGTAGACCGCTAGACAAAAAGAAAGCAAAGGAAGCCTGCAAAAAGATAAGCCTAGTCTCATCATAAAAAGCACAGGGAATTACAGTGGTCCCCCGGGTTACGAAGGTAATCCGTTTCGGATTACCTTTCATAACCCGGAAGTATTCGTTTCCCGGGGGACCGCTATTTCCAATGGACCGCACGGCCGATTTAAAGGGCCGCGCGGGGTTTTTTTGTTCGTATCCCGGGGATCTTTCGGATCCCGGGGGAATTTTAGCAGTCCCGCCGGTTTCGGATCCTGGGGATTTCGTTCCCCGGGTGATTTGTAAACTGGGGGGCCACTGTACAATGAAGAGTTCTCAACTTTATAAGCCCCGTGCAGGCTCCGCCCCGCTGGCCTCGCTCTTCCCGGTGGCGTGGGGAGAGGGTGGAGTCCCTGGGGCCAAGCAGGAGTAGCTGCCGCCGCCGCAGTCCAGGCGCTGGTGGGGGGGTTCTTCCTGGGGCTTTTATGCTCCATGCAGGCTCCGCCCTGCTGGCCTCGCTCTTCCCGGTGGTGTGGGGAGAGGGTGGAGTCCCTGGGGCCAAGTGGGACTTAACACTATCTTGAGTTAAAAGTTGCTGGATAGATGGAGAAAAATGTACTGGGCCGTCGGGCCTTGCCTGGGGCTGATGGTGTTGCCGCCTCCGCGCTTCTCAGGTAGGGGAAGGGCTGGGTCTCACCCCAGCCAGGGAGCCACCTGGGGAGCCAGGAGATGGTGTTGGGGTGGAGAAGCCTCGTCCTGCTGGTCACCGCTGCCGCCGCTCCTGGATTAGTGGATGGTGGGGCGGGCCTTTAAAGCCTCGCCCAGGCCTCGGGAGCCGCCTCGGGAGCTGGGAAATGGTGTTGGGGTAGAGAAGCCTTGCCCTGCCGGTCGCTGCTCCCGCCGCTCCTCACTGCCTCTGGCTCCAAGGGCTGGAGTGGGGAGGAGGATAGCTCAAGCATGCCCAAGGCCAAACACCAGAGTTCTTCCTCTGCTGCTGGATTCTCCTCAGAGCAGGTGTCGGTGGTAGAGGGTTTTTTTAGTCTCAGGCTGAGTTTGGAAGACTCACGCTGCCTCCAAATTTTGTGGACAATGCTATGTAACAGCAGATTACTTGGCAGTGGTGTGTTGTTTTTCCTTCCTCAAATACACATGTTCCAAGCATACAGAAAGAAAAAGCAATGCTAGAGATTCAAAATGCCTATGTCATTCAACATATTTGTAAGGGTGAATTCCTAATGGGGCAGTTTCTGTCATCTATTTCATTGGGTGGGATCCACACAATCAACCAGAAGAAACGAAGACAGAAATGGGGACTAGGTATGTCCTGGGTCCCCTAATCCCAGCTCATCCCGTCAGCTCCAAAATGACAGCTGCCCTCTCTCAGTCTAACTTCCATACTCAATTACTAGAAAGAAAAAAAGCAACTCCCATAACGTTACTGGAGTTCCTTACAAAATGGTAGGATACAAAAATGAGAAGTTAAGTATGTAGGGTTCACACATGGCAAGCCAGAGTTCATGTTTATCTCGCTAAGAGTTTTGTAGTGATGAAAGCCAGCCTGATACAGTGTTTGAGCACTGGACTATGACTCTCGAAACCAGGGTTTGAATCCCAGCTCAGCCACATAAGCCCACTGGGTGACCTTGGGCAAGTCAAACATTTGTCCAACGTGCAATGGCAAACCCCCTCTGAAGAAACTTGCCAAGAAATTCCCATGATAGGTTTTGCCTTAGGGTGGCCATAAGTCGGAAACAACTTGAAGGCAAACAGTAACAAAAGTGATGAAAGACCATGTTTCTTTCACTTTATAATTTCATCTAGTATCCCACTGCCCATCAGCTGAATGTCAAAAGAATAATTCTGCTTAGAAGCAATGGAAAGAGGATGAACGGTAACCAAGGAAAGACTGAAAAAGCTCATCCCATTTGCTCCCAGAGTAGTTTGAGCCATTTGGACTCATCTCCACCATCTCAAGAACTTGACCCTCAGTGTGCCACTGAAAAGACATGCGGTGGCAGCCATGTGTCTCAATTCCTAATTCTTTGTGGGTTCACGAAGTCACATAACTAGGCCTATCACAGACTAAGAACTCAAATGTACAGAGGTCCCTCCACAACTAAGTTACATTCAGATGGTAATGTAAAAACATCCCATTTCTCCATATCAAAGCCATATTCTCTAGCTAGTGATCTATAAATTAGATCAACAGATTACAGCACTTCTAGTTGATTAATCTATGAAGGACAATTATATAAAACCAAATAGTAAGCAAGGCTTTCATATCACTACCTTTTTGAGACACTGAAAGGAGTATGATATAGTTTATAATTTAATAAAGAAAAGCTACTATTCATAATTTAAAATAAAATCTATCTTTAATATTTTCTCCTTAAATCTCATTTAAAGAGTGAACATATCAGAAACAAAATAAACTCCCAAAAATTCAACAGTTTTTTTTAAAAAACACCACTTGGCCTAGTCAATTAAAATTTTACTTAGCTGACTAAAATTGGCCTTGACAGATTACTCAACTCAAGGTTTAGCTGATTAACCTACTGATTAAACTCGCAACACAGCCCTACTATAAATATACCCCTGTGTTTACCCTGAGTACTGTAGTTCTTCCAGGAAGAAAAATTCTTCTCCAACGACAGCATCTCCAGTATCCATTACATTATGACCTTTCCTTCTCAAATATATCACATTACAGGAAGAACCCTGGGAGGAGGGATATCCATCATGTTTTCACATTTGCCAGCCAGGCAAGCATGTATATTCTTCATACTACTTTGGAATGTTGTTTTCAGAATGCAACAAGATTTCCTCATCAAAGAAAAAAAAATCATCACTAGATAACAAAGAAAACCCTGCCCTGTGTGCCCCTTGTTCCAGTTGTTAAATATTTATCTGATTTATTTAAAAGCATTTTTAGTGTACCAATTTGTTTCCAGATGCATCTGCTTTGCTTAGGATACTGGACTGCACTTTGGGTACATATAATGGGAGGAGACTCCCATTTAAAAAAAAAAGTCCAAAAACTTAAGAAAAGCATTCCACTTGCCACAAAAGCATGATGGTTTGACCAATAATCCATGGGAATTGCTCATACTTCAGTTGATTCCCAGAACCAGAAGCTACATTGTCATTGCCAATCACATTAAGAGTGGCTTATTGGGCAAGGAAAATAGCCCCATGCCTGCCACACTTGCTCACCCATGCTAAAAAAATACTTTTGAATTACAGTATGACCCCCATAGCTACAGGGGATATATTCCCAAACTTACCATGGAAATGCAGAAACACATATAATAGTGAGCCTTATTGAAATGAATTACTTCCGCCAAAAGTATACCATAGAATCATGCTAGAGGACCTACAAAATGCCCAGAAAGAGCATCTTTTTTTAAGACGTGGGGAAGTGAATGCACAGGTACCAGTCCTGAAGATATGTCGTACTGTATATTTGAGGCCCTGCGTGTTAGCATGATACGTACCTGACAACAAAAAGGAAGGAATGACCCAAATTAGTTTTAAAAAGGTATGGGAATTATGCTGCCCTCCAGATGCTATTGGAGTATAAATACCAGCAGATATAGCCGACAGAGCTAAGAACACAGAAGCAAAAGCTCCATAGCAGAATTACAGTCACAAAAGAAAACTGCACAGAATCCTCCTAGTCCAACACTACTTTTCTGACCTCTATCGAGTGTTACCTTTTGACTCTATCTCAAGGAATTCTCCAGACACCATGGCCAACAACCATGCTGGCTGGGCAATGCATTCTGGGGACTGCAGTCCAAAAAGTAATGTTTCCAAGCTCTTTTTTCCAACAGTGACTCACCAAATCCTCTTAGAAAACAAATTAGCAGAGCAAGGCAAAGATCAATAATGTGTCACTTGTCTTAGACATCTGGTAATCAAAGATATACTGCTTCTTTTCATGGTGGTAAAAACAGCTATGTCTTGGTGGGCCTGAGGACTAACTCAGGTGGGGTCAACTTGTGGCTCTTTCAATTTTGTCAGAGAGCATCACGCATCAGCCCTAGGAACACAGGGAGCTAGCAGACACCAAGTCTACCCATTGGTCTGTCTAGCCTAATGCTATCCACCTGACTGACAGTGGGTCTCCATTATTTCAGGCAGTATTTTTTTTCTTAGCTCCATGGTATTCCCTGGCAGTATCCATAAAATCCTAACTAGGCTCAAACCTGCTTAACCTTCAAAAACAGAAACAGTTCAGTGTGTTCAGGGTGGTGTGATGGTGAACATAGTCAACAGTGAGATTATAAAAAAGTGAAGTAAAACAACATACATAGGACAGCATGACTCCAATCCCTAGTTTAAAACCAGCTCAAAATATGTCGGAGCTAGATATATACTAGCCAGTTGTACTTGAGGAAGACTAAAGTCAGAGATACCTTTATTGACCTTCTGGAACTCATTTTACACTTTTCCAAAACATAACAACAATTCACAAAAGTTTCAGTTTTCAATAATCAGCTGTCTGGTTGTCATTCACATTCTTTAAAACTCATTCCCTTGTCTCAGAACACTACCTCCACCTAGTTCTCAGGATTCTGGGTCAAATACCTTCTGTTCTTCTTTCATCACCTGTTCAATGAGCTCAGATTTCATTGGTGGTTTAGAATATTGGCCTGAAAGGAGACCATGTCCCAATTTAGCCCTGTAGTAAAGGGTGAGGGGGTAGGGACAAAAAGAGAAAGCAGACAAAACATTGCCCATTAGGTTCAGAGAAGGGAGAAAAAGCAAAAAGGTTGAAGTTAAGGTTAAACTGCCCTATCTGCTAATACACATCATGAACACACAATTGGGCGTTCCACCTCACTGCTGTACTTCAAGAACATCACAAGACTAGCTGTGTGGGAGAGAGCAACTATATACCTATGTTTGCTACAAACAGTAACTGGAATACCTTTGGACTAGATTTAGGGAACAGGCCTTTAAGCCAAGGTTTTCTTAATGAATCTGCACATTACTATTTCTAAATTATTCACATGAATATCCTAGCAGTAGTAACTCTCTTGAAACTCCCTTACTAAAGGGGGGGAGGGGTGTTAAGCTAGCTGCTTCTTATTCTATTCCTGCTTAAAGGCAAAAAGCTAATCTACTCAGGCAGGACTTTAGCAACTGACTGCCTCTTATGGTCAGGGGCTTTTAATGGATGTGCAGAAGGGTTTTAATATTTTAGTCCTTATTTATTATTAGTGTGGGAATTCAAAGATATAGCTGTGTTAATCTGCAGCATCAGTATGTAAAGAGATCTTGTAACACCTTTGAGACTAATTGAAAGAAAGAAATTGTACCAAAAAAGTCCCAAAATGCTCTCCCCACAGCAGTGAAAAACTCATAAAACATCTCATAGGCTCAACCAGTCCACGGATTCAAGCATCCACAGCTTCAAAACATTTTTAAAAAAGTATAAATCCCAAATAGCAAACCTTGATTTTGCCATTTTATATAAGGGGCACCATTTTGCTATGCCAATGTGTTTAATGGGACTTGAGCATCCACAGATTTAGTTATCCACAGGAACCAAACCCCAGCAGATAACAAGGGCCCACTGTAACAGTTTTAGCCATTCAAGAAATGAATGCTTTCCTGGAACAGTTTTCCAGTGGTGAGACAGGGTTACTGGAGAAATTACTTTCAAGCTGTGCTACTGCAACAGACAAGATTATGCATTGCTGTTAGCTTTAAGGGGAAAAAGAGCATTTCCAGCCTCTTTGTATATTTAAGAAAAAGAAACACACACCCACACCTGCACAACAATTGTTGCAATAAAATATTACATGGTGCACAGAAAGGCACTAACTTCAACAGTTGTTGCACTAGCACAAGGACCTCATTCTTCCCTGGTTACCCCAAAAGTATCTTATTACAGGAAACAGCATTATTTATAACATATGACTCCAAACTTCAGTCAAATTCAATAGCTATGCATAATAACCAAAGAAACTAAGTACTACTAAATATTCATAAGCATATATTGTGATTGCAGAATATGACTAAAATCAAAGTAATGAGATTACACAATTATTGACCCAAAGGTCAGGAAATGATAAGTTCCATCTACATAGATATACAATCAAAGACAAAAAGTCAGACGTCTAAGAATAATTGTCACTACAAATTTTCCAGGAAATTAATTTCAAAGGAAAAATCTGTCATTGAGAAAAAGGTTGAAAAATAACTGGTTCGCTTCCCCCAAGTAAAGGCTAAAACCCAATTTTGGTTAGGTGCATCACAAGGGCTACCAAAACAAAGAAGGAAAACAATATGGCAGGTATACAGTGCCCAGGAAAACTGAGCTGGCTCCTGCATGAAACAAACTGGTCACTTACATCTGTGTGTTGAAATCTTGCGTTGGGTCCATAGGCGAGTAATCAAATATTCTTGGAAGATTTCCCACATACCTGTTCAGGGAGAATAGTGGAAAAAGTGGAGGAATCGAAGAAATATTCAGAGATTACAGATTATTTTCTGTTGGCATCTTTTGCTACATGAGAAGACATCTTGTGAATATACCATCCTGAAATATACAGAGGTTACTTTTCTCTTGCAATAACAGGGAAGTAATGGCAATGTCAGCACATTTGGGCCTCAAAGGTAAAGGTATCACATCCAGGGGATGACAAATAAGAAGGCCATCTTCCACATCCCAATCATGGGACATAAGCGAAGTGCTCCCATTCTTGTTACAATTCTTAAAAGACTGGACAGGATGATCTACCACAAATCATCCAAAACAGGTCCTTTAAAACTCAAAGGAGTTTATCACATGGGAGGAATTTCTCTCAATTTCAAAAGAAATGAAAGTGGGGTCAGTTTGGAAATGAGTGAATCTGCTAGTTCAGTGAATTTACATGATTGTGAATTGACACTGCATCATGTTCGGAATGACATCCCATTGCCCAAAATTGCCCAAAATTGCATGTGATAGTTTCTCATGCAATAACATGAAACCCCACAATTGCGTTCAGAAGGACTTTCCATTGCCTGAAAAAGCATGTGGTAGTCTCTCACGCAATAACATGAAACCCCATGATTGAGTTCGGACTGCCATTGGATTATGCTTCCAATTTCTGGCATCTGATAAACTCCAAAGTGGCTCAGTACCAGATTATTTTAAGGACAGCTTGGTCACATATAGACTTTCCTAGGAATTAAAACCAGCAAGTTCTTGGGACTAGCCACATGGACCTTGTGAAAAGAATAAAATGACAGTGGGAAAGGTTTAAAATATAACTTTTAATATGCACCCATGTGAGTCAAGAGATTTTCAGGGGGTTCATACTGCTGCACCTGAGAATCCCAGTGTGCTCATCAACTGAAGAGGTGGGTGATGTAGGTCTTTGGGGCAGAGGGAAGAGGAAGGGTCCTTTAAAAAACAGATCATATTTAGAAGGGAGGCTGCATCAAATGTTTTTAAATATTGGCTGAACCTGTGCCTATTAGTGTCACTACACACATTATGCTTTTCAATTAAAACTGAAAAAGTTTAAAGTGAGAATGCAACAGAATGCAAAACAAAAAGGAATGTTTGTCAAGGAGTCCAAATTAACTTCAAATTCCCATTGAATATAAAGACTGGAGTTTGAGTGGAATGTGGAAAATTACTCTTTAGTTCTATACCTGCTGTAGTTCAAAAGAACAATGGCCAAGATCCTACACATAGCTACAACAGAGCTCACTTGTCATAGTTCCTTTTGCCAGTGCCACACCTAAAAAAACCTCTTAGATATCTTAAAGTAGGCAGCACCCCAACTGAAGTGTTTCAGAGGTCCTGCACAGTGGGACACTGAGCAGCACTCTCCCAGTCAGACCATGTTTAATCACTAATGATGAAAAATATGGATCCAAAAAGTTACAAGACTGTAAGTACATCTTACAGTTTCATAAATATTGAACAGAATGCTAGCCAACATTTCCAAGGGATGATTCTGACACCATGCAATGTGCAAACACCATCTTAGCAGCAAATTTTCTGAATGAAAGAAATCTAAATGCTGCTTATAACTGGTGAGTTTAGAATTTAAAAGTCACTTTGCCCTCACACAGGTCGGCAGCTACAAGGTTTATTTAAGCAAAGACTTGGCAGCAACTTAGTTGCTACAAAACTCCCCTGGAACAACTTACGCTCTCTGAAATTCAGGGATGCTGAAAAGGGCCTGCAGGACACTGTTGACATAGCAGCTGTTGCCCAGGTTTTTCATGCCAGTGTACCCAGGACCATACAATGGCTTTAGCTTCATGCCAGATTCTTGAATCACTTCCCATTCAGAGACTCTGGGTTTTATATCATTGTCTCTCAGGCCATTTTCTATCTGAATGAAAGAGAGTTTAAAGAAGCAGCATTTTACAAGGACATATTATAAAAAACAACAAAACAAGGACACTTAAAAAGAAAATGAAATCTTGTCTGATGTTGGTAGGATTTCCAAAAGAAACACTCACCGCTGAGCATAAAAAGCACATATTTTCAATTTGCCAAACCAAAAATGTAATCATGTCTCCCCCTGCTGAATTATCCAAGCAATTGTAATAAACAAATGATCCTCACAGCTTAATCACACTTTACAGCTCTAGCACAGGATGTCACCATTATCTCCAGAAAGAGGTCCTAGTTCATCTACAGGAAGTTAACAAAAAATTGTAGTAAATGTTTGTGAGCAAAAGCCCTATCGTATTTCATCACTGTTAAGAGCTGGCTAAGAATCTATGGCCCAGTACGACCAGCGCAAAGTATTGGCATGGAGCCGAAATAAGGGGTTGGGAGAGCGGAGCGTCCGCATGGTCCACACTTTCTAGGTGCCATTTTGGCACACGCATGTTTACGTGCATGCATGCCGATGGTGTGCCTTGTGCATCTAAATGGTGTGACACATAAGAAACATCACCACGCCACTCCAGGGTGCTAATGGTGCCTTGGTAGCGGCACGGAAAGAAACACAGCTCCTTTTTCATGCCGCATCATGGCCGCACCATTCAGTTGGTGCAGCCGTGATCCGGGTGAGAAAGGGGCAGCCTCTGTTTGTCCCCTTCCCCACATTTGTACAGGCCTAAGTTATGAATCAGCTTTATTCTCTAGCTCTCACCTTTGTGATCCGGCAGGAACTATTTAGGTGGCCTTAAGCAACTCATTATGTCTCAGCCTAAGTCTCACATTCACAAGAAGAGAATGACTACTGTCTTTGGTTATCAGTGACTGGAAAAATGTATATAGAGCACTTTGGACACTTGGAATGAATCATATTCATATTCTGAAATTCTGCTTTGGCTTAGAAAAAAATGGTAGAGAAGCAATGAATTATAATAAATCTAGAGAGAACGTATTAGATGGAGAGTTAAACAGGTTACATTCCTATTCTTGTAAGCTGTTGTTTTTTTAATAAAAAAGGAAATGGGAGGTTATAAGCCCTTATGTGGTTATGCTCTGAACAGTTGAGATCCAAGAAACCACACTGCTTATTCTACATGTTGATGATGATTTCAGGCTTCAAAATGCAGCTGGCCATTGCTGCTGATGTTCTAATATGTCTTCAGGTTTACTGTGACTACCGGTGACTATCATGGGACTGGCAAAATTTATTCAGAGGCAGTTTGCCATTGTCTTCCTCTGAAGCTGAGAGAATGTGATTTGCCCAAGGTCACCCAATGGATTTCCATGGCTGAGCAGAGATCTGACTTCCTAGAGTTCTAAAATCACTGCACCACACTGGCTCTGATACTTTGCCATGTCAAAGAAATCTCTTTCCAAAATGGCAGGGAATTTCAAAAGCACTTAGCAACAGGGATGTACTTTTCAAAATAAAATTCTATTCATCATCATCATCATCATCATCACAGCTCTTCGACAGATCTGAAATAGCAGTTTGGATCCTCTTCATAACATTTCATCAGGATTACAGCTTCTCCTTTTTTCCTTGAGAGCATTGTATAGTCATATAATAATAATCTAGCTACTGTATATACTCATGTATAAGTCTAGAAATTTAGGTCAAAAAATTGACCCAAAAAGACCTGAGTTAACTTATCCATGGGTCAATGTAAGTACTGTATCTTATCTCTTATTTAAAAGAAGGAGCCATCCCCTGGTGAAAAGCTAGAGTAAAATATATCCTGGAAGCACTGACCCCCTCTACTCTCTTACCCATCCAGCCTTAAGAGTAAGCACGAAGAATTATGTCTGCTGGAATTTTTTAAGTTCTTTGACATTGTTTTGCTTTGCTTCACCCTAAAGGATCCTTTGCTATATGCCCCTAAATTTTACCCTTGACTTATTCACAGGTCATAGCAAAATCCATAATTTTGGCCCCAAAACTTGCCCTCGACTTATACATGAGATCGACTTATAGTCAGGTATATACAGTATTTCAGATGTAACACTGTCATGTGATCTACATTATTTAAAATAAGTTTCATTTATTCCAACTCATTCTATATCTACTGGGCTGTTTAAGGCATGGCTATGTGTGTGGAGTCATCTGCCCAATACAGTCATTCATATTCAGATTGGACCAGCATCTACATATAGGATTATTTGTCTACTTAAGACCTATGCATGAAAAGACCAATCTCCAGAGACCCAAACATGACAAAATATGACTATACAGCTTGAACTCCTGAACTGGACAAAATGGTGGCCATAACCCTCCTTCCCAATTACTGTATACATATACTGTAAATGCTTAAAGCCTCATTTAATCCCATTTGCTGCTGTTATACTGTACAGTATTATTGAATGTCATGTACTAAGAGAACATAATGTGAAGAATAAATTGTATACCATTAAAATACATAATCATGGTTACATGTTCCCAGCAAATAGAAAGTGCAATTTCCCATTGGCATTAATTTTCCCCTTTTCTAAAAGTGCTCAAGAAAGATTCCAAATAAAAGGCAAGTCACTTACTACATGCATTTGTAGCATATCAATTCCAAAATGTGCTAAATGTTTGGCTATGTGTGGGTCCAAAACTGCCTCCTCTTCTTCAAAGGAATAGACATCTGCAGAAATAAGAACAAAAGGGACAGTTCACTAAAGAGTGTTTTATACCAATATTATTTTAAAAAACATACTCTGAAACTTTGCCACCTACATAAGAGTATAGAATCATAGAATCACAGAGTTGGAAGAGACCACAAGGGATAATTCATACAGGATGGCTCCATCAACATCATCTAGCAATATGCCTCTGTGTAACAGTTACTTTGGGGCACAAGATGGAAGGCAACTGATTTGGCTACCATGAAAACAGAATATTGGGCTAGATGGGCCTTTCATGTGATCCAGCATGGCTCTTCTTCTGTTCTAAATGAATGTCTTCATATTCTTCTCTTTAAAAGAAAAAAAGAGGGAGGTAGTACTAAAAATCTCCAAACAAACCCCCTGCATAAACCTCCCCGTTCCCTTTTGGACAGACACTTACCAGGGCTCTCAAGAAATTAGACAATACAATATTAAAAAAAACTATGGTTTGATTTGTTTTTTAACATGTTCTCTATGGAATTTAATCCAAATGCTGAAAACATATGTGAGCATTTCTTTGGGTTTCTAAAACAAAGAGACACAAGAAGTTTCTGTTCATGGGCAACAAGAAACACAATGCACACAGCCTCTCTTGCATTATCTACAACTCAAGTCAGAAGCCCTGTACACCTTAATTGGGATCTGGTTCATATACTGGAGAACTAGCATATTATGCTTACAGTACTGAGCTTGGTTCAGGCAGATATGAGTTTGAGTCCCTGTTCTGTCATGAAATTCAATGGGCAACCACTGTTGTCTTGTTATAAGAATCTTATACCGTTCTTTTTATTGCCACCTCTCAACCCACCCAGTGCTCCAAAGCAATGCAAAATTTTTATGCATTTTAAAATTAAATAATTCAAAACTCATTAAAACAGTCCAAATTTTAAATTTCTAAAAACAGGCAAACAATTTTAAAACACCCAGAACAAACAGTCAATTTTTAAGAGACAAAGGCCATGCAAAACCGTACAGTCTTCACTGCCCATCCAAAACTTAGAATGCCTGTCTTCCTTCAGAAGGGAGTTCCAAAATTGGGTTGCTTCTACAGAGCAAACCTTGCCAAGTGTTACCAACAGCCTAGCCCTACACTGTATCCGTTGTTGCAGGGTCTCAGCCACTGTATTGTGGGCTTGGGTCTCAGCTCTCCTTCCACATTTATGAAACTGGACTTTGCTCTCTCACCTTTCCCTCTATACCTCCATTTCCCCAAAAATCTACTCCTAGGGATCAGGAAAATTTGGGGGATGACGTGGCATAAGTCAAGGATGGGTTGCACATGTAATTGGCAGACTCCCACTCCCTGTGAATGGAAAAACAAGTTAAAATCCAAGCCACTTCATCTAGTCCTCATCAGGCTAGCATAAGCATTTTCCTGCATGAAACAGATCTGTTAATAGGTCCTGTTTGTCTATGTTTATTTAACAGGCTGCTGGGCTAGAAATTTCATTGACCTCTAACAATCTTATCTTGCACCAAACTATGAAATGTCACTGATACAGATTTAAATTGTACTGGGTTTTCCTGTTCAGTGTGCAATACCTAGTAAATACCTGGATACTGGGTATAATGTTAAATGCTTTGGGACAGAACACAAGTCAAACAAGCCTGCAAGTGGGAATGAGAGTAAGAGAAGAAAGCTGCACTTCAGTCTGGATTATCTGTTTTCAAAACTCATTGTGTGCCCCTGGGCAAGTCATCTCTTCATTTCCTACTGATAATGAACATACTGCCATCTGTTAATGATAAAGCCATTACAGACGATAATTTTAAAAGATTCCCATCCTCTTTCCTTAAAAAAAATTAATATAAATTATCTTCCTCAGAAGGTCTGTGCAACAATGAAACTTAAAATGATCCAAATTTTAGATTTCCATTGATATTTTATATCCAGGAACTATTGCTGCTAAGTTGTTTCATGGGACTGTTTGGTGGGGGGGGGGGGGGGAGCACACAGGAATTTTATTAGTGGGGAGAGCAAAAATTTGTCGGAAAGATCTGCACTCTCTTTAAGAAACTTATAAAAGAGGAAGAGAGGAGGAGGAAAAAAAGGAATATGGCAGCACCTTTAAGACTTGCTGGTGTTTATTTTAGAATGAGCTTTCATTGATATAAACCCATGTCTTCTGATGCAGTACAGAGTTAAAGCCTCAGTTTATAAATCATATTTGTACAACTGTGGAAGTGGGAAAAAATACAACAGGGTCCAGAAAGATGCAAATCATGCCCCTTACCCTAATTTTTCAAAGGGCTGGTGAGATTATATAAGTCTTTCAGATCTTTACAGTGGTCAGTTAGTGCTGATATGTGAAAGTAACAAATCTGTGTACCAAAGGTCAGTTTCCGTGGATTCAAAACTCTGAGAAGATTCCTTTTGTTATATGTGCAGCAGCAAAGGCTCTTATTTCATAGAATCATAGAATGGTAGAGTTGGAAGAGACCACAAGGGCCATGCAGGAACTCTCAATCAAAGCATACCCGACAGATGGCCATCTGGAGACTCCACCACTTTTCGAGAGAGTGTGTTCCACTGTTGAACAGCCCTTACTGTCCGGAAGTTCCTCCTAATGTTGAAGAGACATCTCTTTTCCTGTAGCTTGCATCCATTGTTCCGGGTCCTGTTCTCTGGAGCAGCAGAAAACAAGCTTGCTCCCTCCTCAATATGCCATCCCTTCAAATATTTAAACAGGGCTATCATATCACCTCTTAACCTTCTCTTCTCCAGGCTAAACATCGCCAGATCCCTAAGTCGTTCCTCATAAGGCATAATTTCCAGACCCTTCACCATTTAGTCACCCTCCTTTGGACCCGCTCCAGTTTCTCCACATCCTTTTTGAATTGTGGTGCCCAGAACTGGACACAGTATTCCAGGTGAGGCTTGACCAAAGCACAATAGAGTGGCACTATTACTTCCCTTGATCTAGATGCTATACCTCTATTGTTGCAGCCTATTTATCTATCTGTTTATTTATTTAAAGCATTTATACCCCACCTTTCAGTCACAAAGGCCCTCAGAGCAGTTTACAGATTGCTAATTTGACTGTTCCCTACCCTCAGTCTTACAATCTAAAAAGGCATGACACAAAAGGAGAAAGGAATGGCAGTGAGGAAGGGGATCAAGTCCAGCAGATACTGCGGGTTCTTCTCTCCCCTCCGGAAGCTGTTCTCTTTGTTCATACCTCTGCTAAGGCATTGGAATTTGTTAATATAATTTGATTCTGCCGTTTCTCTTTCTAATTTTCCTCTGTAATTTCTTTGTTTAATGACTGCAACCTGTAAATCTGTTACTGTGTGTTCAAGAAGACTACATGTTCTGCAACTGGCTTTTGGTTATTACCAGATTTATGTCCATTTATCCTCTTGAATGAAAGTCATGATAAAACAAAATCAGTCTTAAAGATGCTGCCACTTTTTTCTTTTTTCTTTTCTTTCTTTCTTTTTTTGGCTACAAGGGACTAACATGCCTACTTCATTAAGAAAGTTAATTTGCTTGATACTGAAATGGCCCCCTTCATTTATGCTGCCAAGGACATATCACGTCTAGCATTTTCTCTCCCAGTGAGGAGAGAAAGAATGGCCCAGCTGGCATTTATAGGTACATACTGTGCCCTCCTACTGGCATATTAAGGGAGCCTCTGTTTCCCAGAATGTATTATTGTTCCCATCTATAAACATGAGCTCACAGAGTTTGCATGTTTTTGCAGTTAAGTCACAATACAGCTCAGCACCTGTAAAAAGAAACTAGGTTCAACTAAGTGACCTTAAATGGACCTTGGGGTACTAACTTTACCTAATGGATGTCTGACCCGAAAGCAAAACAAAAAATGCCTGCAAATATGGGCATTTTTTTAAATACAGGGAAAAAATTGTGAGACCAGTACACTTACGACAATGAACAAAACAGCAACAACTAGACTAAGAAACCACATGTCATTTTTGAAGCACAGCCAAGATTAACTTGTAAAAGTTGGACTTTATCTTAGGGTACTTGCATACAAGTTTCTGTTCAACCATAAAGCTTCATTGGGTGTCCTTGTGCTTGTAATTTATTTCAAAATTGGGGAAAGTAATCCCAGAAACATCATTTTGCACTTCCTTAAGAAAAAGCATGGTACAGTGGGCCCTTGATATCCACTGGGATTTGGTCCAAGACCTGTGGATTCTAATATCCATGGATGCTCAAGTCCCATTACACACAGTGGTGGAGTAAAATGGTGTTCCTTATATAAAATAACAAAATCAAGGTTTGCTTTTAGGAAATTTAAAAAATATATATTTTCAAGCCATGGATGGCTGAATCAATGGATGTAGAACACATGCATAGAAGGGCCAACTGTACTAATTTAATTAACTGATTTCAGTTTTTTTACATATATACTTTGGGTCTAGTTAATTCTTGGATGGTAGACCACCAAGGAATACCAAATGCTGTACCCTATTGTTCAGATGAAGGCAACGACAAATCACTTCTGAGTATTTCTTATCTCAGAAACTCTTAGAAAATTAATGGAGTCACCAAAAGTCAAGTGGCAGTTTGAAGGCATGTGCACACACACGCACACACATCTCTTTGAGGTTGCCTCAACAATAAAACACAAGATTGGAGTTTGAAAAACTGTTCTCCAACAGAATCCAGAATAAGGGTGTTGGTGGGGTCCATTACCATGCAAACTACACAGATGCACCAATTTCCTCCTTCAGTGAAAAATAAAACAATCTTTCAAAAACCCAACCGCAAGCTTATTTCATCTAGTGTTTATTAGTCAAGGCATTTGGGCATTAAATTACTCCTGATCTAGCTAAAATAAGAAAAGATTAAAATGCTCCTCATTAAAGTGAGGCACAATGAAAGATCTCATTAAGGTATGTAGGACTGAAACCATGTCACCTAGTTTTGAAGGGGGGATGCATGAAGATGCACTGTTTGCCAGGATTACTAAGGTTTGCAAAAACATGCATCTGAGGAAGTAGGCTCAAGTCTATGAAAGCTCATGCTATAAGCTTCTTTCTTTCAGTTAGTCTCAAAGGTGCTACAAGATCCCTTTGCATACTGATTTTCCAGACTAACATGGCTATGTCTTTGAAAGGTTTCCAAAAGTAACCTAAAGTACTAAAATGTATGTATCATTAGCATCTTCCTCAAATCCTCCATGTAGCCTCAGTATAATACACTATGTCCTCCTAATAGCCTACTTTGATCAAAATATTATACAGGTGACTTCAAGGCATTCACTTTTTTCATTCCTTCCAGGCCAGATGGAAGTCTTCCAGAGCAGTATGCCAAACGTGCAACACTATGGGTACAGAAGCCTCATTAGCCTGCCTCCCTCTAATAAATTTTGTCCCTGTGCCCTCAGCAAAAAAAAAAAAAACCATTAACAATGACGGAGGCCACTCTGCCCTTTTCAGCTACTGCCAGAAGTTCTGATGATTTATTTGTTTCCTGACGCAGCATTAATTCTATGGTAAAAGCATGAAAGATGGAGGGATGAGCCTGAAAGAGTTGCCAGCTGAGCCACAAGGCCCTTGGGAGCTGTATGACAAACATGGCTGGGCTAAATGGGTCTGCAAAGCCCTTTGTTCTAAATTTGCAGCACTGAGAGAACATGGCATGCTCAAGCCAAGCACCAAATCTGCTTCTGCATAGCAATGCTGCACAAAGAGCTCAAATGGGTTTGAAGAAGAGATACATGTCCCCACTAGGTAGTTTTGCAAAAGAAAAAGAAAATCAATGTGTCCATATGAATAAAAATCCTAGGGCTTGCACAATGCTGCCCACACTGCCAAACAAATGCTCCCTTTCCTAAGGGAGTGGGGGGTCCATCAGGTATATCTCTGCATCTTCTGACAATGTTTGAAGTCCACAGCCACTAATCATAAAACAGCGGATTTGAATGGAGGAGACCCAAAGTTCAAATCTCTACCCAGCCATTCAGTCCTACACAAGTCCATTCCTTGTAACCTAGATGACTTTGCCAGGTAAGATGTCAATAAAGGATAAGTCCTTGATGACTCTTGTTTTCCTTTTCTCTTTCTGGTAGCCTTGCTATTTTATAAATCAGAAGTGATGAGACAGTCAATTTCTGCAGTACAATGGAAGACCAAAAATGGTTTCGGAACCTTCAGAAGAGCCAATACTCCTAATATATAGAGATCACAATATAGAGAGTTTTTCTATTGAAAAATAAAGTCATTAAAAATCAAAGAAAAGATAAACACAAATAACTAAATGAAGCAGGGTAATGAGATGCAGATTTATCCCTAGGGTGGTGATGAAACAATAGAAGAATCTGGATTCAAGGCAGAAACATCTGCTGCTCTTTCTACAATGGATAGAAGATGGTCCCTCTATGTTGTCAAAGTTGTCACTTGGACTACCAAGGCAGGACCTGAAAAAGTGAGAAAGAGGAGCAGAGACCAAACAGGACCTAGAATTTCTGACTGGTATGGTGTGAAAGAGAGAAAGGGGGCAGATGAATGTGATACGTCTGCCTTTGTTATAGGCTCAATATATAAGCCATGGCAGCTTGCTTGTTTTCAACCTGAAGTCCCCATGTGTGTCTGATAGACAAATATTTGCCTATCTTATTATATTATTATTATATTTATTTGTATCCCACCTTTTCCCAGTTTGGGACTCAAAACTGCTTGCAATAGTTAAAACAAACAAAGCTAAAAATTCACAGTATAGACAGTCAATCGACAGAACTATCAAAAATTTAAAACCAGTTAAAAACATAAACCACTAAAAATGTACTTTGTGCATTTGCTGCGAAAACAAAACAAATGAAAAACTGAAGTTAATAAAACACACTGTATATTTAATTTAAAGCATATACATTTACCAAAGCTGTCATCAAGTCAAGTAATATTTTGACCTGAGTTGGGGGTAAATGGCATTGCATAAGAAAGGTGCACATGACATGTCTAATAAGAACTGGCACTGGTTTTCCTGGAGTGTAGCAATCCTAGCACTCCTCCCCACACCCCCATTTTAGCTGCAACATATTAACTTTCATCTCAGATCCTGTTAGTTGCCTTGGTTGAATTCCCTTCAGTCAGTGTCCCTCCTTTTAAAAAAGGTTATAGGGATTATCATTTAAAGATCATTCATCTCCTCCTTGCCCCTCTCCTGCAAAAGATCCTCATTCCTTTTTAAAATTGTAAAATAGCTTACAGGAGCTAGAAACATGATAGTAAAGCCACCAGCCAATCAACATTGAGAACAATTGTTTCCATCCACAGAACTGGCTTTCCCTGGGCAAAGGTAGAGAAAGACAGAGACAAGTCTGACAACATGACCCTTCCTTATAGTTTGGTAAGAATATATCTAAAATCATATCCTCTGCATATACAACATGACTCACTGGAAAAGATGATAATGTTTGATAAAGTGTAGGTAGTGGGAGAAGAGGGAGCCCATGTTACAGGTAGATTGATCCATCAAGGAAGATATAGCCCTGAGTTTGCAAAACTGGAGCAGAGAAGCTGATGACCAGAAATGTTGGAGGTCTCCCATTCATTAGGATCACCATAAGACAAAGTCAACTTGACAGCAAGTAACAACAAATTCTATTCACGCTCCTTTTGAAAATACAGTTTAAGAGTCATGTCATAGAAAGCATGTTGAATGAAATAAAAATGTTGTTAGGTGGGGTTTTTTTTAGTTAATAAAATAAACATTTTTTGAAAAAATGTTAAACACACAGCTTTTACTAACCTGCACCATCTGGAGTAATTGTTCCGAGTTTCACTGCTAGGGGATAACCCATCTCTTTGTAGTGTTCCAGCGCATGTCCATTTCCTCCACTGCCATCAAAGAACCATTTTCCACACAGGATTGACCCATCTGTAAGGTTCAGCCAAAGATTCTCCCGCAAGTCACATTTTGAACATTTCCAGCCACTGAAAAACAGAATCTGACAAAGCTCAATTGCCAGCACTGGCTGGGAAATGTGGACTTTGCTTCAGAATTAACAAGCAGCTAAATTCTTAGATTGGATTAGCCATAAAAATATATCTTGGCAACAATCAAGGGCACCAACATTTTCTTCCACCATTTTAAAACCCCCTGCTGACCTTTATTAAGGACTACTTATGAAGTGCTGTCAATGAACATGCCTCTTAACAAAACAAAACAAAGCCCCTGCAAACACAATGCCAACAAGCATTGGCCTCAAAGAGCTTACAATCTAAATTTCATTAGAAAAGGAGCCAAAAAGCAAAAAGGTATAAGTACAGTAATAACAAAGTCTGGGGCAAAAGGGATTGGATGTGAAGACAATGTCTTTTTCTCTTAATAATTTTTCTATAAAATAAAGACTTATTCAGTTAGCTAGGTGGTTCTGAAGGTGACTCTCCATAGGTGCAGATTTGTGTGTGTGATGCACAGAAACCACAACAACAAACAGTGTCTTTATTTCCTGAGTATTCTTCCAGAAAAGAGATTGAATTCCTATAAAATAAAGCAAAAATAACCTGCTCTCAAGAATATGGTATATTAAAGAGTATATGTTATAAAAACCACATAATGTATCACAGTACATTTTAGAATAATTTAATTAGCCATAACGTGCTTTGCAGGAGGCAGGGAATGGATTAATGCAGTGTTAATACTTCTGAGAGAATACTTCTGAGAAAACTGCCAACAGGAGCCTTAATAACTGATGCATTGGCAGTAAACAAGAGAAATTACAAATTAGAAGAGTGGAGACCTCTCTGCCACAAGTCTAGAGTGGGAAGGTGTTACCTGCGCGGTGCTTCTTCTTATTTAAGGGAAGGTAACCTGTTTCCCTCCATATGTTGCTGATATCACCCACCATATGTTGCTGGTTTGCTGACTGATCAGCAATGACAGGTCTTGTCGTCCAATGACTTCTGGAAGGCCACAGGTTCCCTGCCCTGGCATTAAATGCCAGAACACTTTGAGAAAATTAGGGCAACATTGTGCTTTCTACTGTTTTCCTTCATATGTCACACGATTTAGCTTACATCAACTATGCTACACATACATACCTATGGCAGTACTGTGCTGTAGCAAAATGGTTTTGTGACACAACAAGCACTATTCACCCACAAAAAAACATTATTGGTCTTTTCTAGTAAGGCAGTTCTAAGGTACAAAGTGCAAAAGCCTCACCTTGGTGGAATCCTTACTCCATTGTCTATCTGTACAAGAGAGTTCGCATGTTTGGAGACTTGGAGCTCCTCTTCCCATGAGTCTGGATCTTGCTTTCTGTAGGGAGATTTCGAACTCAGGACTGCATCACATGCTATTGTGACCTAAAGAAGGGAACTAAAAGGTAACATAAGACCAAACAAAACATAACTTTTCCATTGCCTTAGGCATGATTTGTAATTAAGCAAACCACCAACAACAACAACAACAACTACAAAGTTTCTTAGTTGTTGTTGTTGTTGTTGTTATTTATATAGCACTGTAACTTTACACTGTACTGTACATACAAACTTATAGTTAGATGGATCCCTGCCCTCAGGCTTACAGTCTAAAAGAGACAACACAAAAGGGAAAGGGAAAGGTGGTGGGAAAGAGATGAGGTCCAGTGGGTTTTTTTGTGGGTTTTCCAGATTATGATGCTGTTCTAGAAGAGTTTATTTCTGATGTTTTGCCAGCAGCTGAGGCTGGCATCTTCAGAGAATGGTGGCATGGAAGAGAGTGGGATATATATACTTTTGGTTGAGAAAAAGTGATTTACATGTTAATCTGTGTATTGTTTGGTTGTTATATGGAAAGGCCTTGGGGTGTCTGTTTAATTAATGATTCATTGTCTGCTGGGAAACTCCCCTCACCCTGGGTGGTTTTCATTTGCATTAGCTGGGTCTTGATTTTGGTGTTTTTCAAGCCTGGTAGCCAAACCAGTTTCCATTTGATGTAGGGTAAAAATACCTTCCCTTTGGGTGGGTGGTTGTCTTCACTCCTATGGGTTTCTCTGGGTCTGGCAGCCCTTTTGCTGTCTCAGCTGGACTGATCATTAGCCTGTAGAGCCCAGTCTAGATGCTTCAATTCATCTTTCAGGAAGTGGAGTTCACAGATCCTTTTTGCCCAGTCTACCAGTGTTTTTACTGTGCTTCTTTTTTGTCCTGGGTGATGGTTGGAGTTCTTGTGTGTGTAGGTTTTCTGTATCCTGTGCCCCAAATGTTGGTTTGGTTTGCAGATGACCAGGACATCCAAGAATGGCAATACTCTTTTTCTCCGTGGCTCGAGATGGTGAAAAGTGTCATCCACATATTGGAACCATGTTGTGGGCTTTTTTGGTGCTGTTTCCAGGATATGTAGATGACACTTCCACCATCTGGAGCCATGAAGAAGAAGATCTGATCGTGTTTTTGAACTATTTGAACAACATCCACCCAAACATCCAATTCATGATGGAAAAAGAAAAGGAAGGACCATTGCCATTTGTGGATGTCCTGGTCATCTGCAAACCAAACCAAAGGTTGCACCATACAGTATATAGGAAACCTATACACACTGACAAATACCTACACAAAAACTTCAACCATCACCCAGAACAAAAAGGAAGCACAATAAAAACAATGGTAGACCAAGCAAAAAGGATCTGTGAACCCCACTTCTTGAAAGGTGAATGAAGCACCTAAGCTACTAGTAGGCTCTACAGGCGAATGGTTACTCCAGCTCAGAAGGGCTGCCACACCCTAAAAAACCCGTAGGAGTGAAGACAAACAACCACCCAAAGGGAAGGTATATTTACCATACATCAAAGGAGTCACAGACAGAATAATGAGGAAACACTACCTCCAAATGGTCTACAAACCAACCAAGAAAATCCAGCAAATGCTGCACTCAGCGAAGGACAACCATAAGCTGGAAATGACTTGAAGGTATACAGCAACAACAACAAATCAAGTCACTTCTCAGTTTTGTCTTTTCCAAGCTAAAAGAACAGCTAAGTCATGTTTTGATTCTTTAGACGTGCTTCCCCTCACTCACAAAGCCAGCTTCAATCTTATTCATTATCACCCATACTCATTTCTCTTACCAGTGCTGGTAACTCTTCTATGTTGGGCAAAGGAATTTCATAGTGATCTGGAAATATGACAAGCTTAGCTTCATCTTCATATTCATAGTCTTCATTATTTAAATCAGCATTGGATTCTAGATCTGTAAGAAAAAGGGTGAGACAGAAAACAACATTAAGGACAGAAAAGGCAAGGAATCATATCTTTCACCAGGCAGCACTTTCAGGACGGGCTGAAAAAATTTCAGAAACTTAGTTGCTCAGAGTGGATGCCTTAAACTGGCATATATGTGATACGGACTTCTTCAGTACTTGTCGATGACATTTACGATGTTGCAATTTTTCATTCTACCACTGGAAGAATAATTATCTGTTAAATCAAACTCACTCCTCTCTTTATGCAGACAGGTATAAAAATATACTTCCAAAGATCAGCTACAGCAAATTGCAAAAGGAAGATCATTCAATTTAAAGCTGATTGTCCTGAACACCTCCTGCCTTGCCCCATCTGTGAGTCTTAAAATGCTGGTGAGATAATTGCGCTATCATTTCTTGCTGTTGTTATTCAATAATTCTGAGAAGAGATCAGGATCAGATTTTGACTGCTGCCACACTGTAGAACTAATGCAGTTTGACACTTCTTTAACTGGCATGGCTTCTTCCTATGGAATCCTGGGATTTGTAGTTTGTTGTATCACCAGAGCTCTCTGACAGAGAAGGCTAAATATTTCACAAAACTACTAATCCCATGCATTGAGCCATGGCAGTTAAAGCAGTATCAAATTGCATTAATTCTGTAGTTTAGATGCAGCCTTTAAGAGATATTAGGTTTCTTGTGATATGTGTATAGGCATATGTGTGCACATACACTTTGCTTCTGTCCTACCTCCTGACCAAACCAGTTTTGAAACTCTGAGCTAGTTTGGGGTACTCAAAAGGGGCTGCACTAGGAATTATTCCCTTCCGAGTTCAATGGGATCCCACTCTTCTACCAGTGGAATCCAGCACTGGATCATGTAGAATTACATCCCACAAGATACCGGAGGAGTCTGTGAAGCACAATGCACTGAGCACATAGGAAGCCAAAGCAATTAATTCAGATATCCAAACTCCTTTTCTATCTTTCTCACAAACACCTCCCTGAACATCTGTTCTCTGGTTTTAACATATAGGAGGCACTAGATGTAACTAAACAGTCTTACAATATAAAATTGTTCATCCCTTTCACTGTCATTTAAACATCAGGGTCACATGTCAAATGGAGAGAGACAAATGCTGAGGTATCAAAAATGTAAAATGCCAAAAAATCTAAAGACAACCATAGTATTTCTATAAAAAGTCCATACAATCAATTTTTTTAATATAAGCCGATATTTTGGCTTCAAACACCTATTAAAAAATATGGGTGAAATGCAATTAAATTCCAGGTGGAAATAAAGGACATTTCACCCACTTCATGTTAGAACATTTTGCAGTAAATGGATGTTAATTACTTTGTTGTCTCTAACAATAACAACCCTAACTAGGAAATGAACCTGAGAGCTAGAGGTGAAAGGTTCTGTAATTGTTGTCAACCAGCTAATCCTTCAAATTAAACTATTATGACAAATTATGTGCTTAGCCTTCAGTGATCAAAACATTTCACTGCTTTATAACAACTAATACTTTGCCCTTTGTGACAGTTTATAAGGTTTGATAGATCAAACAGTAGATATGGAACTAGATATCAAGTCTCTTTTCTGGGTAAGTGACCTCGATTGAGGAAACCGTTTTCCCTCAATCTGAAAAAGTAATTTAATGTTTCTCACAGGGTTCCTTCCAAAGATGAAAGAAAATGCTGTAACAACAAGAGCTTAGATGTTCTAAGGAAATAAAACCATTTTCAATACTTCATATTGTACACAGAGATACAGAATGTACTTATTGGCAATGCATTATAAAGTCTTATTTTTCTTTCAAAACAATCCTATGAAGCAGATTAGACCCAGATTTGCCCATAGCTAACCAGTGAACTTCAGAGTTAGAGATATGTGTCTATTCTGAAATGCAGCTACTAAACTTGCTACTTATCAAGACAGAACTATCTATCTATCTAAAATGCACCATTAAGGGAACTATAGCAGACAGCCATAGAAGTGTGCTTAGGATACAATGGACAGCTCAGAAAATAAACAAATGGGTCCTTGAATGATTATTTTATTTTATTTATATTCCACCCTCCTCCCGGTACAGGGACTCAAGTGAACAGATCAAGCCTGAAATCTCCCTGGAAGCCAAGATGATCAAATTGCAGCTGTCCATGGGTCAGAGTCGACTCAACGGCAGTTAACAACAACAACAACAACAAATTTTCAGATAGTCATTATTTTATTTTTAAAAATAGCCCAGAAGATTGTTTGAAGAGCAGAATACAAAATAGTAACAGATATAAGAAATTATATTTAGGAGATTAAAAACTGAAAAGTAATACAAATGAAGCAAAAATAATGAACATTACATATAACTCAGAAATCAACAATGGCTTTTAGGAAGCAGGACAAGTATTTTGGTTTAGCCATTTGAGAAAAAAATCTAGAATAGCCATACGCAGGACTGGAAGTATCTGGCTACCCTGCAACCTAGGAATCTGAACCATTCTGCAGGACTGGATCCAGTGGAGCCCTGGTGGTGCAGTGGTTAAATGCCTGTACTGCAGCCATCACTCAAAACCATAAGGTGGCGAGTTCAAGATCAGCAAAGGGGCTCAAGCTCGACTCAGGCTTGCATCCTTCTGAGGTCGCTAAAATGAGTACCCAGCATGTTGGGGGCAAGTAGCTTACAGTTGTAAACCGCTTAGACACTGCTTAGGTGGTATGAAGTGGTATATAAATGAAGCTGTTTTTGTTTTGTTTTGTTTTGGTTCCTACAGTATCATAATAAAGAAATGTGTGTTCCGAAGCCCTTTCTTCCTTTCACCAAATATCTATTGACTCATCCTTTCTTCATTAAACTAATATTCAGATTCCCCCACTAAGAAAACTGTAGTCAAGTAAAGCGCCAATAAAATCAAAATATAAATTCATCATAAAAAGGTGAAAATAAATTATTTAGAAGCATTGGCAATTTATTAGAAGCAAGGAATAAATAGCACACACCACATTAAAGCCTACTTCAGCAATAAATAAGTCTTCAGACCAAAAACTAGTATCTTTGCCTGGTCAAGGAAAGATGCCACCCCAGCTACACTTGGCAGGGAGATCCACCAAAAAGCCCCCCCCCCCCCCCATTAAAGACTGTTCCCACTAATGGCAAAAAAGAGAACATCTCCTGAAGATAGTAAGGTCTAGGCAAACTTAACTATTCACTCCAGTCCAACCCCCTGCCATGCAGGAACTCCCAGTCAAAGCATACCTGACAGATGGCCATCCAGCCTCTGCTTAAAGACCTCTAAGGAAAGAGACTCCACCACCCTCTGAGGGAGTGTGTTCCACTGTCGAACAGCCCTTACTGTCAGGAAGTTCCTCCTAATGTTGAGGTGGAATCTCTTTTCCTGCAGTTTGCATCCATTGTTCTGAGTCCTGTTCTCTCAAGCAGCAGAAAACAAGCTTGCTCCCTCCTTAATATGACATCCCTTCAAGTATTTAAACAGGGCTATCATATCACCTCTTAACCTTCTCTTCTCCAGGCTAAACATCCCCCGTTCCCTAAGGCGTTCCTCATAGGGCACAGTTTCCAGACTCTTCACCATTTTAGTTGCCCTCCTTTGGACCCGATCCAGTTTCTCCACATCCTTTTTGAATTGTGGTGCCCAGAACTGGACACAGTATTCCAGGTGGGGCCTGACCAAAGCAGAATAGAGTGGCACTATTACTTCCCTTGATCTAGACACTATACTTCTATTGATACAGCCTAAAATTGCATGGGCCTTTTTAGCTGTCGCATCGCACTGTTGACTCATGTTCAACTTATGGTCTACTTGGACTCCTAGATCCCTCTCACATGTAGTTTCATTCAGCCAGATGTCCCCCATCATATATCTGTGCATTTCATTTTTGCGTCCTAAGTGCACAACTTTACATTTCTCCGCATTGAATTTCATTTTGTTAGCACTGGCCCAGCTTTCTAGTCTATTCAGGTCATTCTGAATTTCAATCCTGTCTTCTGCTCCTCCTAATTTGGTGTCATCTGCAAATTTGATAAGTATGCCCCCAATTCTGTCATCCAAGTCATTAACAAAGATATCGAATAGCACTGGGCCCAGTACAGAACCCTGTGGGACCCCACTTGTCACTTCCTTCCAGCTTGAAAAGGAGCCATTGTTGAGCACCCTTTGAGTTCGGTCAGTCAACCAGTTACAAATCCATGTAACAATTACCTTGTCTAGCCCACATTTTACAAGCTTGTTTGCAAGAATGTCATGGGGAACCTTGTCAAAGGCCTTACTGAAATCAAGATATACTATGTCCACAGCATTCCTTTCATCTACCAAATTAGTAATTTTATCAAAAAAAAAAGAGATCAGATTTGTCTGGCAAGACTTGTTTCTCTGAAACCCATGTTGGCTTTTTGTGATTATGGCATTCCCTTCTAAATGTTCACAGACTCTCTGCTTAATGATCTGCTCTAGAATCTTTCCTGGTATTGATGTCAGATTAACTGGACGATAATTGTTGGGATCCTCTTTTTTTGCCTTTTTGAAGATGGGCAAAACGTTTGCCCTCCTCCAGTCTGCTGGGACTTCTCCTGTTCTCCAGGAGTTCTCAAAGATTATTGCCAATGGTTCCGATATTACATTTGCCAGTTCTTTTAATACCCTTGGATGTAGTTCATCTGGTCCCGGAGACTTATATTCATTTAGGTTAACCAAGTATTCCTGTACTATCTCTTTACTTATTCTGTGCTGAAATTCCCATATTCTGTCTTCTGCTCCATTATCCTTAGGTTGGGCACCCTTTGCCTTTTCTGAGAACACTGAAGCAAAGAAGGTGTTGAGTAATTCTGCCTTTTCTCTGTCCCCTGTTAGCATTTTGCTATCTTCACCACACAATGGCCCTGACATATCCAAAAAAGCCCTTTTTATTGTTCTTAACCTCTCTAGCCAGCCTGAGTTCATTCTGCGCTTTAGTTTTTCTGACTTTATCCCTACACATGCTGGCTATTTGTTTGAATTCCTCTTTGGTGATTTCCCCATTTTTTATACATTTTCCGTTTAAAACTTAGCTCAGTTGTAAGTTCCTTAGTCATCCATCCTGGTTTCTTGAGACATCTCCCATTTTTCTTCCTTGTTAGAACTGTTTGAAATTGTGCCATCAGTATCTCCCTTTTGAGGAACTCCCATCCGTCTTGAACTCCCTTCTCTTTTAGTATTCTTGACCATGGGATCACCCCCAGTATTTCTCATGGCTTGAAATATATAATTTCAAGCCATGGATGGTGGAATCCATGGATGCAGAATCTGTGGATGAGGGGCAATTTCCTTGGATGCCCAGTGTGCTTAACAGAGAACAGCCAAATAAAAATCTGCAGAAATCCACATTAGCAATTGTTGGTTGCTTTAGGGGAGAGAGTGTACTTATTAAATCATTAGCACCCCTTTTGGTGTCTATTTTTTGACAATAAGATATATTTGGGGTCCGTTTTAATATGTCATTACTACATGGTACTATGAGAATCATATAAGTGTAAAATAAAAAATATATAAACAGGATTAACCTATGAACCCAAAGTTGGTGCAGGAAAACAAAGAGAAAGATTAGTGCATAAAGACAGAAGACAGGATCAAATGTGAAAAGGTATAAATGCAATTTTTGATGATGGAGAAAGAGGTGGCAAGACTACAGGTTTATAAATGGAGGAAGAAGCAATGGGAAAGATACATATTGGGATGTAATGAAGGTATATGCTCAGAAAAATTACCATCTCATGTTAATCCAGCAAGAGTACGATAAACGTACCTCTTAATCTTAGCATTTTTCCGTGATATCTGGTGAATTCTCCAAAATATTATTTATAAGGAATTGCCCTTAATCCCTGCAGGGATTAAGTCAGGATGTATATCCTACAAATTGTCACAGCCCACCTGTAATAAATGTAAAATGTAACAAAACAAAAAGGCTCTGATTCACACTACTGGTTAAGAATCCCTTATTCGGAATTCCAAAATCCAAAATACTCCCAAATCTACCACTGTCCACATGGTTGGCTGAAGTGGGTACACCTTTGCTTTCTGATGGTTCAGCGTACACAAACTTTGTTTCATGCACAAAATCATTTAAAATATTACATATAAAATTACCTTCATATATTTCATGTTTAGACTTAGGTTCCACCTCCAAAATATCTCATTATGCAAATATTCCAAGAAACCGAAAAAGTCCAAAATCCAAAACACTTCTGGTCCTAACCATTCTGGGTAAGAGAGGCCCAATCTGTACTACAGCTATTAGAGATAGCTATAGAAGTATGTTTAATTTTCTCTATCATTAGGTAGGACCTTTCAAGATAAGTTTTTAACATGTATACTCAAAACTACTTAGCTTAACCAATTCAACACTGGAGGATGAGGGAGGAGAGTTTGAATCACCCAAAATTTCCTGCTCAGCAAGCCATTTTTTTCTCAATTTGTGCAGACACAGGAAGAAAAGAAAACTGAAAAAATTAAGTCCACTGTCCCTTAAAGTTTGAGAAATACACATCTCCCTTTCAAAATATTGGCATATAATCTACTGGACAGTTCTCTGGAAATTACTGTACATGAATGACACACAGTAGCTATTTTGATTACAGGTTCCTTTCCCAAACCAGTGAGCTCTTAAATGTGCTTATGCAGCATCATAGGGTTCTCTATTTCCCCTTTAGCAGGAACTCCAGCTGCTGTCAGCCAAGCCATGCTTATTAAAAGGGGGTTTAGGCAAGCTAATATGGAGAGCAGAATGCATTTCCCTTCTAAGGGCCTGGAAGTACTCTGGCGTTCAGTCAGAAGTACTGATAAAAATGATGCCCTCATCAGTAGAGATCAACCGAAGGTCACAAAACCACAGTAGAAAGAAAAAAAGGAGAACAGAAGCAAAGCAAAATAAGCAATGGTGTAAGCCTGCAAAGGCTAGAGGGAGGCAGCATGTAGGGAAGATGGACTGAGAAGCTGTTATTTTGGGGTTAGCAGTCAGTAGGGTAAATTTCCATTTCCTCTAGATACCATCTGGCTAGGTTCAACAAGCGCGTCACTCTACGATGATAAATGCTTGGCCATCGGCTGACTGAAAAGAACAGCTGAAGACTAGCTCTAGGCAGACAAGGGAGCCATAAGCTAACACAGTGAAGGCGAAAGAAAAGAGGGGATTGCTTGACTAGACATGCCCAGATCAGATTTAGATGTTACCAACTGAATGTGCTAATAATAACACCATGATCGGATTCTAAACTGGGCTCCTTCCTAAAGAGGATGCCCATCGTGATCAATGAAGGAAGATTCAGTCAGCCCTTAAGACAGTGGACTTAATTTTCTATCCATGTATTCAGGCATGGGATTTGAGCATCCATGGATTTTATTATCCACATGAGGTCCTGGAACCAAACCCCAGTGGATAACAAGGACCCATTGTATTCCTTCACATACAAAGACACAAGAGATACTTGAGGCTGCAAACTGAGTTCCTTCATATCTCTTGACTTCTGATGAGTTCTTTCATATCATTGACTTCTAAAACATGACAGCATGAGGTGTTGCAAGTCAGAAGAGTGAAGTTCAGCTTTTATATATTTATTTATCTTTGTTGATGTTGTGTGCCTTCAAGTCATTCCCGACTTATGGCAATGCTAAGAAGACCCTATCATAGGGTATTCTTGGCATGATTTGTTCAGAGGAGGTTTGCCAGTGCCTTCCCCTGAGGCTGAGAGCGTGTGACCTGTTCCCAAGGTCACCCAGTGGGTTTCATGGCTGAGCTGGGAATCGAACCCTGGTCTCCTGAGTTGTAGTCCAACACTCAAACCACTACATGACGCCATACTGTATCTTATCTACAGTATATACTGTGTTTCCTTCATGATACTAAACAATGTCCCCCACACCCATTACTTTGGTATTCACTTTCTCTAGCTTCTGTTTTCTTCAAGAGATAGATCAGCATAGCAAAAAAAGAAGTAAAGAAATCTAACTAGCAGTTTTATTTTAACATGAGATTTTAGGCTTGTCCACACAATTTAAAGATTCCTCATTCTATTTGAATAGAATGTGATCCCTCCACAAACGATTAGGAGGAATTTCCCAAACTCCACAGAAAAAGGAATCCTGGTTTTTACATGGAATGACTGGGAATATCTGCAAGGATGAGCATTACCAAAATGTGTCTGACTGTCTGCTTTACATGGGTTTGCATGGTTGCTCATTTTCAGTAGAGGGATATATGGATAAATGGATATAAATTTGCACAGGAAAGTGAGAACAACTGTCAATGCAATTCACATAATAAACCTGTTAAGAGCAAAGAAAATTCTGGCCTCTCACATGGGATTATTCTAAGAATTATAGGATTTTCATCATACACAAAATGTAATTTTAAGGCAATCAGGCGAGAAACCATCCATTTGCAAATATGCATTCTATTGCAGCCTCATTTCTGCTGCACAATTCACGTATCTTATTTCATTAATCTTGAATTAAATACAATGGATCCTTCCTATCTACAGGAGTTTGGTTCTGTGATGCCCCCTCCATGGGTGACAAAAAACGTGACTGCTCAAGCCCCATATTATTCAATGGTGATGACGTGCACATGGATATGTGAGCAAATGTAGTGTACAAGCCACAATTGAACAATACAAGGTGTGGCAATCTGCAGGCAATCAAATCCATAGATCACCAGCCCACTATTAAGGACGGTCCACTAGATAGGCCAAGAAGTGGGTAAAATGTAGCTGTGGCATTGTGTGGAGTCTCCTCAAAGCTGTTTTCACTGCCTATGATCCCACCAGACTCCCTACCATCCCTTTTTCTGAAATATGAATTCCTAGAAGACTCTTAAGAGTGAAAATTCACATTTTAAACACACTGCACTGTTTCACATTTAAAAAAAAAAATCTATGTTTCAAAACCAGAAGTGGACATCCAGGTGCTTCTGGTTTTGTTTTGTGTTGGGAGGGATTTTTGAGTAGGCCATATGATTCTTGAAAGATGATTTTACAGCAAGATCCTAAATTTCATCAATACTAAGAACCCACACACACAGTAAGTACAGTAACTGCTAGCCACATTTTCCTATTCCCAGCATGTTCACACAGCACAGGTTTCAGCTTTTAGAACAGACCTAGAAATGCCATCAGAGTAAATACGTCTGTCTATAGAAAGCAATGCAATAAAGCTTCAGGTGTGTGTGCCTGCCCACAACAGGCAAAGTAAATCACAGCTGCTTTCAGAATGCTTTACTGTCTGCATCCAGACTGCAGAAATGCTAATCTCTGACACCACTTTAACTGTCACATCTCAACTTGGGATCCTGGGAATTGTAATTTGCTGTGGCACCAGAGCTCTCTGACAGAGAAGGCTAAATGTCTCTCAAAACTACAATTCCCAGAATTCCACAGCAGTGAGCCATGGGCCAAAACACACTGTGGAAATAATCCAGTTTCAATGCTAGGGAATTCTGGGAACTGTGAGGCATTTAGCTCTCTCTGTCAGAGAGCACTGGGGCCACAAGAAACTACAAATCCCAGGATCCCCTGGCACTGAGCCAAGGCAGTTAAAGTGGTCTCAACCTGAATTATTTCTTCAGTGTGTTTTAACCCCATGACAATTAAAGTGGTGACAAACTGGATTATTTCTGCAGTGCAGATGCAGCCTTTGTGATCTCCAACCTATTCTTTCCATTTTATTTCTGCCTCTTTTTTTTTCCACTTAAATTTTCCACTCAAAAAGCTGTGCCCAGGATGAAATCTAATGCATAACAGTCTATCTAGTTCACATAAAACAGTGTAAGAGACACAAACTCTCAAATCATATAATAAACATATATTTTTAAGAAGTTAAATCAATATTCCCCCACCCTGAAGTTTTTCTTTTTTGTTTTGTTTTGACTTTTTGTTCAAAACAACTGAAGCACAAGCCTGAGAAAGGCTTAAAACTTTTCATCAGCTATGCCTTTCCACTTGTTTGGAGCCAAAACATTCTCCTGTTGTCCTAATATTAAGTTTGAAAAAAGAAACTCTACCTTATTTCCAACTCTGTCTTTGCGATTGCTGTTGATCTGCATAAGCCGATCAATTAAGGATGTTTCTGATGCAGAAGGGATTGGAAGGAGTTTAATGTCCTTAATAGGTTTATACCTCAAAGAGAATTAGAAGTGAGAATGCAGCAAATATTCAAACTGAATTGACAGACTGCGTTTGCGGGTACTTTTTGATGCAGGATTAAGTAAGGCAGAATTAACCACCTTCTGTGCTTGTTAATTCATTTCCGTTTTAATCACATGTTGGGATTTTTGTGATTGGGATTAGCTCTTATTTTTTACTCCTCATCTCAAAATTCACAAAAATATCTGAGAAACTATCTTAGAACACAAAGAAGACTTCAGCATCAATCCTGGCTGAGTGAACTAACCAGTCCATACTGCATGTGCGTGACTGGTTCATATTCAATGTATTACAACAAAGCCTTAAAATGCACACATTACTTTTAAAATGTATCATCATTTGGGATGAGGCTTTCCACATTTTATTACAAAGCAGCCATATGAGACTGCCTAAAGCTAGACATTAAACCATGTGCTCACCAGGTCTTCAATACTTCTATAAGTTTAACCAGAAATTTATTTGCAAGAAGACACATTCGTGTCAGTCTGGAGCACGAATGCATCACTTGAATGTCTGATCACGGATACATTTAAAATGATCAACAAGATAGAACTACTTTTCTGTGTGACAACTCTACCAGTTTCAAAGAAAGATTAATTGTCTGCCTTATTTTCATTAATCAACGGCTTCTTCCAGTTTTTCATGTATGAAATGTGTTATCAGGTCAGCAAGGACTATAAATTTTTACCAGTGCTTGTTTGTCCTTTTTCATCCGGGTCTCCAACCTGTTTTTTCACTATTACAAGAAAGTTAAATGCAGAGCTTGGAAAAACTACCTTTTAGACTGCGAGGCTATGACAGTTGAAGGATTCTAAGCACTTCAGTCTGGAAATCTAATCCCCCCCCCCCCCCCACAAACTCTGGTTATATCATTCTGGCTGCAAGTATCATGTTTCACAAGAACATAAAAAGAGACTATTTGGTCAGACCAATGGTCTATCCAGTCCTTCAGCTTGCTTCTCACAATGGTCAACAAAAGTCCTCTCTTACCATTTCTCCCTGCTTACCTTAGTAGTACAATTCAAAAATATAGCTGTGTTCGTCTGTAGAATCAGAATGTAGAAAGATCTTATATTACCTTTGAGACTAACTGAAAGAAAGAAGTTGGCAGCATGAGCATCTGAGGAAGTAGACTTTAGCCTAAGAAAGCTGATGTTGTCAACTTCTTTCTTTCCATTAGTCTCAAAGTGCTACAAGAACTCTCTACTCTCTGGTTACCAACATTCACTGGCGTTTTGCCCCCAAACCTGGAGGTTTCATAGGCATCACGATGAACAGCCAATGAGTCACCACATCTAATGTTGTATATATTCCTGTATAAGTCTAGAAATTTAGGTCAAAAAATTGACCCAAAAAACCTGAGTCAACTTATCCACAGGTCAATGTAAGTACTGTATCTTAACTCTTATTTAAAAGTAGGAACCTGGTGAAAAGCTTCCATCCTGGAAGCACTTTATTCCTTTATTCTCTCATCCATCCAGTCTTAAGAATAAGCACAAAGATGTATGTCTGATGAACTTTTGGAAGTTATTTGACATTGTTTTGCTTTGTTTCATCCTTTAGATCCTTTCCTATATGCCCCTAAATTTTACCCTCGACTTATCCACAGGTTATAGCAAAATCTGTGATTTTGGCCCCAAAACTTGCCCTCGACCTTATACATGAGGTCAACTTATAGTCGAGTACATACGGTAGATAGTTTTGATGTCCTGAACCCATAAGGCTTTTCTCATATTGTACCTGTCTGCCACATTGATATTTAAAGATAAGGCATCTGTGAGTTGGGGGGAAAAGACTGGTTGAGTCTAGTTCGATGCTGTAAACATGACTGAATAGGCAGGAAGTATAACTGGACTGCCACACCTGGATTCATCGTACAGCCCCCCCCCCCCCCGATGTTGCTTTAATTTTACTCACACTTACCTTTATAAAAACAGACACTAACAGGGCTACTAAAAAAAGTAATGTGACCAATTCCGTTTTGTCCCCCTCATATAGCTTTAGAACTAATATAGAGTGAGATGACAATCCATAGGATGGCTGACTAGTTTTTAATATTGTCTGCAAGAATCAAATAGTTAAAGTTGTGTCTGCTTTGTTGTGAAACTTTGGGCCGAAACAGACCGCCATCTTCAGCCAACTTCAAGCCAGCTTGGGGGCATGGCGTTTACATGCACCATGCACCCAACTCACCTGGAAATCATATTGGGCTGGGTGGCTTCCAGGCGACTTGGGACTTCCAGGCAACTTTAGACACCACATGTCCCAGAGCCAGCAAAAAGCCAACTCCAGAGACAAAGAGGAAGCTTTTTTCCACCCAAAATAGGAGTGGATTTTTTCCACTCCTACTTGGACTGGAAGCTGGTTGGATTGGAGCCTCATGTCTGTTTGCTGCAGCCCCAATTCAGCCTAAATGGGGCACCTCCAAGCCCCATTTAGGGCCATCTGTTTCACCCCTGTATTCCCTTTTTTGAACCAAGAACTCATTATTCGATATTGTAATGAGCTCAATGAGTTGTTTCAAAGCTAGTTTTACGACATATGAAACACCCTTTTGTATGATATATGCGGGAGGGAGTTCATTTTCCATGCCTTGAATAAGACTAGAAGACTTAGAATGTTTCCACTTCATCTTTTGGTTTTACAAGAAAATTCTCAAGGTGGTTTCCAAATTAAGACAAAATACCAAAAAGTGTGCATAATAGACCATAAAACATCAAGGAAAGCTTAAAATTAGATTACTCTCAGACTTTGATGGTAACGTTCCCTCCCCATGCCACTAATGTTTATATCTCTTTATTATTATTATTATTATTATTTATTATTATTATTTTATTTCTATTTCCTGCCTCTCCCTTCGGATCAAGGCGGGATTCCAACATATTATTAAAATACAGTTTGCATCAATCTATACTATAGTTAATTATCTTAAAAGTCATTACACAATTAATTATAAAACAGTAAAAATAGCAATAAGAACAATAAAATTCAATCCTTCAGCGCAGTAGGTAGGTGTTATCTCTTCCATCATTGATCTGTTTTACACAGTTGTTCAATAATCTGTTATAGTATGTTGGCTGGATAGGCCCACCAGAAGAGATCCGTCTTAAGTTCTTTCTTGAAGACATCTAAGGTGGTAATAAAACGAATCTCTTTCGGCAAGTTATTCCACAATTTTGGGGCCGCAGCTGAGAATGCCCTATTAATTCTTTGACCTAAGAATGCCCACAGCCCACCATCCAGAGCCCAACATGAATCCTCAGGTTTCAATTTTTGGTTGAGAAAAAGTGGACCAGTAGTTGCCTAACAACTAGAGATCACCTTACTCTTTTCCCCAAAGCTACCAAAATGGCTGACTAGTTTTGAAATGTGGCCTGGCACTTATCAGCATGGTAAAGGACAGCACAGCAGTGTTAGGAAATGTCTGGCAAGCTTTTATGTTGGCACTGCCCCTAGGGTTGCCATTAAAGATTAATTCTTTATTAGTCCAATGACTGAACTGGCTCTGATCCAACTAACTTTCTGTGCATGCTCTCCAAATGGCTATTTGTGAAGCCCTCCCAATTTCCTTTTTAATGCGTCTGATCTAAACAGAGGGTTCCAAAAATCTTAATTTTTTAAATCTTTTTTGTTTTGTTTTGTTTTTGGGTGGGTGTGTGGTGATGGCTAGAGAAGATGACATACTGGGATCACAATGTCCTGGCTCTGCTTTATTATTTCTGGGAAATCTTTCTATTTTTTCTCTCTTCTTTTTTAGCCTCCTTTCCTGTTTCTCATGTTCCGCAGATAAAATAACAGAGAGGCCCAAGTTGCCGTTCACAGTTTTGTGTTGCCTGTAATACAGAGGCCACATCCCCTCTCTTCATTGTTGTTTCTCATGGCTGAATCTGAACAAAAGCTTAGAATCCCATTTGAGAAACTTTGATCTATGGAATGTGACTCTAAGAAAGGTATGTGGTGAGCTAAATCACCCTTTGCTTTGCCTGCTGTCCTCCCTTGCCCATTTTTTCAATATTCAGGATAAACTCTGAAAAATCAAATCTGGAAAAAGAAGTGAAAAGGAATGTTTTTGTGAACCAAGCAAAACCCACAGAAACTTGGCTGGTATTTTTTCCCTTTTCCCCACAACTCTTTCTCCCTATTTTATAAAAACTTCTAGTCATCTTGCTATAAGCATATGCAGCAGCTTATGTGGAGGCTAGGTACTTTTTACTATTCTTTCGTAGTCTGTCATGTTCCTATCTAAAAACCATACATATTTAACTCAATCATCATCCCAGAGGCCTCTTTTTGTGGTGATGGTACAAATATGGTGCAAAGCTATATCATCTGCAAATAAGCTAATGTCTTATATCTGTTTTTTTCCAACTAGGGCACTTTGCATTTTAAAGTTGTTTCTTACTTTATTCTGCCAAGAGTTTCAACGCAAATGAAAGTGGTGATAGGGGATATCCCTGTTTTGTTCCTCCATCAACTGTGAATTTAACAGAATCACGTCCATTTATCCTCAGAGAGGCTTTGGGGTACATTGGGCTCTTGGCATCCACTGAGGTTTGATTCCAGGACCCCACATGCATCCCAAAATCAGTGGACGCTCAAATCCCATTACGTACAAGCCATGGCATAGGAAAATGGCATCTGCTATATAAAATTACAAAATCAAAGTTTGCTTTTTGGAATTAATATATTTCTTAAACATTTTCAAATTGTGGATAAATGAATACATGGACATAGAGGGCTGGCTGTACTCATAAAGCTTTGGAAGTTGAGTGAGAAATTTCATAGCTTTGGGTTTTGATAAGGATTTACCAAAGTTCTCAAATGTCTTCAAGTCTAAAATGGAAGGAAGTTGAGATTTTTTTTTTAAAAAAAGTTGAACATAGTGGCATTGGTGGGAGAAAGGAAAATTAACAGTTGATCTGTCCCAAATCTGAATCCAGAACACAGTTTTGTCTACACACCTTTCACCATGGGCCTTTTCAGCTGCTAAGCTCCTAAGAACACCAGAACCAGAAAAAGGCTACAACCCCAACATAGTTCACCTATACAAATATACAATTATACTGTGAGGATACAGTCCTACGCTCATGTCCATTTGATTTCAGTAACACTACTGCACATGTAAATCAGATTCAGGCTTCTAAACAATCATCAATAAATTCACAACATGAACTAACAAGTTTATTGACAGGAACCTTGTAAATTTACTAATTCAGTCCATCCTAACAGAAAGCAAAAACCCAGTCACAAAGTTTTTTTTTTTCATGTCTTCCCTAGCCTTGAGACCTAACTCTCTCTACTGTACTACTTCTATTCTCAAGACTTTCACTGCCATAAAGAAAGGCTTGAAGGTTCAATTTATTAGCACATGCAAAACATTATTAGAGCACAGACTGACACAGAGAAAAAGAGAAGAGTATTCTGAGGAATTTCTCAAGGTATTTTTAAAAAGCCTCCAAGGGTTGCAAGTGTTATAAAAAAATTTAAAAAGGCTTCTCATCAATAAGTACCTTATATTTCATCTGCATTTTTAAAAAATCAAAACACAAAAAATATACATGCACTTGGGTTAGTCAGAAGAAGGTTGTGAAAATGGCTCTTTACAATACCTAAAAATAGCTTGGTGTTTCTCCTTTTTGGTAAAGCTCCACCAGATGCCCCTGTTACCTTCTGGAAAGAAAGAAAAAGGGGAGAGATAAAACAGAAGAAGAAGAAGAAAGGTTAAAAGTCTAACTCTTGTCACTTCAAGAAAAAATTACTCTCATGTGCTTGGAAAAAAAGAAGGAACTAATATAAAATTACTATGGATATAACTTCTCTAATGTAAAATGTATGCTGTTATACACAGTGGATGGATCTGAAACTTGATTCTATTCCATCTTACAAGGTTGTTATAAAGGCAAAGATAAAGTAATAATATCATCATCATTAATCATATTTGACACAGAACAGCTAAGGATATTTTCTATGGCATGTAGAGGCAAGGGAACTCAAGGCTTTAACAGATTGAAGAAGATGAGAGATCAACAGCTGCAGACTCTTTCTTCTTTGCCCAACAAGCTGCACCTGCTAAAACTCTCATCTCTACCCATCTGTTTTTAAAAGTATCAGAAGCCGTTTCTCCTTGTCTCTAGACTTGTGGTTCATAACTCTTTTTTGAGGTTACATAGAGTATCTGGAGTATCTGGTATTAAAAATGCATTTAAACACAATTTTCAAAGTAACAAGAAGGAAATTGAAGGGAAAAATATTTATAGTACCCTGACCACAAACCATGGCACCAAATCTTCAACTGAGCTTGTTGGACAGAGCTTTGATTCTAGAGAGGTCACAGAGCACATCTAAATTACAGAATAACTTTCCCCAGGCTGGTGCCTCTATGCTGTCTGGGAATCATGAAAGTGCAATCCAACACATGTGGAGGGCACCAGGGAAAGGATACTGCCATAGACTTTGTAAACAGTTGAACAGTCATTTCTTTTCCTCCTAAAATCATGGTACTGCTGTTCTATATGGAGTGAAGAAATCTCTAACACAGAACACTCAACACTATCACCAAACCTAGCCACCATGATGCTTTGAATGAGGCTATAAAACTATGAACTACTGTAGTATAAAAACCAATGTGTATTGTTAGTGATGAAGCCTAGCACTTGGGTACCAAGTATGTGAATTTCCCAATACGTTGCCTTTTGCAGGCCATTATAGTTTATTACTGTACATAGGCTGTTTCAAAAAGATCAACAGTTTGACCTAAACTTGCAGCAAACCAGGACTGAAGGAGATTGCAGCAACAAGCATTCAACAGAAAGAGAAAGATCTACACAGCCAGGAACAAAACCACAGTCTACAACAGTCTTCCCCAGCTTGATGCCCTTCAGATAAAGGGCACAAGGTTGCAGAGCACTGGCCTACAATAGCCTGAATCCTCTTGCTAGTTCTCAGTACAGTAGACTCATCAAATCAATGAGGCTTAACAACATGTAGACCTACTATTTGATGATTCAGTGGGTTTACTCTACTTTGGGCTAGCCAACAGAATTTGTACAGTATATGTATTGCCCTTCCACGTTTTCACTGATTCAGTGAGTCTGAAGTGCTTGGGACTAACAACTGGATGTATCCCTAAGGTTCCTAGTGAATATCTCCAAATGACATTTCTGTGGCACCTATCACCATAACGATTTCCCTCCTCTATTCTCAAAATAGAGGCAAATGAAGCAAAACTCTAGGTGAGAATGGACAAAATGCAGTCTTCTCCCAGCTGTATAAAACAATTATTGGACAAATGCTGGGAATTGCATTCTAATAAAATCTGGTGAGCTGTACTTTCCTCAACTCTACAAATAAATTGAAGGCACTGGAACCCATTTGATCTTGGAAGCTAAACAGAGTGAGACCTGATTAGTATTTGGGGAACCGCCAAGGAATACAAATTGTTCGTTTTTTGTAGGTTTTTCAGACTATGTGGCCTTGCTCTGGAAGAATTTATTCCTGACATTTTGCCTGCATACACATTGTTGTAGACTATATATCAAAGAAAGGAAATAGCAAACTATCTCTGAGTACTCTTTGCCCAAGAAAACTCTATAGGGTCAGTGTAAGCTGACAAGCAACTTGAAGGTGCAAAAACATGCAACAACCACGTCTGCCATTTTCACTTTCCATAGTGCCTACTTAAAGGTAGGCTGGAGCTATAACTACCTAGAGCTGTGCTCTGCAGCAACAGAGCAACTATACTACACAATATTTCTATAATAATTTTTTTAAAAAGAAGGCATTGCAATTACTGTCTCTGCCACAAACACAGAGTAAGATACAGGGAGAGCTACCAGGCACCACAGGAACAAACAGGTCCCCACCCACTCCCACAAAAAATATATTACAGATATTCTTCAGGCATGCTGCTTCCAATACACAAATGAACCTCAATTAAAAGTTTTCGAAAGGAGAAGAAAAAGCCAACTTCACCCACTTGTGTAGAGAAGGAAACAAAACAAGTGCTTTTTCCTTTCAATAGGTTGCTCAAGATTCTCCATCAGTCAGTTTCCAGGGGGCTGTGCAGACAATCCAGGACAGCATGGATCAAACCCATGCTATTTTGGCCCCTGTGCTCACATGGGACAGTCCCCAGGTTGCCATGGGGACAAGTGGATGTTTACACACCTGTCCCCACACCTACCTGGGACCCGCTACAACTGCGCACACCTTACCTTGCCATACTGTTGCTGGTACTAGCAAGCCCCCATCACCAAGTATCATGGGGAAAATCAGGACTGGGCCTGATCCTGGCCCCACAGTTTTGGCCTGCATCATCTGAACTGGACAATGCAAGACCAGGGGGAACAGGGGCCTTTGGCCCATGCAGATAGCCCCCAAGTGAATAGGTGGGTGGGTGCTTTCTTTTTTCCTGTTTGCAAAATTGCAAGATAACTGCATACAGAACACATTGGCATGCTGGAGAATAAAGTTATTATCAGTGGCTGCATATCACATTTCATGTATGGTTAAAGAGGCATGATGGCACTCAGGCCCAGATGTAGAAAAACAGTGGGAGAGGGCTGTTTTCACGTTGTTCCCTGCTCCTAATATTTGGTTGGCTACTGTGGAAAAAGAATGCTGAACTAGATAGTCTTTCATCTGATCCATCACAACTCTTCTTATGTTCCATGTTCCAAAGAACAAGACAAATAAAATAAGCAAAAGGCCATATGGATCGGCTTCTATTAGGGCAGGAATACACGAAGTTTCAAGTTACATAAACTCATCATAAGGCAGATTGTCATCCCAGCAATGGCCAAGCTAGACAGACACAGCAAAGCTGATAACCGATGCAAGTATTTTTAGTTAATTCAAACAGATGATGGTCTAATCACAAAAACATCTGCAAATTAAAACACACATGCCTATTATCCCAGGCAGATTGGTTCAGCAGAGATCTTCATTTCATGGCTCATTACCAGAGGCTGCAGTTTTCCATACTTATAGCTCTGAAAAATGGGATTAAATATTTTTGTGGGAGACATTTAAACACATTTGATAAAGCCATGTAATTTTATTTAATTTAGTTTTGGAGGACACCATGTTCAGAATCTTTTTGGTACAGAGTATAAACAGCTTTATTCACATGCCTTAACTGGGCAGCAGCAGAGTACAGAAATCACAGCAGACGAACCAACTTTGACATTGCTATTATTGGAGCTGTGGTTACATTCATCTCCACTGCCAGAGAGGGAAGAACTCAGTAGCTGTTGACATATAAACAATAAGCCAAATGTATTGGTATATACAGTATCTTGAATCCCCTCCTGAAATGGCCTGGAAAGACTTCCATGAAACAGGAAGAGACACTACCAAACTTTACAGCAACATTGTAAATATTTATTCAGGGGACTGGTTGCACTTGCCATCACTACTGCTTTTCTCCATGCAAATATTCCATACCCCACCCCATTTCTACCCTCTGCCAGAACAGTCATAGTGCTATCTTAGCCTGTTCAAAATCAGCACTGGCAGCTCCACATCTCTGAAAAGGATTGACAGCCTTGCTCAATGTGATTTAGTGTTATGCATTTTAGAAGACATGTTTACAGGTTACCTCTATAACAAATATAAACAATTACAAAAAACAGATTCGTGAATAAAAACCAGACATCTCAAAGACTTCCTACCCTCTACTGCTTTATTGAGATCTTGTAAATTCATGCCCATGTCTTCCTCAATTGAGCCCTCTCTTTCTACTTCCCTCTACCTTTCCTAGCATTATTGTTTTTTCTAATGAATCATGCCTTTTCATCATGTGGCCAAAGTATGACAGCCTCCATTTAGTCATCTTAGATTCCAGAGAGATTTCCGCCTTGATCTATTCAAGGATCCACTGGTTTGTCTTTTTGGCTGTCCATGATACTCTCAGCACTCTTCTCCAGCACCACATCTCAAATGAATTGATTTTCTTCCTATTGTCTCCCTTAACTGTCCAGCTCTCACATCCCTACATGGTACTAGGAAATACAATGGCCAGTATGATTTTAACTGTCATGCTATGCTGTATATCTATGCATGTTAGGATGTTTCCTAGTTCTTGCATAACCTCACACACACACACACGCACACACGCATACATTCATAAGTCTTCTTCTAAAGAAGTGTGTTCATGGCTGCATGAAAGTCTAGCCTTTAGATGAGAAGAAGGGAAAGTGTGCCATGAAAATGCTTTTTTTGCGTTTTAGGGGAGAAGAAGCGCCTTTAAAAAGGTGCTGGTTTTCCCAGCTTCTTTTTTAAAAACTGCAGAACAGCGCAGCTCCATCTAAAGGCTGTGGTGCAGCTGCTAAGCATTAAGGAAAAGGCAACTTCATGTCACACTTTCCTGCCAATCTAGAAAGCCCCTCTGATTTCCTGATTGTGGTCCCTGGTCTGGTCAATGTTTGATCCCAGCTATGAGAATTCTTTTACTAGAATAACAGAATCATAGAGTTGGCTATCCAGTCCAATGCCCTGCCATGCAGAAACTCACAATCAAAGAGTTGGCTATCCAGCCTCTGTTTAAAAACCTCCAAAGATGGAGGCTCCACCATACTTTGAGGGAGTGTGTTCCACTGTCAAACAGCTCTTACTGTCAGGAAGTACCTCCAAATGTTGGGGTGGGATCTCTTTTCCTTTAATTTGAATCCATTGCTCCAGGTCCTAGTCTCTGGACCACCAGAAAACAAGCCTGCTCCATCCTCAATATGACATCTGCTCAAATATTTTATCACCTCTTAATTTTCTCTTCTCCAGGCTAAACATATCCATACTATTTCATTATATTTTTTTTCTTTATGTTCAACACTAAACCTGCCTTTGCACTTTCCTTTCTGATATTCCTTATGTGTTCTAGATCTGTGATGTTGTCTGCTAGTAATATGGTGTTGTCTGCATATCATAAATATTAATATTCTATTTTAATGTTTACTTTCATAGGTTTTTAATTGTATTCTTTTAAATTGTAAGCCAGTCTGAGTTACAACTGTGGGGGGGGGGGAGTGGGATATACCATATATACTCAACGATAAGTTGACCTTGTGTATAAGTCAAGGGCAGGTTTTGGGCCAAAATTATGGATTTGGATACGCCCCATGCATAAGTCAAGGGTAAAACTTAGGGGCATATAGCAAAGGATCTAAAGGATGAAGCAAATCAAAACATTGTCAAAGAACTTCCACAATTCCAGCAGACATAACTCTTTGTGCTCGCTCTTAAGGCTGGATGGATGACAGAACAGAGGAGGGTCAGTGCTTCCAGGACACATTATACTTTGCCTTTCACCAGGAGATGGTTTCTTTTTTAAAATAAGAGTTAAAGAACAGTACTTACAATGACCCATGGATAAGTCAACCCCTGTTTTTGGGGTCAATTTTTGACTAAAATTTCTAGACTTATACATGAGTGTATATATATATATATATATATATATATACAGTAACAAGAACAACAACAACAACACTGCTCTGTGATTCCAACAGCAACAGTGTCATAGGCCAGCTGTTCTCAAGGTTTTTGATGCATACTGGTCAGAAAGCTGTCACAGTGCTCTCTCCAGAGGAAAAGAGAACGCATCACAGTGGTGACCACATACACCTATGTTCTTTTATGTTTAACCTGTGCTACCAAAACCTTTGTAACCAAGAAAGAAAGCCTTTTTTTAAAAAAATGATTTGGAAAGGAACACATGAAAGCAATACTGCAACAATAGAAACAATTTTATGACTACCAAGAAGAAAATGGATAGATGTGCAGGTGTAATTCAGCACTTAGTTGTTTATCCAAGGGTAATCATTAGTCAAATAAGGTAAGCAGGCAAGAAAATTAGTGGCTGCAAAACAAGGTTCAAGTCCCACAATCAGCACAATTGATGATAAACTGTTGTCTACCATATCCTAAACAGTGTCTACAATATGTCCATATGTGAAGCTTCTCCAAGTTGATGCCCTCCAAACATTTTGGATAATTCCCAGGATCCTTGATGAATGGCTATACCAGTTGAGGTTTATAGGGTTGTAATCCAAAAGATGTGGAAGGCATGAACCTAGGAAAGACTAATCTGCATAATATATGCAGCTACTTCTGTATAAACTAAATACTGTATGCAAAAGTTATTTATTTCTTATCATGCAATATCTGTGTGAGACAACTGGGACTTATTTTGAGCAATTATGCCATACGAGAAGCATAAAGTATGAATGTATCTACAGTACACAGTCCTAGTAGTCTGTGTGATTCCGCCTTAACCATCATGGCTCTACCCTAAGGAATCCTGGGATTAGTAGTTTGGTGAGGTATTTAAATTCTCTGCTAGAGAGCTCTTTTCCAGTCCTCTGAATTACAGAAGTAGAGCTGTAGAAGAGAATATAGAGCACCTTACCAAATTATAACTCCCACAATTCCACAGGATGGAGACATAAAGTGACATCAGACTATTATAAAGATATAGCAGAGATATATTCTATGGCTCTGCTCCCCAAGGAAGGCTGCCATCCTGGCCCAGCTTGGAACTCTCCTTGTCATGTTATGCCAAGGGTGGTCAATGGACTCAAGAGTCATCACAGAAAGTCTAGAAAACGTGCAAAAGGGAAACTCCAGAACAGAGGAATAAGGGAAGGACAGGGTTTTCCCATTTACAAAAGGTGCGAATGTCCCTTCTGTTATTTAGCAGGGCAACAGCCATGGGGCTATATAAACAAACAACAACAACAATGATGGAACCGCAAACACTCAGGGCTCAGTACTGAACAGTCTTCTTGCTGCCTCTGCAAGGCAACAGGAAGAAACAAACAAAAGACAGCTGTCTAAAACTGGCACAGGTGGAGAAATGAAAGTGAACAGGTGGGCATGTCTGTCCACTTTCCCTCATAGAAGGACTGGGGAGCAAAGACAGGGAAGTTACCACCAATCATCCAAAGCAGCATTATCTAAACCACAAAACCATGGATGTAATTCTTAATTTTGGTTATGGTTTTCCTAAAGGTTCTTAATAAACCTGGAGACGCAGCAGGAGATGTGCACAGAATGCTAGAACAAAGAACAAGATCATGTTAAGTAGCTTTACAGAGGCCCCACGACAAGGAGTTAGGATCTTGCTGTTTTGTTAACCAAGCAAAGATGAAAAGGTATTTATAGGCAGGAATTTTTATACAGCCCAGCCTATCCAGGGATCTCTTACTCTCCAGCTCCTGAAAATAATATAAATGTAAATGTTAGAGATGTAAACTTTCTGGAAGTTTTCAAATCATGGGGTGGGGATTTTTTTTTCAGTTGGGTTGGAAAATAGAAATTTTTGGAAAAAATGAAAAATGCAACATTAGCATATCAAAATTCAATGTGTCTCTTTATGCATAACTTGGTTTGGCATAAAAGTATAAATTTTGGTATACTGAAAGTACAGTTTAGTTATTTATTTTGTTTCATTTCTTACAAATGACACTACAAGGTCCTGGTTATTGTGTGCCTTCAAGTTGTTTCTAACTTATGTGAACCCTAAGGCGAACCTATCATGGAGTTTTCTTGGCAGGTCTCTTCAGAGGGAGTTTGGCATTGCAATCCTCTGAGGCTGAGAGAGTATAATTTGTCCAAGAGGTCACCCAGTGGGTTTACATGGATGAATCAGGCCTGTAAGGGATCCCTTTTGTTTTGCCAGTTTATGAGAATCAAGGGAAAAAACAGTAAGAATAGAAGAAATCATCAAAATCAGAAAAGCAAATACAATTATTTTGGCTCTTGTGGTCCTCCACAGTGTCATGCAGATACAGGTACACCTTGGTTAATGAAGTCAATTTGTTCCTTGGCATTATTTCTTTAACAGAAAATTTGGTATCAGGCACAGAAATAACATGTTCAATACATTTCAGCAAACTTTGTATCAGAAAAAACAGCCAGGTCAGGTTGAATATGTGTATAGGTATATTCATTCATTCATATACCAGGGCCTGAAAACTTACTTTTCGTTTGGTATACCATGGATAACATTGGCCATGCTATCTGGCAATTCTAGAAGATGTACTCCAAAAAAATAACTTTTCCAAACTCTGAACCACATATTACTCAAAGTGATCCAGACTTCTCTGCATCTCTGGCCAGAATAATATCTTTGAGTCCCTTGCCTTTGATATTTCTCAGCCCCACAGAAAGCAAGCATACCCTATTTCCCAGGTTCACCCCATGTATTCATAAGCACGTTGCATTAAGCATTACATTTGGTAACTGGGTACCTGAGTTACTTTAAGAAAAGTAACCAGCCATTATGGTATGAAGGACACTCTTGAAAAAGTGGAAAGTGGCTTTTGAACTCTCAAAGCCCAAAGGGGAGCAAAGCAGGACTTTCACTATTCACAGGCAAGGTTTCTAAGCACCCCCTGGCAACACTAACAGCAAATTAAGCAAAACAAAACCACCAACCAACTCCCCAGACAAGACAATGCTTAACAAAAGTGTCAGAGGAAACCCTTGCTGTGAATGTGGTATATGCCCTCTAGCAATGATCTGAAACAGACTAGCGCTGATAAATTTAGCAATTGCAATTCACTGCAAGATGGCATGGCTATAAACCCACAAAAAGGAAATTAGGATTTCTCAAGTGGCAAGGCATTCTTCTTCTATTTTTATTTGTCATGGCTAGTAACCTCAACAGACTAGCTATTTGAACTTGTCTACTAATTGTTTTAAAAAGTAGTAGTCATCTTATCTTAATAAATGAGCATCTACCACAACACTGAAAAAAATAACACTAACTTTGAATGGCAGGAAACAACTTCACCATAGGCATAGCCTGAGTCTTAAACCACAAAGACAAACAAAATATTATCAGGTCAGCAACAGCAAAATAGAAATCAGAATAGAACAGGCAAAAAAGCAAAGTTCTAGTAAGTAATGTATATACTCATGTATAAGTATAGAAATTTTAGTCAAAAAATTGACCCAAAAAACCTGCATCGACTTATCCAAGGGTCAATGTAATTTCCCTACTCTGACTCTTACCAAAAAAAGAAAAAGAAAAAAAAAGAAAGAAAGAAAAGAAAAGAGAAAGAAAGAAAGAGAAAAAAGAAAAAGAAACCAGCCTCTGATGAAAGACAAGAGCTTAATCTGTCCTGGAAGCTCTAATTCCCCTCTGCTCTGTCATCCACCCAGCCTTTAGTGTGAGCACAAACAGTGATGTTTGCTTAAATTTTGTAAGTTGTTTGGCATAATTTTCCTTTGCTTCATTCTTTCTGTCCTTTGTTACGTGCCCATACATTTTACCCTCGACTTATCTATGGGTCATATCAAAAACCATAATTTTGGCCCCAAAATCTGTCCTCGACTTATACATGAGGTTGACTTATAGTCGAGTATATACAGTAAATCTATTGCCACTTCAAATCAGTGTCCCTGATAATTTTTGTCCATAGTAAACCTCTTCCGTGTCTAATACTCTTCCAAAGAATTTCTGCATGTATGCTATGGAACCCCTGCAGGAATTCTGGGAAACATTATAGGGAACATGACAAAGAAAGTGCTGGCCAGGTTTATCAAGTCCCCTTATTATTTCACATAAATTTAGGAAAATGTCCTACAAAACATCCAGCGCTCCACATTAATGATGTGTGACAGAAGACATCTAATCTTTCAGGACAACTCTATCACTGATCTTCTCATCAAGGAACTCCAAACGGCTTCAAAGGAAGCCTATGGTTCACTGGAACACAATTTGAAAGTGTATATGCTAGACGTGTTTAAAAAGAAAACACCTAAGCAAATGTTCATCTTTCAACCCACTAAAACTCTCTTGCTTTTCTCACAACCTTGCTAGTGTGTGCCACACACTTTCTGTGACAACAAAACCAAGGTCACTGAGGGTACATTTGCCAAGGTATGAATTCTTGCTGGCAGGTTTTTCCAAAATGCATATCACAAAACAGATTGTGCCATACAACATGTACATTTTTAAGACAAGTTTTTATTCTTATGTAAAAGAAAATAACATTTGGCGCAGCCCTTCTCTTTAGTAGTACATACTTACCTCCTTTATGTGCCGTTTCAAATGCATGTACACACACTGCCCCGTCTTCCGATAATGTCTTTCTACATGTTCCCTTCCAAATCCCAGGAAAGTGTTCATGCAGACATAAATGCCTCCTTCAGAATCCTGGAAAAAACAACACAAAAAGGACAATTACAATAGGAAATCTCTAGGATGAATCCTATAGGATGGCACAATAGGCCTGTTGTTGGTGCTGTTGATGCTGTTGTGTGCCTTTAAGTAATTTCCAATCTATATGGCAACTCTAAGGAGAATCTATCATGGGATTTTCTTGGCAAGATTTGTTCAGAGGGGGGTTGCCATTCCCTTCCTCTGAGGCTGAGATTTTGAGACTTCCCCAAGGTGAGACAGTGAGTGAGTTTTTGTGGCCCAGCAGGGATTCAAACCCTGGCCTCCCAGAGCCCAATGATAAAACCACTACACCACATGACCTTTAACAAACTGGCCTTTACAAATTGATCAACATGTAAGTAGTACAATTTGCTATATATGATATAAACAATCTCCAATTTACAGCCCCCCTCACTTCAGAAATGAAATTCTGCAGAAGCCCATTTTAATGTTCTCAAACCATATTGCTAGTATTTTATAATCTATCAATGTCATTAGTGTTTTTCTACTCTTCTGTGATCCATGTTTTATGTTTGTTGAATCTCTGTATCTTGTTATTTATGTATCTGCTGTACTGACTAATAAACAGTACAAAAATTATTTGATGGCAGAAAAAGACTAGGCCCTATGGAAAAAGAACAGTTGTTTCCCTTACATCACAACAATTCTGTTGTGATATTCCTATCTGATCCTTTTAAGTATGGCCATTGCTCTGAGTTTCCTTGGAAGCAACACTGAGAACTTTCTTGAATGTTGTGAGTGGCAGAGATGGCACACTTTTTTCCACACTTAACTGACTGAGGAGAGGATGCATGTGTGCATGTATGAATGTTTGGAACTAGTTTGCAATATTTCTTGCGCTTAATTTGTTTTATCATTAAAGTACAGCACAGGCTTCATCCACGAGGCAAAAATAATCCAGGCTGACACCACTTTAACTGCCATGGCTCCATCCTGTACAATCCTGGGAATTGTAGTTTTTTGTGGCCCCAGAGTTCTCTGACAGAAAAGGCAAAATGTCTCCCAAAATTTCATAGCACTGAGCACAGTTAAAGTGGTGTTAACATGGGTAGGACTATCACATGGTTCAAATAATGTCTCATGTTGCTGCCTCATGCCCTGTTGTGGGTGCTTAAGTGACAACAAAGTGTACAAGGTATATTTTGTACTACACATCCTCCAATAAAATGGTAACAGAGGAAGTAGTGAAATTCTTTGTACTAGGTGCAAAAACACAAAGCTATACTACAAACTTTGTAGTAATTCAGGCACCTTTTGGCATGAAGTAGTGGAAATTTAACTATAGATAAATGAGAATGATGATAAACAGCCGATGAACTAAGTGATTAGATTTTAATGGTTTTGAAGGAACTTAGGGTCCATTAGATGATATGTACATTCTAAATATGTAATAGATGCACATTAATGAAATTCACATAATTTATTAGTAATGTAGTAATGTAAAAATGGTTCATATCATGCCCTGTGATGCATGGTGTATTTAATACTTCAGTGGACTACAGCTATCACTGGTCAAGATGACTGGGGAATTTTGGGAGGTGTTGTCCAAAAACCAACTTTTTCTAACTCTGACCTAATCCCTACCATCAAAGTTTTTCAAAAAAGTGCAAAATCTGGATCATTCCAGCAACAGTCAGTATGCTATTGATCCAAGTGAGTAAAGATACACTGAGAACCAACAGATTCATCAGTTTTATGCCTGTTTATTGCACTGAGTTGGAACATTAATGTTTGGGAAAGGGATCAGCCTCAGTCTAATTAAATCAAGCAGAAATCTGGTCACAAAGTCCCAGAAAATGTAAAGATCTTAGACAATAAAAGCAACTGGCACTTTCCCAAAATACAGCTATTAAAAGAGGACTTTACTTGGGAGGTGAAAAAGCATATTAGCAACATCTATGGATATTACAGACCCAAAAGCTACATCAGTGCTGAGTTCCATATATTTCACAAATAAATATCTCTTTCCAATTTACAGCAATGGAAAAAGGGACTTATAAACAGAAGAGTCAACATTTTTAATGCAGGCTGCACATACAACCTGAAGTAGATGTGAGAAAACCTTGTTATTTCCCCCCATTGCTAAGCAGACCAACATTTGGAGTGTCCCACAATTTCCAGCTATGGGCTACACAAAGGAGCAGTCAAGCAGTGTTGTAGAAGGGGATCAGGCTTAGTATTCAGTAGCTCATAGAACACAATTTATAGAAGGGGTGGGGAAACCTGTGTTCCTCCAGATATTTTGGACTGCAGCATTCATGATCCCATACCTCTATGCTGGATAGGGCTTCTGGGAATCAAAGTCCAACACACTCAAAAGCCCAAGTTATACAGGGACACAAGTGAGATAGGACTGAACCAATTCTTCATTCAGGAAAATGAAGTCACTCAGGACATGGGAAAGATTTCATCACCAAAGATGCCTCTGGGTTCACAATTTTAAGTGAGGAAGATGAGGGTTCAAATCCCCACTCAACCATGGAAAACTTGGTCAAGTGCACTCTCTAAATTTTAGGGGAATCTTACCAAGAAAATTCTGGGATAGGACACCAGGAACAGAACAATTCATATGCTGGAGAAAGTTAAAATAGCCTATTATTTTAGTTCTTGTTGTTCTTGTTATTTTGTTCTTTCAAGACACTTCCCAAGGTATGGCAACCGTAATGCAAAGCTATCATGAAGTCATCTAGGTAAGATTTGTTCAGAGGTTTGCCATTGCCCTTATCTGAAGCTGGGAAAGTATGGCTTGCCCAAGGTCAGCCAGTGGCTTCCCATGGTCAAGTCTTTGAAACTTGGTCTCCAGGACTCCGAGTCCAACATTCAAACCATTACACCACACCGACTCTTTAAAATAGCCCTACCATTAAATTTAGCCCTACCATTAAAAACCATTAAATACCAACTGAATTTTTGGAAAATAAAAACCTATCAAAACCTTAAACGAAGTGCCCACTTCTAATGGCTAGGAACCCAGTGAAGAAAATACAATGTAGTGTCATGCATAGGGAGCAACAAGACGTTCCCTGCACCATTAGGAGAATCCGCACCCTCCCTTCACACATACATCATGACAGACATTTCCACATTGTAATAAAAAAACATGCAGCCCTCCAGATGTTGTGGGACTACTATACCGCAGCATCCCTAATCTTGACTACACCAATTAGGCCTACTGGAATTTACAGTCTGAAAACAGCTGGAGGGTCACATCATTCCCACTCCTGTGGTAAACCATGGTTTACTTAATGTAGTGTGCCTTCCCATTTCTGCTTTGTTTCTCTCCAGACCCTTTTGTCAACTTCTTTTTCTAGTGGCACAGGGCAGGAAACAATCCCACAGGTTTGCATTCAGACACCACAACGAGCCATGGTTCAAACAAACCAGAGTTAATAAGTATGGGTTCCAATTGTGCTTTGTGGCTGGTTAGCAATCCATGGATATTTTAGTAGGCATGGGTTTGTACATCACAACAAGCTAAATTTCAACAAACCACATGGCAGATTCTTGTGATATAAGGTGTTGCTGCTTGTCACCATACACAAATGTATAGGTATTTCCCACACCATCCCACGCTGGAAAATGACCTTATATCTACAAATTTAGTCCAAATTAAGCAAACAGGAAAAAAAAAACCCAGAGGAAGTGTTTGTAGCATGCTAAAAGTAGTAACTTCCTCTAGTTGGTCTACCTTAAGTATTTAAACCTCTCACATTGTTTTGCAATTTTCTTTAGCTTTTCTAATCAGTGCAGCTCCCTCTTCTAAGAAAACTGCTGGGCAACACTTGAGATCTGAAGTGTGTGAAGTTTAAAAATAACCCATCTTCCAAAAAGAGATTACAACAGCCAGGCAGCTGAGTCACTTTTGAATCCTATATAGATTCTTGATCAAAATGGAAAACAAAGGAGGAAAGTGGTGATTTGGTATCTAAAACTTCAAATATATACTTGACACATAATATGAAAATAATTTTTTATGTTGAAAAGCGCTGGGCAAAGGGACAGAGTATCTTTTTTTTAATCCAATTTATGATATTATGTTTATTTGACTCTGTAACAAAGCCATCTTTCATTTACTTATACAGCTGCATACCATCCTTCTTCCAGGGATCCCAAGAATATTAGCAGTGCTGACCCCAGACACTTTGCTGTCTGAAGCAAATAACAACAAGATGGCACCCTGCCTGTTTGCAAGTACAGAAGCAAACTGAATTAGCAACTGAATCTTTGACAGTGTCCTCTGTTGCCTCTGAGGGCAACACTGGGACACAAACAGCTAATTCCTCCTTACTCTGCCTAATGGTATAAAGTATCATTTCACAATATAAAACAACAATTTGCAATCTAATAGATACAATTTTAAAATGAAGAAGAGACACAGAAGGAGAAAGAAAATTAGCTACCTTGGATACTAAGGTTGAATCTGCTCTGCAGAAAAAACGCAGTAGTTTGATACTGCTTCAACTGATGTGGGTCAGTGCTATGGAGTCCTGGGATTTGTAGTTTGTTGTGACACCAGAGTGCTGTGGTAGAGAAGGCTAAATATCTGACAAAACTACAAATCCCAGAACACCATGGCAACGTGCCATGTCAGTTAAAGCAGTGCCAAATTGCATTATTTCTCCAGTTCATTTGCAGCCTAACTCTTACACAATGACCAAACAAATTGATTGATGAAGAAGACAGTTCTGGGTAAAGAAAAACAAAATGGCAGCAATAATGCAATTTGACAGTTAAAGCTGCGTCAAACTGCATTCTTTCTGAAGTGCAGATGTAGCCTCAAACGGGCCAATGGATGAGTGTTAGCTTTCCCTAGGATGGAGGTCAAGTGGAAAGCAGTTCTCACAAGAGAGAAGCCAAGAAGCAATGAAGGACTCATAACTCTTGATACTGAAGAACCTTTAGATTCAGTCAGTCAGTTTCCTCCAGTGTTCACTGGCAGATGATCAAATTGCTGTAAACTAGCTTATGAAAATGTAGCTACATAGCTGCACCTTGCCTATCATAGCTGGAACTGGACAATGTTGAAGACAGAGTTCTGCAACAATTGTGCCAATGCTGTGCGGTTCAAGTAACGAATCAATGTTGTAAATATGCTATTTCAATATGCAACATCTCTCACGTTCTCACAGCTCAGCAGGCTAGGCTGAGTAACATCCCAGAGAGCGAGAGCATGAAACAATCTGCAGTTAATTTTTCAGGGGCATATTCAAAATTCATGCATATAAAATTAACTTATATTAAGGAACATACAAGCCTCTTCATGCAAAATTGTTGTATTCACTTGGGGCTTACACCAATGCTTAAATAAACCTCTTCCCAATCAAATGCCAGCATATGATGTCCACCTGCTGAGAGCATCCCGATAGGATCCACTGCACAATTGTGATGATGTCTGCTCCAGGTCTAATAACTCACTCTGTTCCACTCCTAATTTCCCACAATGCCTCAAGGCAACATTATCTCAGGGCATTGTGGGGCATTTAAATGACAGCCAAGACTCTTCTTGCCCACCACCAGTTGTAAGCCTCCACCTGATGGCACCAAGGATTCTGCCCTATTCTTACAACTGTAGTAGGTTTGTGTGACCAAGAAACAATGATACAGCTAAAAATATAGACGCAAGCTTGAGTCCATGTACATGGATGGCACTATATAAACAACAAGAAGAAGTCTTATGACGGTGGGCTGCACAGTAGTAGAAAAACACCACCACACCTACTACAATGAAGTCTCAGTGACACTTTTTCCCCCCCCTTTAAGTGCATTATGACAATTCTCTTTAATGGGGGGAAAGTTGAATTTGTAAAGTTACAAATGAATTATAAAAGTTTTGTAAAACTCATCTTCCCTAAGAATGCTGGTCCTTACCAACAGCATTCTACGTGGGCTCTATGGGTCTTCAAGCACAGAGTTCATGGAATACACTCTATCCCAAAGAAATCCTTACAAAATACAAGTTCACTGATCACACGCTTCCAAGTCATTGCTGCACAGGCATCCAAAGTAAACAGAGATAACCACAGTGTGAAGAGGATGTTTGAACAGTGAACCCATGACCTCTCTGAACTGCCACACCTCAAACCTCAAATGATGGCACAGAAAGCTGCTTTTGAACACTGGATTTTTTATTAGGCCAAACAGGATGCAAAGAAGTGATTATTTCCATTTTAATGATGCTGTCTCCCTCCTCTTCTAAAACCATGATCACCAACTCAGTTTAGAAGCACTAGGTGACAAGCAACTTTGTGCTTTAAGACAGTAAAACAATCCTCTTTCTAAATCAATCTAAATTATGATCTATTCCCATGTGCCAAAAATGACATGCTAGTTTTCTATGTTTTAGTTTTGTCTGTTTCAGACAGGAAGAACTAAAATGTACAATTCCCCTTCTGCAATATGAAGTGGTACAGTACAGGGCAGGCACACTGAGGGAGAATAACTCTGCATTCGAGTGATCTTCCAGATATGCCTTTAAGTTATTATGTAGTTACCCCGAAATCTAGTCTCTGGTGTTACACAGATGGATTTGTTGTTGTTTTTGCCTTCAAGTTGTTTCCGATTTATGGTGACCTTGGGTGGGTTTTCTTGGCAAGTTTCTTCAGAGGGGATTTGTCATCACCATCTTCTGAGGCCAAGTGTGTGACTTGCCTAAGGTCACCCAGTGAGTTTACATGGCCAAGCCAGGATTCAAACTTTGGTCTCCAGAGTCATAGTACAATACTCAAATCACTATGCCTGCAATATAAAAGTAGGTTGTCTGGGCAGCAGAGCCTATGGTGAGCATGCTGCTCTAACCCAGCTGCCAAGCAGACTGGCTGAAAAGCAGAGTAGGCTCAAAACAAAAAACAAAAACAAACAGCTTCATTTATATACCGCTTCATACTCTTAAGGAGTGTCTAAGCGGTTTACAATTGTAAGCTATCTGCCCCCCAACAATCTGGGTACTCATTTTAGCAACCTCGGAAGGATGCAAGCCTGAGTCGAGCTTCAGCCCTTTGCTGGTCTTGAACTCACCACCTTATGGTTTTGAGTGAGAGGCTGCAGTACAGGCATTTAACCACTGCGCCACCAGGGCTCAAGACTTGTGAAAACATCTTAAGTAAGAACAACCAATTCCCAAAGAAAGTGCTGGACACACATGCCCTAGGGAGAAGAAAATAAGATTTGAGCTCATTATTGCTTAATGCAAAAGAGCCTTCCTTTAAAATCTTTAACTGAGTTTTCCATACATGCAGTCAGAATGAATCAAGACCTAATAAATGGGCTGATACAAGTACAGTAAATGTATCTGCAGGCTATAAAACAAACTAGAATTCAGAAGAGAAATTACACATTACACAGAAAATCCATGATTAGATTGAAGATTATCCATTTTTACTTCATATATTTATTTACAATTAAATAAATAATTTATTTGTTACTGTTGTTGCTGTTAACCACTGTCAAGCCAACTTCGATTTATGATGACCGTATGAATGAGAGACGTCCAAGTCCCCTTATCTTCAACTGCCCTGAATCGGTCTTGCAGACTCAAAGCTGTGGCTTCCTTGGTTTATTTTCACTTAAAAGCAGTTGTGTCCTCCCTCTCTCACTCCCAAAACAGGGATGTATGAAGGTGGACTGCATAACCCTTTTTTTGTCCGAACTTAGTTAAGTCAGGATAAATGGTATCCTTGAACGTATGCATGTAAGTGGGAGTACAGATGCATGCAAATGAGAAACAGGGAAGTAATTAACTGCAGCCACAAATTAACAAAAAAGGAGTCCAAACCACTATCTTGCACACGCACCTCTGTTTTATAATTCCAAATACACTAAGTCCTTTCTCCACTGAGGTAGCGATGTCAGCACTACTACATAGATTGCTCTGTCTAATCACAAAACAATGACCAGAAGGTTAGCAAGACAGGCCAGAGAATGACAAAAATATCTCCATCTAATCAGTTATTTCAAAATCCCTGAGGGACTGAACAGCAGAAGGGCTCCATGAAACTAACTAGCAGTGTGCACCTTGTGCAACAGAACAGCTATAAATCAGGATTTCTAAATAAAACAGGACCCTCAAAGTTGGACAGATACAAGAAGCTGAAAAAGCCAGTTTGGAAAGGGCAAAACTCATTCAGTGCCATTCTGCAGTCTTCAGTTTCGGCTGCACTAGAAAAGCTAGGCTGCTTCAAGCTGATTTTAAAAGGAGAACTGACACCTTTGCATCCCAAGCCACACGAGAGGAATCCCACACGAGAGGAATCAGAAAATCCCAGCCATCGTTCCCTCCTCGGATGCAAACACTTCTGTGTTGCTAAATTTATCAGCTCCTAAAGAGAGACGCACATGTGCATCCATCCAAGCTGCATACACCTGGAAGCACTTTGTTCATAGGAAATGAGATGGGTGAGAGGCAGCATGGTGTAGTGGTTTGAGCATTGGACTAGGATTCAGGAGACCAGGATTTGTATCCCCGCTTAGCCACAACAACGCAGTGGATGACCTTTGGCAAGTCACACTCTCTCAGCCTCAGGGGAAGGCAATGGCAAACCTCCTCTGAACAGATCTTACCAAGAAAACCCTGTGACAGGTTCACTTTAGGGTCGCCATAAGTCTGAAATGAAGGCACACGCACATTTACATCCTGGTTTAAGGGACAGTATCAAAGCTGTTTGAACATGACGATATTTCCTTGCAAGGAAAGCACTGTACCCATAACATGCATGTCTGTTCAGTCATCACATGCAACAATTGAACATATGGATTGGCACACTAATTCTTAGAAAGGAAAGTTTTCCACCAATGAATCTTTTCCCCTTGATGCAGCTTGCTGGAGGCAGCACCAAAAGAGAAATAAAACTTTGTGCAAAGGGGATGAGTGTTGCCACAGTGATCTGGGACAGGTGCAAAAGAGATTTATAGTAAGAGCCAAATGAACAGAAGTGATGGGTTGCCAGTGGAAGACTGGCCAGTTGATAACATGGACAGAATTGTAGAAACATCGAAAGCTGCCCGACTATGGGTCCTCAAAGCATATTGCTGTGCACACTGGTTGGTAATGGCTCTAAAGTGTCCTTCCTGACTTTAAAGAGGGAAAAAACAGAAGTAAACATGGAACATTTTACATGCAGAGTAAGCAAAAGGTGGGTGGACTTCAATGTATGGGTAAACACTACAGTACCATGCCTGAACTGAGCAAGAAATAGTGAGGTTTTTGAAAATTGGAGAGTAGTATTGGAAAGCCTTCAGGTTCCAGTGTTGGTTCTGATGCCTTGGATTCAGAACATGAGAGAAACTCTGCTAGACCACACCAAAAGTACACTGAACCACAATTCTATGTCCAACAGAAGCTAATGAAAGCTCACAAATGTATATCATAAAATAGAAACTATAGCCTTAGAAAGCCCACCTTTTTCCCATTAGGAAAAGCAGGAATTTGGAACACAGAGTATCATTCTCCCCTTATACTGTATTCATCTCCAACTGATATCTCAAGTCTAAATTCCACTGAATAAGGAGGCTCTACTTACTTATTAGTGGGGTTTTTTTAAAATCTGTGTCTTCAAATCAGCTCTAACCTACAGTAACCATATCATATAATGTAGTTTTCCTGCAAGATTTGTTCAGAGGATGTTTGCCATGGCCTTCCTGAAGCTGAAAAAATACGACTTCTCCGAGGTGGGTTTCCAAGGCTAAGTGATGATTTGAACCCTGGTCTCCTGGAGTCTTAGGTTGCTGCCAGATTCCAGAAACAAAGCAGTGTGACACTACTTTAATTGTTGCCATAAAATGACTTGAAGAGTACGATTGATCCCTACTTGTTTCAATCGGAGCGCATGCCATCATTACTCTCACAGCTTACCTGCCGTGTAAGATTAAAGCCGTGTGTGGTGCAGGTGTGCTGTACTAGATATGTGTGTATATATTACACGTTATATACATAGTATGTTGCACACTATATTACATAGCCTATGTTAATTGCATACTGTGTACGTAGAGAGAAAGAGTATATATTATAGACTATATACATACTATATTGCTTACTATGTATTATTTTACATACTATACATACAGTTGCCTCTCCATTTGTGTGCACTTCAGATCCGTGACCCTTGCTTACTTGTGAAGAGCAAATGGAGGGGGTTGAAATGGGGTGTGCGCCCAAAGTGTGCACCTGCAGCCACTCACATCCACACTCCCCCATTGAAGTCTATGGGGCTGGAATACCTGTGAGTTCCTGTTTTCACAAGGGGTTGGGTCCGGAAAGGAGGGCTGGCTGCATTTATCACAAACTATATATTGTATACTCACTCTCTCTCTCTGTATATAACACATGGTATATGTATACATATGCATACACATTACATATATATGTATATATATATATATATTACATACTATATATTTCTCTCTCTCTATATATATATATATATATTTACATTCTCTCTCTCTCTATATATATATACACACACACACTATATATATATATATATATATATATATAGAATGCTAGAGTTGGAAGAGACCACAAGGGCCATCCAGTCCATAGTATATACTGTATTACATACTATATATTTCTCTCTCTCTCTGTATGTATATATATATATATATATATACACACACACACACACACAAATGTACACACTATATATATATATATATCATACTATATAGTATATACTCTCATATACACACACACACACACTATATATATATGTATATATTACATTTGATATATTGCATACTCTCTATCTATCTATCTATATATATACTGGTATACATATAAGCACACACTCTCTCTCTATATATATATATATGTATATATCATCCTATGTATTACATTCTCTCTGTGTGTGTGTGTGTGTGTATATATATATATAGACACACCTACAAATGTGCACACTATATATATATATATATATAGCATCCTCTATCTAATAAAGGCCAAGGGAGGGAGGGCTGCCTGCCTGGTGCCTGCCCTTCCTATCCTTAGGGGTCCTCCTTACCGGGGCGTGGAAGGAGAAGGCGCACTCGGCCTTGTAGACGCGGTCGCCGCTCTTGGGGACGCGGATGGTGGGCATGTAAGGCACCAGCAGCTCCCCGACCTCGCCCCCCGCCCAAGAAGAAGATGAAGAAGAAGAAGAAGAAGAAGAAGACATCTCTCTCCTCCTCCCCGGCGGACGCCTCGCCCGAAGAAGATTCCCGATGCTGCTGCTGCTGCTGCTCCCCAAAGACTCCCCTCCGTCGCCGCCTGGAGGAGGAAGAGGAGGAGGAGGAGCCCCCAAGAAGGCGCCGCCACCGAGATCCATGGAAGAGGAGGAGGAGGAGGAGGGGAAAGGAAAGGGCGGGAAGGGGCTATTTTTACGATTCTGCAGCAGCTGCAGATGAGGAGGAGGAGAGAAGGCCCAGCCTCCCTCAAGGAGGAGGAGACTGAGACTGAGACTGAGACTGAGACTGTGTTCACACTGGAGAAATAAACCGGTTTAATTGCCATGGCTCAATGCTGTGAAATTCTGGGAATTGTAGTTTGTTGTGGGGCCTTCCTTCCTTAAGCTCTGCTCCGCTCTGGGCCCCACAACAAACTACAATTCCCAGAATTTCACAGCATTGAGCCATGGCAATTAAACCGGTTTATTTCTCCAGTGTGAACACAGCCTAAGACTAAGACTAAGACTGAAGGTGGGAAGGGAAGGGATGGGGGACCTCCACTCCTCAGGCCCACAGTGAGGGAGGGAAGGAAGGAAGGCACTCTGCACATGCTCAGAGGCACCCATCATAACCATTTCTCTGTGGGCCCCCCTGTCTCTTCCTCCTCCTCCTCCTCCTCCTCCTCCACGCCAAGGCATCATCACCACCAAATAATAGCAACAATAATTTTATTTACACTATATGTCATTAAACATTTATAATTATACTTTATATTAATTTATATTACATATATATAAAATAACATCATAATATATTATAATTTATATTTTGTATATATATGTAACTATAAATTATAATATACATATAAATAATATATTATATATATATATATTATTTATATATAATATATATAAATTATATATATATATATAAAACTATAAATTATAATATAATTATAGATGAAATTATTGATATTGTATATACTGTATTATAATAATACAGTTCCTCATGTTGTGGTGACCTCCCTCAACCACAAAGTAATTTTCGGCTCGGTTCCTATTAAAACCATCGGAAATAATGTGTCTTCCAATGGTCTTAGGCGACCCCTGTGAAAGGGGCGTTTGACCCCCAAAAGGGGTTGCGACCCACAGGTTGAGAACCGCTGTCCTAGGCCCTTATCACACAGGTGAAAGTGTGCCTGAAGTGTGAAGGTGCGATAGCTGGTCGCGCTTCTTAATCGTCATTGAGGCGTCCCCTCACTGCCTCCATGTGATAGCAGCCCTAGAAGAGACCACAGGAGCCATTCAGCCCAAGCCATTCTGCCATGCAGGAACTCTCCATCAAAGCATCCCTGACAGCTTCTGTTTAGAGACCTCCAAGAAAAGAGACTCCACAACTCTCCGAGGGAGCGTGTTCCACTGCCGAACAGCCCTTACTGTTAAGAAGTTACTTTGAACGTCGAGGTGGAATCTCTTTTCCTGTGGCTTGCATCCGTTGTTCCGGGTCCTGTTCTCTGGAGCAGCAGAAAACAAGCTTGACCCATCCTCAATATGACATCCCTTCAAATATTTGAACAGGGCTATCATGTCACCTCTTAACCGTCTCTTCTCCAGGCTAAACCTCCCCAGCTCCCTAAGTCTCTCCTCGTAGGGCATGTCAAACCATGCTGCTTCTTCATTGTGCTCAAAGGTTGTCGTGAGGGGCTTGCCATTGCCATCCTCTGAGGCTGATGGCAGCAGGTATAATTTGATTGACAGGTTAAAAAACCCCCGAGAATGACCAAAATTCAGCTCCATCTTAAATAGATACAAATATTAATGTGAACTTCAACAGGGTTAAATTGCCATGGAGAGATTCGATTGGTATTGCAGCACTGAATCTCCCCTGATCTACTCCAGACAAAAACACTACTGTGAATGCGGCCTCAGAGCTCTGTCCCTATCCAATTCGCTATCTAATTCCCCGTCTGCTTTATATTAGCATTATAAATCAGTTCCATTGTTTACTGTCACTACACATTGTTATACCTCTACATCATAGGACTTTATCACACAGGAAAATTGGGCAAAATCATTGGTTTAAACAGCAGTTATTCCAGGCAGAACGTGAATTCGCAGTTAAGATTTTCAGACAATGTAGCTCTTAAAGAGCTTAAAATAAACAGCAACAAATCATCCATGGGGAAATCCCAAAAGTGATTTGCTGCTCTTTATTGCCTCTTTAAGAGCGATGTGTGTGAAAATGTTAATTGCAAATTCCTGTTTTTGCCTGGGATAATCGCTGTTTAAATCTCTGACTCCCTCCCAATTTTCTCCGTGTGATCAAGTCCTTAGACTTTTCATATGTTCCTGTCAAAATTATCAACACAGATTTCCCAACCTTCTACCAAACACACCAGTTTAAGTGGTCTTTTTGCTCGCCCCCCACAAACTGCACTGATTGCAGTCGGGTCGAGTGTGAACTACATGGAGATAAACTGGTTCCACACCAGTTTATTTCCATAGTGTGAACAGCCTCCGGGATTTGTAGTTTGTTGTGGCACCAGAGCTCTCTGACAAGAGGACTAAATATCTCACAAAACAACAAATCCCAGGGTTCCAAAGCATTGAAGTGTGACAATTAAAGGAGTGTCAAACTGCATTTAATTCTGCAGTGCAGATAAGACCTAAGTGGAGGGAAAGGGAAAAGGTGACTCCTTCAGGGGAAGGAGAAGGAGCAGAGAGGCAGCTAGATCCATAAACACACAGCACACAAAGCACCAAAGAGAAAAGCAGAAAAAGATTTTTTAAAAATTGCATTTATATAATTGAAACAATAATGCAGAATTATACAAAGAACAGTTTAAACATTGAACAACATTAAAATGAAAATAGATTAACTACCCTCCCCATCCACATATAGGACACAGAATATACAAACAACACAAAAAGAGATGACTTCTCGTTCTGCAATTCGAAGATAACTTAGCAGATTCATTATAAATTTCTTAGTTACTTGTGTTCTGACTGAAAACCCCACTTACAAACAGAAGGAAATTTCATGTTCAAAACCTATAATCACAGCTTTTCCTCTTTTTCCCCCACCAAAGAGATAAAAAGTTTCTAATCTTTTAGATAGTTGTCCAGGGACTTTTCTCTTAACATATGTAGATACAATTTGGTCCATTTCTGCCATTTTCTCTCTAGGAATCTCTAGGTCCTCCACCATGGCTCTATGGTCAGTGTCTGGCAGAAATTGACCCTAATAGAGTCACCTTGGAGGACCTAGCAAGTCCTAGAGAGAACATACTACTCAAATCTGCAAACAATCAGATCTGCAAAAGTCAAAGGCGCATATGTGGAGGGCAGAGTCAAGTCAGTTCTGCTTTCTCCTACCTCCAAATGTTGGTAAATTCTGATCAGAATAATGAACTGAAAGAAAATGCTCTCTCATTTCGATATTTGTAGATTGTCATTTCCCCCCTTTCTCACACATCCAGATTCTACAATCTGATACATTCTGAACAGAAATGAACTAAAATTCTAATTCATCTCTAAAGCAGAAACAGGTGGCCTTTCATCTTGAGGAAATGCTGCACTCTGGTGGTGAATCATTACTACAGGCACCTTTGAGATAAAGGTAATTACTATATATACTCGACTGTAAGCCAACCTCATGTTTAAATTGGTGGCAAGATTTGGGGCCAGAATTATAGATTTTGCTATGACCCTTGGATAAGTCAAGGGTAAAATTTTGGGGCGTGTAGCAAAGGATCTAAAGGATGAAGCAAAGCAAAACAATGTCAAAGAACTTATAAAATTACAGCAAACATAACTCTTTGTGCTTACTCTTAAGACTGGATGGAGGGGAGAGTAGAGGGGGTCAAGTGCTTCACATATTATACTCTTGCTTTTCACCAGGAGATGTTCTTTCTTTTAAATAAGAGTTAAGATACAGTACTTACACTGACCCATGGATAAGTCAAGTCAGATTTTGAGGGGGGGGGGAATTTTTGACCTAAATTTCTAGACTTATACATGGGTATATACAGTACTTAAACCAGAATTTCAGGTATCATGTGGTTAAAAACAAAACAAACCACAGAAGTAAATAAAAACCATACACCATGACACCAGGCTGCACATTACACAAAATGTGACAGAATACAGGACAGTGGCACTGTGTGTGGGCTGCATTTTTTTCAAATATGATTTCAAATTAAAAAAACAACAAAACAACAAACTTTCCCACATATAGTAAATTAACACAGTAAACAATCTAATAAAGATCTCTCCCTGATTATGTTGTATACTATCAGCTCTTTTCATATAGGACACTGTTCAAGTAATCATACAACCTGAAGTGATACATTCAGAAATTCTATTCCCTCTCTCACTGCGATTTCCATACCGATACCAAGGACTGTACTGTGTAACAGGAACGCTTAATTGGAACGCTTCATTCAATTGCAGGAAAAGAGATTCCAGCTCAACATTAGGAGGAACTTCCTGACAGTAAGGGCTGTTGGACAGTGAAACACACTCCCTCAGACAGTGGTGGAGTCTTCTTCCTTAGGGGTCTTTAAGCAGAGGCTGGATGGCCATCTGTCAGGGATGCTTTGTTTGGGAGTTCCTGCATGGCAGGGGGTTGGACTGGATGGCCCTTGTGGTCTCTTCCAACTCTATAATTCTATGAACTTTTTGTTGCAGGTCCCACGTGTTCTGCCTATCAAAACCTTCCCCAACCTAGTATTTTCCCAACTTGTTATTCATCTGAAGCAGTCCCCAAACCCTTGTGTATGTGCCTTCATGTCACCTGTCTCATAGGGCTTTCTTAGGCAAGGAATAACTGGTGTTTTGCCAATTTTTTCCTCTGAAATATAGCCCACAACACCTGGTACTCATTGGGAGTATTCTATCCAAGTACTAACCAAAGGTGACCCTGCTTAGCTTCCAAGATCAGACAAGATCTGGTGCCTTTAAGGCATAGAAAGACTCCCCCCCCCCTTTTGCAGATAGTTGATTCACCCTTAGTCCCTGCCATCAGGCTTTATTATTGCCGTGTGCCTTCATGTTGTTTTCAATTTATAGTGACCCTAAGGCAACCCTATCACATGGGTTTCTGGGGCTGAGAGTATTTGATACACCCAAGATCACCCAGTAGGTTTACCTGGCTGAGCACAGAACTAAACTCTGCTCTCCAGGGTTCTCCAAGATGTCCAACACAAAACCACTACTCCATGCTGGCTTTGTTGTTGTTGCATGCCTTCAAGTCGTTTCCAGAAGGGCTCCCAATATTGGCTTGGCCCAGACATGATCCCATGATCCTGTCTATAGTATTCTGTGAGGTAGCTTTGGTTAGTTAGAATGACAGAATCATAGAGCTGGAAGGCTGAAAGAGTATGAGTAGCTCTCACTTAACAATGTGCCTGTTAACCAAGGCTCTAATGTCTCCCTACTGCAGCATTACTTGGAAATGTGGTCTATCCTGCAGTCCTTCTTAAGCTATTTGATGTGGGGGACCTGCAGGGTGGTTTTCCCCTATGACCTTAGGAAGACAAAAGGTGGATTATAGTCTACCATTTTATCTTCCAAGAGACCATATCAAAAACAAAACAGCTTCATTTATATACCGCTTCATACCCTTAAGGAGTGTCTAAGCGGTTTACAACTGTAAGCTATTTGCCCCCCAACAATCTGGATACTCATTTTAGCGACCTTGGAAGGATGCAAGCCTGAGTCAAGCTTCAGCCCTTTGCTGGTCTTGAACTCGCCACCTTATGGTTTTGAGTGAGTAGCTGCAGTACAGGCATTTAACCACTGCGCCACCAGGGCTGATATCATATCCAGTATACCAGAAGTGTTCAAAGTGATGGTCTGTGGAGCAGTGCCAGTCTATTAGCTATTGGTAGCTGGTCTATGCTGAATTTCCAGAAGGGAAAAAATGGTAGTAATTAATGGACACAAATATGATGCACAGTGGGAGGAAAACACTATTATTCCTTTGCCAGAAACTACTATTTAAGATTCATATCCCCAGCTGTAGAATGGGAACAAAGATCCGCTTCGCAGGCCTACTTTGTGGTGCAATTTGAAAATTAAAATAAACTGTACAAATATGTCTCCAGACATGATTTCCCCCCGTTTCAGATGTACACATTAATCTATTGGAGGAAACACATTATGTATAGATTAATAAATTTATTGTAGGAAAACCTTTGGCCTACATCATGAGATACAGAAAGACTATGAAAGATTAGGATGTAATAAATTTGTTCCTTTTTAAGGACCTCTCTTAGCTAACTCTTAACTCTTAATCTCATTTAGGAGAGACTCGTTGATTCAATTGGACTTGTAAACACTTATATAAATCACAGTGATTCAATTAGTCCACACTGGTTGGGATTAACAATTGAATTTAGTCTTTTGTATATTTTTTAGATGTTTTAAAATTTGTTTTAGCAAGAAAGTAAAATACAAAGTTACTACCAAGTTATAGCAGCTTGATACCACTTTAACTGCCACGGCTCCATTTTATGGAATCATAGGGATTATAATCCAATGAGATAATTAGAATTCCCTTCTAAACAACTTTAGTCAAAACCTAACTGCAACAGCAGAGTTCTCTACGTATTTCACCAAACTACAGATCCTAGATTTCATAGGATGGCGTCATGACAGTTAATAGTAATATCAAACTGCTGTTAACTGTGTAATGTAGATATATGTTCAAACATGTTTTTCACCTTAAGCAAATTACAGTTGTCTTATTTTGTGTCTTCAGAGGAAAAAATGCACGTGGAATCATACCTACCTTACAGACACGTTACAGATATGTTTTAGGGAGATGAAATGCTCCATTCAGCTACAGCAGCTATCTATGGTATTGTCCAATGGAAAATCATTCCTTGGCCAAAGATGTCTGTCTTCCAATAAAATGGAAAACTCTGAACCTGGGGGATAGCACAGAAGCTCCCAAACAAATGTCAGTGACCACCTATGAGGGGCTAGCGATGTGAAGCAGAAAATCACGTTTCTGGATGCTGTGGAGTTGCTGTGTCATAAGCCCCTTTGAGGGAAAGTATTGCTGATTTTTAATTTAGCTCATTTTAAAGGTACGTCGGCTTTTTTGAATTATAAGCCCCTTTGAGGGAAAGTATTGCTGATTTTTAATTTAGCTCATTTTAAAGGTATGTCTGCTTTTTTGAATTATCGCTGCACCACTACTGTTCAGAATGTACCACTGAATCAGCCATAATGGAGGTGAATCCACAAGGCCTATTTTGGTAAATCTTCTGCTCATTTGGTCCATAGTGTTAGGCCAATAGGGATGTAAAGTTACTGGGATTTACTTTTGAGTAGCCAAGATCAGGACTGCACTGTAAGAGGTACTGAAATGAATCCCATTTAATAAAGCTTCTACTCAAGTCAAAATTCACTTAGTCCACAGTGCTAGATGACTAGGGCAGTAATTCTCTATGTACAACTCCTGTATGCGTGGAACCAGCGTTTCACTTACCTGCATCTGAAAGAATATGTTCTCTCTAGGCATTTTCTAAGTCCTCCAGCATGATTCTATGATATGATTCCAGCAGAAGTTGACCACTGTGTTATACTGGAAGACCTAGAGATTCCTAAAGTGGTGTTCTTTCTGGGAAGCTCTAGGTCCTCCAGCATGACTCCTGTATGTCTGTCAGAAATCACTCACTTCAATAAGGTTCACTATTATCTGTATTTCCATGGTAAGTCCAGGAACGTATGCCCCACAGATACAGATACAGTACAGGTCATACTGAATGTATGTGGGAGTAAACTCCATGAAATTTACTGATATTTACTTTTGAGTAGACATGGACAAGACTATACTGGAAGAGGTACTTGAAACTTGACAGTAGGTTACTGAACCAGAAGTATTTATTGGAGTTTGAAATTTTTATATATATATATTACATAATTCAGATGCTTTCTGCAGATTCACACTTGGGACAAGAGAAGAACTTAGTTGTCAGGTGTTGCTTTAGGAGAATAATCAATCAGACCTGTGCCAGTGGTTTCATAGTGAAACCATGGTCCATCCCCTCTTTCTCGCATGAGCCGGCGGGCTTCCTTTACTTTCTTCCTGTTAAAGAATAAAGAAGAGAAGATGGTAAATGAGAAAAAGGAAAGGAAGATTAAGAATTAATTGTACATTTTAAGTAGTACAATTTAGAGATTCTTTTTCACCCAAAATAGACTAATAAAATACAGAATTAAAAATTAAATCTTCATTAGAACATAATATAAAAGCCAAACAAACAAAAACACAACAAGAATGACAGGGCCAGCACCCAACCAATTATGCATCCTCTTAACAAGAGGCCAATTCAGTTGCCCAAAACAGCTCGGACATGTTATGTGTTACTCAAGCCAAAGAGAGTCAAGTTCAATCAAATATAAATGGGGAGGAACTGACAGATAAATCTAGAAGGCTGAGAGTGCAGTCCATATGCTACGTAACACTTGTATGCATATAAACACTTGTATGCATATACTTACAGCTATCTAGCTAAGGCTAGTGACAATGTCAAAGCATTCTACATAAGCTTGTACAGTGAAACACAAGGAGAAAGCAAGCAGGGGTTAAATGCCTGTACTGCAGCCACTCACTCAAAACCATAAGGTTGTGAGTTCAAGACCAGCAAAAGGGCTCAAGCTCAACTCAGGCTTGCATCCTTCCAAGGTCGCTAAAATGAGTACCCAGATTGTTGAGGGCAAATTAGCTTACAGTTGTAAACTGATTAGACACTGCTTAGGCGGTATAAAGCGGTATATAAATAAAGCTGTTCGTTTTGTTTTGTTTATGAACAAGAATGTACAACTCCATAGTCAAGGATACTGGAAACAGTGCAGCTGCAAATATGGAAAAAGCTGCCAACACTCTATGTAAGGAAGCCTGGTTCACACTAGCATTTCTCCATATGACAGTACCTGTGCACATAATTGTGCAGAATTGTGCAGAGGAATGGGCAGAGTTCAAGGAATCCCCACCCCTAATTGTTTTTGCAGCTCCCAACCACTCCCAGATTCCTCTAAAATGGCTTTTTTCAGGGAAAAAGGATGAACTGTGTCTCCTGGAAAGACAGTTCACTTTTTCAAAAGGCCATCAAAAATATTAATTTTTTCAAAACTAGAAATGAGCTTCTGGCCAATTCCATTTTTCTTTTTTGGCAGTCTGTGTGGTCCTCAGATTCAAGTTCTCAGCTAACAGAAAACTGCCCTCCCTTCCATCCCACTGAAGCTCCCCAGCTCTGGTATGGAGGCACTTGTCAACAGGAACTGACTGTAAGAGCATATGCACATGCATGTGTGCACAGTTTTTGTTTTGTGATGCTCTTAAAGGGAGAAATGTGCTTGAAGAAAACTGTAGATCTCTTTGTCCTCCCCAAGGGTTGGTAGTCCCATTCTCGGAGGCAAAGGCAGCAAAGAGGTAGGTGGTTATGTTGGGGTCACTACCTCTCAGGCTCTGGCCTTGGCCAAGCCCAGTTGAGACAAAGACTGGGTTTTGCACTATATAAAGAGCACTGTGTTAAGGACACAATAACTTTAAAAGGACTTTCTAGCAAGTTATTTAATTTAGTCATGGATAATACAAATGGAATGGCCAACTTACAAAAGGGAATGGGAATTTGACTTAATAATTTCTGATGCTGAATAGTCAAAAATTTGGAGTTCTGCTCCCTTTAAATCCAAATTAGTTTCCCTTAAAAGAATGCTCCAAGATTAATTTATCTTGAAGGGAGGTAAGTACTAAAGTTTAATACAATACAGAATAGTAGAAAACCAGAAAGCCACACAGCCAACTGTACATGTGGCAGATCCACGGTGTTTTGGCAGCACAGTTTTTACACACTGTGCCGAAAAATGCTACCACTGTGGCATAAGCACCCTTTTCGTGGTGCAAAAAAGGAGAGGTTTTCTGCTGTTCCTTTTTATGCCTGGAAAAGGCTGGGTTGGGGGCATAGTATGCAATTGCCGCAGCCCCAACCCGGCAAGTGAAGGAGCGGCAGCAAGCTGCTTCTTACCTGCTGTCTGTTTCACCCCCAGGTTAGCAATAATTATAAGTAACACATCTTCTAAGTGCTGGGCGGGTTGTGTTTGTACATTATACACATATGGTTTCATTGTGATAAGATCTATCAATTTTGGCTCTCTGAACCTTCTGCCTTTGGCTCAGGGCTGAAGCCATAGATTGCTACTCCATTAAGCTGTGAAAACAACCAGTAAATCAGTCGACTTCCCTACCTTAACTCAAGTTTCTCTGCTTCAATGTGAACCAAAGCCATTCCCTTTTCATAATCCTTCTCAGGGGGATCAAGGACATAGCGAGCAATCCACCTAGTTATGGGATGCTGGAGAAAAGAAATAAAAAGGAAGCATTACTAAAGTATTGTGTATATCTGGGCCATCTCGGACTTGCATCAGTGAAGCCTTAAATACAGATTGTTTGAGTTGAAGGGGTGGCAGGGAACATTCAAACCCTTTGAGAATGAAGCTGTCAGAATGGGAAAACTTGCCATCCAGATTATGTGAAAAAGGAATAATGCAGGACTGGGAACTGTGTGATCCATGGGCCACATACTACCCTCAAGGCCATTTTTGCAGCCCCATACTACTAAAATCACCACCAAATCCAAAAAGAACTGCATCTCTAGAAACCTTCAAAGAGTATGACTCTCCTCTAAAACAAAGTGCCAGGCCTGCCCACGTCTTGTTTTAGAATCAGGAAGATTTGCTGTTGTTGTTTCACCAGCAGGGGAAGATATGGCCTGCAGCAGGTAACTTCACATGAATCCAGTGGAAATAGGAGCTGTGTGAAGCAAGCTAAGAATAGGAACAGTATCCCTTTCCCATCAAGCAAGCAAAATCCTGGACTATGAACAAACAACAGATGCAAAAATCAGATTGGGGAGGCACCTAACTCAGTGAAAGAGCAAGTGCTTTGCATTCACACTGTCCCTAGTTCAATCCCTGGCATCTCAAATTTGTTTTTTTTTTAAACTAATAAAACAAGTACTCCCAAATAGTCCTATTGGAGACTTTGAAGGGCTACTGTGAATCAGATTAAATAATACTGAGCTAAAAGGACTTCCCTCCCAGCCAGGCTGCAGGTGAGGGGAAAAAGATCTGTATGAAATCTGGAAAGCTTTCCCCATCCAGTGACTAGACGTGTTGAGACAAGAGAGACTACTGTAGGTATAATGCTCTGACCAGTTTAAGGCAACTTTCTACATTTCCTAATTTTGCAATAATCCTTCATAATTCATGTTTTGCACCCATACAAATAGAATTCTGTGTCCTTCAATTATTCTGCTTCTGGGGGACTCTGTGTCCCTTAATTAAGGGTAAAGAGACATGGCCACATATTTGGTTTCCAAGATTTCACCAAGCATTTCCCATATGTTTTTATAGCTGTCTTAACATTCTCAGTTGTTCAGTCTATACCTCATTTAAAATTTCAAGAGTGTTCTTCTCAAAAATGGCTTACAAAAGGTTTCTCTTCTGTCCCATACTCACAGAATAATATTCCCAGTGCTCTGGTACATAACCTTCTGGAATCTCAGCCAATTCAGCTTCACCTGGCAGAAGGGAAAGAAATCACCTAAGAGCTGTGGACCTAAAAATCTTACCATCCTAAGAACAATACAGTACAAAACAAGAGTTTGCCAGATAGTGCCAGTCACAATGTTTTATCTTCAAAAGATAATAATTAATTCAAAGTTTGCCCTCATCCAATGCATGTTTACTCAGAAATAAGTCTCACATCCACTGACTGGCATGTAAGTGCAAGCAAAGATAAACAGCCATTAAAAGTGGATGGAGTGGAACTTAATGCCAAATCACTTGTTTTCCATGCAAAATCCCAGGATCTTCAAGGTTGGGTGTAAAAGTAATCCCCAATGACACCCTGAAGAGCTGATGCCAGCCAGGGTAAACTGAGAGTGAAAAAACTGGGTTTTCCATGTCTGACTGGACGGCAAACAGCAGCATTCTTCACCACAAGATATGTTGGCTTGGGCTAATGGGAGATGCAATCCAACCACATCCATCCTTATTGTAAACAGTTCTGAAGTAGCTCATTGGGTGACAACTTCTGGCTGACCTGGTGTTGTTGAACTGCAACTCCCATCATCCTTCACCATTAACCATGAGATTAGGACTGGTAAGGATTGGTCTGACTTAATACAAGGCAGTTTCCTATGTTCTTGAAACAGAAAAGCATGAGCACTTAAAAATAGGTTTTAAAACTCTACAAATACAGCACTTCACATAGCAAATAACAAACCTGGAATTTTACAGACATATGCTATATTTCTCCCACTTGTTTATGCTCTTTTTAAAAAATTTTCTAGTGCCTCTTCTATCACCCAAAATCAGTAAATCAGATTTAATATTACTGAAATAAAATATCTTTCTTTCAGTGCTTTACATGAAAATTCACAATGTGCAAAAATACTCACCGATAAAGATATTAACAAATGTTACAAGTGCAACTACTGGGAGTCCAGTTAACAAAATATAGAACCGCTGTTTAAAGAAAAGGGAAACACAAGATTATTATTTGGCAATATATACTATATCCTAGATTGTCATCAATCCCCAATACTTATGGAAACTTACCTTCTGCAAACACTGAATCTCAGCTATCTGTAATTCTCCCCCTCCCATATAAATATGATCAGAATCCAAATAACTTGTTTTTCAGATATTACAACCCCAATTTTTACTTTATGCTTGTGAAAAGAAAACACGGATCTGTCATTAACTACCATAATTCTCTCTTCCCAAAACCCCCAACAAACTTCTGATCTGCTTACAACCGAGTTGGAACAGAGAGCTGGATGGGTAAGAGGGATGGATGATCCCCCTCCTCAACCCTCCATAGGCTGGAAATTTTAGGGGTACAGCTATGTCCCCCAATTGTCCTGGATCGCTGGTTTCATCTGCTCTAAATGTTATTTGATGGGGGGTGAGGAAAAGACTGAGGCTGCTGCCATACTGCAGAATTAACATAATGTAACAGTGCTTTGACTGCCAGGGCTCAATGCTATGAAAATCTGGGATTTGAAGTTTGTTGTGGCACTAGAACTCTCTAACAGCAAAAGTTAAATATCTCACAAAACTATAACTCCCAAGAATTCCATAGCACAGAGCCATGGCATAGAATTTCTTTGCATACAAAGGAAGACATTTTAGCCCTGGTACTGCTGACAACACTATCAAATGGCATCCTGAGCATTGCTCATTGAAGGAGCTTCCAGCCTCCTTGCACTGAAAGCTGTCCTGCAGAAGGTTACTTATGGAGCTTATCTAACATCACTGAAGCTACTGTAGCCTGTGTGACAAAAGAGTGGAGTCATCAGTTTTTAGCAGGTAAAACAGCATTATTGGCTGGTTTAAACCAAATTGGTTTAAATAAAATGAATTTAAAAGGCAAACAAACTACTCCTGTTTTGTTTTTTTAATTGATTATTCATATACATTATTTAAAGTCTGACTTTTACAATCGGCCCTTGGTGTTGTTTTTTTCCAGGGCCCCCCATAGATACCAAAATCTGTGGATGTGCAAGTCCCAATATATATACAGCAATGCAGTAAAATGGTGTCCCTTATATAAAATGGCAAAATCAAGATTTGCTTTTTGGAATTTGTTTATTTTTAAAAAATATTTTCAAGTTATGGGTGGTCTGATCCATGGATGCAAAATCCATAGATACAGAGGGCTGAATGTATTACTATTTTCCAGTCCTCTTGCTGGAAGAACAATGATTGTTTTAATTTAAACATGTTAATTTCAACAGTTTATTGGCAGTTATTCATTGCTAGACCAGTATCCAGTGTCAGCTACTTCTTTTTAATCACTTTATTTTATAGAGGAAGAAATGTCATTTAGGAACAAATTTTTCAATTAATGTTAAGTTCAACCAAAACAACTTATTTTAAAAGATCACTTCCTTTTAGAACAATTACTGTTTAAGCTGGTGGGCATGACATCTGAACTACATTTTTCTACTTTATTTTCTGATTAGTCAGCCCTCTGTATTCACCGATTTTTTTTACACATGGATTCAAGCATCCTATATTGGTGGAATCCTGCACATTAATGCAAAATAATAATAATAATTATTATTATTATTATTATTATTATTATTATTATTTAAACCCCTTTTAAACACCCACCCACCTCCCTTTAGGGATTTAAAAAAAACACTGCCCCCCCCCCCCCCCATAATACTGGCATTTCTGTTTCACTTGCCAAACTAAATAAGCCATCTCTAAACTACAGACAATTCCCAGGCGAGTGCCCTTCTTTGCCCCAGGATGCTGCGCCCTAATGATGTGTTTAAGACTCCGAGCCCTCCCTCCAGTCCATCTGCCTTGGTCCAGCCCTCAGAGGGAGTGAAGAACTGCTGGATTTGATCCCCTTCCCCACCACCATTCCCTTCTCCTGTGTCGTGTCTCTTTAGATTGTAAGCATGAAGGCAGGGAACCGTCTAATTAAATGATTCTATGTATGTACAGTGCTGTGTAAATTTACAGTGCTATATAAATAAAGGTTAATAATAATAACAATAATAATATAGCTGCAGAACCCTAAACAAGATTTCTTATAAGGGACACCTGTAGCCTCACATTGTATTTTACCTCCTATGAGCCACAGCCAGCCAAAGCAGTGGTACAGGATGATGTGATAGTAGTTCAACAATATCTGGAGGGCCACAGGCCATCCAAATACAGTGGACCCTCCTCATTCACTGGGTTGTTGTTTTTTTAACCTTAGAGAACACCTCTCTAGGCATTTCTAAGTCCTCCAGTACACTTCTATGGTCAAGGTTTGCCAGAAGTTGACCATGAAATGGTGCTGGAGGACCTACAAATAGCTAAAGAAGTGTTCTCTCTAGGTGTCACTAGGTCCTCCAGGGCCAAGATCTGCCAGAAGGTGACCATGAAAATGCAGTGGAGGATCTACAAATACCTAAAGTGTTCTCTCTAGGAATCACTAGTTCCTCCAGCGTAACGTTTGGCAGAAGTTAACAACAGATTCATGATGGAGGACCTAGAGATTCCTGGAGAGACCATCACATCTGTGAATAATCAAGTCTGCAAAAGTCAAAGCTGCAAATGTGGAGGGCCAACTGTACTGCTTATTATTTACAATGGAGTTTATCACATGGGAGGAATTTCTCCCAATTTCGAATGGAGCCAATTCGAATTCATATACAGTAAATTCGCTAGTTTAGTGAATTTACATGAGTTCTAGTTGTGTTCGGAATGCATTCAGAGTGACTTCCCATACCCTGAAAATGACCCCTTCCATTGCCCAAAATTGCGTGAGATTATGCAATTACGTGAAACCCCATGATTGCGTTCGGAATGACTTCCCATTGCCCAAAATTGTATGAGATAAGTTATTATGCAATTACTTGAAACCTCATGATTGCATTCGGATTGCCTTTGGAGTATACCTCCAAATTCCCTTGTGTGATAAACTCCATTAAAAATATCTACGCAAAATATGTGTCTGCCACAACGCTTCCCCCCCCCCCAGAGGAGCGACAGTAAACTCACCAGCAAAGAGAGGAACCGCGAATCGTAAAATTTTGTGGTGTTGATGATGAACATTCTTTTCCCGCCTCCGCCTCCGCTGCCGTGGCGCATTGGGGCTGCAAGACGAAGAGGACATTCATGTACAGATCACGTTATTGCAAAATACAGATATACCTCAACAAGGCAGATGTGTCCCTGGGCACTCCTGAACAGATTATTTGGTAACTCACACTGAAATAACATGGAAAAGAATAGGGATAGGTTCGCACGCCACATAGTTCAATGGGTTTAAAGAATTTTAAAACTAAGTTGCATGCACGTGACATGAAACAACTACATCAGATAGCTGTCGTTGTGCGCCTTCAAGTTGTTTCTGACTTATGGCAACCCTGGCAAACCTATAGTTTTCTTGGCAACTTTCTTCAGAGGGGGTTTGCTGTTGCCGTCCTCAGAGGCTGAGAGAGTGTGACTTGCCCAAAGTGGGTTTACACGGCCGAGCTGGGATCCGAACCCTGGTCCTCGGAGTGGTAGCGCGACGCTCAAACCATGCTGGCTCCGGGGGCGGGTCTACGCACTAGAAATAATGCAGTTTCTAACCGACACGGCTCCATGCTATGGAATCCTGGGATTTGTAACCAGGACTTTTTTTGGGAGAGAAGGCTTGTAAACCTACAAATCCCAAGGTTCCATAGGATGGAGCGACAACAGTTAAAAGTGGTGTCAAACTGGATTATTTCTGCAGTGTGAAAGGATTCTAGGAGAAATAACCCGGTTTGGAAGCGCTTTAACTCTTTGTCTGACTCACTGCTATGGAATTCTGGGAGTTGGAGTTTGTTGTGGGGCCTTACGGCCCCACAACAAACTCCAACTCCCAGAATTCCATAGCAGTGAGTCAGACAAAGAGTTAAAGCGCTTCCAAACCGGGTTGTTTCTAACATCCAAGGTCAAACCACCTTCTAGGTCACCTACAAACCCACCTCCCAGGCTGCCCCTACCCAGGATTCCCAAGCGGACAGGGGCCCTTCCTGGAAGAGGCAAGCGGCCCCAAAGCACCGAAGAAGAGGAGGGCGAGCTCCTGAAGGCTCCCAAAGCCCCTCTGAGGAGAAGAAGGCTCATGGCCGCCATCTTTAGGCCTGGCAGCAGAGCCCCCGCCGGAGGGAGGAGCTTCCCAAGGAGAGCCAATGGGAGGAAGCCGCGCAGGCGCCATCTTTGAAACGGGCAATCACATTTTCTTCAGTTTTCTCAGGACTCCTCTCTGACTCTCCACACAGAAGATCATATAAGAACCACACACAACTAAATAGTATTATATATATATATATACACACACACACACAATAGTATTGTATATATAAATATATATATATATATATACACACACACACAACTAGATAGTAATATTATATACATATACACACAACTAGATAGTATTGTATATATATATATATATATACACACACACACACAACTAGATAGTGTTTTATATATATATATATATACACACACAACTTGAGAGTTATATATATATATATTAGTAATATATATATATATATATGTATACAACTAGAGTTAGTATGCATATGTATGTGTATATATATATATATATACACAACTTGGGTGAGTTTTAGATTGTAAGCCTGAAGGCAGGGAACCATCTATTTCAATTGACTGTATGTACAGCGCTGTGTAAATTTACAGTGCTATATAAATAAAACCTAATAATAATAACAATAATAGATAGTATTATATTATATATATATATATATATATTTATACACACACTCGCACAACTAGATAGTATTATATATATATATTATACACACATAGTTAGTTATATATATATATATATATATACACACACAACTAGATAGTATTATAATATACATATATAATATACACACACAATTAATTAGTTATATATATACATACACAACTAGATAGTATTTTATACATATATGTATATCTGTATATGTACACAGATACATAGATATATTAGACATTATATATATATATATATATATATACATATATATCCCACACAGACACGCACACAGATAATAAAAATATGTAAAAATATAAAAATAAATACAGAAACTTTTAAGCATAAACATACAGTATGTATTAGACATTATATATACACATACACACACACTTATAATAAGAATCTATAAATATATGAATGGTGGACATTAACACTGTTATAAAGCCATTATTCCACTTCAGCTACAACATAGTCCTCCTGTGGAATCCTGGGATTTGCAGTTCAAGGAGGGGCATTTATTATTCTCAGCCAGAATCTCCCAGAATTCCTGACAGTTAGCCAAGTTGGAGGGGGCTTCTGGGAGCTGAAGTCCAAAACATCTGAAGGATCAAATTTTGGGAACACTGCAAGTTGTATTTGAGTCATGTAAGCCGCCTTGATGGCTGCAGCAGAAAGGCGGGGCATAAGAATAAAGTTTATTTATTATTTATTATTATTTAAATTGGGTGGGCTATTCTACACTTTTCCTATCTCTATGATCAAAAGTAAGCCGAGCGCTTGGCATTGTGGGAAATGAACCACGCTCTATAAACATAGAAGTAGGAAAATATAGAGAACCGCACTATGGAGACTTCCGGTTCTAACATTAAGTTTCCGTTCTTTCAAGGAGACTGAGGGAGAACTAGAGATTTCACCATAGAGACGCCACAGTCCTAGAGCGGATCCTTTAGGCCACAGTCGTGGTGCCGATCTAGGACTTTTCTGGCCTCATCTATGGTCGTCTGCAAGGCGTCGCTGAGCATTGTGGGACGTGGGCGGTGTCATGGCGGCGGTCGCGCTTTGCCGGCGGTTCTCCAGGGTTTTCAAGTGGGCAGGAGCTGCTTGGGAGGCTTCGTCGGCGAGGTGAGAAGGGAAGCTGCTGGGAAAGGGGCCCCTTATATAGATATAGGGTGGGGTTGGGGGCCTGGCTGAAGGAGACTCCATATGAAAAGGATCTAGGAGTCCTAATAGACCACAAGTTGAACATGACTTAACAGTGTGGTGCTGCAGCTAAAAAGGCCAATGCGATTCTAGGCCCCAAAACTTTTGCAGCACAATCCAATGTATGTTTACTGGTACAGAAGTCCTACTGTGGTCCTTGAGGATTTATGCACAAATAAGATGTATACATAGTGGAGGTGCAAACTTCTTTCTCGAAAAAGACTCACCTATTGTAGATAATATTCAGACATTCTTCAGAAACACTCTTAAAAGCACTGTCTGTTTTGTTCTTCAGAATAATCCTCGATGATTTCCATAGGAATGTTTGCAAAACGAAGGTGTTCCTTCCCAGCATCTCTCTCCATACCTCCTGGCCACGAAGCGGGCTGGAGGAATTTTTTGATGATCCTAAAAACTGGGGAAAGACAGAAGTCAAATCTGGTAAGACACTCTGTTAACTATTAAGTATCGTTTTTTAATTTATCTTAGCTTATTTTAAAATATTTGATTACATCTGGCAATTTTCTGTTAGGCTGTATATCCTGTTTTCAGATTTCCGTATTTTCTGTTTCTTAAAGCTCTTGTGGATGCAAGGGATGCATTTCCCCTAGAAATAGGGTTTGTTGAAAGTCAAGAATATGGTGGTGAGAGGGAAAAGAGATCTTTTCTGAAACCAGGGCTGTGTTCACACTGGAGAAATAAACCGGTTTAAGTGCCATGGCTCAATGCTGTGAAATTCTGGGAATTGTAGTTTGTTGTGGGGCCTTCCTTCCTTAAGCTCCGCTCCGCTCTGGACCCCACAACAAACTACAATTCCCAGAATTTCACAGCATTGAGCCATGGCACTTAAACCGGTTTATTTCTCCAGTGTGAACACAGCCTAATGATGGCTGAGATGGCAAAATGCGCTTACTCTGTTTAGTGCCTCGATGGGAGGCCCCCTTGGAACCTCTTGTGGGTTCCATGATGGAAGAGAGTTGGGATATACAATTGTAAATAAATAAATGCATTTGTGGTTTAGTACATTTTTGGAGCAGCTCATAAAGTTATTTTCAAAAAAGTGTTAATCATACTGTAACAGTAAATAAATAAACAGTAAATTGCGGTCAAGATTAAATATTATGGCCTGTAAAATTCAGTGAAGCGAACGATATGCTCATTTGTCCCAGTGCAGATTATAGCAGGTGAAAAGCAGAGTTGACAACAGAACCATCAGTTTCACAAAGTGACATGCATACAGTCTTTGGAAAGTTTCTCTGATAGCTGCTATTGCCATAGATTCAGTATAAAGAATAAATGACAATTTAAAGTGATACATTCTTTGGTATGTGTTGTGGTTTCCATAGGGGATTCCTGGACCGTAGAACAGCTCCGAGGCAAGAGCAGTGAAGATTTGCACAAACTTTGGTGAATATTTTTTCATTGTATTTAATGGTTTCCATCTTTGAACGAGGACATCATTCCTTAGGTCATGATATTTCAAGAACCAAAGCTGGTGCTTGGTAACAATTTTCAGGATTTATATTGTATTGCACCTGTGACAGTGAAGGCTTTGCTGCTGCTTAGCTAAATTCCTATGATGGTTGTTCAATCCGGATTCTGCTGGAGAAAAGTAATCTCAGTTTGGCTGGGATTAAAATAATGCTGGGCTAAAGTGAAATCCCAGGATATAGGAAAGCTACAGTGCAAAGAGGATGAAAAATATGTGTCTGAGAAAGGCGGTTAACAGGGACTAAGCAGAAAATTTAGAAAAATTGATCAAGAAAGTCTGTGAAGGAAGGTGAATGCATACAGTGGCCTAAAAAGTAGAAATATGAAGGGGAACTGTGTTGAGAGGTGTTTGATGTAAAATTGGGAAAAAAACAAGGAGAAATCAGAACTGGAGTAAAACTACACACACAGCTTTAGAGAAGAGATTCTGGGCATTTGTATGAAGGAAATGGGAAGGCAGCGGTCTAGACACTTGTTTTGAAGGGTAGACTCTTGACAGGAATTTTAATTACTTTTTGTGGATTCTCCAGTCCCTGCGTCACTGTGATGCTGCAATCCAAAGAGACAATGATGGCCAAGATCATAGCTGGCCAGAATTTCACATACAGATTTTGAACCAGCCAACTGTTTGACTCATGGATTTACAGATACAGTAACTGTTCAGTAAACCTATACATCAGGCAGTTTGTTACCTGATAGCTACTAATCCTGTAAAATAAATTAACTTGTTTGCATATGACTAAAATGTGCATATCAGTTGTAGCTCTCTGAATCAGCTCTGTAATCTCATTGTTACTTACCAATGCATTCTCTGACTTAGGTATGTCCTTCTAAAAGAGCGAAACATGCTTTTAACATTGGAACAAGAAGCAAAACGACAGAGGCTGCCAATGCCAAGTCCAGAGCGATTAGAAAAGGTAACTAACCTTTGTTAACAGTCCTGTATTTTGGATCTTCCAAAGACTGTTTAGAACTTTTATCTGATTTTATCCAAACTTTTACCTTTGCAATGCTGGGAGTTATAGTACAATATGTTCAGGAATTCTTTGATGCAAATTGAATTGATTTTCTGTTTATTTCATAGTTCCTATTTCAGCAGCAAAAGTTTTGTTTAGGGAGAACAGTGTGATGTTTTATGGGACTGCCAAAACTGTCTTGTCATAGCAATCAATAGGGATGTGGTGACTTAGTGGTTAACATGCCAGTTCTTATGACCATAAGGCTGGCAGTTTGAGGCCCAAGTGCTGCATAATGGGGTGAGCTCCTGTCACTAGTCACAGTTTCTGCCATCCTAGTTCAAAAGCATGCAAATGCAAGTAAATAGATAGGTACCATTTTGCCCCATGTAGTCTTTGGACAACACTGGCTCTTTGGCTTAGTAACATAGATGAGCACCACCCCCTACAGTCAGTTATGACCAGACATTCATGTCAAGGGACTACCTTTACCTTTATCATAGCAATCAGCAGAGGCAGAGAGTTCCCTTGGGCTCAGTATCTTTTGGTGTGCTAGATTAGCTTTAGAGGTAAAAGTTATTCTTGTTCTCCTCAGGTTAAGGACTCCATGGAAAGGATGGATCTTGTCATTCAGGAAAGAGAAGATGCTTTGCGGCTCTTACAGACGGGCCAGGAGAAAGAGAGACCAGGCGAATGGAGATATGACTTTTTAGGTCGCCCTATTTGGTATGGTGGTGTTGTAGAGTTATTGCACCAATGTGTAGTAAGACAGCAAGTACTTACAATAGCCCACTGGCAGAGTGAAAGCCAGTGGAGTGTAAAGTTTTGAGTGTTGGAGTAGGACTCCTAGAGATAAAAGTTCAAATCTCCACTTAACCATGAATACCCACTGGGCACCCTCAGGCAAGACGTAATCTGCCAAAGGCAATAACAAACCTTGCTGAGAAAACCTATGATAATCACCATTAAGTTGACAGGAGGAGAATAAAAGGCATTTATTACAATGGAAATCTGTCTTATCTTCCCAGCATTTTTGCATCTAAAAAACTGTTAATCTACATTCTAGAGGGGGAAAGGGTCAAGTCACAACCTTCCAATTTCTGTGTCTCACAGGTACACCTTCAGGGAATGGCCAGTTCCCTGGCACCTGAATGCAAGGCATAACAGGAAACGATTCTACTATTTGCCAAATGTCAAACCTTTTATCAGGTAAGACAGAAGGGAGCATTTAAAACACAAACTTTGATCTCTTGCCTGTTAGTTACTGTCAAAAGAAAAAAATAGTTTTGTTCTTATTTCAACTTTGAATAACTGGTTCTCTCCCACAGGCTCAGACTGGAAAAACACCTGCGCCGTCAAGCCCAAAAGAAAAGTTTGCAAAAAAAGAAAGAGAAACTCCTACTAAAAAAAATTCCCTCATCTTAACAAACAATCTTAACTGTAACATGGAGTTAGAAGAGTTCATTATTTGATCAAACTGGCAGGAAGATGGCTGCAGTCTGGAAATGTGATATAGATTCTGTTAACTAACTGTAAAATGTAACATGTGATTTGAGAACTTCCATATAAATAATTTTTGAAGGAAATAAAATTGTTGGTTCTTATTGCAAAGTACTGTTCAAACAGACTTTCACTATTGAATCATTTGTCAGCTTTGTATCTGGTATTTAATGAAATAAGGGCTCTGTTTTTTAAATCTCATTACACCCATGTAACAACACTGTTGCAGCATAGCATCCTGAGAATCTCAGTTCTTATACTGAACAAATATCTATCCTTGCAGGTAAAGAGTTCAGTTAGAGGTCAGAGTACTTCAGGGTTATGCAGAATTCTCTGGCCTTCTTATAACGATCAGGAACAGTAACTGTTAATCAGAATTCATGTACATGGGATAAATATGGCTTAGGAGGTAGTGAATGTTTACTGCTTTAAGCTGGAAATAGTACTAATTCTTAGTTATGTAATTGCTTTATTGGTTTCTAAGGCCTTCTACCACAACAAGCATATGGAAGAGTTTATGTCAACTCACCCTTCTGCTGTGTGTATGTGAATGGGGCCAGAGACTTTTGCCACACTCAAATCACAGCAAATTAGCAGAATTCACAGTGTTAACCTACTCACAGAAAGAACAGGCCAGAACCTATTCAAAATTACCTCAGTTAAGTCATAGTGTTGGCCTAATAACCACCATCTCTCACAATAGTTACAAATAAGCTTAGCTGAGACTACAACATCCATTATTTTTAGCCCATTAAATAAGGTTACTGGAAATCCATAATAACCATGAAAAAAACCCTGCAAACTTTAGGACTGTGCAATTGTAAAAGAAAACACAGCTGAAGGATCACTGGAAAACCCAAGAGACTCTGAGTCTAAGACAAAGTAGAGGAATTTATTAAGGCCAACGTTAACACGGAAGACTAGTCTGAAGATAGTCATGTTTCTTAGAAACTTCATCAGAAGGCAAGAAGTTACATCCATAGTTTATATCTTAGTTCCCAGGGGGAAAAAAAAGATTTGTATGGGAGGGTTGCAGAAAATAGATATTTTATACAAAACTTATAAAAAATTTAAGAATTATTGCATTTACGAAGGATGCAGATATCCATTTGTTGTGACAGAAGCAGTCTGGCCTTTTAAAATACCTATGGTTTGTTAAAAATTGAAATTAGAGAATGCACAAAAAGTATACAGTTCCTACAAAAGAGACAAAACTTCAATTCCTGAGTATACTAAAGCTATCAAATATTAGAAGCACTGGGGAAGGCAGACTTCTGCAGCACAAGATTTATGGACATTTCCTTTCCACACATTGCTTTCCTCCTTCTTCATACTCTTGCTTGGAGATCCACATCTGCTGGAAGGTACCCTATAAAACACAAAAATGGATGGCCACATTATAAAGGGTGGTGCAGAGAGGGTCCTCCCTCTCTCTTAACACTAGAATTAAGGATCATCCATTAAAAGTGAATGGTAGGAGGTCCAGAACAGGTGAGAGGAAGTCGTACCTCATGCAACACGTAGTTACACTAAGGAATTCACCATCAAAAGATTTTTGAATGCTTTAAAAGTGGATTAAAGCAGTTCATTTCTACACTTGCTATTATTATGGCTTACACATAACGTAACTTGTAAAATGGCCATTCCTGTGCTTTTCCGGGGACATACTGGGCTTTTCTTACCATAACTACATTGGATCGTGCCAAAAGCTTATTGCCCTTTGATTAACCTATAAATCTTATCAACTCAAACATTCTGCTCAGACAGAAACTAATCAGATGCCTTCAGGAAACCCACCAGCGAGATTATTCTTACTCTTGCCCACCTCAATCCATAGGGAGAGGGAACAACAGATTAAAATACAACACAGCATCAGCTAAAAACATGTTATGAGCCTGGTAGTGTATATATACTGGGTTCCATCAGATTTCACCCCTTTATCAAACACTAGTCTCACCAACATTCTTTCAAGTAACCCACATTTCTCAGCAGCCCCCAACAGCCAAACCTGGCAGCATACTAACCAGAGAAGCCAAAATGGACCCTCCAATCCAGGAACTAAACCTTCGCTCTACTGTTGTGTTGTTTGCTATCAGCTTCAGTCGCATGCTCTGAAATTAGATGAGATTGTTGATAGAGACTAATCATCATCATCATCATCATCATCTTTATTTCTAACCTGCTCCTCTATAGGACACAATCATGGATTTAACATAATCGGAAGTCAAAAAAAGGTTACTCTGCCAAAAAGATTTCAGTACAAGCTTTCCCAATGTGTCACCTTCAAGCTGTTTTGGACTACAACTCCTTTAATCAGATTAGGGATGAAGGGGATCATAATCATAATAGCATTCTTTAGGGAGGAAGATGAGGATAGTTTAGAACATAGCTGTGAATGAAACTCCACTGACATGCACAGTTATATAGTTACTTTCTCTTAGAAAGTTTTATCTAGACCTCATTATTCTATGGCATGCTATCCCATCAAAAACAACTTTTAAGAAAACCTAAGCAAGATTACCCACCAGAAAACTGTAGGGCCTCATACATGCTTAGGATTATTTTTCTTTTGGACAGCAACAGCCACTCAAATCCCATCTTCACATCAATACTGTGTTGCAAATCACTTGTGATATGTCCCTCAGTCTCCAATGTGGCTCCCCATGTAGCTTTTTAGGCACCCAAAATTGTCACAATTGTTTGAATTACCAGGTGATTATCACTAATAGTCAATAATGCACACTTGCCTCCTAGGCTTGCATGTACCATAATTTTCATTTCTGGTTTGTAGGAAATTTTCAAGTCATAGCTTCCTGCTTTTGACAATAAAGAAAGTGAGGGAACACTCAGGTTCACCGCTCATTTTGGCAAATACACAACCTTGTGTTTGAACCCAGCCTGTGCATAAAAAAGCTACATGTGTGAACTCTTTCCCAACACACCAGTGAATTGCAAAGCAGAAAACATACTTGTGCAATTCACAAGTCCATCACAGATCAAAACGAGATTATGCATGGCAAGTCAGTTCAAACAGTGAAATACCTGCATTTCAGAAAACACGGCAAACTTACTGGAGGGGTTTTCTGGGAGAGTTCTCTATTCAGCCTGTCTGTAAAGCTCTGCAGTAGCGTATTGCCTCCTGCTACAATCACACTACCATACAGGCCCTGAGAAAGAAGGCAGCAATTCACAAAGTAAGTTACAATTGTGTTTTCTCTGCACTGGTCTCCATAATATACTGAGAGAAATAAAAGCACAAGTCTACAAATAAACTCAAGATAGTGAAAATCACACACTATAGTAAGATGAAACTAGATATTTGGATTTGAATTCATATTGGACTTAATTCAAATGTAGTTTGAACTTGACTTTTAAATGTAGATTTGGGTTTGAACTTATTTTTGAATTTTAAGAATTGATTTGTATTTTATACTGAAAAAAGATTTATCTGTATTTAGAATTAAACTGGATTCAAAATTTCAATTTAGCCATTTAACTCAAGACAAATATATTTTATGTGCCTTTTCTCTGCCTGATGAATTCTTGAAGTATTTTAATATATTTTAACCATAAGTACATATACTTATTTGTATATCTAACTAATGTTGTATAACTCTCTGTATTATGGTTAAAAATTGCAAAATTAAACTCCCCAAGTAAAAAAAAAATCATACCCATTGCTTGCTGATAAAACAGAACCCACGGATATGTCAGGCACACAAAATATTGTATTTTTGATATCATTAGTGTCTATTATTGTATTTTTATACCTGTATTTTATTTTATTGATGTAATCCCACCTCGATCCAACAAGAGCTGGGAAATTATTATTATTATTATTATTATTATTATTATTTAGCAAGTGGAAATCCCTATTTCAGCAGAAGTATGGACAATAAGCCAGTGTAGCAGTTTGAGCAGTGGATTACAACTCTGGAAACCAGGGTTCGAATCCCCGCTTGACCATGGAAACCCACTGGATGACCTTAGGCAAGTCACACTGTCTGTCTCAAGGGAAACACAGGAATACCCCCTGAACAAATCTTGCCAATAAACCTATAATAGGGTTGCCATAAGCTGGAAACAACTTGAAGGCACACAAACAACAGCAGACTATGAATCAAGCATGGCCAATATCAAATTTCACTCATTCCCAACTTTATCTACCAAGTCAGTATTCTTCTAACCTATACAGAAACTGGCTGTATATTATGGACCTCCTAGCAAAGTCGTTTTGGAGTTTACTGCTTTTCTCTCTAGATCCAGCCAACTGGGATGTTTCTTTTTAAAAACCCATTTATAATGGTTGATAACTGATTGTTACTACGATTGAGAGTCCTCATATGCTGAAAGGTAAAATATTTCACTATTCATAAAAATGTGGAAATCTTAGCTCAGTCAACGCAGAAAACCTCGTGTTCAATCTTTGATGTTTCTAGTTACAAAGGATCAGGTATAAATTTATGGAAAACACTCTCCTCTGTTTGAGAGACCAAAAAACTACTGCCATCAGAGAGTAGACAATCCTGAACTACAAGGACAAATTTACCTTGCATAAGACAGCTTCATATGCTCCTAATGCATTATTAACCAACTTATCAGGATCACACAATACTTAGTCTTTTAGAGTGTTTCTCAAACTTTGGGTCCTAAAAAAAATATCTCCGGATTGGCCATGCTGACTGAGGCTCTTTGGAGCTGAAGTCCAAAACATGCAGAAGGCCAAAAGCTGAATAACACTATTTTAAAGTGATCTGTACATATACAGTAATGGCCCATATTATAATGTGCCTAATAATGTTTGTTGTTGTGTGCCTTCAAGATGTTTCCAAATTATGGTGATCCTAAGGTTTTCTTGGCATGTTTCTTCAGAGGCAGTTTGCCATTGCCATCCTCTGAGGCTGAGAAAGTGTGATTTGCCCAAGATCACTCAGGGGGTTTACATAGCTGAGCTGGGATTTGAACTCTGGTCTCCAGAGACCTAGTCCACCATTCAGACCACTACACCACGTCAGTATTATTCTGATCTGATTGGAATTTAGGAGGCAGAGATAGAACGTTGGCTTACTTACAGTTATGTAAAATAAGATTGTTGTGTGAGGACACAAACCTAGTACTGCAAGTTTTATCAAAGGGATAAAAGAGAGGTATCCCAGGTCATTTTTGTATTAACCTATCATGTCTGCTAACTAATACCTACTGGCCTGATGTCTATATCACACATTCCGACACTCGTTGTGACCACATGGCTTACACCAAGCATTGTGTTACCAGATAAACCCTAAAAGGGAAGAAAGAAAAAATATTTGAATGAACATTGTTACTACAAAATAATAAAAGCAGTAAGAACAATTGCACAGAACTTTCCTTATTAAAAATGTGACTACCAGGTGGGGGAGATAAGCAACTGAGGCAATCAACCTTGGCAACATATTTCCTGTTTATAAAGAACACATGAAAACTCTGCTAAAAGAACAGAGGGGGCAGCATATAATCTGCAGCAGAATCAGAAAACTGTTAGTGTCACATTAGTATACAACAATTATCCAAATTATCTGTAAAAGGAAAATTGTTCCCATTTATCTGTGCATAACTTTCTTTCTTATTTCCATATTTTGAAATATCAAGAAAATTATTTTCTTCCAAAATAATACAACACAGATCACATATCTCTTTGCTTTTAGTAGTTACGATATGTCCCAGACATTTAACAATGCATTTTCTAAAAAAATTATAGGGGAGAGCCCTTGGGTGGGTATGTGGGAAAGAAAAGGCAGGACAAGACTACACAACTTCAGACTAAATGTCCAAATATTTTGGCCTGCCAAATGCTCAGCTAGCTTCCTCTATTTGTAATACCTAGCAGACAGTAAAAGATGGAGAGTACCAATCCCCATAGGGCTGCAATATACAAATAGTAGTCTGTGTTCAGTTTGGTGGGTCATAGGTTGTGCTAGATAGAGGACAGAAGACAAAACAATGACACTGGTAAAAGAGTGTGACTTTCTGGATGTGTGCATGCATATTGAGACCAAAAAAGGAGCTACAATGTGCTCATCCTCAGATATTTTCTGCATTCAAATAACATCTTATATTGCAACTATACTGAGAACAGTGACCAGCTCTTAAGTAAGACTACAAAAACCAGACTATTCCAAAGCTTTGGCATTATGCCAGCTCAGAACAGCCCAGCCTCATTCAGACTTGTTAGCAGAATTTACAGTTTGACTTTCATGTAATGCTATGACCTGTCTATTTATATCATGCATAGTTCTCTCAAATTTGTTGGATTGCAATTCCCAAAAGCCCCACCTAGCACAGCCAATACAAAGGACCATGGACTTGGGAGTTCAACACCTGGAAGGCAAGTTTTAAACAATACTTCAACATTATCCATTAGCAAAAATTTATTTTTCAGCCATACACATATAAAATTTTAAAAGTATAAAAATGAATTTTAGACATACAATCTGAAACAATTACAGTGGGCCCTTGGCATCCACTGGGGTTTCAGGACCTCCCGTGGATAACAAAATCCATGGATCCTCAAGTCCCATTAAATACAATGGCATAGCAAAATGGTGTCCCTTATATAAAATTGCAAAATCAAGGTTTGCTTTTTTGGAACTTGTATATTTTAAATGAATCCATGGATAAAATAATCTGTGGATACAGAGGGTTGACTGTACAACAAGATCAGAATCAAACAAGAATAATATCACTATTAGAACAGCAAGAATAGTGTACAGAACTTAAATAGCAAAATACAGACAGACAGGTAGATAGATCTGACACTCTACAACCAATTATTTGTTCTCTCCTCTAAAGCAATTAGTAATGTTAAGAATATAGGACAACTCTTCACCTATGTCTATTTGCTTCCATAATGTATCCGAATAATTCAAAGTAATTCCAAGGAACTGGAACTTCCTTTTCCAGACAGGACTCAGAAGTCCTCTAGTGCCTCCCTGTAAGTGCTGGGTTGCATCAAGGAAGAGGGTCTTCTCTTATTTTCAGGTTTAAGACAATAAAGCCCTTTTCATAACCAAGGAAGTGTAATAGTTCTAACTCAATTAGTAGTTTATTACTAAAAAGTAATATAATATGCTACTTTTCTCAATTCCTCCAGTAATGTACAATCCGAATGTGTGGTGGGGCTGCCGCTCATGGCAGTGTGGAAGATAATGTTTCCAAACACTGGCAAATCTGAATATAGAACAGTTTTACATACCATCTTACAAAATTTTACCTTTACATTGGAAGGGTCAAACAAGCCTTCAGGAATTTTTAGCCGCTCAGCACCAAAGTCACAGTTGTAACCGTTGGGGAACTCATAATGTACAGTTGGCATCTGTGCAGCCACCCTGGGGGCAGAAACCACTCATTTTAGTTGACTTAGAATGTACTTATGCACAAAAGTGAACTGTATTGTATTTCCTATCCATTTCCCCACTCAACAAAAATCCTGAGAAATGTTGATTAGATGGGGGAAAACCCAGCAAGCTTTGTGCCATGCAAGAAAATGGACCAAACCTACAACCCAATCATGCATACACAATCCCCCCCCCCCACGAATTTCTAGTTTGCACTTTTAAAGTATTAAGTCATGTGGAAAGTGGACTCATTCTCACATACTTTGCTTCAAAACACAGAAAACTCTGGATTGAGTTGAAATTAAAAGCTTCTGCTTTCGTCTTAGATTAATTATAGCCTGGGTGTCATTTGAATTCTAAACTGTTGGTTTGAACTCTAACTTGTGGACAATCTTGGCCAGGACTAGTGAAAACAAGCCTGTTTCATAAATTGTGACTTGAAGTAGGTTTATTCCTGCTAACTAAAGCTGGTTTGACAACAGTTTGTCCACGTCTGGACTATACAGCAAGCCAGAGATAAAAAAATGAAGAAATCAAAATATATCTTCAGCTATGACATAGGAGTTGGGGCAGAGCACATGTGAGCCTGGAGCAGTGATGTAACCTAATGCCTGGTGGCCCAGGGGCAAATAGTGGCAGCTTCTCTCAGAGATCCCAAAGGAGCAGTAGTGACACACCTGCGCCGTTGCTTGGGGAGAAGGAAGAGTAGTGGAATGGGGCACATCAGAGCAGCAGCAGAAGTATCAGAAACAGACAGCTCTTGGTGGAGGCACGGCTGGGCAAGGATTGAATATGGAGCAGGCAATGCCAGAAGGCCCTCAATGGATTGCAATCCTGGAAGGTCAACCTGCCCAGTGCAGCAATACCTTTGACTTGGGAGACAAACTAGGCCTGTTCTTGTAATATTAAACTATGACTTACTGCACATTCACACCGCAGAAAGAATCCAGTTTGACATTGCTTTAACTGTCATGGCTCAATGCAATAGAATTATGAGATTTGTAGTTTTGTGAGACATTTAGCCTTTTCTGTTAGAGAGCTCAGGTCCCTCAACTAACTACAATTCCCAGAATTTCATAGCACAGAGCCATGGTAGTTAAAGCAGTTTAAAACTAAATTGTTGCTGCTGTGCTGATGCAACCTTAGTGTTACATCCGATCAAGATCACAGTCTGAAGAGAGAAATACTGTACACTCAGTTTCTTTGTTAGACACTGTGAATTTCACATTAAATTTAGAAAGACATACTGTTCATCATATGCTGAATCAGACACCTGCAGGACAGACGCTTGAAAATCTTGAATTACACACTGAAAAAAGAAAAGACAGGCATTAAATGCTGTGTTATGAGATTTCTTGTTCAAAACCCTATATTATCTTCTATGTATGAAAATAAAGATAAGTCTTAGAACTAGATATAGTAGAACAACATATTCCCACTAACAGCAATGACAGATGGAATACCAGAATGTGAAACAGCACCAAAACCAAAGAGGTCAGATATACTGCAGTGTTTAGGAGAATCCCAGGCTGGCAAGAACACAGAAATGTATTCATCATATCACAGTGAATTAGAATGAATGAAAGTTTAAGAGCAGAAAATCCCCAGCTAAATTCAAAAGAGGACAGATCTGGTTCAAGATTACAAAACAGCAAACCAAATCAAATTCCGTCACAAACATCGGAACATCCATCCTCAAAATTAAGGGTATTTTGGTAATATTATTTTAGTAAGGCTTCCCCCACATTCTACACATCACACAGAAGTGTATCTAAAAAATGCAAATTAACTATCCTTGCTATTAACACTCTCAGCAGTAAAACTATGGTGTCCTGTGATCAGCAGCTTTCAGATTATTATATGTGAGAAATCCAGGATGAACAGGTGGTTAATTTTTTTTAAAATCTTCTTAAAACAAGTTTTTTTTCGCAACTTTTGGGGGGAAACCCTAATCTTCTTTTCTTCTTCTTCATTAGCCTCCTCTTTTCTCTTCCATTGATTTTGTCCAGACTTTTATCACTGTCCTATGGATGCAATCCTGAACATATTCATAAATCATAGGGACACGAAAGCCATAACAAATAGATTTTTAAAAAACATTTCTACTCTTTCATAACCACCAAATCAGATCCTTGAAGTGGGCACTTCACTCTTATTTGTGCTACGATGAGCCTTAATTCACTCAGCTCATTCAGGTGCACAACTTGAGTCAATGTACATGGAGAGAGGTATGCTTTATAGACAGATATAGATTTTATATTCTTAAATCAACAAACCAGATCATCCATCTTATCACCTACTGCAAGAAATGCTTCTAAAGCTAATTTCTTTCTAAGTCCAGCAGCACATACTCACAGTACACATATAATTGTGCCAAGTCCTTGTGACTTGTGGCAGTTTCTCTTTCCTCTTCCAGTTTGCCGGAGAACCTTCACGAACGGCTTCCTGCAATATAAAACTAGGGTCGTTCCAACATTTCCACATCTAAATGTTAACCAAGGAAGATGTCACCATTCTACAGGACCAATTCAATGAATCACCTATCCCCACCATGACTTTGAGTTGAAGATTACATTTTAAACTAAGCCTGCCCCAGGAGAAATCTTAAACTATGGCCCCCTGGGAAATTCTACTTATTTAAGGGCTGGATCACACACATGAGGTTTTATCATTTAATACCTCTAAAGCTGTAAAAGCAGTAGTGTTGGCACTTACCAAAATACCATCTAAACCCAGCCTCTTACCCCCACAAAGGCCAACCAAATGCCTATAGAAAGCCAACAAGCAGGAAATGAGTGCAACAGCAGCCTCCCATTTGTGGTCCTCTGGAACAGATATATGGAAGCATACTGCAATTAATATTGGGGGTAGTATATAGTCAAACTGAGTAGTGGTCTCTGACAGCTTTATTTTCTATAAATTACTCAAATCCCCCTATGAAAACACTGTATCCAAACTGATGGCTATCACTACACCTTGTAATAACAAATACTATTTGCCATGTGGACAAAGTTGTTTTCTTTTCAATCCTGAATCTGTCCCATTTAGTTTAACTAGATAACCTAAAGTCATGCTGCAGAGTATAAATCTTTTGAACTGGTATTTTGGGGTACCTTTCCACCCCAAAACAATGCCAAACTACCCCAAACCATCTAAAAACAGGGTGGGAACCCTTCCTCCACCATCCTCATTTCCAGTTATGAATCTGCCAAAAATAGCCTTTGCACTTCTGGTTCACCCAGGCACACTGCTGTATCGCACAGGGCCAAAAACTGATCCACTCCCCATACAGTGGTCCACCCATTTAATCAGTGTGTGTGTGTAATACTTATGAAATTTTAGTTGCTGGACCCTAAAATACTGAGGAAACTGAAGGGGGGGGCTCTGCCTGAACATGAGGTAAGGTGGCTAAAAAATAGACAATATACATGAAAACCGAGCTATTGGCCATCCAGTTTGAGACCCCCTTCACATCATCCCATAGTCTCTTACCTTTGATGCAATCATATATGGAGGGATTATCTCGATATTCATCTCCTGAAACAGCTCTCTACATTGCATTGTAATAAAATCTCCAGCTAGGGGGGATTTCACAATCCCTACAAAAACAGGACACAAGTGGAATACAGTATATGGAAAAGGCTGAATCCCACTCTCGTGACATTTTGCAAGCAAGCATGTTTTATACATGAACCAAGCTGAACCAACCAACCAACAGCCTCCCTATTTCTGCATCGTAATCGCTCACTGTACGTTCACTCTAAAACTTTGTGCTTTCCTGGACAAAATTCTAAAACATGATACTTGTATTAGATCTGCTATTACTTGAGTTAGGCCGACATATGTCATGGCAGTGATGCCATGCCAAGCCATTCCAGTCAAGCTGGCTTCAGTATGAACAATGAAATTGCCCAGGACCATATTCAACCAAAATTTATGTAGTCCAGCACTCTTTCTCCAAAGAAGCGAGTTATATGCTTGTGGCAAGCACACAAAAATGTGAGACCTTCTCACAGCATGTGGTTGTAGCACCTGCTGCTCATATATTCTGCTTCTGAATATGGATGTTTCATTTTGACTTTTACAATTTATTGACATTAATAGATCTATTCTCCTTGACTTTGCATAATCTAATTTTTTAAAAATGTATCTATGCTCATAGCCATCACCATATATTTCAGCGATAAATTCACTAACTTGTGTGAACTTGCTGTCCATGAAGGAATCTTCCCATTTGTTTGTCCTGAACTTACTAAGCCCTTAGTGTGACTGCTCAGATTGCTATCAGACCCTTTTGAATGATTCTTACCTTGCTGAAGAACATATCCATCATGCACTGGTATTGCAGTGGTGTGTGTTGCTCCACTATCTAAAATCAAACCTGTGGATCTGCCATTAGCAAAGCTATTAGAAATAGTTAAGGAATATAAACAAATGTGTACATAAACAACAATGTACAGATTCACCTAGAATACATAAATGCAACGAGAAGCTACTTTTAAATATACATATTTACTCCAATAGGTTCTGGAGTGGTTTCTGGCCCCAGGGTAATTTCAAAGTCTATTAGAGGATCAAAAAATCCTATGTTCAAAGGTATGTTTGTGGATATTAAATGAAAGCTATTCTAATAATTATAATAGTAAAATATATACATATTCTTATCCTGTCCCTCTGCACAACGCAACCAGGGTGGCTTACAACATTAAAATATACATTTCATGACATACCATAACCACTAGTTCCACCCTGCATTAAAATACAATTAAACCAATTACAATTAAAACATTCTAAAAAACAATAGCAATAAATATCCAATAAACGGTAACTGTAGCCAATCAGAGGTCAACTAGTTGAGTCTTCTTTTCAGTGGCTGAGTATCTATCTAGGAAAGGCCTGCTGGAAGAATTCTGCAATACTCAGACACCCAGAGCCACATGAAATTACCCATGTATTCTAAGGAATTAAAAGACCCCCAACCCTTTTCTGTAAATAAATAAATAAAAATAGTCAAAACAATTTGTGTCATAAAAATTCCACTACTGTTATTTCCAAATGAAAACAAACTAAATTATTGTGAACTCCCAAAATTACGAAATAGACAAAAGCCTTAATGTTTTTATTTCTTTTTAGGAAGACAAAGCTTTAGTGGTTTATATGGCTTTAAATGGTTTAAATCCAGGTTACCTGGCAGGCCATATTGTAATACAACTCATCCCTCCACATTAGAGGCTTTGACTTTTGAGGATTTGATTATTCACGGATTTTATTACTATGTTCTCTCTAGGAATATCTAGGTCCTCCAGCACAACTTTATGATCAACTTTAACAAAAAATCGCAATGAAGGATCTACAGATTCCTAGAGAGGTTTGCTCTCAGTTAAAAACATAGCGGGGTTTTTTTGCAGGTTTTTTCCACATTCAGTCACAATGAATGTGGAGGGATGAGTGTACATATTGCAATATACAATTCTACAAACCACTTACACTTAAATAATTATTCATTTAGCATATACTTAGATCTGCAAGTGTAGTCGTTCTGTGCTCCTTTCTTGGAGAATTAGTGCTTCTTTTACAAGAAAGGCCACAAGAAAGCATCATATGCAACAGTGTGGTAAACATTACATTCACAGATGTGTACTGGCTGAATATGGGAAATCACTCCTGAACAGAAACTAAGGCTGCACCCACATTGCAGAAATAATCCAATTTGACACCATTTTAACAGCCATGGCTCAATTCTATGGAAATTTGGGAATTGCAGTCTGTTGTGTCACCAGCGCTCTCTGACAGAAAAGGTTAATTATCTCACAGAACTACAATTCCCATGATTTCACAGCATTAGGCCATGGCAGATAAAGTAGTCTCATACTGGATTATTTCTGCAGTGCAGATGCAGCCTAAGATCAATGCTGAACAAATATTATTTTAAGCAATGTCAAGATTTTTTTTTAAAAAACCTTGTAACTGAACTTTCCTGTTGAATTAGGATTTTCATTGCTTTTTACTGTTGAAATCAGTCATCTTGCCTTTTTTTTAAAGGTTTGCCATGTTTTTAAATGAATTTTATTGTTTTCAATGTTTATTGTTTCTAACTTTATCAATTATTTATCTATGTTTTAAATTTATACTTTTACTGAAGCTTCTGTATAGTTTTAATCTTAATTGATTTTAAATATTAGCCACATTGAGAAAGGGATGCGATAAATCAAACAAGCAAACAAAATTAACAACGACATCTCCCTGTATGAGCCAGCCAATGCTCTGTGACGATCTGGAGGGGTCCTTCTCTCAGATCCACCACTATTACAAGGGTGGTGGGAATACAAGATAGAGCCTTTTGGATGGCTGCTCCAGACTCTGGAATTCCCTTCCAAGGGAGGTCCGAGTGGCCCCCTGTCCTTTTGTTAGCAGGCAAACCATTTTTATTCTGACAGGCTTTTAAAACAACGTTTTTAAAGAACAGGATAGGGTTGCTGTGTTGTTTCAAACTGAACTATTTACCGGTAACAACTTTTTATCTTTTTAATTGCATTTTATCTTTGTAAGTGTAGGTTTGAATTGTCTTAATACTGTGATTAGTTTAATTCTATTTTAAAGTTTACTTTATGTTTTTAGTTTTGTTTTTTAATTGTAAGTCTCCTTGAGCTTCAATTTTCGAGGAAAAGCAAAATAATAATAATATCATCCTCATCATCAGACAATTTTCTATCGAAATAACAAAACAGCCCTTGCTGAAGAAAATGAACACCTGCAACATTTCTGGGATACGCTGTAAGTACTGCAGTTTTGCACAAGAAGAAAGCAGGAATATTGTAATGTTCAAACATCAGTTCCGTCAGTTTCTCACGCTTTGCTCTGGTGTTCCACTATAAGAGGGGGGAAAAAACACGTTCTCACATACAGCCCAAAAAAGGAACATGTCTTTAAGTGTCATTTAAACGTTCAGTTTAAAAATACTATATGATAGAAAGTATTTATTACTTCATCTTTTTAAAAGGCAGAGGGTTGGTTTATCACTCAGGTAAAATATTGATAGCACCACTAAACAATGCTTTCAAGGATGAAGTAATCACAACATCAGGCACAACGTATATTCTCTTTTTAAAAATTACATAGTGACAGGCTAGAAATAGATTCCCCAGCCAAACTGGCTGGATGATTTTCCAAGCCCTGGTTCTGAAGTTATAACCCATTTCCTCATCCATCTGGTTTCTCAGTTCTTAAACTGCCAGACATCTATGTATCAAACCTAATTGACCATACAAATAAAAATATTGGATTTTTACTCACTGGTGCTTCAGACATTAGGACAGGATGCAAAGATGCTTCAGATTTAATATGCATCTTGTAGGTGTGATCCAAAATTGCTTGGAAGCTATCCCAGTCTTCAACTGCAACAACAAAAAAGAAAACCAAAACTATTTTTGCTAGAAATGGTGTTATGAGGACAACTTGAAGTATACTATCAGCACAAAGCTTAGCATGAGTCCAATGTGAGCAACGAGGGGCCAGAAAAGAAGCAGGATGGAGGTTTCACAACACTAAATACAATCCCAACCAGAACTGAGGGATGACTCTTGCCCCAATGAAACAGTGGACCACTGACTCAAGAACACAACATCTTAATCTTGATTTTCAACAGAACCCACAGCCCTAAAAAACAACAAGAGATTGATAACATGACATACACTGGGCAGGACAGACCTGTGTGGGTAACAGTACAATCAGTTTTTGAAGGAACCATAGCATACAAGATGAGTTCCTTATTATATGGGAAAACTGTTTGATAAAAAAAAAAAAAAAGTACTACAGTGGTCCCCCGGGTTACGAATGTAATCCGTTCCAGGACCCCTTTCGTAACCCGAAAACATTCGTAACCCGGGGGACCACTGTAAGTATAGGAAAGGACTTGGCGCGATTTGAATTTCGCGCCGCTTTCCTTTCACAACCCGGGTTTTTTTTCGGAAACCGGGGCCGTTTTTCCCGCCCCGGCTCTTTCGGATCCTGGGGTTTTCGTACCCCGGGGGATTCGTAACCTGGGGGACCACTGTACTTTCCCACAAACATAAAGCTTAAAACTTCTTGGTCCTTGATTGTGATTTACAAAGTGTATTTCTGGACATAGGATCAACGTATATTGGAGTGCACAACTATTGGGGATTAGGTGGTGGCACTAGCAGAGGAAAGTTGGAAGGCAGACCCATGCCCCCCTCTTCAATCTTTTTTTTTTCATTTTTTATGCTAATAGCCCCCTTGGACATATGGGGGCAAAATATTTTTAATAAAAAAGGGGGGGGGGCTAGGTGCCTCAATCAAAACATCCTTGAAAGGGGCCACAATGATCCTTCACTTCCTCTCTCTACCTTATATTAACTAACTCATTTTCATACTCCCCACTTTTCTTTTTGACTTTTTTCCATCTTCTACCTTATTTTTAAAATCTGATGAAAAATATTAAATAACATTCTGATCAAGGGCTCTCACAATAGATGAATTACAGTTAAGAAGTGGCAACAAACCAAGGTGGGAAAACTAGACATTTGTAAACAATGGTGTACAAAAGCTAGTTAAGTTTGACATCTGAGCAAGCTATAATCAAATTCCCACCTCCACGTTTCTCTACTTACAAAGCCTCAATGGCAACTCCCATGAAGACAGACGCCTTAATCCAATTGTTAGATTAAAGCCATTAAATTAAACAGAGGCTGGGTGGCCATCTGTTGGAAGTTCTTTGATTGTGTATTTCTGCATGGCAGGAGGTTGGACTGGATGGCCCTTGTGGTCTCTTCCAATTCTGTGGTTCTATGAAATCAATGTGATTTACACATGCATAGATATACTGAGTTGGAAATGAAAACTGGAGTAACTGGATCTAAGTCTTAGATCTAGAGCACAGCTTAGTCAGATGAGCAAAAATATGCTTTTGCTATGGATCTGGGTTCTTATCCAAAGTACTAGCAATGGTTCAATATTATCTCTGCACTGAGCCACTGTGCTTCAGCATGAGCTGAATGGGGAATGTTCACAAAGAAGGAGGTACAACTTGGAAAAACAGGAACATTTTTCCAACCATGCTGCAGCTATACCTTCCTCACAATCACACTGAGAAGGCAAACAGAACAGTTGATAGGGAAAGATGAAGCAACACTTGCAACAACTTGAATATTTTAAAATCCCAGCACACACTATCAAAATCAAATTTCTTTCACCTCCTAACCATGAGCATCCTCTCTCAAGAAGCGCATTATCCTTTTTGCAAGTAACAAGGGTAACTATTTCTGCTGTTTCTGAAATCAAATACAGTGGTCCCCCGGGTTACGAAGGTAATCCGTTCCGGGATTACCTTCATATCCCGGAAGTCATTCGTTACCCGGGGGACCGCTTTAACCAATGCACAGCGCGCCAGAAGCGCGCTGTTTTAAAGCATCTGGGTTGCGAATTTTTTTCGCAACCCGGGGTTTTCTTCGGATCCCGGGGGCTTTTTTCGCCCCCGGCGGTTTTGGGTCCCGGGGATTTCGTTCCCCGGGGGATTCGGATCCTGGGGGACCACTGTACCAGTTTTAAAGGGGTGAGGGAATACAAAGCACCATACTCATTCCATTTTTCAAAGGTGAAATGGCTTCCATGTTCTCCCTCGGAACTCGCAAGGCATTTGTGTCTATGTAGTACGTAGGGCCCCCTTGTTTGCTTTTGTCACCGTCAATCTCCATCATAGAGCTTCCATCATCCCTATCCACTACCATGCCAATGGCAGTGGGAAAATCAACCTACAATAATAATAATAATAATAATAATAATAATTAGTAGTAGTAGCAGAAGTAGTAATAGTTTGGAAACAAAACACACACAATTACATATTCTTTAGCAAGCTCATAGTACCAGAGAACAGATTCTTTAAGCTAATGTCTGTTCTAAATGGGGAAGAGAAGGGAGCTGCTAAACTATAGGAGAAAACTGGAAGCCCAGGATGCCTCGTTTTGATTATGTATGAAGAAGCTGAGCCCTCCCTCCAGTCCATCTGCCTTGGTCTAGGCCCCAGAGGGAGAGAAGAACCACTGGACCTCATCCCCTTCCCACCACCTTCCCCTCTTCCTTTTGTGTTGTCTCTTTTAGACTGTAAGCCTGAGGGCAGGGATGTGTCTAATTATAAGATTGTATGTGCAGCACTGTGTAAATTTACAGCACTATATAAATAAAAGTTAATAATAATAATAACAGTAGTAATAATAATAATAATAATAATAATAATAATAAATACAGCTGTGCTCTAGGGCACATCAGATTTTGCTTATCTATAGTTCATTGGTATGATATTTACACACACACACACAAATATATGTATCATATTCACAAAGATGGTCCTAGCTTGTTGCTGTCTCTTCCCTCACTTTTGTATATTTTAAAATATATAGCTACTTAAAAGGTATGTTACTTGCTTTTCATGGCACACAGCCTCCACTAGATTGCAAAATATATGAAAATACAGACACTGTTTCACATATACACCCATAGAGGGAGAACAGCAGCAACTAAAGATTTAATTTTTTTAAGCACCAACTGCAGGCCAAAGAAAGAGGCATCTTCAGCCTTTTTTAAGGACAAAAGTAATAAGGTGGTACGTATTCCTGGATGAGCCAATTCCAAAGATATGAAGCCATTGAATAGAAACTTCTACCCCTCGCCTCCTCCACAGTACCATCCAGACACCTGCTGAAGTTGATCTTAGTGCTTTTCAGAACAGATTTCACACGGTACAGTGGAGTGGGAGGGACAGTGCGGTGTAGTGGTTTGAGCATTAGATTAGGAATCTGGAGGCCATGCTTCAAATTCGTTTTCAGTTACGGAAACCACTGGGTGAACTTGGGCAAGTCACACTCTCTTGGGCTCAAGGAAGACAAAGGCAAGCCCTGTCTGAATAAATCTGACAGCAGTAACAGGGTAAGCGTCATGAGAGCAGCTACTGCATCCAAAACAGAAGGCGGTGGGACCAAGAGGAGGGCATCCCTTGAAGCAATGAGAGCCTGGTAGGAGAAACGTGGCCTATCAGATAGCCTACACTTCTGCAATTGGGGATTTATACCCATGTTTCTCTGAAAATATGACAGTGTCTTATATTAATTTTTGCTCCCAAAGATGCGCTCGGTCTTATTTTCAGAGGATGCCTTGTTTTTCCATGAAGAAGAATTCACATTTATTGTTGAACAAAAAAAATGAACATTTATTATATACTGTGTGTATAAATAATACAAAAACTTTGGAATTCAGTAAAACCTTTACGAGCTAGGTCTTATTTTTAGGGATGTCTTATTTTCAGGGAAACAGGATAGGGTTGGGATTCGTGACGCCTTGAGTTCCAGTGTGGTGAAGAAAGACAGTAACAGTGATAATAATGACCTACAATTATATATTGTACCTGGAAATAGATCAGTGTCATTAAGAATGAAATCTTGTGTTCCCTGTAACTGGCTCTTGGCTCTAGCCAACTTAAATTTTCTGAACACTTTTCAAAGGCAGCCCCACAGAGACGTGTTATTGTAATCTAAATGGGACGAGGCATGCGTCACTAAGGCTAAATGAGACATCTCTAAGAGTGTGTGTATGTGAAGTGTACGAATCTTAAACACTATTCGGCCATCACAGAAACCAGGACTTCCACACGCTTGCTCCGATAAAACACCAAACTGCAAACCAAAGTTTTTAGGCAAGGCCATAACGTCATCCAACAACGCAGTGACTCGAATCCCTGTTCTCTCATCTACTTTTCAGAAGGAAAGAAGTCTTGATGAGATTCAGCTCCAATTCAAATGCATTTATCCGTTTCCAGTGCGTTACGGACGGCTCGCTTTCGTCCTTACCTTTGGGCAGTCCTCCCCAGCATAGCCGGCTCTCACGGTATAGGAACCGATGTCGAAGACGAGAGCTCCCACCTCATCTGCAAAAGAGGAACGAGAAGGAGTTGTTTGGTGAAGCGGACGGTTGTATCTCGGGGCAAAGCCTCCTTCGGCAGCCTTAGCCAGGCCATGTTAGGTTGTGAATTAAGGCTGCGTCCACATTGGAGAAATAACCCGCGCTTTGACTCTTTGTCTGGCTCAAGGCTATGGAATTCTGGGAGTTGGAGTCTGTTGTGGGGCCCAGAGCTCGCTGTCTGACTCACTTGCTATGGAATTCTGGGAGTTGGAGTCTGTTGTGGGGCCCAGAGCTCGCTGTCTGACTCACTTGCTATGGAATTCTGGGAGTTGGAGTCTGTTGTGGGGCCCAGAGCTCGCTGTCTGACTCACTTGCTATGGAATTCTGGGAGTTGGAGTCTGTTGTGGGGCCCAGAGCTCGCTGTCTGACTCACTTGCTATGGAATTCTGGGAGTTGGAGTCTGTTGTGGGGCCCAGAGCTCGCTGTCTGACTCACTTGCTATGGAATTCTGGGAGTTGGAGTCTGTTGTGGGGCCCAGAGCTCGTTGTCTGACTCACTTGCTATGGAATTCTGGGAGTTGGAGTCTGTTGTGGGGCCCAGAGCTCGTTGTCTGACTCAATTGCTATGGAATTCTGGGAGTTGGAGTCTGTTGTGGGGCCCAGAGCTCGCTGTCTGACTCACTTGCTATGGAATTCTGGGAGTTGGAGTCTGTTGTGGGGCCCAGAGCTCGCTGTCTGACTCACTTGCTATGGAATTCTGGGAGTTGGAGTCTGTTGTGGGGCCCAGAGCTCGCTGTCTGACTCACTTGCTATGGAATTCTGGGAGTTGGAGTCTGTTGTGGGGCCCAGAGCTCGCTGTCTGACTCACTTGCTATGGAATTCTGGGAGTTGGAGTCTGTTGTGGGGCCCAGAGCTCGTTGTCTGACTCACTTGCTATGGAATTCTGGGAGTTGGAGTCTGTTGTGGGGCCCAGAGCTCGTTGTCTGACTCAATTGCTATGGAATTCTGGGAGTTGGAGTCTGTTGTGGGGCCCAGAGCTCGTTGTCTGACTCACTTGCTATGGAATTCTGGGAATTGGAGTCTGTTGTGGGGCCCAGAGCTCGCTGTCTGACTCACTTGCTATGGAATTCTGGGAGTTGGAGTCTGTTGTGGGGCCCAGAGCTCGTTGTCTGACTCACTTGCTATGGAATTCTGGGAGTTGGAGTCTGTTGTGGGGCCCAGAGCTCGTTGTCTGACTCAATTGCTATGGAATTCTGGGAGTTGGAGTCTGTTGTGGGGCCCAGAGCTCGTTGTCTGACTCACTTGCTATGGAATTCTGGGAATTGGAGTCTGTTGTGGGGCCCAGAGCTCGTTGTCTGACTCACTTGCTATGGAATTCTGGGAGTTGGAGTATGTTGTGGGGCCCAGAGCGGAGCTCCGCTCCGCTCTGGGCCCACAACAAACTCCAACTCCCAGAATTCCATAGCCTTGGGCCAGAAAAAGCGTTAAAGCGGTGCCAAAGCGGGTTATTTCTCCAAAAGCAGCGAACCAGGTTGAAGGGAGAAGCTGCACGCGGAGAAATTCTCCCCTTGGGCGGCCGCCTTAAAGAGACAGAGGCCCCGCCAACGCCAGAGCGGGACGGGGATACAGGGCGACGGCTCCGCTTTTTTGGCCACTCACCCCCTCCGTAGACGCCGCCGCTCATGGCTGCTACCAACTCCGCCGCCAACAAAAACCACTCGACTGTAGTGTATCTCTCTAACCGACTCGCCCTGCCTCGATGCGGCCCGCCCTCTCTCCTCTCTCGACCAATAGGAAGCAAGATGCCTTCCACGCCGGCCAATCGCGGCGGGGAGGGAATCAACACGAGCCAATCAGGAGCGAGCATCGACGAGGGCGGTTCGGGGGTGTTGTTAAGCGCGTCTTCTGCCTCCGGCTCAAGTTTGGTTGCGCTTTGGCCACGCCCAAAAGGGGGCGTGGAAATGGTTAGGGGAGGAGTTTACAGGCTAGGCGAGGGAATGATGGGATTTGTAGTTTATTGGGGCACCACACTGACAGAGAAGGCTAAATGTCTCACACAAAAACTACAGTTCCCTGCTTTTACCTCTCAAGGAATAAACACTAGGTCCCCCAGGGCAACTCTGTGGTCAACTTCTGACAGACATTGACCATAGAGTTGTTCCAGATGAGCTACAAAGGCCTAGTAGAGTATCCGCTCTAGGAATCTCTTTCAGGGCAACTTTTAGTTAAATTTGACCATAGAGTTGCACCAGGAGGACCTAGATGTTCCTAGAGAGGAGCATATTAATTGAGTCCGTGAATAATAAAATCAAATCCGCAAATATGAAGGGATGAGTGTATTATTATTATTATTATTATTATGGCTGCATCTACACTGGAGAAATAACCTGGTTTGGCCCTGCTTTCATTGCCTTGGCTCAAGGCTATGGAATTCTGGGACTTGGAGTTTGTTGTGGGTCCCAGAGCACATTCTGAAAGCAATCTGAATGCAATTAGAATTCACGTAAATTCGCTAAACTAACGAATTTATGTGAATTCGAATTGGCTCCATTTGAAATCGAGAGAAATTCCTCCTGTGTGATAAACTCTTCAGTCTCAAAGGTGCTGTACTGTATGTTCCATGTTGTATTATTATGCTATGTTGTATGATTATAATGCTATATGATTATACATATGTGTATATTATATGTCGCTTTTTAAGTATAATCTTTAATAAAACTTTTTTAAAAAGGTGCTACTCTACAACATACAGCTATTATCATCAGTGAAGGTGGGGAAAGCAGCTTTACAGCCTCCGGCCAGCAGGGGCCGCTGCGGCTTCCCTTTAACCCCCCTTTTGTTGCCGCTCTTTCCCGCGTTCCTCTATGACCCAAAGCCAGCGAAAGGGAAGTGACGTCGTCACGTAGACGCACTTCCTGTCCGTGCTGGCGACACTCCGTGCGAGAGGCGGAAGTGGCCCTTTCCTTCCAAGAGCAGCGCGATGGCGGCGGCGGCGGCGGCGGCGGCAGAGGCGGCTTCGGGGAGCGCAGTGAAGGCGGCTCCTCTCCTTTCCCTGGACCCGGAGCGGCAGCGGGAGTTCCAGGCTCAGGTGCAGCGCATGCGCAAAGCCAAGGTGAGACGACTGAAGGGAGAGAACGTTAAGACTCTTCTTCGGGGAGGTCACGTGGGAGGCGGCGCGTGGAGGAGAGAGAGAGAGAGAGAGAGAGCGAACGTTCTGTCTCCGCCCCCCGCGCCCCCTCCCCTCGCGTTGCCTTGGCAACTGCGGCCTAGCCCTCCCCAGGCGCTTTTCCCATCCCTCGCTCGATTTATGAGGACAAAACGACCAGAAACAGACTTAGGTTTATTAATCACTTCTATAAGTACACCTGGCTGAATAAAACTACGTCTGAAAGGGATCTAGGAGTCCAAGTAGACCATAAGCTGAACATGAGTCAACAGTGTGATGCGGCAGCTAAAAAAGCCAATGCAATTTTAGGCTGCATCAATAGAAGTATAGTGTCTAGATCAAGGGAAGTAATAGTGCCACTCTATTCTGCTTTGGTCAGGCCCCACCTGGAATACTGTGTCCAGTTCTGGGCACCACAATTCAAAAAGGATGTGGAGAAACTGGAGCAGGTCCAAAGGAGGGCAACTAAGATGGTGAAGGGACTGGAAACCATGCCCTATGAGGAACGCCTTAGGGAACTGGGGATGTTCAGCCTGGAGAAGAGAAGGTTAAGAGGTGATATGATAGCCCTGTTTAAATATTTGAAGGGATGTCATATTGAGGAGGGAGCAAGCTTGTTTTCTGCTGCTGCAGAGACTAGAACGCAAAACAATAGATGCAAACTGCAGGAAAAGAGATTCCACCTCAACATTAGGAGGAACTTCCTGACAGTAAGGGCTGTTCGACAGTGGAACACACTCCCTCGGAGTGTAGTGGAGTCTCCTTCCTTAGGGGTCTTTAAGCAGAGGCTGGATGGCCATCTGTCATTGGGGATGCTTTGATTGGGAGTTCCTGCATGGCAGGGGGTTGGACTGGATGGCCCTTGTGGTCTCTTCCAACTCTATGGTTCTATGATTCTATAGGTAGGACAAAGAAAGTACCCTAAATTCTAAAAGCAGTTGATTTGCTGGCATTTTTTTTTTAACAAACTCTATTTTGTAAACACAAGACTGTTCATGGCAAAGAGAACAGGCCCTAATTACCTTCCTTTTCGAGGAGTCAGTCAGTTCATTCCTGGTTACTTCCAATCCTGGTGGCCATATGTAGTTACAGACTATCCACCGGGATGGGTTTCTTTCTCCTCACAGCCCTGCAGCCTTTTCCACACGGAGATGTCTAATGCAGTCATAAAATAGATCACTACAAGTGAAAGTGTGAAAGTTTCTTTATTCTGTTATTCCATATTCTAGGAAGATAAGCAGACTCCTGGTGTCATTTATTTGGGTCATATCCCAAGAGGTCTTTATGAACCACAGCTCCAAGAATACTTTAGTCAGTTTGGGACTGTCACAAGGCTTCGCCTCTCAAGGAGTAAAAAGGTAAGACTTTCCCTTTTCCTAACTGATTTCTTAACATTTGAAGACACATGCCTTTTTGTTCTGCGTGCTTTGGTTCATAGGCTTTCTCTATTGAAAATTAATGGTGCACCAATTTTTACTTATTTCAAAGTGATATAGCACAAGTGTTAAGTATCTTTCTGCAGAATCTTATTTTAAAGAGCACAAAGAACCGGTATGGAAAATAAAAGCAGTTAAGTGGAAACTAAAAGCACTTTTAAACATTTTGTAATTCAAAACAAACCATTTGTATATAATATCCTTCCAGAAAAGGGGGTTTACTTTGTTATGTAAATGTATGCTTTTCAGATTTTATATTCATAGTTTTAACTCTTTACTAACAGACTGGAGGCAGCAAAGGTTATGCATTTGTGGAATTCGAATATGATGAAGTTGCTAAGATTGTTGCCGACACCATGAACAACTATCTGTTTGGAGAACGGATTTTGAAGTGTGAGTATATTTGAGTTTGTCAAGATGGAAGTTCAGCATTTCCATGGTACTTAATGGTTTCCATCTTAATAAAAAGTCCAGTAGATTATTTCAGAGTTTACTTTCTTGTAAAAAAAGTTGTATTGAGTAGTGTACCTTGCCACCCCATTAAAAAATGTTCAATACACTGAAAATTCTCTCCCAAATCTTCCTGTCATTTAGCTTTTTCTCCCATCCAGACCTCCACTGTATCTTCCATTGTACAATCTGTTCTTGCCAGTTTGTATTTTACTCTCAAAGACATAGATTGACACACAGAATCCCATGGCCTCATAACTTTAAATACTTTGCTGCTTTGAGCACCCTTTTAGACAGGGGGAGTAGGATGGCAACTGATTGTAGAACTGGAAACTACATTGGATTTCCCTGTCCACCACCCCAGCCCCTGTGCATAGAGTGAAAACAAGTGTCTGTTATTTGTGTTGGCACAGTAACACCATTGGATATTGGCCATAGTTTGTCACCTCTTGAAACAAGGCAGTTCTCACAAGATCTAAGTGGAAGCACATGTGGTAGCTGATGGCATCTTCAGAAACCATCCTAAGTGACTGAGAGCAGTTGAGAGGATAGGCAAATAAGAGAAGTGAGGAAGAGTATGTGGTATATTGTACAATTGTGTAAGAAATAGGCAACTAAGATGTATAAAGGAAACTGTTGTTGTGTGTCTTCAAGTTGTTTCTGACTTATGGCGACCCTAAGGTGACCCTAGCATGGGATTTTATTGACAAGATTTGTTCAAATTAAGTTTGCCTTTGCCTTTTTCTGAGGCTGAGAGAATGCAAGTTGCCCAGGGTCAGCGAGTGGGTTTCCATGGGTGAGTGGGGATTCAGACTCTGATCTCCAGAGTCCAACACCCAAACCATTATAGCACACTCGCTCAAAGAAAATTACAGTCCTTGTTTATTGAGATTCATATATTACTGAGAGGCATAACATGGAATACAGCACTGGTTCCTGCAGTAAAGACGATTTTTGAGAAAGTCAGGGTGCCAAAGGGTGCCTTTGAAAAAGATTTATCATATATAATTGGGCAAAACACAGCTAAAATGAAGATCTTTATGCTTTGGATGAACACTTAACATTTTTGTCTATAGTGTTCTGATTCATGTTTGTTTTGTGTTTACACATTATAGGTCAATTTATGCCACCTGAAAAAGTGCATGCAGAACTCTTCAAAGGCAGTGAGAAAAAATTCACTAAGACAGTCCATCCAGCAGTGAAGCGCTATAATCGAAAGAGAACAGCTGAAGAGAAAGCAAAAATGACGCGGCGGTTGTTAAAGAAGGAGAGGCAGTTGCGGAAAAGACTGGCAAAGAGGGGAATAGATTATGATTTTCCTGGTTTTGTAAGTAATTGTCTTTTGGGGGGTAATAATAAGGAAAAGAGGAAGAAGAATACAAATGTGTGACTAATTTTAACTAAAAGTTAAAATATTTAGTTAAAATATTAACTAAAACTATATAAACATTGAACATTTGGAGTCTCAGGGACATTTCATATATGACCAGGAGACTAAGTAAGCAATGTTACCAAGTGTACACTCAACAGAGATATAAAACCAATATCAACTTCCTGATAATAATATAATTTATTATCTATTTAATGCATATACATTTGGAAAGCTGATTTTTGCTTTTATTCTTTACATCTTTACAATGTACCTGTACATTGAAAACAATTTAAGTCAGATTTTTAAACTACTTGCCTCGGGTCCCATAGTGAATAATTGTAACCAAGTTAGCAGATATAAAAGCTTTTGTAAAATTAGATTGTGTTGGTTCTCCTTTTCTATTAGATTTTCTTCAAAAAGCTAGAATGTGTGCAGAAAGTTGGTTGAATAACTTTTGAACCTGCTTACCTGGCTATAAATCTCTCATTTAATGTGTAGCCTTATCACATGTCAAATGCTAACTAATTCAAGTTGAAATTGAATTTTGTAAATATTTACTGTTTAATAATAGTATTCTGTTTTTCACATTACAGTCATCCCTTCATATCCATATCATATTCAATTATTTTATCCACAGATTCAACCATTCATGGCTTGAAAACATTTGAAAAAATATAAATTCCAAAAACAAACCTTGATTTTGCCATTTTATATAAGGGATGCCATTTTACTATTCCATTGTAGTTAATGGGACTTCAGTATTTTAGTATCCATGGAGGTCCTGGAACCAAACCCCAGCAGATACCAAGGGCCAACTGTACCTTACTTTTATTTTAATAAGGACCTCTTTTGAGTATTTATCTACAATTTTTGAGACAAATTTGGAATGTTAACTACTTTATGGAGTGTTATGTACTTTTAAACCACAATAGGGTTTTTTTTTTCAATTGTAAAGGCAGGTTAGAATAAAAATGTAGTTGATGAGGATTTTTCCCCCATAGGCTGCTGAGATTTCTCTGACAAAGAAAAAGAAGATTTCTGAATTAGATTCCAGTTTGAACACATCAGTGAAGAGTGAGGTAAGATATTACTGCTGATTTACTCTAAATGTATTAGTAAAAAAGAGTTTAGGTTTTGAATCCCTCTAACTCTGTTGTTGTTTGCCTATAGGGCAGTGAAAGCCAGTTACTTTAAATGTGGTGAAGAGGCTTTATAAACATAAAATTATACAAACTGATGAATATTTCCCTGAATCATGGTATCATAGAGTTGGAAAAGGCCCTCATGGTCCATCAAATCCAACCTCCTGCTCAGTGCAGGATTTTCTACTAGACTAGCCCCAACAGGTAACTCTCCATCCTCTCTTTGAAGATGTCCAGAGAAAGAGACCCCACCACATCTGTGGGCAATTGGTTACATTGCCAAAATGCACTTACTTCAAGAAGTTCCTTCCAGTGTTCAATTGAAATCTAACCTCCAGTGACTTAAAGCCATTAGACCTAGTTCTACCCTTTGGTCGGCAGAGAACAAACCTGCACCCACCCATCTGTGACAGCCCTTGAGGTATTAAAAGAATGGAATGGCAAGCCTTCAAGAAATGGAAGTTTTGCAAAGCTTCTGTGCCTTCCCTATATGTTCTGTCACAATTAGGCTAAGTTAGGCTAACCTTAACGCCATGCTTTGTTTTCTTATTGCACTTATTCCCTTATGGCATTTATTGCTTTTGCTGTGTCATTTCCAGGCTGGAGGATGTTTTAATGTAGACACACGGATGATAGTGATAAAAGCTGCAATGCTGAGTTCAGTTAAAATATTAGTAATTTTCATGGTTGTGGCCAGAAAGCAAGGGAGACAGGTTATGAAACATAATTAGAAGTTTTTTCTCCCAGCAGTAGCCAAATCAATTTTCTTGTTAGAAATTACTTCAACTTCCTGAAAAATCATACATTTTAATAATTAGCATAGTGGTGATTCTAGATCATTTAGTCATATCCTTCTCTGTCCTGTCCAGGATCCTACACCAGTGTGTACGCCAACATTTCTTGAACGCCGAAAATCTCAACCAGAAGATAGTGAAGACAAAGAAATAACTTTAAAACTGCCACCTGCAAGTATAAAGACTGATGCACAGAAAATGAAAGCAAGAACATTACAGAAAAAGGCAATTGGGAAAAAAAGGAAATGTAAAACATAATTACATCTTAACCAAAGGACACTTTAAGTACATGTAGAATTTCCCAACGTCCCAATTTGATAAAGAACCTTCTTCTATAGCAGGAATAATTTTTTATGTTGCTAGTTTGGAGCAATTTATGTCCACAGAAAAAGGTATATTTTCCCTGCCTCCATCTTTTTATCCCAAAGGGTACAATCACTATAAAAACAGGTTGCCACAGATGTATACAGAAACATGTTCCATAATGTGCAAAACCAGGATATTGGTGAAATCTTTGCCTTCTGTTTAATTCAGATAAAAAATAAATTTCAAATCAAAAGTCATGAGCTCAATTGATGTGTTAATTATTGAATAAAAGAGTGACCAGCTGTTTTGACAAGTAGGCAGCAAGTGATATTCAAAGTCACTTTTGTGTACATTTCATTACATTGGCAGTTCTGTTCCTTGGACCACTTTTGTCTTTAGTCCATTTGGTGATCAACCTTTGCTGTCTGCCACCAAATCACCTTTGACTTATGAATGTGAGACCTCCATGTGACATCAGCAGCCCTGCTCAAGTCTTGTAATAGCTTCCTAAATTGAATCACTCCGGCTGTAATACGGTCTTCCTACTGTCTTCCACTTTAATGAATGTTAAAGTATTTTCAAGTACCTTATGATGTGCCCAAAATATGACACCTTCTTTGTAGTCAATTTTAGCTAAATGACTAAATTGAGCAAGCTATAGACTTTCAGATTTGATTGATTGATTGATTGATTGATTGAAGTAATGTCTGTCCATCCTTGGTAGCAAACCCAATAGTGGGGTTTGAGATCTGTTGAGACCAATAATATTTGGAGGGCCCCAAATTGCCCACTCCAGTACCACCTATTAATCTGGTGAACAAGAAGCAGTGAAGCACCAAAAAGATGGGAGTTCAGGACTGACATTTGGGCTATCCAGCTGTGTCATAAAACTACTTCCTGTACCACATTTGGTGTACCTCTGCCATGGTTTAGCATATGGAATTTCCATATTACTGGTCTTTTATCAATTGTACTAACTTTGACATACAAAGCCCTAAACAGGCTAAGACTAGCTATTAAAAAGGCCACTTTTTTCAAGCTCCATTGTGCCTTGGTTCCAACAGTTGATGAAAGGCCCTCCCTTCTTCCTACTGCTGCAACTGTGGCCTCTAGATGGAATGAATAACAGAGAGACACATCCATCTTGCCTATGGCCAGCAATTTATAAAAGGCCTTCTCTCCATCCCAAATGCCACAGCTGTATACCTGCCCTTGGAGGGAGAGAACAGCACCCAGCATCTACTGGACTGAAAGTCTTCGCCACTGCCATCCCCCTTCCCTTTTGTGTTGTATTTTTTAAACAAAAAAACAAAACAAACAGCTTTATTTATATACTGCTTCATACCCTTGAGTGTCTAAGCGGTTTACAATTGTAAGCTATTTGCCCCCCAACAATCTGGGTACTCATTTTAGCGACCTCGGAAGGATGCAAGCCTGAGTCGAGCTTCAGCCCTTTGCTGGTCTTGAACTCGCCACCTTATGGTTTTGAGTGAGCGGCTGCAGTACAGGCATTTAACCACTGCGCCACTAGGGCTGTTAGTCTTAGTCTTAAGCTGTAAGATTTAAATGTAATGACAGGAAACTCAAATTAACTATTGTAAACCACTATTGTAGACCAGGGTTTGAATCCTGGCTATGCCAAGTAAATCAGCTGGGTAACTCTGGGCAAGTCACACTCTCTTAGCCTCAGAGAATGGCAATAGCAAACTACAGTGGTCCCCCGGTTTACGAAACCCCCGGGGAACGAAATCCCCGGGACCCGAAACCGCTGGGACCAAAAAACATCCCCCGGGATCCAAAGGATCCCCCGGGATGCGAATGAGAAAAACCGTGCAGCCCTTTTAAATCGGCCGCGCGGTCCAGCAGAAATAGCGGTCCCCTGGGAAACGAAGATTTCCGGGTTACGAAAGGTAATCCGGAACGGATTACCTTCGTAACCCGGGGGACCACTGTACTTCTGAAGAAACTTTACCAGAAAACCCTATGATAGGGTTGGCATAAATCAGAAACAACTTGAAGGCATACAACAACAATAACAAAATACCATTTATGCTGATGGTGCTATATAAATTAATAGACCTCGTCTGGAATTTGAGATCCTCAATGGGGGCTTTGTTGCATCTGCCAACACCCTGAGAGATTACCTTGGTGAGCAAGTACATGAGGCACTGTGTTTTCAGTAGCATGATTGCAATTCTGGAATTCCCCAAGGGATGTCAGGCTGGCTCCATTACTTTTGAGCCAAGACCATTTTATGATCTTTAGTCCTTAAAACCAGGATTGGCTTTTGAGAATGTTTAAATGGTTGCATGTGTTTTAACCCTTATTTTAAAAAACTGTTACAGTTTGTCTTTAAAAATGTTTTTTTATCTATTATAGGCCAAAAGGCAATAAACAATCCTTTATTGAAGATAAATAAAAACTAGTAAGGGGACAGGGTGGGAGAAAGCCCATTATCCAAAAAGGAAATGGAATTGTTCATTCTTCTTTGTTGCCAAAATAGTAATAACGTTGTTATTCCATCCCTATTGAGATAATTCTAGTAACATTATATAGACATGAAGAAAGGCAATGATCTCTTATATTTATTGCATTTGTTGCCTTTGAGAAAACCGCTCTTTGTATCTAAAAAGGGATTGCAAGAAAGTAGCACCAAATTTGAAATTATTTCATATGTGCTTGCTGAGTTCATTATGCTGTATAGTGATGAAACCCTTTATCCAAAAATTCATGTATATGGTTTTCCTTTTCTCACTTTCCCCCCATGTCATTCACATCACTGTATCAGACTTTCAATTAATTTGTATGTTTTTTAAAATTTCTTCATCTTCTCGTAATACATTGAACTTAATCATGACATAACAGGATTTTCAAGTAAGGCCATGAAATAGGTGCAATCATATGAGAAAGTAAGAGCTTGAATAAATAAGCAAATCAAAATTCATAGTCTCTGTCCTTAACGTGGTTCTGCAAAACTTGGTGAGGATTTATTTATGTTTCAATTAAAGATGCCTGACACTAGAGGGCAGATGTCTCAATACTTTAGAAACTTGTTTTCTTCATTCATTAAAGAAAAATGCATGTGTGCTCAAGATTTAAGCAGCAATAGATTTAAGGGGAAAAAAGAAATTGCAGTTCTAGGTGATAGAAAAAGAAGGAAAAACTATTTCTAAATAATATAATTTAGGTTGCAGTCCCAAGAGTAAATAATGGAAACTACTTATGTTAAACACATTCAATATTAACCCTTTCCCTATATTCTTAGAAACATTATACTGTAAAAGCAGTTTATTTTACTGTTTTTACTTTCCCCAAAGCTCTTTTTTGAAATACCCTTTGAGCTATAATTTTCAGGCCACCAAGGGGGTTAAATGTGTAGTTGTGCCCTGTGTGTTAAAACAAAATTTCCCCCTTTTGCTAAAAAAAAAAGTTTGCAATCCTACAAGTCTCGCTATCCCCAAATCATCCTCGTTATATGCATAAGATTTGAGGTACATAATCATAGTTATTTTAACACTCTGATGGTCTCTTAGATTATATGAAGGATATGCCTGATCAACCAGCACAGACAAGGTATTTTTATTGCTGGCTCTTATGTGAAGATGAAGACAAAACCTTGGGCAGTCAGTTATTTGTTTAAAGTTGTTTCTACTATGCAGAGAAGAATGCATCAAATGTACATGAAGATGCTTGGATCCCACGAACAGGCTCACAAGAATATCAAAATGGTTAGATTACTTCCCAAATAGAAACTGAAGCTTTGGTAAGTATGTTGTTAAAAGTGCTCTGACATTTAAAAACTGAAAACATTTGCATTTCTGCTTAAAGCTTGAGACTGTTAACTTCTGTCTCATGAAAATAGTAGGTAGAGCCTGTTTTGTGATGGAAGGAGGAGTACGAATTTTGCTTTAAGTTGTGGAAGGGAGATTTGCAAGAATAGTTAACTATGAAACTGAAGATACCTGTGACAGAACAATTAGACATTGGTGTTCCATTGCCACAAACTCGTGTATGTATGTGTTTATATGCCTTCAAGTCACCTGTTGATTTATGGCAGCACCATGAATTTTATAGGGCTTAGGAAAGGAATACACAGAGGAGGGTTGCCATTGCCTTTGTCTGAAATATAGTCTACAGCCCTAGTATCTGTTGGCAGTGCCCCATCCGAGCACTAACCAGGCCTGACCCTGCTTACCTTCCAAGATCAGATGAGATTTGTGCCTTACCACTCTTCAAATTAAGAAACAAAATCTCATGAGTTTTTTCATTACAAAATTTACATAAAATTGGTCTACAGAATATATTACATTACATGGACACAAGTAAACTATGGCCTGAAACAGACGGGCAGGAAGAGGCACCCTTGCACCATGATTAGAGTTAGGGAGCGTGCAGCATTTGCACGCTCCCAAACACTAACACGTAATGGCGCCTACATCATTATGTAACACTGTTTAGACGGCGTATGTAATGGCGCCGCAGCAACTGCAAAGCTCCTAGACGTAGCTGCGCAGTTGTGGTGGAGTAAAGGCACCCAATGGCGCCTTTTCTGTGTATTGCATTGCAACTGCGGCACTAAAAAGGAGTGGGGTTTCCCCATTCCTTTTTTGCTGTGCAGTTTTGCCGCAGTGTCTAGCTGCTGCGGCGAAGTTCTGCAGCAAAAAATGGTGACAACAGACCACCCTTTTTGGGCAGTCTGTACCACCCCTAAGTGTCCAAATTTAAGCCATTTGCTATTTACAGTTTGCTTTCTGGCGGTGGGGGGGGGGGGAAGTCTTAGGTCACAAAATTGTTGTTGCTGTTGTGTGCCTTTAAATCATTTCCAACTTACAGCAAATCTAAGGCAGACGTTCTTGACAGGATTTCCTTGGGGGGTGCCATTGCCTTCCTTTGAGGCTGAGCAAGTATGACTTGCCCGAGGTCACCTCACCCAGTAGATTTCCATGGCCTAGCAGTGATTCTAAGTCCAGTTCCCAAACTACTACACCACATTAGCTCTTCAAGACATAAGAAATCTCTGTAGTGTGGTGCTTATTTTGTCTATGCCAATGTCTAATGCATTGGGATAAAGAAACCCCAGCAATCACTGATTTACCTAGAAGCTGGTTTAACTTTTTTTTTTTCTTTGAAAAATACTGATCCAGGGATACAAGTGCTACCCTTTTTCTAAAAATGGTGCACATGAATATGCTATGAGATGCTTTACTAGCCTGAAATATGATAATTTCTTTTGGAATACAAAAACATTCAAACAAATATTTCTATTTTTTTAAAAAAAAGAATTGGATCTAAAGCCACACACAACTGCAAATTCTGAGACTGTCCTGTACAAACTCTAGATTGAGTAAGTGATGGCAATAGGATACTTGTTCAGGACTATATCTTTAGACCTTTTGCTGCCCAAAGTAAAGGACAAGATGATGCCTCCTTCCCTCTGCATTTGATGTACAAAAGCCAACCAGACAGACAATTGAATCTTAAACTTCAACATGTTGGTGCTTTGTCTAATGGTAGACCTGGCCTTGTGAATGACATTTGAATAATCCTGTTTGTTAGGCTGCTTGAATGGATTCATCTGGAAATGCACTTTCTCCTACAAAATAATTGCAATTCTTTGCCCTGCCCCTTCATTTTGTTGGAAAAAAATCACCTCTTGGATTGAACTTCAGTCACTTAGTGAACTCACCAATTTAGCCGAAATTGGCTCGAATAGCTAAGGGTTGCAGCTTAAAGTGGCTCACAGGCTTTTAGCACAGGAATTAACATTGGACGCTGATGCACAGAGCTAACACACAAGGGCCTTTATTTCATTTCTCAGCAAAGATTTAATAGCTGAAGAAGTGATGTCATGAGACCTCGTTTCATCAAAGACTCAATTTATGCCTTAAAAATATACTATAGTGTCTCATTTAGCCCAGTGTGGTTATCAATAATTAAAACAATGCAATACTTCTCAAATAGCACAGCTGGCTCAAATCAATTAAACGGTACATTATATACTTGCTCTCACTTTGTTTTCATGCAGAAAGAATAATTTACGATTTTTTCCCATTGGTTTTCACTGGCATATTAGCATAGTCATAGACTGCATGTTGTATGTCATCTATCAATGTGACAGTGGCAATCCATTTAAACAATGATGGTGGTGCTGGTAGTGATTTTGTTCCTAACTATTGTCAAGTCAGCTTTGTCTAATGGGGAGCCTATGAATGAGAGCCCTTCAAGTCACCATATCGTCAACAGCCCTGCACAGGTCTTGCAGATTCAGGGAGGTGCCTTCCTGGATTAAGTCTATCCACTTATAATGCAGTCTTCCTCTTTTCCTACTGCTTCTGCCTTACCAAGCATTATTGTCTTTTCTAGTGATTCATGTCTTCTCATGATGTGTGTATGACAGTCTCAGATTAGTCATATAGGTTTCTGGGAAGAGTCCAGGTTTAATTTGCTCTAGGGACCCATTTATTTGTCTTTTTAGCAGTCCATAGTATATGTAGAACTCCTCCAGCAGCACATTTCAAATAAGTTGATTTTCTTCCTACAATGGCATGGACAATCCTAACTTTAATATTTATTTATATATCTTTACACTTCAGAATCTTCTTTAGTTCCTTCATAGCTGCCCTTCCACATCCATTTCTAGACTGCAGTCTCCATTTTGATTAATAAATAGCCAAGGTATGGAAAATCTTGAACTATTTCATTGTCTTCTACTGTAAGGTTATGCAAATCATCTGTGGTCATTGTTTTTGTTAATGTTCAACTGTAAGCTTGCCTTTGCACTTTCTTCCTTGATTTTCTTCAGTACACATTGAAGTGTTTCCTTTTTACTGCTAATAATATGGTTTCATCTGCATAATTTAAATTGTTGACGCTCCTTTCTCTAATTTTCACATCTCCTTCCTCCAAGTCTAATCTTGCTTTACATATAATAAGTTCAGTGTACAAGTTAAACAGATAGGGTAATAAACAAAACAAAACAAACAAACAAACAAACAAACAGCTTCATTTATATACCGCTTCATACCCTTAATGAGTGTCTAAGCGGTTTACAATTGTAAGCTATTTGCCCCCCAACAATCTGGGTACTCATTTTAGCGACCTCGGAAGGATGCAAGCCTGAGTCGAGCTTCAGCCCTTTGCTGGTTTGTGATTGGTTCCTAGTCATTTATTTCTCCCAAGTATTCTGAATGCAGTTCCCACTTCAGTTTCTAAAACAATTATAGACCTATCTCTCTGCTTAACAATGATTACAAAATTTTTGCAAACATCTTGTCAAAAAGATTAAAGAAATGTTTGTTGGAATTGATTGGAGAAGACCAAAGAGGTTTTCTACCGGGTAGATACACTAGAGACAATATCAGGACGATAGTGGACACCTTGGAATATTATGAGAAACATAATGAAAAAGAACTAAGTTTACTTTTTATAGACTTTGAAAAAGCATTTGATTCGGTTAATTGGGAGACGCTATTTGAAATTTTACAAAAAATCGAGGTGGGACCAAATTTTCTTAATTGGATGTCAAAAATATATAAAAACCAAAAAGCCCAAGTTAGAATAAATGGGGAAAAATCAGATCCTGTTCAAATACAAAGAGGAACACGCCAAGGTTGTCCACTGTCTCCGCTATTGTTTCTTTTAGTCATCGAACTTTTGATAATAAATATTAATATGTAGCCATCAATACGAGGACTGAGGACTAAAAGTTCCAACAATAAAATAAGAGCATATGCAGATGATGTTGTCATCATTGTCGAGAACCCAATGGCAAGTGCAGCAAAAATTTCGGAAATATTGGAGAAATTTAGTGAAATATCAGGCTGCTCCATTAATAAAAAGAAATCTAATATCATGACAAAGAATTTGGAAAAAAAGAAAGAATTGGACTTAAGTAAACTATTAGGAATGAATATAACAAGTAAAATAAAATACCTTGGCATTATTATTACCAAAAAATCTACAGAGTTATTTGAGAATAATTATAAAAAAGTTTGGAAAGAAATAAAAAAAGATCTAATATATTGGAATAAATTGAATATCTCACTACTAGGAAGAATTTCGACTATTAAAATGACTGTTTTACCTAAATTACTCTTTCTTTTTCAATCAATTCCAATTTTACGTACAGAGAAGATCTTCACGGAGTGGAACAAAGATATTACAAATTTTATCTGGAGGGGAAGGAAACCGAGAATTAAGTTCAAATATCTCCAAGACTCAAGTGATAGAGGAGGATTACGTCTACCAAATTTGAAACTCTATTATGAAGCCTGTGGATTATTATGGATAGAAGAATGGGTGGACCTATCTAATAAAACTCTGTTGGAAATTGAGGGTGAGGATTTAAACATGGGATGGCATGCGTATTTAATTTATGGTAATCCCAACCACAATAAATCCTTTAGAAATCATTGCCTTAGATACTCCCTGTTTAGAGTTTGGAACAAATACAGGAATATCATACTCCCTAAGATTCACGGTTGGGTATCTCCCCATGAGGCATTTCATAAGAAGGAAATACATGACGGAAAGGGCTGGATTAGATACAATGATTTATGGGAAATCAATAATGGGACAATTTGTATGAAATCTAGAGAAAGGATGAAGAACGAAGGGTGGAATTTGAATTGGTTCGCATATAGACAACTTACTGAAAGATTTAAAATAGACAAAAAATTATTTGACTTTGACTTGGATATAAAAAATTCTACATTAGGGAAAATCATGACAACGGAGAAAGAGAAATTGATAGGGAAGATCTATGGAGCACTTCTAGAGCTGGAAACGGAATCTGAAATTGTCAAAGAACAAATGATCAAATGGGCAAGATGCTTTGGACACCCAATTGAACTCTCACAGTGGGAAAAAATATGGACAAATGTTAGAAAGTGGACAGTCTCCCAAAATATTAGGGAAAATTTTTACAAAATGTTTTATTTTTGGTATCTCTCCCCGTACAAACTGGCGAAGATTTACAAAACAAAGAAAGAATTTTGTTGGAAATGCAATAAGGCCAAAGGTACTTTTTACCACTGTTGGTGGGAGTGTAAAAAGGCAAAAATCTACTGGAAGATGGTATGTGACTTAATTAATAGGATTATGGGCATGAATTTAACTATGAGACTGGAGCTGTTTCTATTGGGATTAATGGACAATGAGGTAAAAAAGAATGAAGAGAGAATCATTTTTTATATGATCTCATTGGCCAGAATATGTTATGCGCAGAATTGGAAAAAAGAACACCCACCGTCAAAAGGAGATTGGCTATTGAAACTATATGATGGTATGAGCATGGATATTCTGACATATGGTTTAAGGAACGAGACAGATACGAAAATGTTAGAACAGTGCATTAAAGTAATAAATTTTTTTGAGACAGAATGGGGTAAAAATGTAGTGATGAACTTAAATTTAGGAAAATCCCTTGCTCTCCTCCTATAGGGGAGGTTTCGAGAAAATAGATTCAGTGGTTATTAGAATTTAAAGAAATGAAGAGCTTGTTAATGATTACCTCTGTTTATTTATTTTAGTGGATATTTTTCAATTAACGTTAAAATAGACTGGGACTAAAATATGAATTTAGAGTAAATCACATAGCCATTTTTCAACCAATATGCTACTCAGTTGGTAGGGAGGAAGTCAGGGTGTTTGATGGTATGAAAGATGGGAGAATGGGCAAATAGTTAGAGAGGTAAAGTGAGATGCAGTGGTAGGTGTTAGAGGTATATCGAATGAGGATTGTTGGTAGAATGAATATGTACAGATGGAGATATTAGTATAAAGTGATTTTTGTGTTGGTTTGTTTGTTTTTTACTTGTTTGGATGTTTTTGCTTTTATGTTGTATTGTTTGTGTTTAATAAATAAAAATTTAAAAATAAATAAATAAATAAAACTGTGAGTTTATCTTCAAATGGTTCTTCCTCTAATGAATCTATATTATTTCCATCATCTTTTTATTTCTACTTGTCATGTATCATGTTCTTCTGCTGGTCGTATAACATCCGCATGCTTGGTTTAACTTTCCATTTGATTTCTCGGATCTTGTGGAAGAGGTCTCTCTTTTGTTCCCACCTTCTGTTTCTCTGCATTGATTATTGTTCCTGCTTAAAGTGTTCCTGCTTAAATGGATGTTCCTGCTTAAAGAGCTCAATCTGTCATCCATTGGGGCTTCTCTTTCCTTTTGGCTGCAGATAATGTCTTTTTGTATTTCTCGCTGACAATGTTCCTGACTTCAGTCCACACTTCTTCTGGCTCCCAGTCAATTAGACTTAAAGGTGTAAATCTATTTTTTATATTATCTTTAAATTGTACAGTGATGTCATTTAGGTTTTATTTTGGCACAGTGGGTGATTTAGTGTTGACTTTAGTTTTACTCTAATTTTTGATATTAGTAGTTCATGATCTGTGCCTCAATCTGCTCCTGGTTGTCATGAATAGTGGAACCAAACTTAAAGAGCCAGGACATCATAATAGTGTAAATTAACTAATGCTTTATTGTGGAATCCAAGATAGTGGTTTGTCACTGACAAAGAATTGTCCCCAAATCAACCAACTTTTAAGGATTTTCTCTCAAACTGGTCACCTCCCAAAATTCAGTCACTCGCTCTCCTGCTTCATTTCTTTCCCACAATTTTTTATTCTGATGTTTCCTACTTTTGCATTCCAATCACCTAGGATTAACAAGAAGTCCTGTTTTGGTGTTTGATCAATTTCCTCCTGGACCCCAGCAGTTTCTTCTCCTTCTGCCTCTATAGTTGGAGCATAAACGTGGATTCACATTGTATTGATGGTTTTACCTGACGTTTTATTTATATTAATGTTTATTTTGACTCCTTTTGCTACATCTCTCCTCACTGTTAATGCCACCCCATTTCTTCTTACAGTGGTCCCCCGGGTTACAAAAGTAATCCGTTCCGGGATTACTTTCGTAACCCGGAAGTGTTCGTAACCCGGGGGACCGCTTTTTTTGGTGCACAGCGCACCCGAGTGCGCTGTTTTAAAGGGCCCAGGTTGCTTTTTTCTTTTGCAACCCGGGGATTTTTTCGGATCCCGGGGGCTTTTTTTCGGCCCCGGCCGTTTCGGGTCCCGGGGATTTCGTTCCCCGGGGGCTTCGTATCCCGGGGGACCACTGTAGTTGTTTACTTCCTCAATAAAACACTGTGTAATTATCTAACTCAAAATGTTCCATGACTGTTCACTTCCACTCATTCACCCCAACTATTGCAATGTTTATACATTTCATTTCTTCTTTACTATGCCTAGCTTCCCCAATTCATGCTTCTCGCATTCCAGGTCCCTATAATATGTGTTTTGCAACTTCGGACTTTCCTTTCACCTCTGAGCATGTCAACAGCTGAACATTCTTTTGGCTTGAGTCTAGCTGTATCAATAGCCACAGTGCTACTCATAGTTGTCCTCTCTTAGTTGTACTCTGGTAGCTTTTTAAGTGCTTCCTGACCTGGGAGTGTCATCTTCTGGCACTGTCTCTTGTTTCATTTTGAACTTTATCATAGGGTTTTTGTGATAAAAGACTTTCAAAAGTTGTTTACTGTGCCTTCTGCGCATTACTAACAAGTGTTATGGCTATAGCTATGGAGATCCAGTGTGGCATAGTGATTGGAGTGTTGGACTATGACTCTGAAGACCAGAGTTTGATTCCCAGCTCAGCCATGAAACCCACTGGATGATCTTGCACAAGTCACAGTCTCTCAGCCTCAGGGGAAGGAAATGGCAAACCTCCTCTGAACAAATGTTACCAAGAAAATCCCATGATAGGTCACCTTGGGTCACTATAAATTGGAAATGACTTGAAGTCTCACAACAACAACAACAACAACGGTGCCACTGCCATTGTCTCTGAGAGATACTCTACCAGTAATCTCTCACAAACATACAGACACACACAGACACTGCTGCTGCTGCCTAGTAGCTGTTTGGAACATTTAGTCTGGCTCCTCAGCAAAAGCCTATGTGACCTGGGAGACCCTACCAGCAGCCCATCTGCCAGCAGCATAGCCTCTTGTCTTGCAGGAGCACACAATCCCACCGCAATGGAAAGGTAGTGCCGTTGGCAGAGTGCTAGTGATTGGCTTCATTTATATTTTTTTATTTATATTTTTAGATTGTAAGCCTGAGGGGAGGGAAATGTCTAATTTAACCATTTGTAAACTGCTCTGATAGCCTTTTGGCTGAAGAGCAGGGTATAAATATATTATTATTATTATTATTATTATTATTATTATTATTTCCCTTCTTCCCCACAACCAGGACATGAGGCAGCTAATAAAACAAGTAAAATACAGTTTTAAAAAAATACCCCAAAAAATCAACAATGAATTATGAAGCTGTTAGCAACACTACACAGATTGAACCTATAACTGAAAGTGTTAAAATGGTTCCTTCTTTATTTTGCTGAAGTGCAACATGGCTATGGCTCTATTTTAAGAACTGTGAAAGTGAAGGGGCTCGCTAAACATTCTGTCTGTGGTGCTTAATTAGGACTGTCAAAACGAGGAGAGGGTGCAAATACCTAACAGACCACAATTCGTGATTGAATTTATGGCTATATTTGACTTGACTGGTCATGTGCCAAGTCAAATGGATGAGAATTTCATTGCAGTTGGTTCATATTGGGGGGGGGGGGGGGCGGAATGTGATATAAAAACTGAATGTGGGACGAGCAAAACTTTCAGATTCGTTAATCCAGTCAGGGGCTTTGAGTTCATGGCTCTTAAAATCTTTGGTTTGAAACCCTGTGTGTTCATCTGTGTTAGTGCTGAATTAGGATTGCTGCTTCTTTTCTCAAGAGGGCCGGTGTGGTCTTGTGGTTTGAGTATTGGATTAGGGCACTGGGAGACCAGGGCTTAAATCTCCACTCAGCCACGGAAACCCACTGAGTAACCTTGGGCAAGTCACACTCTCTGAACCTGAGAGGATGGCAAAGGCAACTACGCCCCCCCCCCCCCCCGCGAAACAAATCTTGCATGCACACACACAAACCCACAATAAGTTCATCTTAGAGTTGCCATATAACTTGAAGGCATGCAACAATAATTTCATTTCTCTGACAGCCTTCTCATCTTTAACACCTAGAGACTAAATAGATAAAATATAGTCCAGTCCCTGTTAGAAATACTTGTGCCTATTGAATTTGGCCACTTCAAATGGCTGCTTCAAATATTTTTTGTTTTGAAGAATTTACTTTTTGCAAAATTCATGTCTTCGTGCTGGGGACAGAAATAATTTGAGGTCTGAAACCCTGAAATGTTTCACTTTTGCTCATAAGAGAGTTTTCTCCATCTTTAGTCATAAACTGTGCAGCTTTAATTTATTTTCCTACTTGACTCTCCTCCTTTGCCCAGTTGGATAGAGAAATAATATTTACAGAATAATAAAAGTTTGAAGGGAGCTTTTGGTTTTTTAAAAAATATGTATATTGCAAGACTCAGCTCTATGATGTTTGCTCGGTTCTGTTTGGGTAATGGTTTTGCAAGGAGAGTGAAAGTGCTTACATTATTAACTGAAATCGATAGAGTCCATTTTGCTGCAATTAAATCTTTGATGGCCTTTTCCCACCTTGCTTTTGAGCAATAACAAGACCGTTAGGTTTTATTAGGAGAGTTCATTATTTGCCTCTGCATACTTGGAGAAATTAAAGGTCCCTCGCACTCATTTCAACCCATGTAGTGTTGCAGAAGAGCACAGGTTCTTAGCGTTATCTATAATTCATGGTGCTTTCTCCTGCTTTCTTGACGTCAATTGCTGTCGTGGCTGTTACTGGGGAAATAGCAAATCATCTCTAATGAGCAGCCATATTGCACAGAGATGGCAGAGGGATTTTCCTGTCTTGCAGCATGTAGGACAAGAAGGGGCATGTTTTGTGTGGAGTTTGGCATCATTTCCCCCCCCCCCCCAAATTCTTACAATACGGAGCATCTTAGCATGTTTTAGAGTCACGTTTCAATCATCAAATACTAGTTTGAGGAGACCCTGTTCCATCAAAAATATAAGCACCATTGTATTCACTTGACACTGATAGGGTTGCTAGAGTGAAAACTGGAGAGGGCTGCTGTACCTTTAATGGTGGCATGGAAGAGGGAATTTCAGAGGTCATTGCTTGTTACTTGACTGTGTGACAAACATCTCCAGGTGTATTTCCCTCTCCTACACAACCATTAAAGGTACAGGAGACCTTTCCAGTTTTTACTCTGGCAATCCTATCTGGCAATTGGAGACTACCATAATTAGGGTGGAGATAGACTTAATATGATTATGGGATTTAGGGGATTTGGCTAAATTACCTCTTTAGATCCCGCCCAACTCTTTCTGTAACAAGCAGTGCCAAACTATGTCACTCTGGTTGAACACAGCTTGCAAAATCCCCTTTTGCTAAGGAGATCAACGGTGATAGCTCCCTTTGTGGGATGAGAAAGCTTCAGCCCTAAAATCCCGGTTGGCTCTTCCCAGTAGGCCAAGTAGTAAAAGGGATTATGTTATAGTCCAAAACATATGTTAGGCCAAAGGTTAGGAACATACAAAGTTCCTATACAGTCAACCCACCATATCCATGGATTTATTTATTTTTTATCCACAAATTCAGTCATCACATCCACAGCTTGAAAATATTCCAAAAAGATTTAAATTCCAAAAAGGAAACCTTGATTTCAGCATTTTATATAAGGCACACCATTTTACTATGCCACTGCATTTAATGGGATTCAAGCACCCACAGATTTTGGTATCCATGCAGGGTCTTGGAATCAAACCCCAGCAGATACTAAGGGCCCATTGCACTGAGTCAAACCACTGATCTATTTAACTCAGTATTATCAGCATTCAGTGGCATCTAAGATTTCAGGCAGTCTTCTTTGTAGTCATGTCTGGAGAGGCCAGGGACTTGAGACTGAGCTTTTGGATGTAAAACACTTGTTAGTGAACTCTGAAACCTCCCAAAGGACTGATTTAAACAGGAACATGCAGAAAGCTGCTTTATACCAAGATGAACCATTGTTTCACCTAATTCAGTGTTATCTGCATTAGTGGGCAGCAGCTCTACAGGTTGGCTTACACACTACACAATTATAGCATTTTCATACCACTTTAAGCATACCTTCCAACTGTCCTGATTTGCAAGAACAGTGCCAATGAATCAGGAAACCCACTGGGTGACCTTTGGCAGGTCACATACTCTCAGCCTCAAGGAAAGGCAAAGGCAAACCTCTGGACAAATTTTGCCAAGAGAATGCCTCAGAGTCACCATAAGTCAGAAATTACCTGAAGGTGCACAACAACAATGCATGTATGCACATGCATGTAGTTATGCAAATACATCCTTTTAATGACAAGAGAATTTAGTTCTCCAATGTTCTATCCTTTTCTTTCTCAATCTAAGCATTTTTAAGTATCTCCTTTGTGCCTATGTGGGTAGCAAAATCATGAAAATAGGTTTTCCTGTTAAAACACACACACAGTAATTTCAATAACTGTCAGATCATGTTGATATCATGATTATTGCAAATGCATATACCAAGTAAGCCCCAAATTCATGTTAAGTATTCAGGTACTTACACATTGTGTCTCTCCTACTCCTGCTCTGCATTTCAGTCATTGATGGAGCACTCCTTTTCATCGACAGGGGAAAAACCATCAATGAAAAGGTGCTCTCACCCATGATTGAAATGCAAAGCAGCAACAGGAGAGATACAAAATCATGCGAGAGATACCTGCCAAAGACACTATTATTTTATTGTAATTGCGCTTTACTCATGTGATAAATTCCTTAGTCTTGGTGATTTTTCAACTGACCTTCCTAACAATCTCTACAACAGTCATGCAACATCTAACAGCTGGTGTTACCCAACGTGTGGCAGCAGCAGCAGCAGTGGATGGCTGCAGAAAAACCTAGGCAGCTGAACAGGTGGGTGGGCAAATGAAGCAATGGACAGCCATGCCCCCCTTCCCTCTGCTTTGCCTGCTGACCTGGCCAGGTGCAGAAAAATCTAGGCCACTGAATGGCTGGCTGAAAAGGCAAGGCAGTGTACAGTGGCTTCTGCCTTCCCTCCTGCATTGCCTGTCTCCCAAACAGACTTGGAAGGGCCCGGGCGGCTGGATGGGTTGGTAGGCAAGCGAGCAAACAATCCTGGGAGGGAAGGAAGGTTGGGGCAATGTTCTGCAATGGGAGCATCTTCCCCTCATTTTCAGAGGTGTTCTGGCTGGAGGTAGAAGGTGGTAGAGTTTAAGATGGATGATGGGCAACTCTCCCAATAAGTACCCCTTCTGGGCCTTCACCTGATATAGTCCACACTCCCCGCACCCTTAAAGGGACACTTGAAGTCATGCAGTCTTTAGGGGGTGGTGCTGTTTAGCAACTTAACATAAAATGCCACACTTGTTGATATGTCCATGATAACTCTCTGTTCAAAGAAAGATGCTTTCCGTCTTATTTTTTTCTTTGCCTAATCAGTTATCAAATCAATTATCCAGCATGCCATTATCAAGAAACTCTTAAGTTTTTCTGCAGCCTGACATTATTGGCTTTGAGTCCCGCATTGGGAGAAAGGTAGAGTTGTCACTATATCCTTTGTGAGACAGCTTTGGTCTTACTGTGTGTGTTTTTGCGTTCTAATGCCAGGCTGTGCAATTCTCATCATCAGTGCTCATGCTCTCTTTCCCAGAAGGAGAAGTGGTAGCAAATCACTTAGCCATTCAAACTAGTTCCTCTTTATGGGTTGTCATCTGATTTACACTTCCAAATGAGGAGGTTCCTGGAAATTACAAGAACATTATTATAGACACCCAGAGAAATTTGAATGTGCTGTAATACCACCATTAGGACTACCAATTGATTGCTCCTTTTTCAGCTCCACGGCAACTATTCAGATAATACATCTGAGCTCAGAAACAGTTCATCAAAGGCCAACCTAGGTTGCTGCCACAGTGCAGAATTAATGCAGTTTGACACCTCTTTGGCTGCATCCTTACTACAGAGATAATCCAGGTTGACTCCACTTTAACTGCCATGGCTCAACACTATGGAATTTTGGGATCTGTGAGATATTTAACCTTTTCTGTCAGTGAGCTCTACAAAGCTACAGAAACTACAAATCCCAGAATTCCGTAGCATTGAGCCATGGTAATTAAAGTGGTCTCAACCTGGATTATTTCTGCAGTGTGGATGCAGCCTTGAACTGTCATGGCTCCATCCTATGGAATCCTGGGATATGTCATGTGTTGTGGCATCAGTGCATTTGATTGAGAAAGCTAAATATCTCATAGAACTACAAAGCCAGAAATTCATAGCAATGAGCCATGCCAAATTTTGACCACACTTTGATGTTGCTTGGCGACTTGTGTCCTGGTTTTCATTTGTTAATGGGTACAACTCTAGTGCCTCCCCAAACTATAAATGCCAAGATTCCTTGGCATTCAGATCTTCGATTGATACATCAGCTGTGCCCTTTCCTAAAAGTCAAGGACCTTGAGACCGTAATACATGCGCTGGTAACCTCACGCTTTGATTTCTGCAATGCACTCTACATGGGGATACCTTAGTGCTTGGTCCAGAAACTTCAACTAGTTCAAAACACGGCAGCCAGGCTGGTCTCTGGTACATCCGGAAGAGACCATATAACACCAATCTTCAGATCACTCCACTGGCTGCCCATTAGTTTCCAGGCCCAGTACAAGGTGTTGGTTATCACCTCTAAAGCCCTAAATAGCTTGGGTCCAACCTATCTTCGGAACCGTCTCCTTCCATCTAATCTTCCCCACACACTTAGATCTTCGGGGAAGAATTTGTTACAGCCGTATAAAACAAGACTGTCCACAAGCTCCTAGATCTTGACTGAGTTCTGACCTCACCACAGCCACAGTTTTTTAAAAAAATATGTTGTATACTTTATGTTGTTTATGTTTAACTTTATTTTAAAGGGGGATTGAGGGAGTTGAATTGTATGTTGTGTGTGTGTGTGTGTTTCATCTTTGTAAGCTGCCCCGATTGGATCTTGTAGAGGGGCAGGATATAAATAAATTTTATTATTATTATTAGGATGGAGGCATGGCAGATAAAGTGGTATCAAAGTGCTTGATTTTGCTTGAGCTGCTGAGAAACACAAGATTTCCAGATCGTTGATTACTTTGTCGCAAAATGAGTTCAAAATGCAAAAGCCCATTCAATTAATGTAGCAAAAGGGACAGGCAATAAGAGGTGGAATATTGCCCTTCCCAGGAGGCTCAGGCAAAGGCAAACTGCTGCAGCCTCTTTTAGCATGTCTGTTCTTACTCACTGTTAATTTTTGCCATCTTGACCTTACTCTGATATTGCTTGACCACACATGGCCCAGTTTTCGTCTGTGAAATGTTGGAGGGTATGCTACTGCTACCTGATCACTGGAAAATGGAGATTGGAAACGTGAACCTGGGACAATGTGCTTGGAAAGCTTGTGTTCTCTCATTGAGATTCCTCCACTCTGAGACTATCATCAGCCTTCCTTCTTGCAGAAGCTATTAAGATTTTGTCATGACTTTGCATGTTGGATGTTCACAACTAATACAGACTAGAAGAAAGTGCACTGGGTCTCTGGTCCGACCCAACTGGGTTGGGGTCATTTTTAGTCCACCAGATAATATTTTCCTACAAATTTCTCTGGTTGAAACTTGGAGAGATTCACCTTGCTCTCACCAAGCCCTGTCTTTATTCTTTTAATGCATCTGCTGCAGCAAAAGAGTGCATAGCAGCTGCTATCTGTTAGGAGGAGTAGAAAGGAGCCATTGATATGCAAGTAGCATTGCATCTCCAAGCTGACAAGCTATATTTAGCCTCAGATGTAGCTTAATATAGCAACAGAGCAGCACAGTCCCTTTCCCAGCGCATCCCCTAAAGCCTACAGTTAAAAAAAAACCTGTAATGATCACAGATGGCGCCTGAATAAGGATAAAATTGGATAAAGGTCATAGCTGCACAGTGTGAAAGTCTATTTGTGTGGTATGTGATTTGCCTCCGTGTGTGTGTGTGTGTGTGTGTGTGAGATGGGGGCAAAGAGGATTTTACAATTATATATTCTTCATGTAAGCAGATTTTTAGTATTCCTGAATACTGATGTTTCAGCATCGGTTAACACTGGAAAAACGCAAGATAGACTGGTGTAGTGATTAATTTGTCCCTGTTTGAATGGTGCATGTCAAATTCCGTTCTATGTATTAAATGGATAATTTAATGCTGCGTGCTCTGTGTGGTTAACTTCAAGCAGCAGCTGTGGAGACAGCAGAAAATTGGATGTCGACACTTTCCCAGTACTTGGGAAAGTTACTTTTCTAGACTATAACTCCCAACCCTGCTCTGGAGGTAATTTTGAAAGCTGTAGTTTAAAGGAGTGACTTCCCAGTTTTTTTCCCTCCATGCTATAGTCCTCATTAAGATCTTCACATACATACCCTGGCAAGCTGCTATTTGCCATGGGTTAGGAAACTCATTGAAATCAATAGCCACTTTTCCCCCCTTGGGCAAATAATAACCTTCAAAGAAGGAGACTTTTGATCAGACTACAGCACTCTCACTTTCCTATGTTTCCGGATGGTGCTATTTTTCAAAGGAAAGAGCAAACATGGTAAATGAGTCCATGCATTTGACAGATCATCTGTTTTGTACCAGTAGCAGCTTTCTTTTGGTGCCCAACAGTGGCTTCAGGAAGACATTATTTTTTCCAGAATCCCTCCCTTCTATTATACTATTGAGCAGGGAAGTTATGCCATATAGTGTTATGACAGTAGAGAGTTCAAACAGCTGTTGCCCTGCCTCTACAAAATAACACACACATAAGGGATATTATTATTATTATTATTATTATTATTATTATTTTACTCCACCTCTCCTATAAGATCGAGGCAGCATTACAACAATAAAAACCACACAATACAATAAAAATAATCTCACTATCCCCTCCCTCGTTAAAACAAATCAATGCACTATTTCCAATATAATAATAATTGTAATAAAAATACAGTTAAAATCAATTCTAATCAACCATCTAATTCGAATGATTGTATGTACAGTGCTGTGTAAATTTACAGTGCTATATAAATAAAGCATAATAATAATAACAACAACAACAACAATAACAAGTAATAGGAGACAGGACATCACCAAAATGGTGAAAAGTCTGGAAACCATGCCCTGTGAAGAGCGACTTAGGGAGCTGGGCATGTTTAGCCTGGAGAAGAGAAGGTTAAGAGGTGATATGAGAGCCCTGTTTAAATATTTGAAGGGATGTCATACTGAGGAGGGAGCAAGCTTGTTTTCTGCTGCTCCAGAGACTAGAACGTGAAACAATGGAAGCAAACTGCAGGAAAAGAGATTCCACTTCAACATTACTGACAGTAAGGGCTGTTCGACAGTGGAACACACTCCCTTGGAGTGTAGTGGAGTCTCCTTCCTTAGAGGTCTTTAAGCAGAGGCTGGATGGCCATCTGTCGGGGATGCTTTGATTTGGAGTTCCTGCATGGCAGGGGGTTGGACTGGATGGCCTTTGTGGTCTCTCCCAACTCTATGATTATGATTCTATGAAGATATAGTGGACTGCACAGATGGTAAGAATGCAGCAGTTATGCATCACAGTCCGGCCAGAGAGAGGAGAAGGAGAGGAGCTGCTTGGCAGCCATTTTGGGACCGTGTGCTTGAGACCGTGTGCTTGTTGCTGAAGGGGAGGAGCTTCTGTGAGTCACATCTGTGAGTCACAAGGGGGCGGAGCTAGCAGACTAGCTTTATATACCACCTTCCAGAGCCTTCCAGAACAGTCCGGCCAGAGAGAGGAGAAGAAGAGGAGCTGCTTGGCAGCCATTTTGGGACCGTGTGCTTGAGACCGTGTGCTTGTTGCTGAAGGGGAGGAGCTTCTGTGAGTCACATCTGTGAGTCACAAGGGGGCGGAGCTAGCAGACTAGCTTTATATACCACCTTCCAGAGCCTTCCAGAACAGTCCGGCCAGAGAGAGGAGGAGAGGAGCTGCTTGGCAGCCATTTTGGGACCGTGTGCTTGAGACCGTGTGCTTGTTGCTGAAGGGGAGGAGCTTCTGTGAGTCACAAGGGGGCGGAGCTAGCAGACTAGCTTTATATACCACCTTCCAGAGCCTTCCAGAACAGTCCGGCCAGAGAGAGGAATTTTAGTTTTCTTTAACTGAACAACTCTGCTCAAGTGGCATTAGGTTATAATCAGATATTGAAACAGAACCTTCCCTTTAAATTTAAGATAGCAGCCAGTACTTACCCCTAAAGAAGTATTCCCAGTAGATTGACTGTTATGTTTATTACTAAAGACTTTGCAGTATGGACAACGAGGGATCTGCCACAGTCACCTGCAACTCTTGTGGGATGTTTCTCTTCTTGCCTACAGTAGTGGAGAACTTCACATGCACCAAGTGCAAGTTGGTAGCACTCTTGGAGGAGAAAGTGCAGCAGCTGGAGTCCAGAGTAGCTACACTTCAGCAGATTAGGGAACAAGAGGATTTCCTGGACACAATAGAACTAACCATCTTGGATGAGTACCATGCAGAGGAAGATGCTAGGGTGGAAGAGGTCACTTGCCAAACAGAGGAGGCAGACAGCTGGAGGAATGTCACAAAGAGTAGTAAACCAAGAAGGAATTGTTCGGGGAGCTTGCAGCTAGAGAATCGATTCGAAGCTCTTTCCCTTATCAAGGAGGATGAAGAAGAGCAGCATGGACAGACTTCAGGGACAGAGCAAGGGAGCCTGAGAGTCCCACCCGAGGGAACAGTCGCTGCTAAGCCTCGGAGGAGGCGTGTGGTCGTAGTGGGGGACTCCTTGCTGAGGGGTACAGAAGCAGTGATTTGTAGGCCTGACAAGATGTCTCGAGAGGTGTGCTGTCTTCCAGGTGCAAAGATCCGGGATGTGACAGAGAGGCTGACAAGACTGGTCAAGCCTACTGACCAATACCCCTTCCTTTTGGTCCACGTGGGAACTAATGATACTGCAAGACACAGCATTCAGAACATCAAAAGGGATTACGAGGCGCTTGGTAGGAAGCTGAAAGGAATGGATGTACAGGTTGTCATCTCGTCTCTTCTGCCAGTTGAAGGGCATGGTCCAGGAAGGGAGAGGAAAATAGCAGAGGTGAACAACTGGCTTCGCAGATGGTGCCGCCGAGAAGGATTTGGATTCTTGGATCATGGGCTGCGGTTCCATGAGGAGGGACTTCTTGCAACAGACGGGTTGCATCTCACGCCAGTTGGAAGAAATGTTTTTGCCAACAGTCTCAAGAACTTGATCAGGAGAGCTTTAAACTGAGTTCCGAGGGGAAGGGAGACAATATTAAGGAACGCAAAAGGGATGGCGTAAATAGTCAAACTGACATAGAGGAAACAAGGCAAACAGTGCAAGGACCCAACAGTGGGAGGCAAAAAAACTTGCACAGGCAGCAAGTAAAAGGGAACCATGGTCTGCGATGTCTCTACACTAATGCACAGAGCATGGGAAATAAGCAAGATGAACTCGAACTCCTAGTACAACAAGGCAAATATGATATAATAGGCATCACTGAAACCTGGTGGGATGAGTCTCATGATTGGAATGTGGAAATAGAGGGGTATAACCTTATTAAGAGAAATAGGCCAAACAGGAAAGGAGGAGGAATAGCACTATATGTCAGAGATATTTACACCAGTGAAGAGATCCTGGACATCAATCATGGAAGCCAGGTGGAGAGCATCTGGATAAGAATTAAAGGGGAGGGAAACAACAAGGGTGTTACGGTGGGAGTCTACTACAGACCCCCAAGTCAGACTGAGGAATTGGATGATATCTTTCTAGAACAGATGACCACACAGACAGAAAAGAGAGATGTAGTAGTGATAGGCGACTTCAACTATCCTGATATTTGCTGGAAGTCTAACTCAGCAAAATCCTCAAGGTCTAGCAAATTCCTCACTTGCCTGGAAGACAATTTCATGGTCCAAAAGGTGGAAGAGGCAACAAGGGGGTCAGCTATTTTAGATCTGATCCTAACTAACAAGGAGGACTTGGTTAATGGGGTGCAAGTGGTGGGATCATTAGGTGGAAGTGACCATGTTCTCCTGGAGTTTGTAATACAGTGGAAAGGAGAAGCCAGGCAGAGTCAGACACGCATCCTAGACTTTAGGAGAGCGGATTTCAGTAAACTTAGAGAAGTATTGAGGGCGATTCCATGGTCAGAAATACTAAAAGATAAAGGAGTTCAGGACGGATGGGACTTTCTCAAAAGGGAGATACTGAAGGCACAATTTCAAACAGTTCCAGTGAGAAAGAAAAACGGGAGGTGTCTCAAGAAACCAGGATGGATGACTAAGGAACTTTCAACCGAGCTAAGTTTGAAACGGAACATGTATAAGAAATGGAAAAAGGGGGAAATCACGAAAAAGGAATTCAAAGAAATAGCAGGCATGTGTAGGGGTAAAGTCAGAAAAGCTAAAGCGCAGAATGAACTCAGGCTTGCTAGAGAGGTTAAGAACAATAAAAAGGGCTTTTTTGGATATGTCCGCAGCAAGAGGAAGAAGAAGGAAACGGTAGGGCCACTGCGTGGAGAAGATGGCAAAATGCTAACAGGGGACAGAGAAAAGGCAGAATTACTCAACACCTTCTTTGCCTCAGTCTTCTCAGAAAAGGCAAAGGGTGCTCAACCTGAGGATAATGGAGCAGAGAACAGAATTGGGGAATTTCAGCACAGAATAAGTAAAGAGATAGTAGAGGAACACCTTGTTAATCTAAATGAATTTAAGTCTCCGGGACCAGATGAACTCCATCCAAGGGTATTAAAAGAACTGGCAAAAGTAATATCAGAGCCATTGGCAATCATATTTGAAAACTCCTGGAGAACAGGAGAGATCCCAGCAGACTGGCGAAGGGCAAACGTTGTCCCCATCTTCAAAAAGGGGAAAAAAGAGGATCCCAACAATTATCGTCCAGTTAGTCTGACATCAGTTCTAGGAAAGATTCTGGAGCAGATCATTAAACAGAGAGTCTGTGAACATCTAGATGGTAATGCCATAATCACAAAAACTCAACACGGGTTTCAGAGAAACAAGTCATGCCAGACAAATCTAATCTCTTTCTTTGATAAAATTACCAGCTTGGTAGATGAAGGGAATGCTGTGGATATAGTATATCTTGATTTCAGTAAGGCCTTTGACAAGGTTTCCCATGACATTCTTGCAAACAAGCTTGTAAAATGTGGGCTAGACAAAGGAACTGTTAAATGGATCTGTAATTGGTTGACTGGCCGCACCCAAAGGGTGCTCAACAATGGCTCCTTTTCATCCTGGAGAGAATTGACCAGTGGGGTCCCACAGGGCTCTGTCCTTGGCCCAGTGCTATTCAACATCTTTATCAATGACCTGGATGACAGAATTGGGAGCATACTTATCAAATTTGCAGACGACACCAAATTAGGGGGAATAGCTAATACCCCAGAGGACAGGATCAAGATTCAAAATGACCTGAATAGACTAGAAAGCTGGGCCAAAGCTAACAAAATGAAATTCAATACAGAGAAATGTAAGGTATTGCACTTAGGGCGGAAAAATAAAATGCACAGATATAGGATGGGTGACACCTGGCTGAATGAAACTACGTGTGAAAGGGATCTAGGAGTCCAAGTAGACCACAAGTTGAACATGAGTCAACAGTGTGATGCGGCAGCTAAAAAGGCCAATGCTATTTTGGGCTGCATTAATAGAAGTATAGTGTCTAGATCAAGAGAAGTAATAGTGCCACTGTATTCTGCTTTGGTCAGGCCCCACCTAGAATATTGTGTCCAGTTCTGGGCGCCACAATTCAGAAAGGACATTGAGAAACTGGAGTGTGTCCAAAGGAGGGCGACAAAAATGGTGAAGGGTCTGGAAACCATGCCCTATGAGGAACGACTTAGGGAGCTAGGGATGTTTAGCCTGGAGAAAAGAAGGTTAAGAGGTGATATGATAGCCCTGTTTAAATATTTGAAAGGATGTCATATTGAGGAGGGAGCAAGCTTGTTTTCTGCTGCTCCAGAGAACAGGACCCGGAACAATGGATGCAAGATACAGGAAAAGAGATTCCACCTGAACATTAGGAAGAACTTCCTGACAGTAAGGGCTGTTCGACAGTGGAACGCACTTCCTCGGAAGGTGATAGAGTCTCCTTCCTTGGAGGTCTTTAAACAGAGGCTGGATGGCCATCTGTCGGGGGTGCTTTGATTTGGATTTCCTGCATAGCAGGGGGTTGGACTGGATGGCCCTAGTGGTCTCTTCCAACTCTATGATTCTATGATTCTATGATTCTATGATTCTATGAGGGTTCATGACAAAGCCACACAATTGCCCTCATGCATTCCTGTGCAGATGTATCCGTGCAGGGAGGCCATTTTAACCCCTGTAATTATGGCAGCCGTTGTGACATGATGTAAGTGCAGGACATGCTTGTAATGTGCTATAATAGAAAGGTCTGGATGGGATTTCAAAAACAGTGGGGCTGGGAAGATAAATAACCAAATGGGGAAATAAATCAGGAGAAAGGTGCAGAAAAGTTCACATGCGTGTGGTCCTCCAACTGTTCTTGCACTAGAATGCCCATCAGCTTTAGTTAGCATAGCTAATGACAAGGGACAATGGGGAATGCAGTCTAGCAACATCTAGGTGACTTCCCATTCCCCATCCCTGACCTAGGTTCAGAAGTACTTTATGTGGAGACGACAAGATTAGATTATAGCTGTAACCTTAAATACAGTTACTATGAAGTAAGTCTCGGTGGATCTTTTAATCATATGTTGAATAAACCTTTCTGGATAGTAAGTGAGATAGCGCTGTCCCAGATCATCTGCCTTATGTGCAGAACGTCCCACTTTCAGTCCCCAGCTTCTTCAAGTAAAGCTGAAAATAGACACCAGACAGAAATCATGGAACGCCGTTGCAAGTCTCTGCAGACCACTTTCCCCGTGAATGGCTCCCTCCAGATATTTTGGTCATCACCCTCCTGATCCTTCACTATTGCCCATGCTGTTTGTGGTACTGGAGATGCAATGGCAAACATTTCAAAAGAATTGGGTTGGATAAGTTGCTGCAAGAGCTTGGTGGTGTTATGTTTTGGACAACAATCCCCAGTAAGATCATAGAAGCCTTGTTGGCTGGGGATTCTGGGACTTGTAGTCCAAAAAGACAGCCTGTCTGTCTGTCTCTGTCTCTCTCCACCCCCGTTAATATATGAACTAAATGGACTTAGTCTGATTTGGTATAATATAATTTCTTATAATTGCACTGCATGGGTGAATTATTCTACTCAGAAATGAATCCTATTAAAGATAATGGGACTAATTGTGTCCCATAGGATTGTATTATAAATATCACACATTTGCCCAAATGATTGGGCTGGTGCTTGTCTTCAACAGGTCTCTGCTAGTTCTAATAAACCTACCACCCTCATGTTGTTTCTGTCATGCACTTTCCACTCACTTTTGAAGTCCTTTGCTGTCTTTTTGATGTGGAAGCAAGGGCAGGACAATTTCAAAACAAGCTCTTCTTTTAAGCAATCCCCCTTGGGGTCCAGTCCCTGAAGCTTGGCACACTTGTTTTGCCATTTATTTTTATTTTCCATGCTTCTTCTGATGTGGGTGTTTCTCCTCTGCCTGGGCCTCTTGCTAGCCTTTTCAAGAATCCCCAGCCACCCCTTTCAAACTGTTTGATGTCAATGCAACTTTGGGAGGAGCGCTTGTTATTTTTCATGTGACTGATAAAGGCAAGAATTCCTGATGTAGCTTATCAGCAAGCAATGGTAGAAGTGACACTGGAAGCATCTCAAGGGGGTGTCATCTTTGACGGTTCAAAGGAAGCTTTTCATCCACATGTTAATGTCTAAAGAGGTGATACAACTGCCTTGAGGCCTTGAGGTGAGGACTTGCTCAAAGTTTAAAAAGGAATGATTTGTCGAGTAAAAGTGAAATCAAATGTGATTAGGGTTCCCAGGTCCTGAGATTTCCAGGCCAAAATCGGAGCCTGAAGGATGACCCATAGCAATGTTGCCAGAATTAAAACTGAAGAATTGCAGTAAGTATCACTTGTAGTGAAACTAGGCAAGAAGCAATACCTGCTGAAATTATCTCTTCTACACAACAATTTAACCACAGTTGCATACAGTGCCATTCAAAGAGAACCCATCACAAGTCTAAGATTCTTCTGGTGAATTATCACAGTATCGCTCAGGCTTATACCATCATGACTTGCTTTCTTATCATTGTGGAGACTGGAATTCTGTTCCATCCATGAAACAACCAAAATGTCCTTCAAGCCCACATTTTAAGCAATGCAGCCCTCTCCAACACCACATTTCCTATCTTGTTGGATAACAGAGGGATCATCCAATATGTGTCCATCTATTTTCCTGAAGATCAGTGTTTGCCAAACTTTGGTCTTCCAGGTGTTTGGGATTTCAACTCCTAGAAGCCCCAGCCAGCTTGACCAATTCCCAGTTTGGGAATCACTGCCATAGATTAATGCAATCATCTGCACTGAAAGTACAGATGCCTGTCACACCATCCAGCTGACTTCCTCTTCTCTCCAACAATATGGAAATTGGAAGGACAGCTTTGCTTTGTGGGTTGGGGAGATCAGGAGATATAGCTATGGAGATGGAGCTATGATGCATGTACATGTCTCAGCCCAAAGTCTAATAAATGAGAGGGGGGGTGGAAATGTACATACACAACATAAAGGTGATGTTCTTGCCCTGAGATTCCTCCTTTCACCCCGAGGAGTGGAGAAAAGGGCACAGGCCTTGAGATCTGACAATCCTAAGTGATATTTGGAGAGTGACCTGGCTATGCTGCTCTATCATCCTTGCTAGTGAGCCACACATCACTTGGGGATTCTCCTGTATTCTGTTGCCTCCTTGCTCTCTGGGATGTGGACTTGTGTTGGCTCCATAACAGGGCACTCTGAGAGATCAGTGTTTGAATACCCACTCATCTGTGGAAGCCCAGTGGGTGACCCTGGGCAAGTAACACTATCTCAGCCTTACAGGAGGATCATGGCAAACCTTGTCTGAATAAATCTTGCCAAGAAAATCACAGGATAGGGTCACCATAATGCTATAGTTGCTGCAAACTGATTTCAAAGTGCAAAAGTAGGTTGTATTCAAATTAACTCAGCAGGAGAGGACGTAAGGGGGCAGAATCTTGCCCTTCCCAAGAGGCTCAGATGAAAACATCTGCAGCCCCTCCTTTTGTTTTTTGTTGTTTGCTGCCCTCAACTCATGCTAACCCTGTGGATGAGACATCTCCAAGCCCCCCTATCCTCAGAGTTTATCACATGGGAGGAATTTCTCCCAATTGCAAATGGAGCCAATTTGCAATTACGTGAATTCGCTAGTTTAGCAAATTTATGTGAAATATGATTGCGTTCGGAATGCATTCAGAATGACTTCCCATTTTCCGAAAATGACCCCCCCCCCATTGCCCAAAATTGCGTGAGATACACTCATATGCAATAACGTGAAACGCCTTGATTGCGTTCGGATTGCCATTGCATTATACTCTCAAATTCTGTCGTATGATAAACTCCTTCCACTTTTCTGCTTACGTTTTGCAGACTCATGACCTCCCTAATTGAGTATTTCCATCTGGCCTGTGGTCTTCTTTTCTTTCTATTACCCTCAACTTTCCCAGAATTATTGGAGATTATTGTACAAGCCTATCCCTTACGGAGTAAATGCACATTTAACCCATCAATGACAGATCTTACAGTTTTCCCTGTCGGCAGCCCGTATGTAGTCTGTGCTCATCCTGTAGCTTTCCAAGAACAGGAAAATCTCATTATTGAAAAGCTGCATGATAAGCCTGGGTTGCATACATGCTGCCGAAGAGTTGCCAACGGGGGAATGAAGTAAGATCTGTCATTGACAGGTTAAATGTGCGCCTATCCTGTTGGAGATAAGTGCGTGTGATAATCTTCACTGTCTTTTCTAATGAGTTATGTCTTCTAATGATGTGGCCAAAGTATGACAGTCTCAATTTGATCATCTTGGTTTCCAGGGATATTTCAGGTATAATCTGTTCAAGGACCCATTTATTTGTCTGTTTGGCTATCCTCAGCACTCTTCTCCAGCACCACAACTCAAAGGGATTGATTTTCTTCATATATACTTTCTTCACTGTCTAGCTCTCACATCCTTACATGATGGGGAATACTATGACTTGGATGATTCTAATTTTAGTGCTCTGTTCCATACCTTTACTCTTTAGGATCTTTTCTAGGTCTTTAATGGCTGCCCTTCTCATTCCTACTTTTCTCATTTCTTGATTGCTTCTCTGTTCTGTTCTGATTGATCCTCTCATAACTTGTGTGTATTTCTTCTTTATTTGTTTAACTTCTATACTGCCTTTCCTGAAAAAAAGGACCCAAGGCAGCTCACAAAATAAAAACATTATTGCAACATCACAATAACATTGTTAAAAACCATTAAAATTAACTACTGTAGTTAAAATAGTATAAAATTAATACAAAACATATAAAAGTTAAAAACATAACTAAAACACACACCCCAAATTAAAAACACACACACACACACACACTTGTCCTTATTATATGTTAAAAAGCCTGCTTAAACAAAAACATTTTTGCTTGCCAGTGAAAAGTAAGGGGGGAGTGGGCCAGTCTAGCTTCCCTTGGAAGGGAGTTCCAGAGGGAGCAGTCACCAAGAAAGCTCTCTCAGGGGCTATACAGACCGGCACCTTGTGCCAGCCTGTGCATGGGGTGAGGGCTTAGCATCCGCATGCTCCAAGCCCTTATACTGCCACCCAGGCACATTTTGGCATGCGCCCTTTTAGATGGCATGCACCATGATGACACACCTCTGCCACAGCGCCCAAACAGCACAGCACAGAAGGGGTATCATAATGGTGCAGCATGGCACTTATAACACCCCTTCCAGGGAGCTGCTTGGGGTGGCTTCTTTTCGCTCCCTCCAGGGAGTGGATTGGTGCCACTGCATGCAATTGCTACAGCACTGATCTGGGGTGAAAAGGGACGGCTGCATGCGATCCATCTGTATAGCCCCTCTTGTGTCCTCACAAAGCGAACCCGGGATGGTGGTAGGACTGAGAGAAAGCCTTCCCCAGAAAACTTTAGGGCTCTGGCAGGGTCATATGGGGAGATGTGGTCTCTCAAATAGTCTGAACCTAAGCCATTAGTAATGTTTGACAGCTTGACTACACTCTGATGTTGCTTGGACACATGCATCTTTGCTTTCATCTGTGAAATGTTTTTATTTTTATTAAACACATCTGTGAAATGTTTGAGGGTATGTAAATCCCAGGAACTTTTTGACTTTACTACTGCCTTTCCTCTTCCACCACCACCACCACCTAAATTTTGCTTCCTGTTCACCTGCCCTCTTTGAGCCATGGGCGAAGCAGAAGTAACCTCTGCAATCCTCATCCCATATTCTATTTTTGTCAGTGCCATTTGGGGTCAGAGGGAGAGGTGAGTGAATGGATACTGACAAAAGTGGTTGTGAGGAGGACAGAACAGTTATGGAGGGGAATCCCAATAAAAAACATCATTGCCTGTCCAAAGCTGAAACCAGCACTGGTTTCTTTACAAGTGAGGATGACCCATGAGATTGCAAACAAGATGGTGCTCTTTCCCATTCCATGTAGAAAAGCTAAGTAGAATGGCAGTTGGATCTTTCCCCAAAGGCATTGTCATGCCATCTGGTGAAATATAAATTTCCAGATAGGCAGATGGATGAAGGATAAGTGTATGTCCAGAGGGAAGAAAAGGCAAAGCTATTCATAAGTGACATGTCTACTGGGAAACACACGACACTGGATATTTCACGTACAATCCTATACTTAAGTCTTTAAGCCAGCCATTCACCATGGCAACCGCTGGAGTCTGCTTGCACACCCATCCACCCACCCACACCGACACATACACACCCACCCACACACGCACCTTCCTGTTGCAGGAAAAGAGCTGCACTGCAAAATGTATACTTCCAAAGTTGAGCGGAATTAAGCCATTTCCTAACAACTTGGGAGAGTCTGTCAGTTGCCAAGAGGTTAGGTAGCAGGAAAGAGAATCAGCTTTTATTTGATCTACCCAGATTCAACACCCCCTTATCTTCTGAAACACCTTTAACAACCTGTTCAGTCCCCCCTCTCATAACAAATATGCAAATCTAACTGTAGAAAACAGGAGAGAAAGTTAACCACATTGCTAGTTATAAGATATTGCCTCATTTTAATTTTTAAAATAGAGAGGGGGGATATGTATGTATGATGGTGGTTTCCAGTCTCACATTCTTATACCCACTAACTGTCCCAATTTGTCAGGGACAGTCCTGATTAATTCTCCACTGTCCCACCTTTTCAGCTAAACAAACAGCTTCATTTATATACTGCTTCATACTGCCTAAGGAGTGTTTAAGCAGTTTACAAGTGTAAGCTACTTGCCCCCAACAATCTGGGTATTCATTTTAGCGACCTCGGAAGGATGCAAGCCTGAGTCAAGCTTGGGCCCTTTTGCTGGTATTGAACTCGCAACCTTATGGTTTTGAGTGAGTGGCTGCAGTACAGACATTTAACCACTGTGTCACCAGGGCTCCTGGTGCCTTTAAAATGTCCCAGTTTCTCTCTCCTCTTCCCACATTCCCCCATTGTCCTCTGCTTACTTCAGTTGCTGCAAGCTTAGTTCAAAGGGCAAAAGTAGTTTTCACTAAAAACCTCAGCAGGAGGAGAAGAGAGGTGGACTCTTACTCTTTCCCATGGACTCAGGCAAGAGCAAACTGCTGCATACTCTTTTAGCTTGTGTGTTCTTCATCTTTAATACCTTTTATCATCTTGACCTCTCACTGATGTTGCTTGGCCACACATGTCCCATTTTTGAAACGTTGGAAGCTATGCACCCATAGATGTGCCTTGTCCTATTCAGTCCTCACTGTGGGATTGTCTACACAGGCCAAATAAAACATCTTCTCCCCATCCTCCCAGCAACAGTCCAGATGACGCAGAGCCCTATTCCTGGTGGGGGATGACATCCAGCCAGTTCAGCTCTGAACTCACCGTATACCACTGCTTACACCATATTTTAAAAAGTTACCTTTTGCTCCAATTCTTCCGGAGCCCTCTGGAGTCACACTGAGCAGCTGTTTACAACATGTCATGTCATGCTATGCCACCCACTGCTGCTGCCACTGTGTGTCACTCTGTCAGGCTAAAAATGAGGTGTCCAGCCTTGTGTTTGAGGCTGGGTGCCTCATTTTCAGCCTCAGAGGGAACAATGAACAATGGTGGCGGCTGGCACAGTGGGATGTGTGTGCAAACAGCCACTGGTTTCTACAGTAGAGTGCCCAAGACCTCAGGGCAGCTTTGGGACCAGAATATTCTGGGCTGTTCCCGGAGTATTTTTGCCCGTGCAGATTCGACCTATATCATGTATCAGTAGATGGCCTCCAGGGCCCCTGACAGCTAGTACCAAGATGAAGGCAATATGCATGATCAGCCATCCCTCATGTTCCTACAAACAAAAAGTTACTGCTTTCCTTAGACAAGTTTTTTAAGGTTCAGGCATAACTTGGTGTAGTTCTAGGTTCAAGCAGTTCTGATATAAAGGGACAGATTTTGCTTTGCCATGTCTGAATATTATTAATAATACATTGGTGTTTACAGAAGAGTGGGATATAGTAAGATTTTGCAACGGATGTTACATCCATTCTCTAGTCTTTTGAGAGGACATTTGAGCTTGAGATGCCAGGTGCTTGATTGTTCAGCATTTCTTATTTTGGAGACATTGGTTACTCCACCACTGTTCTTTATCATGATGACATTCCACAAAGGATAGGTGTAGTCATAATTCACACCTGTAATCTAAAGAAGTGAACACAGAAGAGTCAGATGAAAATGAATTTATGGCTCCAGGTAACAGCAGCCTCTTCAAATCCAAGGAGCCAGGGCTTCTTTTGAGGTTCACAGAAAAGCTAAGAAAGACTTCATGTGTCCCTGCATCTTTTAAGCCCCTGGTGTTTATAGGAAGCTTCCTACACATTTCTCAGCAGCTCCCTGGACTCTTTGTGGGGGAGCATAATCTGTACTGGATTCCTTGGATTCTACAGGAAGAGTTGGACCATCATCCCAGAGTAGGTCACACATGCATAGAAATTAGCCTCTCTCTTTAGATCTGATCTAAATGGTCTTGGCCCCAAGATTTTGTCCCATTTTCTCACTCTCCTCAGCCCTGTTGGATGTTCTTCTGCATTTTTTCACTTGGTTCTTTTTTTGTATGCCCAGTCCTCTCTCACTGCACGACACACTTGAAGTCTTTCATCAGTGCAGTACAATGGATAAAGGGGAGCATACAAACAGCAGAAAGGGAAACAGGCAGGCATGGCCATGGCATTTAATATAAAGATATTGATATGCTTAAAAATGCAGTAGAAATCTTCCTTTGGAAACTAGCAATGAAAGAATTAGTGCATTTCTTGATAATACCTTTATGATACCATTGCCTTGTATCACTCAGATATTTTTATAGGGGATCCAGAGAGCATCAACCTTTATCCTTCCTTGTTTTCCCACATTTTGTTTTTTTAATTTTTCCCTTTCTGTAGAAACTCCTGTAAGGAGAAAAATACAGAATACCTACACGGTGCCTTCCAGTTGTTTATTTGTTTTAAAAAAAATATTTTAAAAAATATATCCTGCTTTCTTCCCAACATGGACACCAAGCAATAGTTATTAGTGTGATGAAGTCTACATCTGGAAACCTTTTTGTTTTCTTCTGTTTGTTTCTTTTGTACTTGCAGTTGGGGGAAATCAAATTTGGGCCTCAGCATGGTTATGTTTAGCTATATGTCTGTCCAAACAGTCAACTCACATCCAACTACTGATGTAAATGAAAACTGAGTTTTATTCTTGAACTTAAGAAAAGTAACTGAAAGGAAGATTAACAGCCTTATTGCTTGAGAAAATAAAGCCAAAATGAAGCATGAGAGTAGCAGCTCTCTGTGCTTCTCTGCATGCCGTTGTAACACTTTCATTCTCTTCCCGAGGTAAACAATCATAACTTTTGTTACACTGGAAAAATCAGTTTGACAAAAGGCATGTTTTTACAACCATCTCCCTCTGGAAGAAAACGAAAGTACTATGACAGCATGCAGAAAGGCCTGGAGAAAGCTGCTATCCACCCATTCCATTTCAGCTTTCCTTTCTCGTGCGATAATTCTATGAGACATGAAAGGATGAATGGCAGAGATACAAGAAAAAAAAGGAGTGCATGGACAAGGCCCTTCAGACATCAAAAATCACATAAACCTGAGGAGAACAGAGCCAGAGTGCCAACCAACCAAACACACGTTGGTGCATCCAGACTGACTGAAACATTCCTGTTCTTTCTGATTTTATATTTGTTGTTGCTGTTGTGTGCCTTCAAGTCGTTTTCGACTTATTGCAACCCTAATCAAACTTATCATGGGTTTTCTTGGCAAGATTTGTTCAGAGGAGGTTTGATTTTATACTGAGTTTTTTTTTAAAATGGGGGGGGCTTAGTATAAAAGGTTTCTGATTGTACTGGGAGCTCATAGAAAACATTCTGAGATAAATAAAATGTGTATGGATCTCCAAAATAAAATTGGAAAAAACAGGAACAAAAACTTAGTAATTCTGGTCTTTCTTATCAGTCTTGTTGAAGCCATAGATACAAGGAATTAGAATTGATCAGCTCTATATAGAACAAACTTCTAATTAAACTTAGGGCAACAAACCATAAAAGAGGTGCCTTCCTGGGACAGAACAAACCATAATTATTTTTCTGTTGGAGAAACACAACTGTAAATGACTTCTGCACACTATCAGTGGCTTTGCAGGTAGAGTGAAAGAAGAAATTATCCTGAGAGGCCATTTAAAAAGAGAGGGGTTTTAATCAGTAATTTAATCTGCACTATATTGCATTAATTATTGTGTGATTGCCCAGTGGCTGCCATGACATGTACAAGATGCTGTAGAAATAAAGTGCTGCAGATGTGCTTTTAAATCAGAAGTGTTTTGAATTGTTGCAATTAATTGAGAAAAGTTGCTAAAACAGCTGCGACCAAAAGGGTATGGTGTTTAGAGGAAAAACATCTACATAACTGGGACGATAATGGCTTTTATATTTGAGTGCTCTTGCTTTAGTAGTTTTAATATAGTTGTAAAAGTGTTTTGATTCCAATAAAATACGTGATAAAAAACTTAAAAATGGCTTGATGATGGCCACCATACTGATAAAAGTGCAGGTGTGTGGAGAGCGGGCGAAATGGTTAATATTTGGATTTAACACACACACACAGAATTAGTGGAAATAAAGAATTTAGATATGGTTTTTAAAATACACACAGTACAAATACACCCTGTGAAACATTAATTCTATACAAACTTGGTAGAGAAGGTAGAAGATTTTAGATGGTTCTTACAAGCAACACAATTTTGCACATTCCAATTCACTTGCAAGAAGAGAAGCACTCATTAACCACGCAGGTGATGTCATTCCTCCCATATGGCAGAGGAAACTTCTTGAGCAAATATAATGAGGTAGAAAGTATAATGGAAACATGAAAGGAAGAAGGTATAGTTAATGATGAGACTTGGGCTTGAAATCACGGTTCAAGCTTTGGTCATTGCATAATTTTCACTATAATTAAAATTAAGCCAAAAAAAGTACTTTAGAAGGAGGTCTGTAAATAATGGTGAGGAGATTTTCAATTTGTGTAGGTGGGAGATGTAAACAGGGGCAGAGATCATTCAATTTAGGCATTCAAGATTTATTGTACACTTTGATGGATAAAGTCAAAGGGGTGGGAAAATGCTGCTCTGAAAAGGGATTAAAAACTTGCTATGTCAAGTTAGGAGTATGCCTACATGCCTAGGACACCCCTTATTGCAAGATTGTAATTAATAAATTGGATATTGCTGCTTCGCTTGTTTTGTCCTGATTAACCTGATTTGGTACTTTGGTACTTAAAAACTATATCTCGCAGAGAGCAATAACTTTATTTGTCCAATTCATCTTTGCATATGTAAAACAAATCAAAAAAATAAAAATATTGTATAACTCATGGCTCAGATGGAAGAGTAACACTAAGAATATCCACCCCTCAGATGACTTAGCACTGCTTTCTCCTTTTCTCTCTAGATAAAGACAGATTAGAAGGGTTTGAGAACAATCACCATTATGTAGATGGCAACATGTCACAATATAGTTTAGAGACATAGCCATGTTAGTCTGGAATATCAGTAGGAAAGGGATTTTGTCGTACCTTTGAAACTAAGAAGTTTACCACACAAGAAAGGGCAAAACCGGGAGAGGAGCGGCTTTCTCCATGTCACTCTACATGCCCTCGTAACACTACCATTCTCTTCCCAAGGGGAGACGGACATCAAAGCGTGCCTTTTGTCAAACAGATTTAATCAAGTATGACAAAAGACACTCTTTTATAATCATCTTTCTTCCAGAAGAGAATGGAAGTGCTATGCAGGCATGCGGAGGGGCATAGAGAAAGCCACTGCTCTTCCAATCAGTTTCTCCTTCTTTTCTCAGGTGGTAAAGTCTATACCAAGTTACGGATATAGTGTAATTGAAATTAAAATAAAGGCCTAAATGCAGTTGTTAGTCTTAAACAGAGTAGGTTGATTAAATGGTAAATTAGTACTGATGTAAATTGTAGTGATTCAGTGGGTCTACTCAAGCTGGCATTAACAAATGGATTTAGGCCAAAGTCTCTTGTTTTGTTTCAATTGTGTTGTACAGTCAGCTATGTGTGCTAATCAGCCAGCAGTGAACATAATAACTGATAAACACTCTCTCTGCAATAATATGAAGACACATGTTCATTTCTTTAAAACAAAACAAAGTCACATCCCTGGCAGTTTCAGGAAAAAGGATTTCTATTGTTAACTTTACAGTCCTACCTTCCTTCCTCTTGGGCTTCCTTTTCACCAAGATGAACATTAGCAATGGAATATTTTCTTGCTCTTTTTCTTTCCCTTGTGTAAGTCCAGGTGGCACTATTTAAAAAAAAATGGCAAGGTTCATTTTATAGCCTTTTGTAACCCCCCATTTTTTAAAATCTCTGCCTTCAATTCAGAAACTGAGTGCATACTAGCTGGATTATTCATGCTAACTAATGTTCATCCCTTTAAAAAAAGTGACAAAATTTTAAAAGGTTGCCCTACAGGCAATCTCCCATTGTTTCATTTCAAAATGCCCCGTTACAGCAATACTGCATCCTGTTATTTCAATGCAAAATAAAAGTTTGCTTTAAAATAAATCAGTTCATGGGTAGGATGGGGGTAAAGTTCTTTGGAGACTGTGCTTTGGTTTCTCCCTCTTCAGTGCTACAGTAGACAACTGACCCTCATTAAAACTGGGGAATATGAATACAGCAATTTCCCTCTCTAGTTTGTACCAGAAAAATTACCCTTCCCTTCAACCAAATGGAAATGGGCTACAGTAAAACTGACACTCAATTGAGGTTAATGCAAATATAGATTTTTTTAAAATTGTATTTTTAATCATTAAAACCAATCAGAATAAGTTTAGAATTTTCTGCTCTGGGTAGTATTCTGCAAAGGCAAAGCATTAGCTTCTCCTGCTAGTCACATGTTTCAAAGGAACATCCTCCTATTGATGTAGAGTATTTAGCCATGAACGAAGAGAAACAACGCACACATTGTATCCTCCCTGAGACATACACAAGCTAACACAAATAAGCTTGCGTACAGCTATAGAGAACTGTGAGTAATTGATGCAGCCTTGCTAAATTGTTTAGCGGGCATTTGGAATGTAGTCAGAGTTACAAAATATTGGCACTACACGACAAACTTCATTAAGAGCTGTTATTTTTAATGCAGATCCCTCCCATCCCTGTCCCTGTCAGCAGCATACACTGGAGTACAGGAACTGTCCTCAGACCACAAGGAGAATATTTGCTGTACATAGCCCTCCAGGACTGACTTTATATTTTGTTATTCAGCTAATATGAGATGTGCTATTAGAGATACACAACATTTCCTATATGCAAGTGACTGCTCTGTTTTCTAAACTCCAGCCTGAGGGTCAGGCATATAGAGTGGGCCCTTGTTATCCACTGGGGGTTGGTTCCAGGACCCTCCGTGGATAACAAAATCTGTGTATGCTCAAATCCCATTAAATATGATGTAACAACAAAATGGTGTCCCATATATAAAATGGAAAATCAAAGTCTGATATTTGGAATTTTGGGAATATTTTTGGGAATATTTCCAAGCCGTGTATGCTCAAATTCGTCGATAAAAAATTCGTGTATAAGGAGGGCCAACTGTATTTTTTATTCACAAGGCACCTTCCTGCTGATCAGTTGGCTTCTATGTACTTGCTCTCACCTATCAGACTGTCCCACTTTGGTGAGGTCAGCCCCAGTTAATCCTCTGCCATCCCACATATTCTGCTGCTTTTAAGATGCTCCAGTTTCTCTTTCCTCCTCCCACTTCCACCCTTTCTCCTTGGCTTACTTCAAATGCTGCAATTTGTTCAAGGACTGTTGTTCTGAGGTCCTGAGGTTCTGTGTGCACAAAAAAACTGTTGCAGAGCACTTCAATATTCCTTCAGCATTCCATCTCATGGTCCTTGAACAAAGAACAACAACAAATTACAAAAAAAGATTGGAAAGAGAAACAGCTGAATTACAGTAATGTATCTACAAACTTCAATCCATCAGTAGTGGATTGAACAGAGACACACTTGGCTATTGTTTTGTGCCTTCAAGTCATTTATGGCACAAAAGGTTTTCTTGGCAAGATTTTTTTTCAGAGAAGGTTTGCCATTACCTTCCCCTGAGACTGAGAGAGTATGACTTGCCCAAGAACACATATTTTAACACTGGTTAATTCCCCAGCCTCAAGAAGCTGCTCTTGGCCCATTAATCATACCTCTTTTCTGGTTCTCAGCCTGCACACACTACATTGGACCTTTGGTATCTGCTGGGGTTTGGTTCCAGGACCACCATCTCCCATGGATACCAAAATCTATGGATGCTCAAGTCCCATTAAATGCAATGGTATAGTTATACTGTCTCCTTATACAAAATGGCGAAAACAAGTCTTGCTTTTGGAATTTATTATTATTTTTTGAACATTTTCAAGCCATGGACGATTGAATCCATGGATAAAAGTCTGTGGATACAGAGGGCCGACTGTACATTCCAAGACTTCCTCCTCCATTCCTATGGTCATCCACTCACCCTGGCTGTAGGCCAACATCTTTCCACCTGCCTTTGTCCCTCAACAACCATGGCTAAAACTGAACTTTTTCCATCATCACCATACCCACAAGTTTTGCATTTCTATGGCTATTCATATACAGTGGTCCCTCCACATTGTCTGGAGCTTGGAGAAAAGGATCCCCAAGAATGTAGAAAAACCACAAATAAAAAAACACTATTCTTTCTACCTGAGAGGACACCTCTTTATGAATCTCCAGGTTCCCCAGTGCAACTCTATGGTCAACATCTGCTAGAAGATCATGCTGGAGGACCTACAAATGCCTAGACAAGTGTTTTCTCTACAAACTTCTAGGTTCTCTAGCACAACTTTATGATCAACTTCTGGCAGAGTTTCCCTGGAGGACCTAGAGATTCCTAAAGAGAAGATATGAATCAAATCTACAAATAATCAAATCTGCAAAAGTCAAAGTTGCAAATGTGGAGGGCTGACTGTAGTCTGATTATAAAGGCCCTTCTTGGGCAACACACATCTGAGGAAGTAGACCAGTCCACGAGATATGTTACAACTTCTTTTGCACAGTTACTTTCAGAAATTCTACAAAATCCTTTTACATCCTGTTTACAGTCTAGGGAACTTTTCAACATCATATTTATGACTGAACCATACCACCATTTTATTTTATTTCCCCCTTTTTTTAATGTGAAGAAGTTCAATCCAAGTTGACATTTTGGGTAGATTTCTGAAGAGCTAATATATGTGCCAGCTTTGAGAATATCATTAAATATGGCTAAAACTTAATATTCAGCTTCAGCTTCTACTTCTCAGCTTGAAAGATTAGCAGTTATATCCTCGGGTGTTTCATATGATAATCAAGTTGTCAGGGAACGGGGTTTTGTTCATGTAACTGTCAAACTGACAGGCTTTTGGGGAGGGTGGGGAAGAGCTACTAAGTATTTAAATAGATTAAAAAGTTAGTTTTAGCAGCAGAGAGCAAGATATTCCCCCACATCAATCCATTTCTTCCTTCGTAGTTTTCATCAACAGCATATAGCTGTGATTGAACTAATGGGATCCATCAATCTTGCATTTATTTACACCAATCTGTCAGCTCTGTGGTTCTTTTGACCTACAAGTAAATAACTCCAGGGCCAGCACTATAATTAGGCAGAGTGAGTCAGTGGTAGTGTTGTGTTGGAGTACAAAACTGTGTATACCATGTACCTGTCCCTGAACCACCTAAGCTTCCCTGATAAATAGAATATTAAGTATTCTGGATAGGTGTATGCCATCTTGTCCTTCACTTCAGGTGGTGAAATTCACTCCTGATCACTCCCAGCCAATTGATGCATAGTATTACGTACATTGTGAGAGCTGGCATGGCATAGTATTTTAAAATTTCGACTCTAGAGATTAGGGTTCAATTCTTCACTTGGCCATGGAAGCCCACTGTGTGATCTCGGGTGAGTCACATACACCCAGCCCCAGAAAAACCCATGATAGTCTGAAATGACTTGAAGACACACAACAATTACGTACATTGGACCTAAATGTCTTGAAGGCATCAGATCCTGTCTGATCTTGGAAGCTAAGCAGGGTCAGCCATGGTTAGTGCACGGGAGACAGCCAATTAATACCAGGTGCTGTAGACTATATTTCTGAGGAAGGAAGTGGCAAACCACCTTCGAGTATTCCTTCCCTAAGAATACCCTTTGAAATTCATGGGCTCAAATCAGAGCGATGTGAAGGCACATACACATACACAAGTTATGTAGATCATATGTATTATGTCATGTGTGAACCAGCCATCATTGCTACTTGCATCACCAGATCATTGCTCTTCATAATTTCAACTACTATTCTATAACTGTGGCACCCAACATGAAAGGTGCTTGCTAGCATTCATCATCATGTTGAACTGAAGCCATTGAAAGACTGTTAGCATTTTGTCTCAGGACCTTTTTAATGCACTGGTTCCAATCAAAAGAAAGTGACAGGTCTGTTCCAAAAACAGTGTTGAACAAGGCATATGCCCATGTTTGTATGCATAGGATTGCAGTCTTAGGCTTCCTGTTTCATCCACAAATTAATTACTGGGTTCAACAGAACTCATTCGCCAGTAAACTGTGTTTAAAATGTCACCCTCCCCCCCCCCTTTGTGCTTGGGCCAAATTGAAATTAATGAGATATTATTTAAAGGCAACCATTTTGTTCTATTTGTTTCAATGGGACCTAGACAATATTAAGGTTTCACTCAGCTGAGGTTGTATGTAGAGGCAAATCCAAATTTGCCATTGAGTATTTAGGTCTGGTATAGAGTGACAAAGAGCATCAGGGCCTGCCAAGTCAACCAGCATAGTACTTGGAAAACTTACAAGTATAACTTGCTTTCAACACTTATCAGTTGCTCTTTATCCATCCACTTTTGTAGCTTGATCTCACTGGTAAAAGGGAGTGAAAATTGGACTCTGAGGCTCAAGATTAATCCTTTGACCATTTAACAATGAATAGAGAGTCCACCCAGGCAGCACTGAAGAGCAGGACATTTGCCTGTGGCAAATTGTCTCCTGCAAAGTCCCAGATAAGGAGGAATACAATAACTTAATATCATTTTAACTGATATGGCTGCATCCCATAGAATCCTAGGATTTGTAGATGGATATGTCAACAACATGTTTTTGGGTGAGATACGTGGGATTCTCTGCTATAGAGTCCAGTCATTCCCAGAATATGGCCCTCCATTTGTTTTGGATTTAATCTTCTAGAAACCCCAGACACCTTGGCCAATGGTCAGAGATTCTGAGAGCTGAAGTCCAAAATGCCTGAAGGCCAAACATTGAGAACCAGTGCTCTAGCCTTCTCCCCTGAACTAAAGCACTAGAGCCTTCCAACTCTAGTGGTTCTCAAAATTTGGTTGTTCAGATGTTTTGGACTTCAACTCCCTTGGATCATGCTTGCTAAGATTTAAACACATCTGGAAGGCCCATAATGGAAAAGCAGTGCTATATCAAGTCTGAAAGTAATTAGTTACAAATAAAGTTCCAGGATTTCCAAAAGTAGTTAAAATTAAAGTTATTATTTAAAAAGTACAGTTAGCCCTCAGTATCCACGGATGCCTTATCAATGGCTTCAACCACCCACGGTTTGAAATGTTCAAAAAATATATATAAATTCTGAAAATCAAACCTTGATTTTGCCATTTTATATAAAGGAATCCATTTTATTACACCGCTGTTTATAATGGGACTTAGGATCTACAGATTTTGGTATCCACGCTGGAACTAAACCCCAGAGGATACCAAGGGCCCGCTATAACTATTTTCTTCGCTATCAAAAGTGACTACAATAGAAGTTTTAATATATTTTTAAAAATAACAATAGAATATTTAAAGTCAACAGCCTATGAGGGAAAAAAACCTAATGTTTCTCCCTTGTATTTTATCATTGCTTCACCATCCACAATAGAGTACAAGGCAGCAGCGTGAAGCACGGCATGAACACACTTGAATGCTGTGATATTCCTCTTCCATCATCATACATTTGAAGGTCTATTATGTAGAAAATGAGATGAGTTTGCTTTTTCCTGCTCCAAAGAGTAGGACCAGAACCAATGGATTCAAATTATAAGAAAGGAGTTTCTATGTAAACATTAGAAAGAAAGAGCCATTGTGTGGGAGAAAGAGACAGAGAGAGTAAACCTAAGTACCTAAGTGATGGATTAAGGCTGTTGTTGCCATACTGCAGAAATAAAACAGTTTGACACCACTTTAACTGCCATGATTCAATGCTGCGGAACTCTAGGATCTGAAGTTTTGTAAGATATTTAGCCTTCCCTGCCAAAGAGCTCTACTACTCCATCAAACTACAAATCCCAGAATTCCATAGCACTGAATCATAGCAGTTAAAGTGGTGTCAAATCACTTTATTTTTGCACTGTTGCAACAACCCCAGATTTGGTATGATCCTGGGAACTTGAAATTTGTAGTAATACAGTTTAAACACCAGGAGGGAGCTGGGAGAACAGCCTCCCAAAACAAGTAGAGTGTCTTCTTACTATTAAGCTGTCAGATCGAAGCAGTGGCCCTAGGCCAAAGATTTTTAGTAATTAGTTGAAAATAACTAGTTAATAATTACTATTTCATTTTTGCAATAGCTAAGTCAAAGAATCATAGAACTGCAAAGCTGGAAGAAAGGTAAATTTTTCTGATGGGTGACCATTCAACCTCAACTTTAAAAAAAAATCTCCAAGTAAAGAGAATCTACCAGCTTCCCAACTAGTCTATTCCACTGTTATACCATAAGGACATTCTCCCACACAATGGCTTATTTTGTGAGTGTTTTAATTCTGAAGGTTTGAAATCGAAGAACACATGATCTCTGAATTATAGAGAGAAATAAACTTAACATCAGAATTGGGTTATGAAATAAGATGTAGATACTATATTTGGATGCTTCTGAATCAGAATTTTAGGACTCCTTCTCCTGAGATCTGTGAACAAGAAAGGGAAGATGTATTTTTTGGAAATAGTTTGAGGGATATTCCAAAGGCAGCTGTGAGTAGGAAATGAGAATACTTTTCCCATGACCACATTATTGGAAACTTGAAGAGTTCTGGGAATTGGTGATGGTTTGAGGGAACCTTTCTCCATAGTAGCATGTTGCCCATTAAAAGCCAATTTATGTAATTACTATTTAAAATTTCTGTCATGTGCAAAAATAATTGGTGGGTTGTATGTGAAATGTACTTACTGGCCTCTTTTCAGATCCCTTAGGAAATATATGTCCCGTGTGTGTGTGTGTGTGTGTATAGTAAACTTACCGTTTGAGCCTTGTTTACCATCATATATTAAAGGCAGCTGGATTCATGACAGAAATTGATACTAATAAACAGACCTCTTCTGGGAAAATGGATTCTGTTGTTGGTTGAGGTCCCTGGCGTATGGGAGATGGATTCTAACTGGGCAGCTTTTCTTCACAGAGATGGTTTATGTGCTGCTGAGAAGTTAACAGGGGTATCATTAAGAGGGTGTGGTGGTATGATACACACCAGGAGATTATCACTTGGCAATGAGATAAGGACGGAATCATTCCCCCATCCTTATACCATCTTTGACTGCAATCCCACAAAAAGCTTTCAGATCGCAGCACTATTGTCCTGTCATTGAAGCGGCATTGCATTAACATGAACTCTCATTAATGTAAAATGCCAGGCAATGCTGCTTCAATGATGGAACAGTGACAGGATTTTCATGACGTCATTTGAAAGTCTTTTGTGCAATCTCAGTCAATCACGCTTTCCAAATGGGATAATGTCTGGATAAGCACAACATCGTATGAAAATCTTCCAGTGATTGCACTATAAGATTGGGAAAAAGACGGGACAAGAATGTTTTGTCCCTTGTCTGATAATCTCCCAGGAAGATGAGTGTGAACACCCAGTTGGATGGTCTCTCCCCCCATTCCAATACCTCCCTGGCTGTCTAACTCCACCAGCTACAGCACCTCTGCCATTCATAGGTTGCAGCTGCTAGTTGGGGTGAAGTGTTGCTACTACCTGGCAACACTGGTGGGGCTGCTGGAGTGCTGGCAAATGCTTGCTCAGACCCAGAAGGGGCTGCTAGACAGTAGCAGCAGAGTACCCAAACCAGCAAATACTGGTGGGAAGAGGCTGCCTTCCAGGTCTGGTAGGGCTGCTGGTGAGCATTTGCCTGGACTTGGAAGGGGTTGTTGGGTGTTGGCAGCAGCAGCCAACCCCTGCCTGGCTGGCAGAAGGAGGGTGACTGGGAGTGATAGCATGAGTTGCTGCACTGGGATGACACCAACCCTAATGATGCCATTGGAAGTTAACTATTACTTTTTGTCCCACCATGCCTACAAGGAGAGCAGCATATGTTGCTATTCCCAGCACATTTATTCTTACCACACCCTGAGGTAAGGTGTGTATATGTGTGTGAAAAAGATATATTAAGAAAGCATATGTGGCCCCAAATTACCCAGTGAACCTCATAGCAGTTTGTGAAATTAGAACCTGGATCTCTCCAACCTAGTCCAGTCCTCTAAAAAATAGCTCATTCTTGCATAGCTAATCTATGGAGCATGCTTCCTAAGGATGTGGTGAATGATGACCACTAGGGAGTTTTCAGGCAAAGATCTCATAGTGCAATTGACTTACCTCATTCACAGAATTGTACAGGAGGTCCATCACAACCCTTTGTTTGTAACCCTCCCACGTCTCCCAGTTGCTTATTTTGCTCTTCTCTTAGTACAAAAAATTCCACTTCTTCTTTTTATCATTTGCTGTCAAGTTGGCTTTCACTTAAGGTGACTCAATGAATGAGTGACCTCCAAGAGCCCCAGGTCATCAGCAGCCCTGCTTAGGTTTTGCAAACTCAGGGCCATGGCTTCCTTAATTAAATCAATATGTTTGTAATGGAATCTTCCTCTTTTTCTGCAACCTTCCCCTTTTCTGAATGTTATTGCTTTTTCCAGTGAGTGCCATCAGTCCAGAAGTTTCCAAGATGGCTTTAAAGGGGGATAAATTAGTCAGATTATGGAAGACAAGGGTGAAAATTATGAGAGGTAGTTTCAGTGATACGGACTATTACAGAAAACAATAAACACTGAGAGAAAAACATAACTTCCCCAGTATTAAATACAGACAAAAATAATAGCTACATATATGGCTTTCTCCCAACTGAAATAATACAATACAATTCCTAAATACAATATCCAAGTTACACTTGTACTAAAAAATGTACTGTTGTCTTTATATTACCTTGTAAAACCCAAAACTGCTATAATAATAATAAATAATAATAAATATTTATTTATATCCCGCCCCTCTGGGTAAGCAATCGGGGTGGGGTACAACACTTAAAAAAAAAACAAGTACAATTAAAATGTAGCAACCCAATCCCCCCTCCCACCCCTTAAGATTAAATTAATCTAAGGTAAGATTAAAAACAATGGAATAAAACCATAAACATTAAAATGGCTCTAGTTAACAATAAATGGGCAGCCTCGAAAATATCTGATGTCTTAGCGGGTGAGGCTGGATGGACAATTAGTGATCACAGAGTTTAATCACTATCTGGGAAGGCCTGCCGGAAGAGATGTGTCTTGGCGGCTTTCTTAAAGCCGTCCAAGGTTGTGATAAGACGCATCTCATCCAGCAGGCCATTCCACAGCCTGGGAGCGACAGCAGAAAAGGCCCTCTGGGAGGTCTACGCCAGCCTAGTTTTCTTAGGCTGTAGCAGGTTCCTCCCAGAGGACCGAAGTGTGCGAGGGGGCTCGTATGGGAAGAGGCAGTCCCTAAGATAGGATGGACCCATGCCATGTAGGGCTTTAAAGGTCAAGACCAGCACTTTGTATTGTGCCCAGAAACTAATCGGCAGCCAGTGGAGAGATTTAAGCACAGGTGTTATGTGCTCTCTCCTAGATGCCCCAGTGACTAGTCTGGCTGCCATATTTTGAACCAATTGAAGTTTCTGGGTTGGCACAAGGGCAGCCCCATGTAGAGTGCATTGCAGTAATCTAAACATGAAGTGACCAGAGCATGTACCACACTTTCCAGGTCCTTCATCTCCAGGAAAGGGTGCACCTGGCGTATCAGCCGAAGCTGATAACAGGCACTCCTGACCATTGCATTCACCTGACTAGTCATGTGGAGCGACGGGTCAAGAAGTACCCCCAGTCTGTGAACAGGGTCCCTCGAGGAGAGTGTGACTCTATCTAGGACTGGGAGTTGCATTCCCCAACCTGGTTTCAGGCCGGTGATTGTCAGTACCTCTGTTTTGTCTGGATTTAGCCTCAATCTGTTTTCCCTCATCCAATCCATTACCGCTGCAAGGCAGTCATTGAGGGAAGAGATGCCATCTGAGGTCTGAGCAGATGATCATGGAGAAGTATGTCTGAGTGTCATTACCGTACTGATGACACTGTGCTCCATGCCTCCGAATGATCTCACCCAGTGGCTTCATATAAATGTTAAATAACATCGGGGACAGGATGACGCCTTGAGGGACGCCACAATTTAGCTCGATTTTAGAGGAGCAACTGTCCCCGAGCCTCACCCTTTGGGACCTGCCAGAGAGAAAGGAATGAACCACTGCAAAGCAGTGCCTCCGATACCCATCTCCCTAAGCCACTCCAAAAGCATGGCATGATCTATAGTGTCAAAGGTCACTGAGAGATCCAAGAGCACCAGCAAGGTCACACTACCCCTGTTGATGCTCAAGCAGAGGTCATCTATCAGAGCAACCATGGCAGTCTCAACTTCATATCCTGCCCTGAAGCCGGTTTGAAATGGATCAAGAAAATCAGTTTCATCCAAGACAGCTTGGAGTTGGGAGACGACTGCTCTCTCGATCACCTTGCTTAGAAACCACAGCAAGGAAACTGGTCTATAGTTGTTTCTGTCCAGGGGATCAAGGGAAGGTTTCTTCAGGAGAGGCTTTACAGCCGCCTCCTTCAGACAGGATGGAATGATACCTTCCCTGAGGGATGCATTGACTACATCCCGAAGGAATGTCTTTAATGTGTCCCCTCCCTGGACGACCAGCCAAGATGGACATGGATCGAGAGAGCAGGTCGTCTTCCTTACACTTCCAAGGAGCTTGTCCACCTCATCAGTACTTACAGATTGAAACTCATCCAGTAAAGTGACAACAACGGAGTTGTTGCCCCATTGTACAGTGGTCCCTTGTTATCCACTGAGGTTTGGTTCCAGGACCCCTGTGGATAACAAAATCAGTGAATGCTCAAGTCCCATTAAATACAATGGCATAGTGAAATGGTGTCCCTTATATAAAATGGAAAATCAAGGTTTGCTATTTGGAATTTATACTTTTTTTGAATATTTTCAAGCTGTGGTTGCTTGAATCCATGGATAAAAAATCCATGTATAAGGAGAGCCAACTGTAGTTTCAAATTAATAAATATATCCTAATCTTTCTGGAAGTTAACCAAAGACGTTTCTTTGATTATCTGTCCTGGATTCGTCCCTTCTCACTTGCTGCCTCTCACTCCTGGAACCTTCTTCCCCCACATGCATGCCTCATCACCTCTCTAACCAGTTTCAAAATTAAGTTAAAGACTATATTGTTTTGGGAAGCATTCCCAGGATTGTGCCGTCTGCCCCAGGATGCCTCCTTTTAACTATGTATGAAGAAGCCGTGCCCTCCCTCCAGTCCATCTGCCTTGGTCCAGGCCCCAGAGGGAGAGAAGAACCACTGGACCTCATCCTCTTCCCACCACCTTCCCCTCTTCCTTTTGTGTTGTCTCTTTTAGATTGTAAGCCTGAGGGCAGGGATCCATCTAATTATAAGATTGTATGTACAGCACTGTGTAAATTTACAGCGCTATTCAGCCTTCAGAATATCAAAAGGGATTATGAGGCTCTGGGAAGGAAGCTGAAAGAGATGGATGCACAGGTTGTCATCTCATCTCTTCTCCCGGTGGAAGGGCATGGTCCAGGAAGGGAGAGGAAAATAGCAGAGGTAAATAACTGGCTCCGTAGATGGTGCCGCCAAGAACAGTTTGGATTCTTGGATCATGGGCTGCGGTTCCATGAGGAGGGACTTCTGGCAAGGGATGGGCTTCATCTCACGCCAGTTGGCAAAAACGTTTTTGCCAACAGTCTGAAGAACCTGATCAGGAGGGCTTTAAACTGAGTTATGTGGGGGAGGGAGACAGCATTCTGGATGGCAAAAGGGATGGAGAGAATAGTCCAAGTGGCATAGAGGGAACAAGGCAAACAGTGAAAGGACCCAAGAGTAGGAGGCAAAAAACCATGCAAAAGCAGCAAGTAAAGAGGACACATGGTCTTAGATGTCTCTACACTAATGCACAAAGTATGGGAAATAAGCAGGATGAACTTGAACTCCTAGCACAACAAGGGAAATATGATATAATAGGCATCACTGAAACCTGGTGGGATGAGTCTCATGATTGGAATGTAGAAATAGAGGGATATAACCTTTTTAAGAGAAACAGGCCAAACAGGAAAGGAGGAGGAATAGCATTATATGTCAGGGATATTTACACCAGTGAAGAGATCCAGGAAGTCAATACTGTAAGTCAGGTGGAGAGCATCTGGATAAAAATTAAAGGAGAGGGAAATAACAGGGATGTTACTGTGGGAGTCTACTACAGACCCCCGACTCAGGCAGAGGAATTGGATGATACCTTTCTAGAACAGATGAGCACACACTCAGAAAGGAGAGATGTAGTAGTGATGGGGGACTTCAACTATCCTGATATTTGCTGGAAGTCAAATTCAGCCAAATCCTCAAGGTCTAGCAAATTCCTCACTTGCCTGGAAGACAATTTCATTGTCCAAAAGGTGGAAGAGGCAACAAGGAGATCAGCCATTTTAGATCTTATCTTAACCAACAGGGAAGACCTAGTTGATGGGGTGCAAGTGGTGGGATCCTTAGGTGGCAGTGATCATGTTCTCCTGGAGTTTGTTATACAGTGGAAAGGGGAAGCTAGGCATAGTCAGACACGAATTCTAGACTTTAGGAGAGCTGATTTCAATAAACTTAGAGAAATACTGGGGGTGATCCCATGGTCAAGAATACTAAAAGAGAAGGGAGTTCAAGATGGATGGGAGTTCCTCAAAAGGGAGATACTGAAAGTACAATTTCAGACAGTTCCAATGAGGAAGAAAAATGGGAGATGTCTCAAGAAACCGGTATGGATGATTAAGGAACTTACAACTGAACTAAGTTTTAAACGGAACATGTATAAAAAAATGGAAAAATGGGGAAATCACCAAAGAGGAATTCAAACAAATAGCCAGCACATGTAGGGATAAAGTCAGAAAAGCTAAAGCGCAAAATGAACTCAGGCTTGCTAGAGAGGTTAAGAACAATAAAAAGGGCTTTTTTGGATATGTCCGCAGCAAAAGGAAGAAGAAGGAAATGGTAGGACCACTGCGTGCAGAAGATGGCAAAATACTAACAGGGAACAGAGAAAAGGCAGAATTACTCAACACCTTCTTTGCTTCAGTCTTCTCAGAAAAGGCAAAAGGTGCTCAACCTGAGGACAGTGAAGAAGGGGACAGAGTGGGGGAATTTGAGCACAGAATAAGTAAAGAGACAGTACAGGAATACCTGGTTAATCTAAATGAATACAAATCTCCAGGATCAGATGAACTACATCCAAGGGTATTAAAAGAACTGGCAAAGGTGATATCGGAGCCATTGGCAATAATCTTTGAGAACTCCTGGAGAACAGGAGAAGTCCCAGCAGACTGGAGGAGGGCAAACGTTGTCCCCATCTTCAAAAAGGGAAAAAAAGAGGATCCCAACAATTATCGTCCAGTTAGTCTGACATCAATTCCAGGAAAGGTTCTAGAGCAGATCATTAAGCAGAGAGTCTGTGAACACTTAGAGGCCAATGCCATAATCACAAAAAGCCAACATGGGTTTCAGAGAAACAAGTCATGCCAAACGAACCTGATCTCTTTTTTTGATAAAATTACCAGCTTGGTAGATGAAGGGAATGCTGTGGATATAGTATACCTCGATTTCAGTAAGGTCTTTGACAAGGTTCCCCATGACATTCTTGCAAACAAGCTTGCAAAATGTGGGATAGACAAGTTAACTGTTACATGGATTTGTAATTGGTTGACTGGCCGAACTCAAAGGGTGCTCAACAATGGCTCCTTTTCATCCTGGAGAGAAGTGACCAGTGGGGTCCCACAGGGTTCTGTCCTGGGCCCAATGCTGTTCAGCATCTTTATTAATGATTTGGATGACAGAATTGGGGGCATACTTATCAAATTTGCAGATGACACTAAACTAGGAGGAGTAGCTAATACCCCAGAGGACAGGATCAAAATTCAAAATGACCTGAATAGACTAGAAAGCTGGGCCAATGCTAACAAGATGAAATTCAACACAGAGAAATGTAAGGTTCTGCACTTAGGGAGGAAAAATGAAATGCACAGGTATAGGATGGGGGACACCTGGCTGAATGAGACCACATGTGAAAGGGATCTAGGAGTCCAAGTAGACCATAAGCTGAACATGAGTCAACAGTGCGATGCAGCAGCTAAAAAGGCCAATGCAATTTTAGGCTGCATCAATAGAAGTATAGTGTCTAGATCAAGGGAAGTAATGGTGCCACTCTATTCTGCATTGGTCAGGCCCCACCTGGAATACTGTGTCCAGTTCTGGGCACCACAATTCAAAAAAGATGTGGAGAAACTGGAGTGGGTCCAAAGGAGGGCAACTAAGATGGTGAAGGGTCTGGAAACCATGCCCTATGAAGAACGCCTTAGGGAACTGGGGATGTTTAGCCTGGAGAAGAGAAGGTTAAGAGGTGATATGATAGCCCTGTTTAAATATTTGAAGGGATGTCATATTGAGGAGGGAGCAAGCTTGTTTTCTGCTGCTGCAGAGACTAGGACGCGGAACAATGGATATAAATTGCAGGAAAAGAGATTCCACCTCAACATTAGGAGGAACTTCCTGACAGTAAGGGCTCTTCAACAGTGGAACACACTCCCTCGGAGCGTAGTGGAGTCTCCGTCCTTGGAGGTCTTTAAGCAGAGGCTGGATGGCCATCTGTTGGGGATGCTTTGATTTGGAGTTCCTGCATGGCAGGGGGTTGGACTAGATGGCCCTTGTGGTCTCTTCCAACTCAATGATTCTATGATTCTATGATTCTATGATTCTATTTAAATAAATAAATAAGCAATAAACAAGTTTGTCCATTCCAGCAAGCCCATATATCTTCAGCAAGCAGTCTTCATGTTTGAGAATAACAACTTTTTTCCATCTCTGGACATACATTATTCTTGTTGCTGTAATCATACACTGTAGAATTTTTCCATATTTCCTTTCAATCTGTCTTTACATCACTCCCGATAAATAAAATTCTAATCTCTTCTGGAATTTTATTTTTAAAATGTCCGTCATCATTAAATGAAAGTGGTGAGAACTTCTTGTGACCAGCTGTAGCTGTTCTGAGATCTAGGATAACTTGATGACAGTAGTTCATATACTTTCTGACGTTTCACAGATTAAAACTGGGACCTGTGTGACTGAGCAACATCAGAGGATGGTTAATATGGCAAAAGTTATTAATGAGAGGGAAAAAAACATAAGCTAGCAGATGCTATAGTAGTTTGCTTTTGACTGAGCCTACTGGGAAAGGCAAGATTCTGCCCTCTCTTCTTCTTTCCCTCTGCTGAGCTGAGTTCAAATTACTTTTGGACTTTGAACTTAGTTCATGGCAACTGTAGTAAGTGGAAGACAAAGGGGGAAAGGTGGAGGAGGAGTGAGAAAATGGGCATTTTAAAAGTCCCTGGAAAAAACAACAACAGAGGATTGTTTGAAACTGTTTGTTCCAAACTGGGACAGTTGGAAGGTATGTTAGGAAGCTAGTGGATCTTGCCCATTCAGGTGAGTCTGCCGCAAAGTCCTTTTGACTGCAAAAGGAATAACTCGTAACAATTGATTGTTGCTGGGGAAAGTTCTCTCTCCCGTTTTGGATGGCAGCTAAGCTCTGAAGGGCATCTAGGGAGATACCAATGGGGTGTATTCCAGATAACATGATAAAAGTTCTAGGGTTTCAACCCTGCAATCCTTGGCCTTGCTACTGCTCTGGAGACCCTTGCCAGTCACTTTCCTGTGGTGCCAACATAAAGCCTTGCCCTGAGAGGTCTTTGGAAAGACACAAGGTGAGCAGTGGTGCTAAAGAATTGTGCCAGTCCCTACCAAACCATTTCCTTCCATAGAAATTAGGTGTGTGCCTTGTAGATCTAATGAAGCAGCCTTATCAAATTTTCCTCCAGTAATGCCAACACAATATCAAGCCCAGTTCCAGGTCTGCCTACATTATAGAATCATGTTGTTGCATTAATAGTTTATGGGGGCTTTATTCCACTTTCCATCCCTGTCGTTCCACTGGTATAGTGCCTCCACTGGTATGAAATTACTCTGGTGCAGCACTTTTGCAACCCTGGTATAGTTTCACAACTGTACTGGCCTAGCATTGCCCTCCATGCCCACAAAGGGGGTTTGGCCACACATTTCTATCCCCACCCAAACCAGTATAATGTGCAGAGAAAGCTCGCTGCTTCTTCAGCTCTAATAATATCCAGAGTCTGTCAAGTTCTGCTTTTTTAGAAAAGCTTATAATTAGAGGAAATAAAGGTAGCGTCATGTGTTTAACATATCTGTTCTTGTCACCAAGCGATGTAAACAAAACACTGCTGTTTTGTTATATGTTATTTTTTTCTTTCTTCAAGCAGGTATTAATTGCTAATGGAGCAGACAGCTTATGGAATAGAATAAACAGCAGCTGCAATTAATAACAAATGGCCTCTTTGAATCAGGGAAGTGCTGGTAACAATTGTGCTTCTTGTTTTGGTGGAGGAGCCTGTGTTCATTCAGCTTGGGCAAGCATCAGGGTTAGGCGGGCAAGAGAGGAGCAAGGGGACAGGAACAGACGATGTCTGCTGATGCTAGGAGGAAAAATAAGATTAATTTTTCAGTGAAGCATTTGGCACAAACCCTCGCCCCTTTATTGTAACCACTCACCTCAAGTAACTGCTACCCACGTCTCTGTTAGCTGGGTTGTGCCTATTTTTTCAAAACTACATTGGCCCATTGGGAGCGTGGATTTGTCTTCAGATTTACATTTTCATATTCATGTTAGTACGGGTTGACATTTTGTGTCAGTTTGAAATGTTGCTTTGCCAAAGATTTTATCGGCCATTCTGTAACTTTTGGGCAAACTGAGATACTTAGCTTCAGCGTTTCTATTCCCCAGAGACTGAAAACAGTCATGAAGTAAGTGATATTATATTTTTAAAAAACAGAGATCAATAAATCATCATAAATGTCACCAAAGCATTAGGAGATCAATTAATTCATCCATTTTACTAACATTTGGTTATTCTTTTGCTGCTATAGCAATATATACCAACAAATATCGCTACAATTTGATCAGAATTATTGACTGGGTTTATTTCATATTAGCTGGATTTTATTTCATTGTGTGACTTCCAAAATCTCTGTACTGAATTGTGAGGAAAATGATTCAGAACACTCCAAGATACAGAGGACATGTTTAATTGTCCATACTGATGATCATCATAGGAAATATACTTTCAATGTCATTAAACTGAGAGACAGTTAAGTGTACATATGCATGGTGGCCCTTCTGCCTCTTAATGCATCCAGCGTATGAGATCATGCATATCTGAAAGACTGAAAGAAAGGTGGCATATTACTGAAGTTGCTACAAGATCCCTTTGCATACTGTCTTTCTGTATATGTGTTTGGATGTTGTGCACTTTTTAGCTCAGTAGCAAAATGCCTTTGGCTAGGCCTGCACAAAGCAGTGTGGCGTAGTGCTTTGAGTGTTAGACTATGGACTCTTTCATACAAGGCTAAATTGGAAGTATAATTTAAGGTCAATTCGAATGCAATCATGGGTTTTATGTTATTGCAAATTAACTCTTCACATGCAAATTCGGGCAGGAGGGAAGCCAATTCGAATGCAATCATGGGTTTTACCTTATTGCGAATTAAAGCTTCGCATGCAAATTCGGGCAGGAGGGGGTTATTTTCGGGTAATGGGAAGTAATTCCGAACGGAGCAGGGGTTCATGTAAATTCGCTAAACAAGCGAATTTACATAAATCCGCATTGGCTCCATTCGGAGTTGGGAGAAATTCCTCCCCGTTTGAAAGAGTCCTATGACTCTGGAGACCAGAGTTTGATTCCACACTTGGCCATGAAACCCACTTGGGCAAGTCACATACTCTCAGCCTCAGGGGAAAGTCAGAGCAAGCCTCCTCTGAACAAATCTTGCCAAGAAACCCCACAATAGATTAGAGACACCATAAGTCAGAAATAACTTGAAGGCACACAACCACCACCAGTCAGGAATAAACTCTTCACTAGAACATGGCCACATAGCCTGAAAAAACCCACCAAAATAAATTAAAGCTGGACTTTTATACCTAGAAGAATGGTTGAAAACATAGGAGTTTATCAGATGGGAGGAATTTCTCTTTATTTTGAACGGAGCCAATTGGAGCCAATTCGAATTCACGTGAATTCTCTAGTTTAGCGAATTTACGTGAATTCCAATTGCGTTTAGAATGCATTCAGAATGACTTCCCATTACCCGAAAATGACTTCTCATTGCCCAAAATTTTGTGAGATACTTTAATATGCAATAATATGAAACCCCATGATTGCGTTCAGATTGCCATTGGATTATATTTCCAATTTCCATCGTCTGACAAACTCCATTGCTTTTGAAAAGAAGAGAATACGATTGAAATGACAAAGGTTTATGCAGACGGGACGAAGTCTTGTGTAAATGCGTAGATCTGGAAAACCAAATTGGATGATTCTTTTGTAAGATATTCTTTTGTATATTACTTGCCACAAAAATAAAATAAATAAAAAATAAACTGTTTGCAAGTTAAAAAGTGGTCACTTGTTGAAAAGGGTGGGGGTCACTGTTACCTCCAGAGATGACATTTTAAAGGGCTTTTCATCTTTTTTAAAATTTGTATTATATATATATATATATAATTCTCTCTCTCTCTCCCCTCCATATTTGCTAGGGTTAGGGGCACATGACCCCCGTGAATGTGGAAAAACTACAGATAACAAAAACACCATGTTTTTACCTGAGAGGACACCTCTCTAGGAATCTTTAGATCCTCCACTGCAACTCTGTGGTCAATGTCTGTCAGACACTGACAATAGAAATTCACTGGAGGAGCTATAAAGGCCTAATAGAATATTCTCTCTAGGAATCTTTTAGTTAAAGTTCACCATAGAGCTGCACTGGAGGACCTGGATATTCCTAGAGAGAACATATTAATCAAATCCATGAATAATCAAATCCGCAAATATCAAATCCATGTATGTGTATATGCTAGTTTTTTTTTAAAAAAATTGTATTCTATGTATCTATCCATTTATATATAATATCCCCCTCTCTCTCCCTATACACACATGTAGAATACAATTTTTCATATTTTTATCTTTTCATTTTTAAAAAAAATGTCTCTCTCTCTCTCTATATATATATAGAATACAATTTCATTTTTATCTTTTCATCTTTTTTAAAAATTGTATTCTCTCTCTCTATATATATAAAATATTATCTCTCAATTTTTCATCTTTTTAATCATCTTTTCATTTTAAAAAATTGTATTCTAGAGAGAGAGAGAGAGAGAGAGATGATAAAAATGAAAAATTGTATTCTATGTGTGTGTGTGTGTGTGTGAGAGAGAGAGAGAGAGAGAGAGAGAGAATATTCTCTCTCTCTCTCTCATGGAATACAATTTTTCATTTTTATCATCTTTTCATCTTTTTTAAAAATTGTATTATATATATTATATATAGAATATTTCTCTCTCTCTTCCAATGGAATACAAATTTCATCTTTTTTTAAATATTTTTTCATCTTTTTAAAAATTATATATATATATATATATATATAGAGAGAGAGAGAGAGAGAGAATACATTTTTTTAAAAAAAGAGGAAAAGCCCTTAAAAGATGCCATCTCTGGAAGGAGGTGATGGTGACCCCCCCAGCATTGCAGTTGGGAAGCTGGAGATGTTGGACAACGCCCTGATGCCAGCCTCTGCTGCAAAAGAGAAAACCCTTTTTTCCCTCTCTTTTCTTCTTTCTTTCTTTCTCTATCCCTCCCTTTTTTTCCTTTTTTTTTTTTTGTGTGACTCCTTGGAGGGAGGAGTGATGATCATCCTCCCAGCCCCAAGGAAAGCTCTCTCTCTCTCTCTCTTTCTCTTTCATCTCCTTTGACGTCAGAGCCTGGGAACCATAGCAACTGTCCATCATCACGTTGGATGAGCACACGAGGAGGAAGAGGAGGAGGAGGAGGAGGAGGAGGAAGAAGTGGTCCAGATAATTTGCAAAAGCCAGGCTGCTTCTGCTGCTGCTGCTGCTGCTTTGGAGCTCTGCTGCAAAGGCACACAACAATGGGAGCAGTTATTTTGTGACATCCAGAGTTGCAAATTATTATTAGCATTAGTATTATTTTAAACAAAATATCTGCAGAGCAGAGGAAGAGAAGGAGACCTTAAAGGTTGGAGGAAAAAAAAAAGGCAAGTATTGTGCATAGATCTTTAGTGTTGGTTTTCTTTTGCTTGGATCTGCACTGGAGGGCTAATCCGGGTTGAAACCGGTTTAACTGCCATGGCTCAAGGCTATGGCATTCTGGGGGTTGTAGTTTGGTGAGGCACCTCCGGTGCCTCACCAAACTACAATCCCCAGAATGCCATAGCCTTGAGCCATGGCAGTTAAACCGGTTTCAACCCGGATTAGCCTTCCAGTGCAGATGCATGCAGCCCATGTTGCTGAGAAACAAATGCATCCAAAAGGCAGGAGATGCTGAGCTTGATTTTAAAAATTTGCATGAGTGACTTTCTTTGTAGGGAGGTTGGGCATCTAATCCGGATCCAACGCATGATTATTTTGGTGCATCCGCACTCCTGTCCCAAGCCATGCAGAGTTGGGCATCCCTTTTGAAGGATTTCTCTCTCTCTCCATCCTGTTTTGGCAATCCCAGGCTTTTGTACTTCTGCAAGGTCTTCTTCTCTCCAAACTACACATCCCAAGGGTCTGTAACAAAATGGGGGGGTGTTATCAAACCGGATTAGTCCTTGCAGTGTAGACGCCTCCTGATCCTAATCAGAACATTGGCATTGTTTCAAGGGAGGGAGACGCCCAGAAAGCAGCCCAACAAAGCCATTGCCTTCTTCATCCCATAGGATTCCCCCGACTCTCCATCCCCTTCTTCCATCTGGACACAGGCTGTCCTCCTTTTCCCGGACACGTCCTCCATTCCAGCCTCCTGCCCACAGGAGGCATTGCAAAAAAGTCCTCCATTTTGTGCATGGCTTAAGAAGCAGCAGCAGCAGCAGCAGCAGGGGTTGGCTTTGATATCTGGAGCTTGTCCATCTCCTTTATTTTTTTTTGCTGGAAGGTCCTCTATATTTTGCCTTGTCACCCTGGCATGACCTCCTTTTCCAGGACACGTCCTCCTTTTCCAGGACATGTCCTCCATGCCAACCTTCTGCCCAGGAGGCATTCCACAGTGTCCTCCATTTGGGGCATGGCTGATCAGGATGAAGTTATAATTTTCAGAGTGTTTGGAGGCTTTGTTTGGGCAGGTCCTCCATTTTGGCTGGAGTGTCCTCCATTTTGGACATGACTGAGAAGGCCATCTTTATAATTTCTAGGAGCGTCCAGAGCTTTTCTTTGAAAAGGTCCTTCATTTTGGAAGGAAGGTCCTCCATTTTGGACATGACTGAGAAGCACACATTTCTATTTTATAGGAGCGTTTGTTTTTGCCCCCCCCCCTTTGGACAGGTCCTCCATTTTGGCTGGAGTGTCCTCCTTTTTGGGTACGGCTGAGAAGCCCACATTTCTAATTCCTAGGAGTGTTGGGAGCTTTTCTTTAGGTAGGGCCTCCAATTTTGCTGGAAACGACAATCCCCATGGCAGTGAAAGCGGTCTCAAACCAGATTAGTGCTCCAGTGCGGATGCAGCCCACCGTTGCTGAGCAAATGAGTCAAGGTGGATCCAAAAAAGTCCTTGCAAGACAAGAGATGGTGGGCTTGCATTAGGGATTTTGCATCTGTCTGGCACATGACTGAGAAGGACTAATATATAATTTCTATGAGTGGTCTCAGCTTTTCTTTGATTAGGTTCTCCATTTTTGCTGGAAGGTCCTCCATTTTGCAGTGCCTGGTCCTCCTTTGTAGTTAGGACACCTGATGCACCCCTTGCTTCCTTGCAGAGCAAAGGCGGGCACAGTTGGTAGACCCCCTCCACCCAAAAAAATCCTTCTCATCCTTTGAACATGGGTGCGACAGTGGTGGCACCCACCGCCTTGCCGCAATGAAGAGGGTTAGACTAGAGGATGAGGAGGATGGTGCTTTGGGTAGCCCAGATTAGGCCCCCTCCTTCCCTCCCATCTATAGGACCTAGATCCAGGTGGATCAGTGTTACTTAACAAATTCCTTGGTGTAGGCAACTGGTTTGCACTACTTGATGGCTGCTGTGCGCTTGTGTGCCCAACAACCTGGGGTTATTCAGACGGTGAAAATAATCCAGGTTGAATCTAGGTTGTATCATTGTTGTTCACATGCATTTGGAATGCATCCTGTTAAGTTTTTCTTTCTTTGAGCGGACCCCAAAACAATATGGGAATGATCCCCGCAAGTGGCGGTCGATGGTGACCCTGTTTCCTGGCAGCTGCAGAGCCTGAAAATGGGTTAGTTCTTTCACTCTCATGTGCCTTCAAGTCATCCTCGACTTATGGCGACCCTAAGAGAAACCTGTTACAGAGTTTTCTTGACAGATTTCATCAGAGGGGGCTTGCCCTTGCTGTCCTCTGAGGATGAGAGAGTGTGACTTGCCCAAGGTCACCCAGCAGGTTTCCATGGCTGAGCCGGGAATCAAATCCTGATCTCCCAGAATCCTAGTCTAGCACTCAAACCACTATACCACATTTTTAAACACCAACTTCACCTTTTTGGCTTGTCTGTTTGGCCAAACTGACCATCTCTACCTATCTCCTCTGTAGACATGCAGCTTCTCTTCCCCATCCGTTTTCTGTACCCAGCCACTTTGGAGTTGCCTAGGAAAGCTCAGGCTCCAAAAAACCCAGCCAGAGCGGTTATCTTATAATCTAAGTGACCAAATCCAGCAAGGAACATCTTTCCATAAGTCCATGTTTCTGCTAGGTGATTACCTTGCAAGATGTGGTCTTCATGCGCAAAAGGGTACTGCACCAGGTTGTGTGTGCGGAAATCCCACATCCGTAAGGCTATGGGGATACTGCATATATTCTGGATACGTTCTGCAATGCATGCATTCATGTGTGCAACTTCAAGTTGCCTGTTGACTTACAGCAACTTCATGAATTTCATAGGGTTTTCTCAGGCAAGGAATACTCAGAGGTGGTTTTACCAGTTCCTTCCATAGGGAACAGTATGGCCCACCACAGTCTCCTGCATCTTGTTGTTTCATTTTTCTGTCTGTGAACATGTAACAGACACCAGTAGAAACAGTGGTTCTGGCCGTTTTGTTAGTAGGTACAAGCATGGAGAGCAGAGAATGGAGTGGTTTATGTTTTTAATAAGTTTGTAGATTGTGACTGCGTACCACTGATATGAAAAAGAATGGTATGGGAACACTGTTACAACAATACTTAGCTAGAACTCACTAGCGTGAGCATCCTACTGTAGTCTCCAATGAAAGTTATACCTGAAATCCTCTTTTAAAGTCTGCCACTCCAGCCTGCAGAATTATTACTATACCCAAACTCAGATGTGAAAGTATTCTCAGTGTATTTACATGAGATGTATATATAGGCTTCTGAAAAGGCAATGATGCATCTTATAAACAAAAGAGTGGGACCATCAGTGTTTTTCAAAATGCAGAGATGTGCGTAGATCATATGGTGCCATACTCTGAAATTCAACAACTCCTGGCAGGTCTGGTACAGGAGATTTGGCTGGCTGGGAGGATACAACATGCCATTCCTAGTATGATGCATGTGGTTTCTGCCACGTTGAATCCACGGAAATGCAAACCAGGTGGAATAACTAAAGCAATTTCCCCTACTTCGTCTTAGTTTAAACATTCTTTGTAAAAGATGTTATATGATCTTTGTTATTCTGTAGCTAGAAGAAAGGCCAAAAGAAATTTTCATCTGATTCTCTATTGTACTATCTACGAAGGTCTATTGTGTGTATGTGTGCTCACGCTTTCAGGTTGCATCTCTACTCCACAAATTCCACAGGCAAGGTATTCTTAGGCAAGAAATATTCAGAAGTGGTTTGCCATTTCCTTCTTCAGAAGTATAGCCCAAAACACCAGATATTTCTTGGTCATCTCCCATCCAAGTACTCACCAGGGCTGACTTTGCTCAGCTTCCAAGATCAGGTACAATCTGTTGCTTTCAGGGTAATTAAGCCTCTCAAGGTCTTATCAGGTGATTATTTTATTGAGCAAGAAGTGCACCATTTTCAGGTAGATGTGGTGCTACATTAAAATATATTTTACATGACTAGCTATGCCCATTCCAAGAGTGAAGAAGGTGCTACCCTTGTTAAACCCTAAACATTTGAGAAGCAATCCCCACCCCAAAATATTGTAGATTCTTTTTCCTCCATCTGTTACAAAGCAGTCCTGTTCTTTGGTTTTGCATTTTCCATATTTCCAATGTGAGTAACAATGATGCAAACAATTTTGCATGCACTAGGACAAAAGTACATATGACATATGTGCAGCAGTTGTAGTCATGTGAATCTGGAAAACAATAACTGATGTAAATATAAATAAGAAAATGTAAATAACAACTGTTGAGGAGGTATCCTGGACCACAACAGGATCACAGCTTGCAGGACCACAGCTTTAAATTCATTCAGGACCACAGCTTTAAATTCATTCATGGAACATGATTCCAATACAAATAGTAATGAAAACCAGACTGTTAAAAAAAAGAGTATCAGTTTTTTAAAATTAGTATTTTTAAAAGTCATTTGGTTTGAACCAAAGCTTAAACTATGGTTTAAACCAGCCAACCCTGCTTCAACGCTATTGTTAGCCCAAGGGTTAGAGCTAATATCATATTGGTGTGATTTATTTTTAAAATATTAACTTGGAAGTCCAAGGTTTTGATTCTTAATCAAACTACTGCTTTTATTATATTATTATTAATAATAATTATAATTAAATTTATTACACTTTAACTTCATGGGACTCAGCTGATACACAGCTGCCATTTTATCCTGGCGACAGCTTTGTTAAGGAGGTTAGAAAGTATGCCAGTCTCAGGGCCACCCAATGAGCTTCAATGAGCTGGTGGAGATTTGAACTTGGATGCTCCATCCCCCTTCCATACTTAACCCACTAATCGAATAAAACAAAATAAAAATACTAGCCTAATCTACCATCCTAGGGGCATTTACTTGAGGCTAAGTGCCAAAATATGTAGTGGAATGTATTTCCATATTGTTCTTCCTGTACTTGATATATTTTTCATCTTATTTTTCCATTTTGCTGACCAAGGAAGGCTCTGTAACTAAAACATTTGCGTAACTGTAATTCATGTTACTGGACTCCACACATGTAAGGCAGATGAATAGAGGAGGCTGCATAGGTGTGACCCCTAGCTTTGTTCACAATGCTGGGCATTGTGCCGACTCCATCTACTTTCCTTACACATTTATTGTAGATGTCTGCAAAGAATAAGCCTGTGAACATACAACTCTGTATCTGCATAGCCTTCCTCATGATCAGAATTCCTAGTTCTGCATTTACTAAATCCAAGGAATACAGTTTATACTCATGTATAAGTCTAGAAATTTTAGTAAAAAAATTGACCCTACAAAACTAAGTTGACTTAACCACGAGTCAATCTATAGCTCTTTTTAAAAAGGAACCATCCCCTGGTGAAAGGCAAGAGTGTAATCTGCCTTAGAAACACTGACTTCTCTCTACTGTCTCATCCATCCAACCTTTAATATGAGTGCAAACAGTTGTGCCTGCCGTAATTTTGTAAGTTCTTTGGCATAATTTTCCTTTGTTTCATCATTTAGATCCTTTGCTACATGCCTCTACCCTTGACTTATCCAAAGGTCATATCAAAATCCATAATTTTGGCCCTCAGTTTACACATAAACTTTATAGATGAGTATATATGTTGAGAACTGTATGTTATGCAGACTTTCCCTTTCTAAACATGTCACTGGAGAGCATATAAGCAGCCTGTTATATAAGGAGCTAAAATGTACAAATTGATCCTATGTGTATTTACGAAAAAGTAAATCCCACTTCATTTTAGTAGGAGTTACTCTCATGTAAGTGTGCACAAGAGTGCAACCATGCATTCCAAGTCAATGCATTTATTGACAAGTGCAAGCTGTTAAATTTAGTTGTGCTTATTCACAAGTTAACCATTCACAAGATTAAAGATTACTCTTAAGTAAAGTAATACACACAAAACAAGAAGCCTAAATCTTGGTAGTAGTTTTCTCTCCGAGTTAAACAAATCTGAGTTAACTCTAAAAAATAAATTTATTAATTTACATATATTCACATATTAGAAAAACAATGTTCCAAATGAAAAAGAAGTTTACTGTTTTCTTTAGTTGTGCTCCCATGTATTCTGGTAGATGTCATAATGAAAAAGGCATTCATTTTCTGTTCCAAAGTGAAGAACAACTTTCATAGCTACATTTCAGTTTAAAATTAGATAGAAATTTGTGTCTTTATTTGGAGGGGAAAGAAGATCTTTTTATCAATTAAAAGTGTTTTGATTTGACTATCTGATTCATTTTGAGAGGTTGCAATCCAATGCATTGGTACAAATGCCCCATTGAATAGGGCTGTGCTGCCGACACTGCAGTCATGATCAGAAATAAGCTCAGTGAAATTTGAACTACCAAGTAAGGAAAGAAACATACAATATATGTACATAATAGGATATTTTATGCCCATTTACATGGACATTGCCTCAGTATTGTTGCCTTCAAGCACTTTCTTGAGGGGCTTTACAACGGCAGTGAGTTGGGCTTAACTGTATAGAAGATCCTGGATAAAATAAACTTTTGAACTGATGACGTTGTTATTGCAGCTCCAAGCATATTCCTGATCTTGTATTGCTGTTCTTGTCTTGCCACATGCCTCTCTATATGGAAAAGTGGCATGCAACCATGAGGGTCAGAAAGTTACTTTTTGGCAATTCCCAAAAATCCTAGCTGACTCATGATACTGGAAGCTGTAGTCTGAAAAGTATAGTCTCCAAAGTTGTGCAAATCCAAAAATTTGTAGTCAAGTGATTTTTCATAATAAAGAAAACAAATTCAGTTTTTACTGATTGGGTGAACTGATGGGATAATAAAAGGATGCTCCATTGATGTCTATGAGAATAATCAGTAAAACTGAATTTGTTATGTGTTATCAAATCAGTTTCAACTAATAATGAGCCTGTGGATGAGAAACACTTTTTTTTTTTGGACAGCCTGCGTGGCACAGTGGTTTATGGGTCTGTCCTTGGGCTTTCCACTCCAAACGTACATCTGATGAAGTAGGTTCAAGTCTACCAAAGCTCATGCTACCAACTTTTCTCTTTCAGTTAGATGATTATCACACTGGCAAAAAAGACAGGAGCATAGTGGTGTGCTCCCGTCAATAGCATACGATAATGCAAAGATTAACACACGATGTCGTGATTATCCTGTGATTATCCCATAAATAAAGAGGAATTCTAGTGCCACTTTTTATTCCCAGAAAATTCCTGTGAATAAAAAGCAGCACTAGAATGGCTCTTTATTCACAAGATAATTGCAACATTGCATGATGTCATTTGATAATCTTTGTGTTATTGTGTGATTTTGACGGGAGCATACCGCTATGCTCCCGTCTTTTTTGCCAGTGTGATAATCTCCTTAGTCTCAAATGTACTGCAAGATCCCTTTGTACACTGATTTTCCAGACTAACACAGCTATGATTTATGATGATGATGTTATTACTATATTATTATTATTATTATTATTATTATTATTTATATAGCGCTGTAAATTTACACAGTGCTGTACATACAATCATAAATTTGACGGATCTCTGCCCTCAGGCTTACAGTCTAAAAGAAGCAACACAAAAGGAAAAGGGGAAGATGGTGGGAAGAGGAGGAGCTCCAGTACATCTTCTCTCCCTCTGGGGCCAGGACCAAGGCAGATGGACTGGAGGGAGGGCACGGCTTCTTAATACATAGTTAAAAGGAAGCATCCTGGGGCAGACGGCACAATCCTGGGAACGCTTCCCTAAACAATATAGTCTTTAACTTACTTTTGAACCTGGTTAGAGAAATGATGTATTCCCCCCAAAATTGAGACTCAGAGCGGCTTACAATTTAAAAGAACAGTACAATTAAAAACATATTTTACTTAGTTACAACTGTAAGAATAATATTGGCACAAAAATGGAGAACAGAGATCATTTCAAGTGAAGAAGAATGGTAATTAAAAGTGTATAATATAATAGAAATGGATATAATAACACAAATATTAAAACAAAATTAAGTGGAGAATTTGAAGACAGAATGGTCCTTAGTATATGAATTTTTGAAGGCGAAATAGGGTATAGTGGCAGTATTGAATACTTAAAAGAATTTTCTGAACGAGATAGAATGATAGAAAATAGATATTTGTTTTATATAAACATAAACGTTAAAACTGTTTTGAAAGTAATAAGCAGAGATTGAAGAACAGATGGGGTCATAAAAAAGAGTAAGATTAAAAGAAAGCCATAAAAGCAAATACAACAGAACCAGCACTAAAAGGAAGGAGGTTCAAATGGATGTAAAATAGTAGTAGAGAGTAAGCGTATGTGGAGAAGAAAGTATGAGTATGTAGGAGGATGTTTAGAAGGTAGAACTTAAACAAAAGAGTAGAAAAAGAAGAGGTTTAATGATAATAAGAATGAAGAAGATGGGGAGAAGATAAGGATTGTAGAAGGTAAAGAAAGTAGATTAATTATTTGGGATGATATGAAATGAATGGAATGTGAAGGTTGAAGTTACGAAGGATATGGGGACTGTAGTGGTATGTAATACAGTACTGTATTTAAACAATGTTTTATGTGTTTGTACGTATGCTGGTATGTGATTGGAAACGTTTCTATGTGCTTAATAAATTTTTTTAAAAATAAAACATACAAAAAAAGTGATGCATTAAAATAGAATTAAATTATTACAATATTAAAAGAGATCACTTATTAAAGGATAAAATACATTCAAAAGTTAAAAAGCCTTTAAAACACTACACTTTAAAACAGTACAACACCCCAGCCCATTCTGTAAAGACTTTCTGTTTTGAAAGCATGTCCGATTAGAAAGGTTTTAGCCTGCCGATGGAAGAATAAGGAATATTGCGATGTCTTTGTTGTATGCTTTAAAACTGCCAGAGTGAAAAATGGAGAGGGCTTTTTGTACCTTGAATGGTTGTGCAGAAGAGGGCATTTCAACAGATGTTGCTGTACCTGTTGCATAACAAGCAACACCTGCTAAAATTTCTTTTTCTACACAGCCTTTGAAAGTATACAGGAGCCTTCTTCAATTTTCACTCTGGGTCAGCCCTGGTTAATGCTTGGATGGGAGACCGCCAACAAAAACCAGTCGCTGTGGGCTGTATTTCAGAGGAATGGAACTGGCAAAACCACCTCTGAGCATTCCTTGCCTAAGAAAATCCTATGAAATCCATAGGGTCGCCACAAGCCAACAGGCCACGTGCAAACCTCCCGAAGAGATGCTGTTGGAAGCAGGGTGACCAGATGTCCTAGCCGCCAAGGAGGACACGGCACTGCAAAATGTAGGACAGTCAAGAAATATGTAGGTCATGACCAAATCAAAGCTAAAAACACTAATATAAATATAAATTCGTGCTTCATAGTCATGCTCAGAATGGAGGACATTTTGGAATGGACATTTGGAATGGTTTCAAACCGGATTATTTCTGCAGTGTGGAGGCACCCTTAGTAGCCACATTCTCCTCTCTGGCCACACTGCCAAAATAGTCCACTTTGACATCACTATAATCAATGCTGTGGAATTCTGGGAACTGCAATTTTGTGAGACATTGAGCTTTCTCTGTCAGAGAGCACTCTCGTGCCACAGCAAACTACAATTCCCAGGATTCCCCAGCACTGAGTCAAGGCAGTTAGAGTGCAGTCTCAAACTGGATTATTTCTGCAGTGTGTTTTGCACCAAAGAAAGATATATAAAAAAAAAAAAGAAAAATTTTGTAAAGCGTGGCCTTGGGTGTTGTATTGTTTTAAAGTATTTTTTTAAAACATTCTTATTCTTTTAAATTGTATTTTATTCTTTTAACATCTAACTTGTTTTAATGTTGTGATCATTTAACGTACTATTTTTGTATGCTTTTAATTATACTATTTGTTTGGGTTCTTTTTTTTAAAATGTTGTGAGCTGTCCTGAGTCCCATTTTTGGGGAAAGGTCAGGATATAATAATTATATATATATATATATATATATATGTCTCTATAATATAATACTGTGTATATTACTGTATATATTATATTATAATAATACTGTAAAATTGTATATATTACTGTATATTATATGTATATATTATATATACTGTATAATATTGTATATAATAATACAGTATATATTATATATATAATACTGTATATAATAATACAGCATTATATATATACATAATATATATATAAAATACTGTCTATATATATATGTCTATATATACACACACATAATACAGTAATATATATATATATATATATAATACTGTATATAATAATATTGTATATATATCTATCTATATATGCACACACATACATAATACTGTATACAGTATAATGTATGTATAAAACTGGATATAATACTGTATATATATATACACACACACATAGAACTGTATATATTATATATACACATAATACAGTATATATATAATACTGCATATAATAATGCTGTATATATTATATACATACTATATAATAATAATGTATGTAATATATATATATATATATATACTGCATATAATAATGTTGTGCAAATTATATACATAATTCTGTATATATAATATTATTGTATATGTAATACTATATAATAAATAATAATACTGTGTGTGTGTATATATATATATATATAAAATACTGTATATAATATTGCTGTATATAGTATATACATAATACTGTATATTATATATATTACAGTATATGATAATACTGTATACTATATATATATATGTAAAACTCTCTGTATATTATATATAATAATACTGTATATATACTGTATATACAGTATTGTATATACAGTATATACTATATATATAATATACAGTATTGTTATTGTCATGGTCATTATTAAGAAGAGAAGTGCCTTCAGGGAGGGAGCAAAGAGGACAGAAACACTGGAACACCCACATAACCCCCTCCCTCCCTGCTCCCCCCCATTTCCCAGAGTGGCCTCGCCCTCCCTCCCCTCCTGCCGCCTGTGGACTGTTCCATTAGAGCGCAGCCGCGGGGGGGGGGCGGGTTTGGAGTCTGTGAGGAGGAGGCTGAGGAGAAAGAGAAGAAGACGCGTAGTCATGACGGAGGGAGGGGGGAGGAGGAGGAGGAAGAACTTGTAGCCGCGGGCGGCGTTTGGATTGGCTGCCTCCCCTCCTCGGGGGCGGGGCGTCGCGGGTGAGTGACAGCAGGGCTTGGTGGCGACGCCCTCCTCCTCCTCCTCCTCCTCTTTGCTTTGGCTCCAGAGACTGAGGAGGCTCCTTCCTTCCGCGTTTGGCTTCTTTGAGGTAAAGCAGCAGAAGCCCCTCGGCTCCATTTTGGGAAGGAAGGAAAGGGGTCTCTGGGGGGGTTTAGGGGGACTTTTGGGGGACTTTTAATTCCCCCCCCCAAAGACTAAAGCTTGGACTACAGCTCCCCTTGGTTGTGTGTGTGTGTGTGTTTATTGTGTGCCTTGAAGGCAAATCTTGTACCATGGGGTTTTCTGGGTTTGCCCTTGTCTTCTCATGAGGCTGAGAGAGTGTGACTTTGTCAGCAAGCTTGTTTTTTTTTTTAAAAAAAATACCATTTTAACATGGTAGGTTTTAAATTTTTAATTGGATTGTTTTTATTGTTTTTAAAGTGTTGCTTTAATATGTTTATAAATATATACAGTATATATATATATATATATATATAATAAAATTTATTTTATATGTATACGTATAATATTTATTATATATATATATGTATAAAATATTTATATAATATATATAAAATATATAATATAAAATTTATTATATATATATGTATAATATATTTATTTTATAATATCATATTTATAATGTATTTTATATATATTATATACATACATCTATATATATAATTTATTATGTATATAAATACTTATAAATTTATAATATAATATTTGTAATATTTATAATTTATTATATATATATATAAATCATACATATATAATTTATTATATTATATATACAAATAATATAATATTTATAAATTTATAATAAAATTATAATTTATTACATATATATATATATAAAATCATATACATATATATCATTTATTATATATATAAATAATATAATATATTTATAATAATATAATATTTATAATTTATTATTTATATATTATATATAAGCATATGCATATATATCATATATATATATATATTATAAGATAGATATAATTTATTTATTTATGGTATTTATTAATTTATGGCATTTATACCCTGCTCTTCAGCAGTAAAGGCTATCAGAGAGATTTACAATTGTTATTATATATGTTGAGAGGCACATTGGGTCCCAGCTTGGGAGAAAGGCAGGATAAAAATTTAAATAAATGAATAAATAAATTGTCTCTGCTGTTCTTGACTTTAAGGTGACACTAAGCAGGGTTTTCTTCTTGGCAAGGTTTCCTTCAGTAGAGTTTTGTGTTTGTTTGTGTTTGTTTGCTTTTTTGCTATAGCCATCCTCTGAGGCTGAGAGAGTGTGACTCGCACAAGGCCGGGTGGCCCCAGATGCCACAACTACAAAGGAGGTGTTACCAAATAAAGGTTAAGGACACTCATAGAAATTTAAATTTCTGTGCTTCTTTGTTGCACTTAAAATGGAGAACAAAAGGTTGAGATGTAGGACATGTCCTGGAAAAACGAGGACGCCTGGTCACCTTGTCTTTGAAGGGCTGCAGAGGGAGACGATAGACTATTTATTTATTTTTGTGTTTGTTATTTATTTTATGTCTGTGCCGCCTTTCTTCCAGAAAAAGAGACCCAAGGTGTTCACACTATGAAAACAATGGGAAGTCAAAGGCTTTCACAGCTGGCATCCATAGTTTTTGTGGGTTTTTCGGGCTCTGTGGCCGTAAATAATAAACTCTTCTAGAACATGGCCACATAGTCTGAAAAACCCACAAAAAACTATACTATGCAAACACATTACAACAATTTTTCGCCCTTCCTCTTCCTCAAGGTTGGACTACAACTCCCATCCTGAGCCAGCACTGTGTGTTGTGTGCCTTCATTTTGTTTCTGACCTCAGGTGGTAACCTCTCATGGGGTTTTCTTGGCAATGTTTCCTCAGAGGAGCTTCTCTCTTGCCTTCCTTCTGAGGCTGAGAGAATGTGACTTACCCAAGGGCACCCAGTATGTTTTCATGGCTGAGCAGGGATTCAGACCTTTGTCTCCAGAGTCATAGTTCAACACTCAAACTGCTATGCGCGCTGGCGGTGGATGGTGGGAATTGCAGTCCAGTGCATCTGTGGAGTGGTCGATGGGGAGGAAAGTTGGTTAAGGTTGAAACCATGCCCTGTGAGGAGCAATGTAGGGAGCTGAGTATGTTTAGCCTGGAGAAGAGAAGGTTAAGAGGTGATATGATAGTATTGTTTAAGTATTTGAAGTTTTCTTGGCAAGATTTGTTCAGAGGAGGTTTGCCATTGCCATCCTCTGAGGTTGAGAGAGTGTGACTTGTCACTCAGTGGGTTTCATGGCTGAGCTCGGAATCAAACCCTGGTCTCCAGAGTATTAGTCTAACACTCAACCCACTACTAATATTCTGACTATGTTTTAAAAAAGGAACCTGAATTGTTCTCATGTGGGTCATTGATCTGTCTAGCTCAGTATTATATTTTTATGTGTGGGAATGAAATATATTTATTAATATATATCTAAAAACCCTTACAGTATGACTTTATGCACTATAACAGCACTTAATATGTACTAGTAATCTTGCCAGCAAACTGCCATGATAGGTTTGCTTCGGGGTTGTCAGAAACATCTTGAAGGCACACAATAGCAAAAACAATACATTGTACTTTGTCTTTTACATTGTAGTGCATAATATTATTTTAAAAAAAACCAAAAAAGGTGCTCCCAGCCTTCAAATCAAAGACATTATTTAAGTTTCTATACATTTCTCAATGTAACTTAATTAATATTATTAACCCTGACTAGCATCACCTCTTCAGGGTTTCAGGCAGGAGACCAGACTTTGGTTGTCCTCTGGTGTCTCCCATCCAGGTCTGTACAAGGCACAACCTTGTTTAGATTTTGAAATTTGACATGTTCAAGGGTGTTAATGGTGATACTTCCAGCTCATCCTAATGCAGTTTTATTCAAAGTGTAAGCATTTTTTTTGCATTAAGATGGTGCTATGCTGTACTCCAAGATAGTGGTGTAGAGTTGTAGTTGCAGTACTTGGATTAGGGTGGATTAAACCTTTTTCTTCGTGTCATTTACGGGGTGGTTATTTATTAGATTTATATTCCCCCTTTCTTCCAAAACATGGTCCAGACTTTGGGGTAAGTACTATCTTTAAACCCTATTGTTGTGAATTCTGTGTGCCATGGATAGGGAACATGGGCTGGTGGGAATTGCTCCCCAGTGACATCTGGGCTACCATTTTTTTTTTTTTCATAATTTAGCCTGTGCTTTTTGCAGGCATGAGCGAGATATAAATAGATAGCAATTAGACCCTGTTTTATGCAGTGAGATTTAATTCTGACTAAATGCATGTAATGTTTGACTGGTACTCCCAAGAAAATGCTCAAAAGGTTGTGGTGTGAGGCTGTACAAAAAAGATCTGGAGAGCTTTTGCTGTTTGTCTTCAGCAGGATTTGGGTTTTACCTTGATGTCTTCATATTGAAGTAGCTGACCAGGTAGTAAATCTGTGTACTGTGAACATGGAAGAGCTGTTATATTTGGCTAGATTGATCATATGTTCTGACAACACTTACAGAGCATTATGCCATTAATGCAGAGTAATTATACTTGGGTCTCATTCTTCTGTTCTCCCCTTGCCCCCGGTAATGTGCCTTAAAGAAGTTGATTAAAATACTTCTTTGTTCATATGGGATATATTCATGTCCCAATATAGGTGTATGTGGAAAGGGTGGTCTCACCTGATCTCCATTCACTAGTTTTTTGATGCATCTACAAAATCATGTTCTAAAAATGTCTGGAATAATCGCTTTCATGTAGTTCCATAGTTTTTGAGAGTGTTTCAGATTTATTGAGCTATTATTTATATCTGGAGTTAATTTCAGTGGACAGATAAAGGATATGGAACATGTATGCTTAGTTGACTGGCAAGGGAGAAGAAAACGAGTAAAGGTGGTGCTTAAAAAGCAATTGAGATTCTCTTGGTCACATTTTTACTTCCGTCCTATCATAGGCAGAATTAGAGAAGCTTGTACATATCAAGAAAGTATTTTTCTGTCAGATATCCATGGGGAGTGTGTGTAGAAAAACAATTCCCACCTCTGTTATTTGTTTCATTTTTTAAAATGCAGAATAAAAGTAGTTTTAGGGGAAAGTGAGAGGAAGACCACATATTTGTCACAAGGCCTGTTTGTGACCTGGACAAGTTTCACAAAAACAGTACCAGAGGTTTTGAAAGCCAGATAAGGTTTAACAGTTGTGAACTGTAAACTGCTCTTGGTTTACTGTAAAATTAAGTAGTGCAAAAACTCAACTGTTACTAAGCTGAAAAAATAATACAGTACATCCATTGTGTAGAATTGATATACTGCATTTGTGCTTAATCTGACAGTGAGTAGATACTGTAGATCCAGTGATGAGTTGCAACTGCTAAGGAAGCTGCCAAAGGAACTATATGACGCAGTTTGCCCTGGCACCTGAAATGAACAAACTCATCAGTGTTTACTGTGGTTGTAAAATTTAATTGTCAGTATCATTTGGGACGTCAACTTTTTGAGATGATGATGATGATGATGATAATAATAATAATAATAATAATAACAACAACAACAACAACATTAATATCTTCCCTATCTCCTTATTTTATTTATTTATTGAATTTATATCTTGCCTTTCTCACAAGATGGGAATCAAGGCAGATTGAGAGTAAAAATACAGGTTATAGCATCAGTTAAAAATAACACCAGTTAAAACACATAATGTTAGTTTAAATAACATATAAAACGAATGTGTATTAAAGTAATCAATCTATACTTTAAAAACTATCCGTGCAAGTGAAACTTTCTATGATTCCCATCCTCCCCCTCTGCTTTGTTGTGTTATATTCCCTTGCTGTTAGTCTACTACAGTACTCTGGGAAGCAGTCAACAGCAAAGTACAGGAGTGGGTAGGGAAAACAGAAATTGGGATATGATGCCTTACAATACTTGAGCCACTTGAAATGCTATGATACCTTACTATACAGACAATATTGGTAGCTGTGCTTTCTGTTGGCTGTCTCTGCTGCAGGTTAAATGTCAGAGGTTTGGAAGAGATTTTCTGTTTCTCAGCCACCCAGCTCCTAAACCTCACAAAAGGAAAAAACAAAACAAAAACACTTTGTAGACCCTTTGTTGGCAGAAACGATGATGGGAGGGATCGCCTGTTGTTTTGATGCTGAGTAGTCCTGGGTGTTTTGCTATTAAAGTTAGAACTTTGAATTTTTTCATACCTTTAAAATTTTCTTCTCGTCTATTCTGTTCTAGTTTCAGCTTTAAAAAGGAGCAAAAATTGTCTGATAGATCTGAAGCATGGCCAGTGGAGGGCAGTCAGAATTGTTAAGGGTCTGGAAATCATGCCACATGAGGAGCAGCTTAGGGAGCTGGGTATGTTTAGTCCTGGGAAGAGAAGGTTAAGAAGTGAGTGCACTGCAGGGGGTTGGACTGGATGCCCCTTGGGGTCTCTTTTGACTCTTATGATTCTATGATTCTATAGTTACTCTATTGTATTCTTACATAGGTGGATGTGAGCTACGCCATAATAATTAAGTCTTTACTTGCACACATGCTACTTAATAACTATAGAAAACTTGTTTGCTATACATGATGTGTCCTTTAATATTTCCCCATTTGTGTATGTGTGTATGTGTCTTCAAGTCACCTGTTGACTTATGATGACCTCATGAATTTTTCATAGGGTTTTCTTAGTCAAGAAATACTCAGAAGTGGTTTTGCCAGTTCCTTCCTCTGAATACCGTACTGCCCACAGCACCTGCTATTCTTTGATGGCCTCCAATCCAAGTACTAAACCCGTGCTGACCCTGCTTAGCTTCCCAGATCAGATGGGATTGGATTCCTTTTATGTAGTGAAGAACATACCTATGCACCTAAAGTCATATTTGTTTTATATGTAATTCATGGCTTACCATGGAGCAGGGAAAGCCAAACAGAAAGACTGGATTTACTGCATTCTGAAAACAAATTCTGTGTCCTAAATTTTTTCAGTCTAACTACTGCAGAAGTCACTTGTTTATTTTCATCTGTAAGAGGAGGAAAGCACACATTCTGAAAGCAGATCTCTATGTATTGCCAGTCTGCCGCTTAGCTGGCATTGTGTCCCTTTCTCCTGAACAGTGACTGTATGTTCCCCATACCTGGCAGGTCTGCTTAAGTCTATAAGTGTCATTCCTGATTCTCAATGTTTGGAATACACTGACTTCTAGGTGTACATTTTCCCATTTTTGCTGTAGACAGTTAGAATTTTAATATAGCTGACTTCACGAAAGTAGGTTGTAGTATGTGAAATATCTTATTGTGTCTGTGGAGAAGCACATCCTTTTGAGACATGACACTCAGTACAGGTTTGTTGTGTTGATTAGGATGTCAAATTTTGCCTTATTAATTTAGCCTTTATTTGAGCCTTTATTTTAGTATCTTTTAAAATGGTTTATCTTTGTGGCTTTTACTTTGTGGAGTTTGTGCTATGTGTAATGTTTTTCAGACATCACATTACCTTCCAGTGATGCAAGGACAAATGGTCTCATGCTTCCCCAGTGAAATTATGATTTACTCATGATTTTAGCATCTTTTATGTTCACTGCTAGTTTTGTCATGCCCGATTGCAAATAGTTTTCTTTTAGGGTAGTATGTTATATATGATTAAATGTACAGGCAAACAATTTCTTCTTGAGATCTTTAGACTGACTTCATGCTTTAAATATTGCACTGGTGATGAACATGGAGAGCCACAATCCTCTCTGTCACATGTGTTGCATCCATAATAAATCCCAAAGTCCCTGAACGCACCTGAAGTTAGACAGAAATATCTTTAAAAGTTGGCCTTTCTTTAGAAGCTTAGATCATCTTATTTACATCCGGAGGTACCATAGTCCATTTTGATGCTTGCAGTTTACCAACTTTCAACATTTTATTTCATTAACACATTTATATTCAACATTTTAATCTGTCTATACAGGTGGCTATCAAAATATTTAAAATCTTTAATACAGTTCATAAAATAAAGCAGCAGTAGCAGAAACCACAAAATAGTAACTAAGAAGTAGGAAGTGTCACAGAAAGAGCATAGACAGATCCCTCAAATGTAAAGATACTTGGATGGAAGAAAAACAAAGCAAGATCAATAATCCATTTTGTAGTAGTTCCTTTTCCAACCAAACCAAAAGGCATAAAATACATTAGCTTTCAAAGCTTCGCAGGATTCTTCAACAGGCAGAGATGGTAAGATCTTTGTTTACCATCTTTGTCTAATGAAGAAGCATGTGGAGCTTCAAAATCTAGCAGGATATACTTTACACCTTTCAGTAGGTTCAGTAAAGAATGCAGTTTGGGTAATTTTTTTTACGGCAGCATGGTGCCCCACAACCTTTCTCAGGTGGGAGATAGGATTACCTTAAAAATTAATTTCATATGATACCTAAGGATGAGTAGAGAAGAAGTAGAATGAATGTTCAGCACCCAAAAAGCTACTAATGGGTAAGTCCTGTCTCAGTAACGATGAATAGTGGGAGTAGTTTAGAAAGGCCCTTTAAATACCTTAAAATGGAAATTGGTTCGTATTGGAAAAGGAGGTCTTTTTGTACTATATAATCCCACATAATTCATTGTAGTTACTCTCTTTATGTTATGGCCCTATAATAGTCTTATGTGGAAAGATCCCTAAACAGAAATTTGAATCATGAGTCTTAGGGTTCCTAGTTCAGCTTTCTGTCCACATGACCATGCTAAATGACCATGTTTTGAACAGAGAAGTATATACTATTACACTCGAGCATTTAGGAGAAGGTTTTTTTCCCCCAGTGGGATCCTAATTTTAAAGTCAATGGGGATTCTTCTGCTTAGGAATTATCCCCTTTACATGGGTTGGACCCTCATGGAAAACATACTTTGCCACCAACAGTGTTTTGATGATTCCTGGGAAGAAAGCCAGAAACAGAAAAGATCACAGTCATGGAAAAAGAGGAGGAGGAGAAGGAGGAAAGAGTAAAGCAGTAGAATCAAGTTGACAGACTACTCAACAGGAGAGCCAAATATAGGGAAACTCGTTTCAAAATTTGTTGCATTTTATAAAGAGGTGGGTGGGTGTTACTGTCTTTCAAATCAACACATTTATCAGTGGGAACAGGTGTGATGGGTCTTGTCTTACACAGAGAGTTTGTAGTTATTTCCACAACCAGTGGGATGGTAGTGGTGCCTTACTAAGTTGAAGAAGTTGAGATACTTGAAGCTATGTAGCTTCTTGTGTATAACTTCCTATGAAATATGTCGTGTACTGAGATTTCTATTTCCTTATCGCTGACTGAAAAGGAAAGGAGAGCCATTGCCTAATATTCAACTTGCTACAGGTTGGTGACATTTGGTACCTGTTTTATGCAGTATGACAGTATGGAGGTCAGTATACCACAGAAGCATTGATCAACATAGTGGCAACTTCTTATGGGAAGCATAAAAATTCCTTTTCCTCTGGTTTTGTATGCTTTTGAAAAAATATAAACTATATATATTTTAATTATATTTTTACTTTTTGTACCATGAATCCCACTGGGTGACCTTGGTCAGGTCACATGCTCTCATCCTTAGGAGAAGACAATGACAAGCCTCCTCTGAACAAATCTTGCCAAGAAAACCCCATGATAAGGTTGCTTTAAGGTTGCCATCAGTCAGAAATGACTTAAAGGCGAACAAATACAATAATAACTTTAGGTTTACGTAATAAATACAGTAACATGTTTTCTTTTTGCAGACTTTTCTTTCTAGCTTATTAATCACCTAACAGTTGTATAATTGATGGTCATATATTGTACAGGATCTGGAGGTCTTGTTCCCCTTTTTTTCAAAGAAGCATTTCATTTGAAGGACATTCTTCTCTTTCTTCCACTGCTGCCCATTTCCCTAGTATTATAATATATTGGAAAGTGAGGCTGGAGCTAGAATGAAGGTTCACAAGGGTTACTACTAATATCTGTACTAAGTAACAGAGCTCTCTTCCCTATGCCAACCTTATAGTCTCCTTTAATATTGTGCATCACAAGATGCAGATGAATCTCAAAGCAAAATACTTACTGTATATACCCGTGTATATGTCAGCCTCATATATAAGGGGAGGTTTGGGGGCCAAAATTGTGGATGATCCATGTATAAGTTGAAGGTAGAACTTAGGGGCATGTAACAAAGGATCTTAAAGAAAACAATGCCAAAATATTTACATACAGTGGTCCCCCGGGATCCAAATCCCCCGGGGAACGAAATCCCCGGGATCCGAAACCGCTGGGGGAGAAAAAAAGCCCCCGGCCAACGAAAAAAACCCCGGGTTGCGAAAGAAATTTGCAACCCGGAAGTTTTAAAACAGCACGCTTCCGGCGTGCTGTTCATCCGAAAATGCGGTCCCCTGGGTTGCGAAAACTTCTGGGATACGAAGGTAATCCCGGAACGGATTACTGTACCTTCGTAACCCGGGGACCACTGTAATTCCAGCAGGCATAAGTGTTTGTGCTGAGACTAAAGGCTGGATGGATGAGGCTGGAGAGAGGTCAGTGTTTCTAGGACAGATCACATTCTTGCCTTTCACCAGGAGATGGTTCCTTTTTAAAATAAGTGTTAAAGCACAGTATGTACATTGACCCATGGATAAGTCAACTTAGTTTTTTGGGATCAGTTTTTTTTTTAAATTTAAAATGCCTAGACTTATACAGTGGGCCCTTGCTATCCACTCGGGTTTGGTTCCAGGATTTCCCATGGATATAAAAATCGGTGGATTCTCAAGTCTCATTAACTGTATAGTGGTGTAGTAAAATGGTATCCCTTGTATAAAATAGCAAGATCAAGACTTGCTTTTTGTATTTTATATATTTTCTGCATCTTTTCAAGATGTGGATAATTGGCTCCATGGATGAAGAATCTGTGGATATGAAGGTCCGACTGTACATGAGTATATAGAGTAGTTTTTGTTTCCACAGACTTTTCATTGGGATTCTTTGGAGGGTGTGCTTTTGTCACCCAAACAAACTTATTTTCCTTTTGTCTTGCAATTAATCAGTTTCATCTTTTCTTCATATATTTCATGCTTGTAGGGTTTTCTTCTGCTGGAATTCACCTGTTAAAAGATAGCCATAACACAAGAAATATCTGATAGTTTGCAATGGAACATGGCAGGGGCCATTTGCTGACAGTTGTCTAGAACAGGCTGGTTATTTCACACTCCCTTCCTGTAATAAAAATGAATGAAGTCTAGAATGATAGTAGTTCAATTGTGGAAGTTCATATGAGCACTGCTTTTAACAGGTGCACTTTGATTTGAGTTGCAAACAATTTTCTGTTATGTAGATTTTTGTTTTTTGTTTTGTTTTGTTAGTTTAAAAAATTACATGTAAGTCTGTCTCTGATGTCTTGCTATTTCTTTTGAGGTCTGCTTTGGGTTTTATCATCCCGTGTTACATATTTGGCTTCAGCAAGCTGACTCCTTTGCTGCATGGTGTTACCACACAAAGCATCTTGCCAGGCCTGCTGTGTCCCAGCAAGTGCATGCAGTGTCCTTTTAGGTTCAAGACAGGCATTATGAAAGGAACATCTGCTCATAACAGTGCAACATTAGAAGGTGTCGGGTAATGCAAAAGCCTTTACTATCTGTTGTAATCATGGTTCATGCGGAAGATTTATGTATAGCAGCTCTGCCATGGCTAACTGCCAGTCAGTTTATGGTTCAGTAGGGTTCCATTTATCAGATGGAATGGACTGGAAATGCAAGGAAAAAAGGGAAAATTGATAGTCAAATATTGTCATAGTCTCCAGTTTGAGATGTTATGAAATAATGTGTGCCTTTCTTCAATTAGTGAAGCATAATTACAAAAGTGGGAAAAAGGCTTAGATGATGCCAGTTCATTCTGATGTGCTGAAATGGCCTGTTAATGGCTTCTAAAGCAGTTAAATGATCATGGCCTAATTGTTTTTAAAGAAAGAAACCCAAATAATTACTCAGTGTTAGATATGTTTATGAAAATGCTTATTTTTGTTATAAAATGACTGAGATTTTCAGTGTAATGCGGTAGCCACAAGATTGAAATGGAAGAGATTGGTTCATAACATCACTGCCATAAATTCACTGGCATTGCTTGAGGGAGGCTGCTTTTCTTTCATGTACTTTCCCCAGGTATGTTATGGGGATATAGTAATGGCTTGCTTATGGGGCTGTTTTACAGGGCACAGACATAATGTATGTAAAATGGTTTGAGTGCTCTAATACTATAGACAGGAGCTAGCTAAAAGTGAAGCATTTGTGTCCTGTTGATTTCAGTGGTGCTGAGGAGTATATACTTAAAAAAATTACCACTAAATTCAAAATGCTGGGGAAAAAAGTCAGCTTGATTTTTTCCATGTATATAAACAGCTATTTTTGTTGTTGTTGTTAATAATGCAATGCTGTGTATATTTATAATTTTTCTCCCTGTTCTGGCAATTTTTGGTAGCTTTTTGAAAGAAATCAGAATCAAAATGTAGCTACATCTTCTGTATTAATATTGCTGATCTGCTGTGACAAACTTTGACTGGAATTGTCATTTGAACAGGAAGGGGATTTCATAGCTGCTTTGTTCATAAACCTGAAGTATGTATTTGAGCTTTTCAGAGAGAGCACTTTTTGTTTTGTTGAAGATTGTTCTAATAGAGTATTCTGAGATATTCTGGTCCCCCCCCCTCCCCGTTGTTTGGATTTTTGGAAAATTGCCCGAGTTTCTTATGCCTGTACTATTTTTCAAAACATTCTTGTGGTATCACTTAGAGTCAGCGGTGTAGAACTAGAAAAGAAAATACAAAAAGAACCTACAAAATATAGTTTCAGGGAATCAGACTGCTTTTTTTTCCCTTTAAGAAATAAAACCATTGACATATGTTGCTAACTCTTCTGTTCTATTTAAATGAATGGGAATTTTGTTTTTAAGTGGAAAGGTGGTTATTACCATTTTCTGTTCTGTGTATCTGAGGTCTGAAATAAATAGATGGTTATGCTGAACTACTTGGTGATGGTCTCTTTGCTAGATATTACTTTGGAGCAACTACAGTGAGCCTGTGCCATATGCGGGCTCCCCATAAGCGGCTTTCAGGGTTCACCATGGGATAATGCGGTGAATGGTATGTGTGCCATGCGGCACAGCATGCACGCACCTCATTATTTTCAATGGGACAGGAACATAACGCATCTTTTCCCTTAGCCGGGGGGGGGGGGGTCCAGAACAGATCCCCCACATATGGGAAGGGAGCACTGTACTAAGAGATTTGAAACAGGTATCTCAAAATTAGTGAGATTCATGGCCCAAATCCTACTGTTAGTTCTGACTTGGAACAGACCAATGAATCAATGGAATTTACCTAAATACTGACTTACCACTCAACAATTGATTCAGTAGGGCCTCATTCCCACTATGGTTTAATCTGGATCGTGATTTGATCCGATCCGATCTAAATGAGCATGGTTCCCACTTAATCTGAATTGCTGAAGTGATTCGGAAAGGGGGGCATGCTTTTCACCCACTTAACCCATGTCAAAAGGATGCTGTTTTTTCCCACTCCTTTTGGACTGAATCAATGTATTTTGGAATAAATTGATTCAGCCCAAGTGGGAACCAGGTGGATTTGAATCCGCCTGGACCCTGGCTTTCCCAGCATCTCTGCCCAGCCTTGCTTTCTCCGTCCCCATGGCCTACCTCCCCGTCCTCCTGGCCCACCCTTACTCTTCCATCCCCCAGGCCTACCTCCTCCATCCTCCCAGCCCCAGCCTGCCCCCTCCATCCTCATTTTCTGCCGCGCAGCCTAGCCTTCTCCGCCGCACAGCTTTGCCTCTCTCCTGCGTGGCCTTTCTTCTCCACCCAGCCGGCTAGGCCTTCCCACGGCCTCTCCGGCACCGGCCTTGTTCTGTTGCAAAGGAAGCGGGAACCACACTTGCTGCTGAACCAGTTTCTGGACTGAATCCAGGAACTGGTTCAACAGCAAAGTGGGAATAAGGCCTAGGTCTACTCTGGTAAGGGTTAAACCAGAAGGATGCAGGGTCCTCTCTAAGAATTGCACACAAAAACTTTCAGGTACTTATAAGAGATCTTCTGGGTATGCAGTTCAAGGCCAAGGTTCAAACAATATATAGACGATACTATAGTGGCCAATAGGCTAAATAGTGGTCCAGGAAGCACCTGATTCAAATATCACCTTTGCTGTGAGACTGGTAGGTGGTCTTGGGCCGAGTTCCTGCATGGCAGGGGGTTGGGCTTGAGGGTGCTTGTGGCCCTTTGCACTACCACTTGTAGGTTTTGAAATTTCTCTCTTCTGGTTTTGAAATTTCTCTCTTCTGGCTTTCCAAACAGGTCTGCTATATGAAATGTCGGAGTGCTGTTAAACGCACTTCTAGAGCTTCTTTGGCGTTGAACGGGAAGTGCTTTTTTAAACAGTGTGAAAAGCTGTGGAGTTTCTGAGTTGCAGAAAATCCCAAACAAGAGGGACTTCAAAAGTCAATGTATTGGTTGCCTTTTTGGGAGTGAGATGCAGCAAAGAATGCTAAAGTTTTAAATATGCATGGGTTTTCTTATTCATATGTGACTGTTTTATATCCTGGTCTATTAGAAGGTTTTTGTTTTTTGTCAGAGAAAGAACCCAAATGTGGTGCTAACATTCAGACTACTGCTTGTTCATTGTATCTCTGTGAAAGATACAAGGCTTAATGTTTGCCCTCCACCCATAGGTAGAATATGTAGCTATGGTAAAATCTGTTGGTTTCCAGCTTATGGCTAGATTGGTTGTTCTTATCTTCAAATGACTTGTGAGAACTTGAGTCATGATGCTGTTTATACCAGTAAAATTTCTCCTTGTCATGTTTTTACTGTGATTCATTTGGATGTGACATACTGGCTTGGAAGGAAAAACTCACTTCATTTTGCACTTTTAAATGTTAATCTTGTGTTTACACTATCTAAAATTTACTGTGAAAGACCATAGGTTTACTCTGGCAAAATGGATCACAGTTTAGATTTGATGGAGATAATCACTGGCTCAGAATAGAAACAATGTGCTGGCCATCCAAATGACTTACACTGCAGATGTGGACCATTCTGTTTTCCAATTCTGTATCACTTTGCTTCTCCAGTTTATTTCTGTTCAGCTAAATAGGGTCATCTCTGGTTAGTACTTGAATAAGAGATCACCAGCGATTACTAAATATTACCAGATACAGGGGAAGGAACTGTGAAAACCATAATTGAATATGCCTTGCCTAAGAAAACTCTATGAAAATGGGATCACCATAAGTTGGCAGGTGACTTGAAGGCACATACATACACACACTCCTCCTCCTCCTCTATCTCCTTATTTATTTATTTATTTATTTTTAACCTGGGAGAATGGCTTGCTAGGAGTTTCTACCCTACAACCCTACATCCACTGGAATTTGACTAAAGAATTGTGCTTGAGGAGCTATAAATGTGTAGAGAAATGGGGTTTCCTAGAATCTCTAGGTCCTCCAGTGCACCTTCTTTGCAGATGACACCAAATTGGGAGGAGTAGCTAATACCCCAAAGGACAGGATCAAAATTCAAAATGACCTGAATAGACTAGAAAGCTGGGCCAAAGCTAACAAAATGAAATTTAACACAGAGAAATGTAAGGTCCTACACGTAGGGCGGAAGAATGAAATGCACAGATATAGGATGGGGGACACCTGGCTGAACGAGACCACATGTGAAAAGGATCTAGGAGTCCAAGTAGACCACAAGTTGAACATGAGTCAACAGTGTGATGCAGCAGCTAAAAAGGCCAATGCAATTTTAGGTTGCATCAATAGAAGTATAGTGTCTAGATCAAGGGAAGTAATAGTGCCACTCTATTCTGCATTGGTCAGGCCCCACCTGGAATACTATGTCCAGTTCTGGGCACCACAATTCAAAAAGGATATGGAGAAACTGGAGCGGGTCCAAAGGAGGGCGACTAAAATGGTGAATGGTCTGGAAACCTTGCCCTATGAGGAACGCCTTAGGGAGCTGGGGATGTTTAGCCTGGAGAAGAGAAGGTTAAGAGGTGATATGATCGCCCTGTTTAAATACTTGAAGGGATGTAACATTGAAGAGGGAGCAAGCTTGTTTTCTGCTGCTCCAGAGAACAGGACTCGGAACAATGGATGCAAACTGCAGGAAAAAAGATTCCACCTCAACATTAGGAGGAACTTCCTGACAGTAAGGGCTGTTCGACAGTGGAACACACTCCCTCGGAGGGTGGTGGAGTCTCCTTCCTTGGAGGTTTTTAAGCAGAGGCTGGATGGCCATCTGTCGGATATGCTTTGATTGGAAGTTCCTGCATGGCAGGGGGTTGGACTGGATGGCCCTTGTGGTCTCTTCCAACTCTAAATTTCTATGATTCTATGATTCTATGAAAGGTGATCAGAGTCACACTGGAATACCTAGAGTTTCCTAGAGAGAATATATTAATCAAAGCCACAAAAATCCAAGCTGTAAATGTGGGCCGACGGAAGGGACAACTGCATATATAGTCCTCCCTCTATATCTACGGATTCAAGCATACATGGATTGCAAATATTTTTAAAATATAGAAATTCCAAAGAATTCTTGATTCTGCCATTTTATATATGGGACATTATTTTACTATGTGATTGTATTCAATGGCACTTGAGCACCCATGGATTTTGGTATCCATAGGTGATCTTGGAACCAAACCCCAGAGGATACTTGAGAGCCCACTGTAGCTTCAACCTTTATTTTCCAGAATTTACTCTCTATGCCTTTCTAGTACTAGTATGCATTGTAATAACTGACTTTAAGGTGTTTTGCTGGCTTGTCTTAGTTGCAAGAGTGATGTGATGCTTTTTCTTTTGTGACATTTTGTAAAGATGCTACATTTGAGATTGAATTTTAAAAAATAACTTGGAATGACGATTTTGAATTGTGATTGAAATTAAGCTTAATTTTTTAACAAATTCTTTTGAAATAGTTGTGAAGTATTTTAAGACTTCTAATCAAACAGGCATTGATTTTGAAATATTTCAGAAATATCTGTGCAGTTATATAGCTTACTAACCACTTATTCAACTCTAGTTTCTTGAAGCTTAAACCTAAATTCGTGTAGTTTATGAACAACTTATTCAGCTTTAGTTTCTTTTAGCTTAAACCTAAATTTGTATTCATCTAAAGCAAAGAAATAGAATTATAGAAGGAGGTTGTACGGGTGTTCTTACATTCATAGCTTCTTTAAGCTGGACACTGTATAGCAATCTGAATTGGATGTTGAGAACATGCAGCTGTGTGTCTGGGTGCTGTATTTTGTATTCTGCAGCAGTTTTTTCACTATCAAAATCTGTTGTGTACATGAATAGTTTTGTGGCTGAATACAAGTCCCATGGTTATGGGTAATTTGCTTGTGCCTGAGTATAGTTTTAAAGCAACCAGTTTAGCATGAAGCTACTGTGTTTCTCCGAACATAAGACAGTGTCTTATATTAATTTTTGTTTAATTTTGTTTAATTTTTGCTCCCAAAGAAGTGCAAGGTCTTATTTTCAGGGGATGTTTTATTTTTCCATGAAGAAGAATTCACATTTATTGTTGAACAAAAATAAATGAACATTTATTATATACTGTATATATATTTATATACAAAAACTTTGCTAGGTCTTACTTTTGGGGGAAGCCTTATATTTAGCAATTCAGCAAAACCTCTACTAGGTCTTATTTTCAGAGGATGTCTTATTTTTGTGGAAACAGGGTATACAGTTGCTCAGTCAGTACTGAAAGCAAGCTAGTACATCCTGATGTGGAAATCGATTTGATCAGGGCATTCCTTTTCTACCAGTTTTCTCCATTCTCTTCAATGTCTAGAGAGTGGTCCTTCTACAGGGATTAATGCTGACACATTTTAATGATGAGAGAGTTACTTAGATGTTGATTACACAATGAAACCAAACATTGGTGCCGTACTTCTTTCTGAGTACGCATAAGAGAAATTCTGGCATATAGAACTACAAGAGTTCTGTATCTCCCATTGTGCTCTCTGAGATGTTGCAGCTGTGTACTAAATGTCACAGCTGCATGATGATGCAAATTGTCTTAATATTGTCTTTAATGTAAGTGTTGGAGTCATGTGGATTGAAGACAGCTTTTGGAGGCTTTAGAAATGCATCTTAATTTTACAGAACTAGCTGTAATATTTTGATATTCTTCCTTCTTCCTGTTGTAGAACTAGAACTGCTGAGGAAGCTTCTTCCACTCAGATTTTAAATTGACTAAATGTTAATAATTTTGTTAAAACTGTATGGAAGGCAAATCAAGTGCTTCCCAAATATGAGAAATGCTTCTCTTTATAATATGTATTGGCTGGGATGTGGAAGGCAAAACAAGTGCTTCCTAAATATGAGAAATACTTCTCCTTGGAAATATGTATTGGCTGGTAAACAGCACCAATGCTTGAGGTCACAACAGCATATACTGTAGTGTGTTTGTGTGCACACTGCAATGCAGAAGTTGACAGGTCACAAACTGTTGATGCTTTTGAACATGCCCCAGGATATCATATGTGTTTTGTTTGTTTATTTAATGTATATCCCACCTTTCTCCCATCATAGGACTCAAGGCAACTCAGAATAATTTAAAAACACAGTGCAATTTAAAAGCTATTAATATAATTAAAAAACCAATTAAACCAGACTTTTGTTTTTTAAAAATGCAACTTTTAAAAAAGATTAAAAAATTTAAAAAACATGTTTAAAAATAAAGAACACAGCATCACCCCATTAAAAGCTCCATGTGCTCAGGATGACCAGATGCCCTAACTGCAAAGGAGGATAAGGTACCATAAAATGTAGGACATTACCAAACAAAAGCTAAAAACACTCAAATATAAATTTGTGCTTCTTTGCCATGTTCAAAACAGAGGACATTTAGAATTTTCTAAGGTTGAAATAAGGAAGAGATCTGGTCACCCTGCATGTGCTGCAACATATTAAACATAAAATGCCTCCCTAAATAAAAAGGTATTTACCTGCAGAGAGGAGGCCAAGTGAAACTCTCAAGCTATATGGAACCTATATTAACTTCAGTGTAGATGTAATTTGGAAAATATGTCATGCTAAATAACTGGAAAACAAAGGGACAATCAAAGAATCTAACATTCTCAACTACAGTGACTTGTTGTAATCCACTAAATTTAACAGTAACTGTTTCAAATTAGAAAAACTACTGATTTTGCATCATCCAAATCTGTGCAACTAATACAGTCAACCCTTTGTATCCATGGATTTTTTAAATCCATGGATTCAACCCATTGAAAATGTTCAAAAATAATATAAGTTCCAAAAAAAAATCTTGTTTTTGCCATTTTATATGAGGGACACTATTTTCACTGTGCTATTGTATTTCATGGCACTTGAGCATCCATGGATTTTGTTATCCATTGGGGGTCCTTGGTGTCCCCAGCGGATACCAAGAGACCACTGTACAAAGGTTGATTATATGTAGCTCAAATTAGAATTTTTGGTTTGGCCTCCTAACTTACAGTTTTGTGCCTTGAAGATGACTCTGATGTATGGTGATCCTATCCTATGGTGCTTTCTATCCTAGAAGGTTTGTCATTGCCTTCTTCATTTAAGGCCGAGGGAGTGTGACTTGCCCATTGGCTCTCCAGGGCTGATCAGGGATTTGAGCCTTGCTTCTTGTAGTCCTAATCCAGTACTCAAACCACTAAATGGCACTTTCAACTCATTATTTCCAGTATAATCTGGTTTATTAAAGCCAATTGATCAACTGGGAATATTTGCCATATTATTTCAGGCTTGCTTAAGTGCCTTGGTTCATCAAGACAATATTGAAGTAGAAGAGTGATAAACAGAAGTACTTGTAGTTCTCATTAAGAGCAAGATCCTGAAACAGAATGATTGCATCATGTGTCTTGAAACCTTGCCCTTCCCTTTCTAACAATTTTACCCATTATAGCCTATTTTGTTTCATTAAGCTATGTACTGTAATTGAAAACTTAGTTTGCTCTATTTGCACAGCCTTGCTGTCCTGAGGTCAAGTTTGGTGACACTGTGATATGTGTGTGTGTGATGTGCCTTCAGGTTGTTTCTAACATATGACAATCCTAAGGTGAAGGTATCACAGGGCTTTCTTGGCAAGATTTGCTCTGGGCAAGTTTGCCTTTGCTTCCTTCTGAGGCTGAGAGAGTGTGACTTGTCCAAGGCCACCCAGTGGGTTTCCATGGCTGAGGGGTACTCAAATCTTAGTCTCCAGAGTCCTCAAACCATTACACCATGCTTGTCCCATGAGTTGCTAGGGATGTACATGTCTTCAGATAAACCCTGAGCTAAATCAGGCAGTTTTCAGAGAGTTTCGGAGGTTTGAAGTGAAGTGAATGGTCTCCAAGTGAATCTCGATCCTTCCAAAGCTTTAGGAGTGAAGGTGAATGTTTTGGGGAACACATTTAAAATGGATGTATTATTTTTCAAGTACACAACATAAGGAAAATGGCAAGACGGGAATGGAGGTGGGGAGAAAAGGAGAGTGAAAATTTGTGTAGTGGTGTGCACCAATCACAGCATTTCATTCAGGCCCTGAATCAACAATTAAAAAAAACAGTCCATTTCAACTGAGACAGATTGGAGCCCGCCTTTGGTGCACACCCTGTGCTTCCTGTCTTTTGTAGCTGATCTGTAGTAGCGAAACATTGCTACAAGAACCTTCTGAAAATGTGCACATTACCTTCAACCTTGAAAGATCAAGCATCCACCTAGGCCTGTTTCCTGTGTTTATTTTTTTTTAAAAAAAGGCTTTGCAAACACCAAAAGATTTCTTTGTTATTTTCCAACTCCGAAGGAGCGTTGATACGAAACCACAGCACTCCTAGCTACTTCCACTAGTAAATAACCTTTAGAATGAAACATCTATACTCAGATTCACTTGGTTATTTTCACCCTATGTGCCTTGAGACGAAAACATAAAATACTTAATCAGAGTAAGGGAATATTACTTGTATGACATGAAGTTTGGTTTGAGCTTTCAAGACTGGAGTACAAAATATGTTTTTTCTATAATTGTTGTCCTGGATTATGTTCCTATTCAAAACAGCATGATTCTCTTTAAGTTGCCTAAATAGGGAGATATATAATTTAAAACAAATTTAGAAGAGGAGAGAAAATAAAAAGGGGTGTGCATTTTAAATTTTTATTTAATATTAGGGTAATATATCTTGTTTTTACAAACTTCTGCTTAAAGGAGGTTGAAATCTGACGATACTACAAAGACAAAGGGAAGATACAATAGAATTCATTATATTTCATGTGATATGCTGAAAAATAGAGAGAGAAAATCCCCCTTTCTGGTAACAGTAGAACAGAATCATACAGTTAACAGATTGAGAACAGAAGAAAAGTACTGTATTTTCTCCTTTATAAGTCTACTCATGTATAAAGTCAAGGGTTGGCTTGACATCCAAAATTAGGGATTTTGATATGACACATGGATAAGTTAAGGGTTAGAGGCACGTAACAAAGAATGAAACAAAATAAAACAGTGACAAAGAACTTACAAAATTCTGGCAGGCATAACTTTTTGTGGTTGGATGGATGAGGAAGGAATGTTGGATGGATCGGAAAGGAACTATGGTAAAAGATGGCTGTGCGATATGTGGGGGAAGCAACCAGGTGTGAGTGGGGCTAAGAAAACATGTGCATGTCAAAAAGGATGTAAAGGCAAAGCAAAGAAAACGATGATTACGTTAATACTTTCTAGTCATAATGAGCTACCTATGAAACTGACTTCCACTGGTTTATGTAGCTTTAAAAGGGGATTTATAGTGCTGGATGTAACCTACAAAAGCTCTATGAATCTGAAATCCAGACTGTCTGAAAAACTTTATCTTTATATGCGAGCTTCTTAAGTTTTAACATCATATGCAATCGGCACGTGAGCATCCATGTTCACAAGCAACTTGGACCCGAAACAGAAGGGAAAAGCTATTTCTTTGTGCTGCTTATGGTCTTCTTAGAAGGAACTAGTTATTTACTCTTGTAACAGGATGCTAAACTAAGTGAATTCATGTTATGTTTCCACATGTGTGTCCTGTGATTGATGTTAATATCTTGACTTCCACTGGGGTGGTGCTAACAGTCCATAATGTATTGAATGCATTAGCAAATGCAAATTGAAGTGTATTTAATAAGCCCTACGTTGGTTTTTGTTATGTCTTGGATGGGGGAGGATACAACCTTTACACTATAATTTTCGATTTCCCCCTCCCTTTCTTTGTTTTGCAGACTTCTGTTCATTAATACTGTAATTGTGGGAAAGAGACTAATTCAAGAGGATGAGTGAACTGGAACAGTTACGGCAGGAGGCAGAACAACTCCGGAATCAAATCAGAGTAAGGTGTCGTCTTAACATATTTCTGTTCCTGACTCAGATATTAAGAAGTTTCCCTCCTCTCTGTTCTTTTTCTCTAGCATCTTTGTTACGTTTGTCTGACTTCAAGGGGAAGAAACATACTTAGGAACTCCCATATGCATTCCAAACTACATATAGCGAATCAAAGTGCTTCTTCACCTTTCCTAGATACAGAAGTGAAACTTTCCCGCCCCCTCTGCACATACACAGGGCCCACATTATCTCTACCTGTCAATCCCTGGTAAAACTAATGTAAATGGAAACCAAGAGCAGTTGCTGTGTTTCTCCAACATTCCTAAACTTACTGGGCAGCTGCAGTTTTCACTGAAGAAAAGGTTTGTGCTTTCATTTTTTGGGCCTAGTACTTTGTACTATCAGTGGTGAGAATTTTTTAGGTGTTGAACAACTTTAAGCTGCAGGTGGGCACTGACATGTTCGAAACGATCAAACTTGCTACCTTTAAAAAGCTGACATGGCAAAAAAAATGACAACTAGAACCAGTCTTCCTGATAATGTGGTTTTCTAAGGCAGGGAGGAGTTATCATTTTTTGTTTTCCCTACAAGTGAGCATTCCAGTTTGTAACTCCCCGATAGGCAGGGGTGCCACATTCTCACAAAAGCTTTATCACTTAGTCCTACTTAAGATAAAAACTTTCATTTATGGGCAGAATTTCTTCATGCTTGTGTTGCTCTGTAGCACCAAATCCCAAGCTCCTCAAGCTTAGTAAGTGTGTTCACACAAAACTACAATTTGTCCATGGACTATACTTCACTTGGCATTTGTCAGTGTGTTCTGTTTCCTCATAGAGAGCTGTGACCAGGTAGAAAAAGCACAACCTCTCTGTGGATATAATTCTGTGTTAAAAGAATGTATTTAAGTAGCCTGTTGATTTTTATAAGTGCAGTGAGGTGCATGGTAAAGGTTTATGAGAACTATTTTTAGTTGAGTCTATTATCTGTACTTCTGTGTTACTAAAGGATGAGAGCCGTGTCGGTAGGCTTCCAGAGTTAGCTTGCTAAGGTGATGTTCTTCCTCTACAAATGCATTGGTTTCATAAAGAATATACTGTATTGCATAATCCATTTGTTAGTCCTAATGAGAGTGCACCCATTGAATCAGTAAAGTTTAGGTGAAGTTTGACCTAATGAGTTCTCATTGAATCAGTGAGTCTACTCTATTTGGGACAAACAGTTGGATTTAGGACAGAGTGCCTAGTAGATTAGTATCAGTCAACAGTATGCAATATTAATTTTAGTTACTGATTTATAGACTAATCTTATTTTTCTTTCATTTTAAAGGATGCTAGAAAAGCATGTAGCGATACAACTCTTGGTCAGGTATGTTTGTTTATTTTTTATTCATTTAAAATCTTCATTTCATTTCCTATATTGGAGTCCCCAAAATATGCTTATGATAAAATAAAATATAATCTAAAACAACAATATAAAAAAACATAAAATGAGCAGCCTGAAAAACTGGGTATTAGAAATCTTTGTGAGATGGTTGTTTCTGTTTTGGGCGTGGAATGTGTGGTAATTACACAAATGCAGTGTTCTTATTTAAAAGTGAACAGTTCCTATGACACCATAAGATTTTGGGAACATATGTATAAACTATATTTGGTTAATTCTGATAGGTTTCATATAAAGGAAATTGTGCCTGCTGTTCAAAAAGATAATCACTTAATTAACACCAGTGAATTAAGGGAACTACAATAGGTTGGGTTTGGTTCCAGGACCCCATTCCCATGGATACCAAAGTCCTAGATGTTCAAGTCCCATTATGGTATAATAATAGCAATAGCAAGTACATTTTTAAATACTATACTGTATATCATTTTCTAAATAAAATGGTTTCTTTTATGTAAAATGGCAAAATCAAGGTTTGCTTTTTGGGTTTTGGGGGGAATATTTTCAAGCTGTGGACACAGAATCTGTGGATATGGAGGCCAACTGTACCATAATTGGAGGGGCCTTAAGATGGAGTTCCAGCACAATTTGCAGAATTATTAGAGGACATTTATACAATATGTATCCTTCAGGCCTGGCCTCAATTAGAAGAACCCTCTCTCCATGCTACACCATCTTACCCAGGAGGGAGCGAAAGGACTGGAGAGGCGTAGCGACACCATCAGGCCTCGCCTTAAGTAGAAGAGCCCTCTCTCCATGCTACCCTGGCCTCTAGTAGCAGAGCCCTCTCTCGTTGCTACACCATCTGACCCAGGAAGGAGTAAAAGGACAGGCCAAACTCCATCGGGCCTGTCATAGAGTATGGAGCAAAGCCCTCCCTCCAGTTCATCTGCCTTGGTCCAGGCATCAGAGGGAGGGAAGAACTTTTGGACTTCAACCCTTCCCCAACACCATTCCCTTCTCCTTTTGTGTCGTGTCTTCTTAGATTGTAAGCCTGAGGGCAGGGAAACATCTCATTAAAATAATAATTGTAAGCCACTCTGATAACTTTTAGGGCTGAACAGCGGGGTATAAATAAATAAATAAATATAATATAATTATATTATATTATTAAAACACCCCCACCAATCTGTATGCTGTATGCTGCAATTCCATGTTCAACTTGCAAAGTTGAAAAAAGAAAGGTTGAAAGTAGCTAAATTATGTCATCTAGACTCATAGGGAAGGATTCCTGTTAGGTGGAAGATGCTTATTAAAGACACTGTAGGAACCTAACAGGTCCCTTTATGAGTAAGTCCTAATTGACCCAGTTCCAGAGCCAAGAAACATCCAGTTCTCTTTTGATGCTTGTTGTCAGGACTGTACCCATGTTTTTACTATGGCATTGGTTCTGTGTGAGGTGCTTGGTATGGGGTTTGCATGTGGTTTCTGACAGAGAAGAGAAGCTGAGAGTTACCTCGTCAAAGCATCTTCCTCTTGTTCGTTCATTTTGTTGACACAGAATTTGATGTCAGTTCTAGATCAGTGCCACTCCACTCAAGAGTAAAGAAATGTTTTTATAAGTTTTATTTGTGAAAATATCACTAATAATCAAGATTCTTGTGTGTCTGTTCCATTCAGGAGGTGTTTTTGAATAATGTTTTCCTCTTCTCTTCAGATCACCACAAGTCTTGACTCAGTGGGTCGAATCCAGATGCGCACAAGACGTACCCTGAGAGGCCATTTAGCTAAAATTTATGCCATGCATTGGGGATCCGATTCAAGGTTTGTACAATTAGTTGACATAAAGTGGAGGTTTGTCTCATAGTTCAGAAAGATATCTGAATGCACTTTTCCTGTAAGTCCATGTGAACACCTCTGTGGAAAAGAAGGGTATGAATGTATAAATGCATTAACATAAAGCAGGGAGTGGGCAAGTGCAAGTGCAGCCCTGGGTGCATGTGGCCCCAGACCTTCCTGAATCACCCTTTTTCTGACAAGGGGTGAACTGAAATGCTTCAGTTGGGACCTTTAAAAACAACACAGTTTTTCTAAACTGAGATGCGCCTAATAACATCTCTTGATTGCTTTAAAAAAGCTCTGAAGACGCATCTCTTCCGGCAGGCCTTCCCTGACACCTCTTAGATCCCAGCTCCGAATGGGACCTATAAATTGACCCCTTGCCTGGTGTTATCTTTTCCTCAATGTAAGAACTATGGAGGATGAATCATGTTTTTAATGTTGTTGATTTTAAATTATTGCTAATTTAATTTATTTTTAAGGGGTGGGTGGTTGGGAATGGGTCAATGAAGTGTTTTAATTTGTATGTTTTAATCTTGTTGTACCCCGCTCCGATTGTACTCACAGAGGAGCGGGCTAGAAATAAAGATTATTATTATTATTATTATTAAACCAGAGAGAGGCCTGTAGCCTTCCATTTTGGGGCTGGGTAGAAGAGAGGGTAATTTATGTGACCCATGGAAGGTCCCAGGGCAGAAAATTTCTCATTCCCAATCTTAGCCATCCTGAGACTAACAAAAATGAATTTACATATGTGTGACTCAACTCTAAGCATTGAAGGTAGCTCTTAAAACTCTCAAGAATTTGGTTAGTGCTTTGGATCAGTTTAGATCTATGTTTTGAAATACTAGACTTTGATTAATGAGTAAATATTATTATTATTATTATTATTATTATTATTATTTATATAGCGCTGTAGGTTTACACAGTTCTGTACATAAAATCTTATAGTTAGACAGTTATAAATACCTCATTAATGAGTAAATATTTATTTCTATATAGTGTTTACTCACTAGTTATAATATTTTGGTCACACTCTATAACCACTAAATGCATCTGAGGCAGTAGACTGATGCTGCCAACTTCTTTCTTTCAGTTAGTCTCAAAGGTGCTGCAAGATCTTTCTACATATTGATTCTACAGACTAACATGGGTGTATCTTTGAATTCTATAAGCAGACACTTTGATTACTAAAACTTTTTAATTTATGAAAATGCATACACAATCATTTTATATCTTCTTCAATTGACTATTACATTTTACAGTAACTGTATATTGAAGTATTAAAGAATATTTGGAAACATATGACTCTTTCTTCCAGGTTGCCATAGGTGAATTAATCCATCCAGTTTTTTGGAGCTGAATAAAAAAGTATTTATCAGCCCCAGATTCCAGGGTTCTCTCTACCTATAGCAAAGATGTGTGAATCGCGTGGCCCTCCAAATGGTGTTGGATTATAAATCCCAGCAGCTTTAGCCAGCAGAGATGCTGTGGAAAAATGATGTCAGTTGTAATTTAGCAGTATCTTGAGGGTGGAAGCATTAAACCAAGAAGTGGAATAGTAGTGTTCTGTAGATGAAATTGGCTCAGTGGTTTCCATGGAATTTGGTAAATCAAAAGTAAACAGCCTATAATCAACAAAACAATATGGGTGTGCAGAATCTGCTCCCTTCCTTCCTATTCAAGGAAGTGTCATTGCCATGGTGAAAATAGGTTTACTCCTACCAGAAAGTTGTTTTGGAGAACTCTGCTTCACTTTCTCCCATATAACCCAACAGCTGCTGCAGGGTCGTATGGAGGTAAAAGCAAAGAATTACAGTGAGAAAAACTTCCATCCCCCGCTGATATTGTGTAGTTAGGCTCCTTCTCAGGGTAGAAACTGTGTGGGCCTCTTCCATGTCCCCCACCCCTCATTCTTGAATTGTTGGCCATTTTGCTAGGATTTAATGAACAAAACGAATGTTTGGCTTTGTATGATGTAGCCTAGATATCCTGTGCTTATACCCAAAGTTATATACTTGAAAGAGGAAGAGACAAAAGGAGGACCTTAATGAATAGCTTGTGCATGATGATTGTCAGTTCTGAAATCCAGAAGAAGGAGGCACAAAGTTAACTTTTTAACATGTGTTCTATGTATGTGTGTGTTTTGTTTTCTGTGGTTATCTCTAGGCTACTAGTGAGTGCTTCCCAAGATGGAAAATTAATTATTTGGGATAGTTATACAACAAACAAGGTAGAGTTTTTTAAAAAAAATAATCCTTTTTGGCATATTCATGTGCCTCTTGATAGTGGTCTTTGCTTTTTGTTTCCACTGCTACTTTTAATTTTTGTGGTTGTTGCTCTACCTGAAACACTACTACTTTTCAATTTTTTTCCTTTATCAACTCTTTTGCTTCTTGGGTGTTTTTCTTTTCCAGCTCCAGTACAGTTCTTTATACTGCTTTCATTTCTTTTTCTTCATTTCGAAAAATAGCCTATTTACTTGAGCATTCCATTGACTGTTCCATCTCATTGCTCTTAACAATGTGGCTCACTTGCTTGGGGAATACAGACTGATGGGTCTTAACATCTTTCTGATGGGATGGGGTTGTTTGGCATGGGTTACAGAAATCCTGTGATAGTAGCAGGCTTCCTTTACAAATTAAACAAATCGGGTGCATTAATCTCTGGAAAGGTGGAGCTTTTTTCCAAAAATGGCATGTATTAAAGTTCCTAAAAAGTTTACTTTATAGAAGGTACTTGTTGAGGACAGCTTATACAAGTGAGTTTTTTCAAAGATGGTCAGTATTGGGGAGGCTTTGACTCAATTACGGAACTGTTTGGTGTCATTTGGGATCATACACACACAAGTTCCATAGTCTTGCTCAACTTTTCACCGCCTGCCATGTGTGAGAGGGAATCCTGGTTCTAGCAATGGGATGAGACTGAACCTAGACCTACAAGCACAACATGACTCTGTCTCTCCCCTTCATATTAGAACTAAAGATGGTAGACAGATAGATGTTCGTTTTTTTTTCTGTCCAAGGTGTGCTCCCGAGTTTGTAGTTCCTTTGACACTTAGACACACAGAGCAAGTCTTATCCCCAAGTTCTATTTTTTTAGCCACTGAAGGTGAAATAACAGGCTTATGTTGCATCTTCTCCCTTCCCCCTGAAGTTTCAGGCTAAAAAGAGGAGTGTGGGATTTTCTCCTCACTTCATGGTGTGTTTCAGGCACACTGTCCATTGGAGGAGTGACATCTTGTCGATGATGGGTTTTGACCAGTCATTAAGGACAGCTGAAGTGTGTCAGCTCTTGTAAATAAAAGAGTAGAAATGGCTGCAGTTTGGCAGACTTATACAGTTTTTTTCATGCTCATGGAGAAAGAGTGAGATCTAAACAATATTTTATTTATATTGTGGGATTCAAAGTTATCAGGAAGGTGAAGGAGATGCCAGAAACTTTGACAAACAGTGAAAAGCAGAGCAAAATAATGATATTGCTCTTTGGACAACATGTACAGTTGGCTCTCTGTTTTCATGGATTTAGCTATCCAAGGCTTGAAAATATATACCTATATATATATTTAATCCTAAAAGAAAACTTTGATTTTGCCATTTTATATAAGGAACACCATTTTACTACCTCATTGTTTATAATAGGGCTTGAGCATTCTCGGTGGATCCTAGAACCAAACCCCAGTGGATCCCAAGAGCCCCCTGTAATATTGGCTTCTTTGAAAATAGGCTGCAGTATCTGAAACCATTGTCTCATTTGGCTGGGTTCTCAGATTATTTAGGATAACTTAAAAATTCTATTTATTTAAGGAACATGTGACTTAATCACATCTTTTATCATAGCAGTTCAGCCTCAGTGATAGCTAATTACGTCTGTGCATCCACAGTGTTTAGGATGTGTCTCAACCTCTGTAAGGAAAGATAACTTCTTTCTCATGCAGTGTCTTCTTCCCCCCCTCTCCCTCTTTCAAGATGCACGCCATTCCTTTGAGATCTTCCTGGGTAATGACCTGTGCATATGCACCATCTGGTAATTACGTTGCCTGTGGTGGATTGGACAATATCTGCTCTATCTACAATCTGAAGACAAGAGAGGGCAACGTACGAGTGAGCAGAGAACTACCCGGCCATACTGGTCAGCTGCCATCTGTTCTTTGTTTCGTTATTTGCTTCTGATGAAATTCTGGCTTGCTGAAATGTTTGTTTTTTAAAAAGGGGAAGGAGCCAACGTTTAGCAAAAAATACATTGTTTTAAGGCAGAATTATTGAAACAGTTTCTGTGTTCAGTAGCTAAATTTCAGACTTTGCTTTTGTTTTTTATTCTAAATCTGCCAAAAGGAGTTATTCAGGAATGCCTCTTGAACCATGTAGGGTGATCCCATGACCTAAATCTGCTCTGCCCTGAGGAAACCCTGCCTCTTCCCCAGTTCTTACTCCTTCCTACTCAGAAGTTCTTCATTCAGTTCTGTTACTTTAGTCTTTCTTTCTTTCTTTCTTTCTTTCTTCCTTAATTTCTCACCCACTCACCTCCACTGCTTTCTTTCATTTCTGTTGTCCTTTTTCCACCAATTTTGTCTCATTATGACACCTGTGGCACAGAGTTCCATAGTCTTGCTCACATGGTCTTGTAACAGTGTTAGTCAAATTAGTGGTCCTGGGACTGGTGCCAAGTTCATAAACCAATTGGCTTGCCAGTCCACAGAGAGAATCCAAGAAACAAAAAGAAACAGTTGTAGCTAATGGGAACAAATCCCCGGCTTGTTAGAAGAAAAAATGCCAGTCCTCCACATCAGAAAAGCAGTCACTTAGAATGCTTTGAATCTTCCTTGGCCAAGGAGCTTGATAGGTCACTATTAGAGCGCCATCTACACTTCTTTCCGCTAGTGCTTCATGTACAGTTGGCCTTCCTTATACATAGATTTTTTTATCCACGAATTCAAGCATCCATGGCTTGAAAATATTGCAGAAAAGTATAAATTCCAAATAGCAAATCTTGATTTTCCATTTTATATTAGGGACATCATTTTGCTCTGCCATTATATTTAATGGGACTTGAGCATCCATGGATTTTGTTATCCACGGAGGGTCCTGGAGCCAAACCCCAGCGGATAACAAGGGCCCACTGTAGTTTTTGTCAGATGACTCTTAGAACAGGTTGTTTCCTAATAGATTCAACCACATGTATCCTTCTTATAAGTGGATATTGAAATTGGGTAAATGCTGTTTCTGGATTATACTTTACTGTAACATAAAAATGAAACAGGTACTCTGAAGATCAGCTTTAGACCACAAAAAAGGAGACATTCAGACACACACTTATAGGCCAGTAGCTGAAACGTTCCAGTTTACTTCTCAGCCATTTGTCCTCTCTCTTGCACATGTCCAGTTCACCTTTGTTCAGTAGGCTGCTGCTTTTTGTTGTCTTTTCCTTTTCCTGAGTATTATTTTTCTTCTTTGCGTTCGGCTCTGGAAAGAACTGGGAAGGAAATAGGGGTTAAGTAGATTAAAGCAGATGTCTGGGGATGTGATATCCTGCTGGTCTTGGGTAGCTGTGGAAGTTAACACATTCCTGGATGTCACCTTCTCTGCAGTCTAGAATGGACCTTCATGGTAAATTTAACCAATAACTCATTTCCCTCCATTCTTTCCTGGGAGTTGAGAGAATGTGACTTGTCAAGCTTTTTCCAGTGATCTTGAAGGCCAGTTGGGGATCTGGACCTTTTTCCCCAACCCACTATATGCTCTGTTCTGAGGGAGGGCAGAAGATATTGATAATCTGATAATTTGGACTGAAGGTGTTTAACCATAACTACAGTGCAAAATCTTAAACTGCCCCCCCATGCCTTATAGGGTTCCTTGCTTTGCAGAATATAGGTTGCTTGAGCATTAAAAAAAACTAGCCAATTTTCAGCCAATTTATCCATTTTCTCTCCACTTTGTAGCCATAGGTCATTTCTTCTATGAAGACTTTAATTTGTGTACTTTCTTCATTTTCTTTTTTAGAACAATAATAAAAATTGCTGTTTTTTACCTTTTTAAAAATAATATCTGGGGTACAGCTACACTGTAGAAATAATGCAGTTTGACACCACTTTAAGTGCAGTAGCTCCATCCAATGGAATCCTGGGATTTGTAGTTTTACAAGAATTCTCTGCCAAAGAGTGCTGGTGCCTCACAAAACTAAAAATCCCAGAATTCTGTAGAATGGAACCATGGCAGCTAAAGTGGTGTCACACTCTGTTATTTCTATAGTGTAGATGCACCCCTGGTTGCGAATGAATGAAAAGAAAGCTCTTTGTGTGAATTTGAACAGAATTTTAAGGTCAGTTGCTTGAAATATATTTGACCATATGGCTTAGTGTTACTGCTTGCTTTATGTATCTCCCTGTGAACTCAGCGTCCTCCCTATTCTGCTCCTGAAGTTGTGTGCCAGATTTTAAGCTTTTGCAGCCATAAGATTTGAATGAATTAATGTTTGGAGTGCAGACTGAATATATCTGGTTTGATATGAGAGCATTTTGGATCTTGTTCTAAAGTGATAGATTTTTAAAAATTGTATTTTACAAATCTGGTTTGCTTTTTTCTTTTTCTTTTTTTAGGGTATCTCTCCTGTTGTCGCTTTCTTGATGACAACCAAATAGTCACAAGCTCAGGAGACACCACCTGGTGAGTTTCTGGATGTTTTTTTTTTCTTCCTTAAATATTGTTATAGCTAGATATTTAATTTGCTGTCTTTCAATATTTTTCTTTTATTTGCAGTGCGTTGTGGGATATTGAGACTGGGCAACAGACTACTGCTTTCACTGGGCATACTGGAGATGTAATGAGTCTCTCTCTAAGTCCAGACATGAGCACTTTTGTTTCGGGCGCATGTGATGCATCATCCAAGCTCTGGGATATTCGAGATGGGATGTGCAGGCAGTCTTTCACAGGACATGTGTCTGACATCAATGCAGTGTGTGTAAGTGTCTAACTATGTTAGTAAATTCAGGGAGAGAAAGGATTATGGATTTAAATGGCCATTCATATTTTATCTCACACAAGCATGCACACATGACTAGATATTTGTGGAGTTGTTAGGAGTGCATGAATGTTCTCAAACATTTCAGCCTGTGCTATAAGTATATTGGCAAGTTAGCTCCTGTGAGGGTACCAGTGAAAAAATATTTGAGTGGGAGGAGTGGTGGGACCAGGGCTGTCTCCTCAGGTTCTGTAGGTTGGGAATCTCTGGAAGTGTTGTTAGAAAACATGAAAGTTTGTTAGGCAAGTGTTTCTGAGCAAATAGCTGAGTTCCTAATCCCCTCACATGATCAAAGTAACATTTTATAGTACTGTGAACCTCAATAATTAAATAATGGAAGGAAATATATGCTGAGTAGAATAGTGTTGTATTATACTTTTAAAAACAGATTCAAAAGCGTGTGTCTTTCATGATCTCTGTAACATATGGTCACTCTGTGCTTCCCCAGACTTTTTTGGAAACTTCTGGAGCTTGTTTTTTTGGTGATAGCCCTACTCCAGCCACACAATGATATTCTGTGTCTTTCCACTCTTTACCTTATACCAGAAACACACAGCCCAAATAAAGTGCCTTCTGGGCGCTTTGGGGGCCTGATGTTCACATGACGCACGTCCCCAAACTGCTTGAAAATCACTTCAAGGCTGCCTAAGGCGGCCTGAAGCTACCCCAAAAAGCAGCAGCAAAAAACTGCTCCTGCTGGCAGCCCATTTGAGACCGTGGCTAGCTTCAGGACTGTGACGTCCAGTTGCCGCAGTCCCAGAACGATTGGGTCGGAGCGGGTTCTGACCACTCCTTTTGCCCTATCTGTTTCACCCTTCTTTTTCTTCTTGTCTTACCACAGCAATTACATTGTTAGGAAAAATAGGGTTTTGTGTCAGTTTAGGTTTTTAGGCACATATACTATATGCATTATAATTTGATATTATATTTTTAAATCCTAAAACTTTTTTTTTTTAAAAAAATTCTTCATTTGCTATTCGTCTTCATGGTTTCTGTGAATCACACAAATGGGTTGTGCTGTTCCTGTGCAGTGCATCTTCGGAACCTTCTAGAACATTTATATATACATTTTGGCAGCAGCCGCACGCACTCACCAAGCAACCTACCCACTCGCTTCTTGCCTAAGTCCTCCATTTGTTTCTGTCTGCTGTAGCAACAGCGTTCAGGAATGCTTCTGTTTTGACACAGTCGGTCTTGCATGTTGGTGAGCATTTCTGCTTTCACCTTGGTTACTTTAAAAGATGTACTATGATGTCTGGCAAAATCCTGGGATGAAATGGTCACTTGCCCTGCCTTTTGTGCTTGGCATAGGCTGGTTGTAATGCAGAGATGAGGTTAACAGCTCTACTGTATGAGCAAAATCTATTGGTGGCTCCTGGGGTGGTTGGGAAATGGCTTAATCTGATGGATCATCAGCTTCTTATTCCCCACCCCACTTCAATCTTCTTTGGTTCCGACTTAATGGACTCCTACACCAATACTATGCAACCTCTGATGCATCACTTTGATTGGTCACTATACTGGACATGAAGCAGATGTGTTTTCACATCATCATATAAGTCTCCTTTGATCCATTAGGAAGACACATATTTTGTTTTTGTGTCCCACACTTTTGTGTATTCGCAGTGTACACACCAAGTGCATTACCATGCTAATTGTATGGCTTTGCTGGCAACAAATTCTTTCCTTTTCCTGCTGGACACTTGGCACTATCAGGTTTGAGCAACTATTCTCAAGTCATTTTTGTGCTTGGCTGCTCCTCAGAAACAGAGGGCCTTTGGTATCCACGGGTTCAAGATCAGCAGATTTGAAAAATGGCAGATTGAAATGAAGAAACATTTAATTTTTTTTTAACCTGAAATGGCCAAGCTGAGAAGTTGTCTCAGGACAATAGCAGAGGCTGGTGCAGCAAGACCCAGGCAAGCCAATGCCTCTCTCCTCATTAAAATCAGTCCCGCCACAAAGCCACAGTCAGTACTTAAACCTCTTCTCTTTCTCATCTTCACACCACAAAGCTGCTGCTAAAATTTAAACCCCTGCCTCACTTCATTTCTAACCCTCTCACAAGGAATCCTCTGCCAGAATTTAAACTGCCTCACTGTTGGTAGTTTACTAGTCTCCAATTTGTGTGATTCACAGAGACCACAAAGAAGAAGGAGAGGTTGCTTGCCTATCATTGTATTGCTTTGAGTGATTATCTGTGAAATCACACAATCCTGCCCATCCTCCCCTTGTTGTGTCATTCCTCTCCTTAGATCCTGGGCTGCTATTTTGGCATCCATGGAACTGAAGGCTTAGGTGGGAAACGAGGTAGTAGGTTGCACAAAGAGTGGGATTGGCTACCACCCAAACACTTATCTAATAGCTCTAGAAGGTTCTGATCGTGCACTGTGCAGGCGCAAGATAACCCTTGTCTGTGAGCTGCCTTGGGTTCCTCCAGAGAGAAAGGTGGCATATCAAACAAACAAACTCATTTGTGTGATTTCAGAGACGGCCACTTAAAGAAATACAATTACAGGTAAGCAACCTGTCCTTGCCACTTTGACCCTGGTTAGTAGAAAAAATTACAATTTATAAACAAAACTACAGAACTTTGTGGGTGTATTAAAAGTATAAATAAATGAAATGACCCCTGAGCCAGGAGTCCTGAGCCTTTTCTCATCTGTATTACTTTTTAATGTGACTTCCTTCTTGTTTAATTTGCAGTTCTTCCCTAATGGCCATGCTTTTGCAACTGGCTCTGATGATGCTACCTGTCGACTCTTTGATCTGCGAGCAGACCAGGAGCTTATGACGTACTCTCATGACAACATCATCTGTGGGATTACTTCAGTTGCTTTCTCAAAGAGTGGCCGTCTCTTGTTGGCAGGTTATGATGATTTCAATTGCAACGTCTGGGACACCCTAAAGGGAGAACGTGCAGGTTAGTTTATGTGCATACAAAAAGAAGCATCTCCTGTAGTGTTGAATGTAAGGACTGCATCACCCCAAAGTCAATATTGGAGCTGTAGATGCTGTTTGGTTTTGAAATCTTTACTAGCCTGATCTATTTGTGTTGTTGCACATTTCAATTTAAACTGCCAGTGTGGATAGGAATAGAAAGAAAGAGAGATATTCAGGAATGACATGCATAAAAACACACAAGCATAGGTGTATATGTAAGTGTGAAAATAAAAGGATAAAGAAATTATAGGTAAGGTAAGAAAAATGTGATCATAGCCAATACAATGGGCTCTCCACATTTGCTGGTGTTAAGGGGCACAGGATCCCAGTGAAAGTGGAGAACTGCAAATAAAAAACCACTATGTTTTTAAGATCTTTATGGTTATACCACTGGGAGGTAGACCAGAAATCAAGAAATAACTTAAAGTGTGTTCTATTTAGGGGAGAATTACTTTTTGGAGAACAAGTTTTAGAAAAGAACATAGTTCAAAGCAAAGTGGAGAAAAAAACCAAGTTATGCCAACTTTGCAAAGAAAGATATGAGAAAGGAGACCTTACAGAGAGGTTATCCCCCCTTCCTTTTGTGGTGTAAGAGGATATAATACAGTCAGTCATATAATACAGCTTTTCAAAGACAGCAGTGGTATAGGTCTTGATCACAATTTGGAAGGCAAGTATTAATCACTAGACAAAATCAGGGATGAGGAAGTGAATTTGCCCCTAAAAGAAAACCACAGTATTGACAAAGAGGTTGGAGGAAGAGTATTGCTTTTTGGACACTTATGGTGGATCATAATGGGGGTAAAACTGTTGGTTACATCAGATAACAGTATTGTTTCACAGAAAACCATAAGCAGGTATTTTCTTTCACCAGTGGCAAAGGATTCAGGAAGCAGAAGATAATGCTGGTAAAGATATGACATTTGTTGGATATAGGGAGAAAAGTGGAAGCTTGGGTTGAATAATGTTTTACTGGGGTTTACACTTCTATTTACTTTATCCAAAAGCAATGGGTCATACCATCTTTTTTTTAATCTCAGGAATCTCAGTTATGTGAGATACATGAGGTTCAAAATGGAGACACTGAAAATAATAAAAGAAAATTTGAGAATGGAGACCTCATGGTCTCAATGAATTTGAAGGAAGCGTATCTTTGTATTCCAGTGGTTATAGCAGACAGGAAATACTTATTCCAATATCAAGTGAGGCGCTACCAGTTCAAAGCACTACCATTTGGCCTAGTCCTTTTCCAGGCTATCATTCTCTGAGCATTCCAGCCACAGATGCTGGTGAAACGTCAGAAAGGAACTCTTCTAGAACATGGTCACATAGCCCAAAAGCCCCACAAAAAACTATGGATGCCAGCCATGAAAGCCTTCGACTCCACATTTGGCCTAGTGTCTGCACAAGTGGTATTTAAGAAAGTATTGGTATTTTTGAGGCATGAGAGAGAAAGGAATACTGCATACACTGACATTTTACTAACATCATATTCCAAAGATAAAATTATGAAGGATTTGCGCTTTATACTACAGACTTTAGAGCATTATGGGTTCAAAGTAAATTATGAGAAAAGTTACAGCCATCAAATTCATTGACACATTTGAGGGCTCAGATAAACACTCAGCTGGATTGTTTGAGTTTGTTGAGAGATAGGAAAATCAAACTCAAACAGGAAGTAACACAAGTGATGGCCCTTGTAGTCTCCTTTATGATAGATATCTCTGGGTATGGAAAATCCAGTGATTCTAGCCAGAATTATGGGGCTCTTGATGATTAGTACCATGGAGAAGATAACCCAAGACAACTTCAGAAATCATGATTCTGCATCAACAAGCAATTGAAAACAGATCCAGTTACACAGTGAGCATACCAATCCATCCAAGAGTAGAGGTGGTGGTTGATAGACAAGAATTTGGACAAAGAGATACCTTTAATAATCAAATACAGTGTGAGTAGCAGTGACCTGAACTACCTCCATCCATACAATTCTGCAAATATATTTAGGTTATTTGCATGCATGTTAGTAAGAACATTTAGATTGGAGAGTATAAGGGATAATGCTTTCTGGATGGTGGTCCCTCAGTTACGGAATTTCTTTAGTGCTGATTTTTACATTACACATTTAATTAAGGCCTTTGATCAGACTTAAAAACTTGTTTCAGTTGGCGTTTCCTGAATCCGTATACCATGAGTGTTTTAACAATGTCCTCTTATCCCCGCAGGTGTTCTTGCTGGCCATGATAACAGAGTCAGCTGCTTAGGAGTTACCGATGATGGCATGGCAGTAGCTACAGGGTCTTGGGACAGTTTCCTCAGAATCTGGAATTAATTTAGCAACTGAAATACACCTGGATAGACACGCACACCTTCTCCATTGAGATCTGGAGAGATCAATGCTGCAGCCTATTGCTGTGAAATAATATTTCTACCTTGTATTTACAGGTGAAGTTTTTCTACTCACTGATTATTGCATAAATAGGCTTTCTGTACATGAAGTTTTAAAATAAATCAAGTGAAGAAGTGGTGGGTGGGAGAAATCAGTAACTTTTTTCTTCAAAGAAAAGAAAAGCAGAGGGCAGCACATGTATTCATAGGTGACCGAAGCTAAAAGAACCAGTCCATCTTGCAGTTGGTATGCTAGTGTTGTCCTGGAAGGATTTCTGCTTGTTCCCTAATCCTAATTCTGTACCTTTTTGTACATAACTGAATATACACATAGCGGCCAATCATGTAACATTTTGTCTGTAAGTAAAGAAATAATGTTTGCATTTTTTAAAAGAAACTGCATTTATATAGCTCTACATTTAATCTGAAATGTCTCTCCTGAGTTCCACAGTGGATGTACTAGATTGTTGTTTTAATTTTTTTTTATTTTTTTGGTGAATTTACTGTAGATAAATGTGTGAAGTTGAAGAGATGTTTGTAGGTTTTATACCTGAAGGTGTTTGGATTATTGCTTGATCTATTTCTGTGTCTGTTCAAAAAGTCTTGATGACTCCTTGCGACACCTAGCGCCTTACTTGCTATGTGACCTATTTATTGAAATATGAAGTTGGTTCCCTCTGAGCCAATAGTTATTGGATAGTCCATTGGCAGTTAGAGGCACCAAAACCCACAGAAGTAAATAGGTCATCAGATGCACCCTTCAAAAATAAGAACTGAAAATGTTGGTGTCAGATTTTGAGCTTCCTTCCAACAGCCTTTATATGATTTGGCTCAGCGTGTAAATCAGAGGACAGATGTTTGTTGCTGCATGCTTGAGCCAATCATTAATGGATATTTGAGGTGGGTAGGATAGATGTAAATGTGTTGTCTTTAGGCCTACTGTAATATCATTGGCCTGTTTGGTGTGAGGTTAAGAATATGAAATCACTTCAGACTTCTAGCAAGGACTTTTGTTCCTCTTCTGGACTATACCACTCCAAATGCATGTGGACCACAATTTGTTTTCTCCTCTCACATGTATTAAAATATGCCTATATAGACAGAAGTTTAATGTGTTTGAGGTAGAAGACCTCTCCTTGGAATACGTATTTGCACATGCAGAGAATTGTAAAAATAGGAGTCCATTTAAATGTATCCTTCTCCCACTGTGCAATCTGTGTGGACTGTAGCATATGCCACATCAATATTTGAATTGGCTCCTGAAATCAATTCAGTTGCACCAGCCAGCCATGAGAGGAAGTGCTGAAATTTCATTCGAATACTGCCAAGATATTTGTTCGGGTTACCCAGACATTCCACAGCAAAACAGAGTTGCCTTTTGTGTATCTGTCAAGAGTATCCCAGTTTAGATCCTGATCCATTAGTTTCTGTAGCCTCTGTTGTTGTTTTTATTGTAGAAAGGCATAACTGTAAAACCTCTTTGAGTTCCTGCTGTTTTAAATTTTTAGGTGAAATGAAATTTATCCAGCAATAACTCATAAGAAATGTTCTGATCACATGAGTGTGGTAAAGAGTATGGCCAGCTAGAAACAGAAATCAAATTTTGGTATTGGTGAATGTTCCCTGTGTTTGTAATACACATTGACCTAAATTCTTTTAGTCTGGACCAGAATAAACCCACCAAATCTGTTAAATATATCTGTGTGTTGACTCACCATTCAACAATTGATTGAATGGGTCTACTCTAGCTGAAACTAACCAAGAGGATGCCAGCCATTAATTGACTTCAGTTTTTATGGAAGTATCTGGGGATGGATACAAGATCCATTCCTTAGATGTCTTCCCACTGATGTCTAAAGAAAATGCATTATTTTGTTAAAATGCCTCCTTTCCAAAGAATGTAAGGAGAATGTGAAGCTGTTAAAAGTAACCCTAGTTTTCTTGGCAAACAGCAGTTGCTGTCAGCATATTAAGACAGAGTTGTCGCTAAACCATCTGTTTTGTCAGGTTTCAGCCAAAATTTTATCCTCAATTTCAGCCTTTCCTGTTTGCCTGTGTTTACAGTAGTAAAAGTGCCAATCCATGTGCCAAACAATGGATTTAGGAGCCACAAAAAACACTAATACTTTCTTAATGATACAACAGAAAGAATCATTTTCCAGGGTGGGGTGGAGGGGCTGTTTAGGACCAGAATTACAAGCACTTAATAATGTTTTCTGGTTTTCATATGGATCACTCTTCACATCCAGTATTAATGTTATCTGGAACAGATGTAGAGGTCAGTAACTACCCTGGGATTTACTGATAATATTGGCTGTTGTTCTGAATTCTGTGAATCATGTTCTGCATTAACCATCCTGTTTTCCTTTATCACAATGCAAACATCTTTTGCAATGCCTTATGCCAGCAAAAAAGGGATGACCCTTGAATGGAAAACACAGTACAGTAGGAAGACATCTTTGAAATTTAAAATGGATGGTTCATGAAGCCACACAGCTGGGAAATGTTATGCAGCCTTCAGGGGTTTTTGAAAGATGATGTTTATGTTTTGTCCTAGTTGGAAGGTAATGTCTAGGTGTTGGTTTTTGGAATGATGTTCAGGGGATAGGCATACATGGAAAAGTTTAGCAGAATAGACAGTAAATTATGGCTAGATTTAACAGTCGTAAATACAGAGTGTGAGAACTGACTGATCCACTAATACATTTTCAAGTGTGTCTGTATCTGAGACCCAGAGCTGCCCCATACGTCTAAACAGCCACATTTTAAATGAAATCCATTTTTAAGATGATAAATGCACACCCTCCCTACTTTTGACTGTATTCACTGTGTTTCAATGTTATAGATCCCAAGATGTCGTGTTACATTCTTAGCTTGTGTATATAAATACTCTACAGTGTATTGACGGTAGTCTACATTCTACTTGAGCGATGCTAAGTTTGCATGTATGTGATGTTTTGGCTACACCACACATTAGAAAGTATTTACTGCTTCCTTGAAAGGGAGTGGCATCTGTTCGAGTGCTAGATTCCTGCTGTTTGTTCAGCAATATAGAAATCCTGGTATGAGCATCATTGTAATTCTTGCATCATTTGTGTTGAACATAACTTATTCAGCATCTCTGAAATAAAATGGGATATACAGGACACTATCCTCTTGGTGATATGTCAGGCATAACCTCCAGTTGCCCTAGGACAGCGATGGCAAACCTTTTATAGACTGAGTGCCCAAACTCATTGGTATTCCTGTACTGGATGTCACCTGGTGCCAGGGGGCGGGACTTCTCCCAACTTTCCAGGGTGGAAGGGATGGAGAAATTCAGCCCCCTTTCCTTCACCGTTCCCACCCTGCAAGGGCTTTCTCCTGGCATTTTCAGGGTGGGAAGGGTGGCAAAATGGAGCCCTCCTCCTGGCCTCTGCCATAACAGGGGTGACGATGTGCGGGCCGTCAGAGAGGGCTCTGTGTGCCCTCTCTTGCATGCATGTCACAGGTTTGCCATCATGGCCCAAGCATTTTAGTCATTGCAAAAGGAGATATAGTGCAGCTTGACAATGCTGTAGCACACCCTCATGGCCAGTTGGTGGCCAGTGTGGGTATGTGGTTGTTGGATGCTATCTGTCTGCAGTCTCAACAATGAGAAAAAGGAATAGTTGCATAGCCCTCCCAATCCTCCACTGCTCACTGGGTGTCCAGGAGAGTGCTAACTCTCCTTTTTTTCCCATGCTGAATGCCTCCTTCCTTTCTAGCCTCTGATAGGTTCTAGTGAGGTCTGAGGACCAGTGATTCAGCAGAAGTCCAGGAGAAGAATGCTGGCAGAAATTTATGTTCTATCAGCAACTTGGGTGGCCCCAAAAGGATACATACCTCTGGTCTTGAGTTTTCCCCATTTCTTTTAATAGGCCTTGTAGAGGGAAAGGAAGTAAAATATAGAATTGTGGTGGATTTCCACTATTTATTTTAAACTATCAATGTTATTACTGCCCCTTTACAGGATTACTTTCATTTCTAAGAACATAACATTCTTTGGATTCAAGTAGTTGAGATAGATTTGCCAATTTGATGATTCAAGAAGGGCCCCATCTGACTCTGACGTTTGGAAACCAGAGATGTATGCCTCCCCAGAGGGGTCCTCTAGCATTTTGCTTTCAGTATTCTTGACTGCTTTGTGTTATATTCTCAATCGTTATTGCTTTCTCCGTGAGTTTTCTAGTATATGGTAATATAATTTACCATATATAGAATAGCTCCAATTAATACGTTGAATTGTACTAGACGATGGCGGTAGGGAATATTTGTGAAGCTTAATGTATTTGGGTGTTTCTGTAAATCACAACTGATTCATGTGATTGAAGTGGGGGGGGGGGAGGAGATGTACAGCAAAGTTAGTAAAGACTGGGATATATAATAAAATACAGACTATCACCCTTTGCTGGCTCTCCAAACTGCAATTCTACATTCTTTCTAATACATTTCATACATAAAGATTAGGGGGAGAAATAGTTGTAGTAGTTCCTGTGGCAAAAATGGAGAAAATGGTTGTGTGATTGTCCCAGATTGAGTTACAAAATTGGAGCAGAGAGAAGTTGTCCATGAACTGGCATTGTATCTTTGTTGAAAGGTATTGCATAGCTAAAATTAAAAAATAAATATTTCACCTTTTGATGCTATTTCCGAAGCCATTTTATTCCCCAGCAAAGTTCTGTGTTGTTCGAGTGTAGAATATTCTGTTCTTTTCCCCTTATTTCTCACCAGGTTTTTGTGAAGATAGGAGTGTGACTAGATAATCAGTTGTGAAACGTAAAATTCCTGCTGTGGTGTAGTGGCTGGCAGTAGCATTTAAAGCAGAAGTTTTTTAAAAAAACACCAGCATTTATGGTGCCAAAGAATGAAAGTACTGTATGCAACCGTTTAAACAGTGTTGGTCAAAAGCATCCTGTAAGAATGTGTGGAAGGCACTTCTTATGTAAGGTCCAGTCCCAGGCAAACAAAGCCAGGCCATGTACTGGCTGGCATTCTATTAGTGACATGTGCAAACAGTTCCACCATCTGTAGTTTTTAGTGAATTTTTTGGGCTATGTGGCCATGTTCTAGAAGAGTTTATTCCTGACTGGAATGGCTGGCATCTTCAGAGTTCCACCTTCTGCTTGTATGTGTAGTCTTATGGTTGTGGCCAGAGGTTGCTATTCCTTCACTCCCTCCACAGCAACCAGTCTCCTTGCTTCACACTCACTGTGTTGCTCCAGCAGCACCCCCACCCTGGTCATTCTGTGGCTGGTGGAAAGTGGAGGGATTTGGAGCAGTGTTCCTGTAACCCGACACAAAACAGTGACATCATCTGCTGTGACCTCCTGAGGTCTCTGGTGGATGCCCATGGTCTTCATCTGGCTATGTTCCCAGATCCAGTCCTCCAATCACAAAATGGCCGGGGGGGGGAGGGGCTCTGTAAGGATATAGTGAGTCCTGGGTCTTATGTTGGCAGCCATGCATGCAGAATTCCCATGCGGCGTGCCACTACGTAGGATCTCAGCCAGCATCTCCCACTTCTGTGGCTGTAGTAAGGTTCGCTGTTCCCATTGTAGATAGCATAGAAAGCTCTGCAACAGAGCCCTAGTGGCACAGTGGATAAATGCCAGTACTGCAGCCACAGGGCTGTGAGTTCGATCCCATGTAGAGCTCCAGGCTCCACTCAGCCTTCCATCCTTTTGTAGGTTGGTAAAATAAGTACCCAGCTTGTTGGGGGCAATTGGCATACAGACTGTAAACTGTTTAGGGAATTCTAGTTCACTGATAAGCAGTATAGAAATGTAGTTGCTATTCTTACTGCATATATGCTGGGGCTTTTCAGTTTTATTGCCCTTCCTGATGTGACTGCAGGCTTCTTGCCTCCTGGAAAGTTCCCCTGAAAGTAGTGGACTCTTGGGTGACTTTCTGCAGCATGTGTGGCTACAGTTGTAAGGGAAAATCACTAGTACATGTGGGGATGACAGAGAAGTGCCAGGTGGCAGTTTCTGACCTTGGGATCTGTGGACTGTGGGTTACCCTTCCTACTACAAATTTGGTACTCATGCTACCCAAACAACTTTTTCCACATTTGAGGCACTGCAAGGTGTTTTTGCCCCCAAAGCCAATTACCAGTTATGTAAAATACGTGCACGACTGTTAAATGCTCAGTGATGTTATGGTGAGTCTGTAGAGTGTTACTAATGACTTATAAATGATGGGGAAAATTTGAAATGTGCCTGACCTTCCTCATGCCACCCCATGTTTGATTTTGACTAATATGGGCATCTTAGATTTCAAGCCTTTGTTTTTACAACACAATGGTGCTCTCTTGGTTTCCTCCTCACTGCGACACATCTCCACATGTGTATACTTGCATTGTCACCCAAAGGAACTGTGTTCAAATGTTTTTGGAAATGGATGTTCTTTTTACTTTCTCTGTTACTAATTACATATTCCAGCCTTTCCCATCCAGGATGTTTGTGAGTGTGGGGTTTTTTTAAAAATAAATTTCACTTGTTGCCAGTTTCTCTTGAGGAAAAACCTTCCAAAACATTTCCAGGTACCAAGTGATTCTGCACTGCCTTTTTGATTGTGTTTTCTGAAAGTCTTATCCTTTTCTTTCACCTAATTAAAAACAAAACACCCAGGGACTTGTGCCATTTTGTTCTTTAACAGTGCCGTTATATAAAGTTTTCCCTGTGGAAGAAAAATCACTTGCTATGAACTGTTTATAGTTTCCTCCCCATAAGCTTTCCTTTGTACTTGTACAGTGGCTCAGTGAAAAATGTTGCCTGACTTGACATTGTAACCAATAAACAACTGCTTTTAACTAGGATTTCCCTCGTTGTAGTGGTTCATCTTATTTTCTCTTTCTTGCGTCTTTGGAGTAGTGACTTACTAAGCAAGATAGTTTTTAAAAAATTGAAAGTGTGCCTTAGAATCAGAGTTGGAAGAGACCACAAGGGCCATCCAGTCCAACCCCCTGCCATGCAGGAACTCTCCATCAAAGCATCCCCGACAGATGGCCATCCAGCCTCTGCTTAAAGACCTCAAATAGCTGGTTATTGTATTTGGCAGAATTGGAATTCTACAGATGCCTCATTCCATTGCCTTTTGTCATATAACAAATTACTAATATCTTGCAAAACAGTGGGAAAAATAATACTTGGCTCCAAATATTCCTTGCCTAAGAAAGCCCTATGGAATTCATGGGGTCGACAGGCAGATTAAAGGCAAATACACATTAATGTGTGTATCCTGAGAATTAGTCCTAGATATTATATAATGACTGAAATAAGCATTCTAGAAATTGACAAATTACAGCTTAAAATACATTATGAATTTCTTCGTATGTTCCCTAAAACTTACGTTTCATAATATACCTGGAGAAACTACTGGAGAAACATAATATACAGTACCTGAAGAAACTCTGACAAGAGTAAAAGTTTAATCCAAGCCACTTTTCCATTCATTTACAGTCTATTTCAGTTGTGTTCATCTAGGGCAGTGACTTGCAGGCTGTGTTTATGGCTCCCAGGGGTGTTTGTGTGTATGGGGATGTGGTGGCTTAGTTGTCAAGACGCCAATTCTGATGGTCAGAAGGTTGGCAGTTCGAGGCCTGGTTGCTGCATGATGGGGTGAGCTCCTGTCACTAGTCCCAGCTTCTGCCAACCTGGCAGGTCAAAAGCATGCAAATACAAGTAGATAGATAGGTACCACATTGTTGGGAAGGTAACAGCATTTGGTGCAGTCATGCTGGCCACATGACCACCAGAGCAGTCCTTGGACAATGCTGGCTCTTGTTATGACACTGCTACATATTTCATAACATTTTAGCATGTCAGGTATATTTATAGTATCCTGCTCCAATATTTTGTAAGAAAAGATAGTAAACAGAGTATAAATCCTTTCTTGTTGATGTAAAAAAAATTAGGAACCCAGCAATTTTTATTTATTAGCCCTTTTAAAAAGTATGTGACTTCTCATTATCAAACACCATTTACAAGCAAGAGGGTTTCTTTCACAACTAAAGTTACTCCATATCTTGGTTATAAAAACATGCAAGTTCATCTTTTCCTCAAACACTTCCTGGAAAGGAATATATAAGTTAACACTGCTTCAGGAGCAGAGAAGATGATGAATTCCACATTTTAAGTGAGGGATGATGGAAGAGACAGTCAAAAAAACATCTAGAAGGCCACACATTCCCTGTCCTTGTGATAGCTTGTAGCAGAAATCACTGAGCAAAGATTGCAATGGGAAGATACTGAAAGAAAAACAAAACAAAACAAAAAAAAAATCACAAAATCCCAGAGAATCCCTTATTTGGGCAGACATATATAAATCATTTCATTGAGTCAACAAGCATGCTCTTTTTATGCATTTCCCTCATCACAGCTCATTCCTTATATTGACCTAGTCTGCAATATATATATATATATATATATTGCAGACTATCTGATAATAATTTACTATCCTCTCTGCTGTTTTGGATGAGACATGGAGGGAGGCAGAGAAAATGCAGCACAAGCCCCCCCCCCCCCCCCATTTTTCATACATGAAACAGCTGTCAGGTCTACATCCCTAGGACTGAAAAATATCTAAAATTCAGATGGAATTCAGAATCTTCTATTTCAGTTATATAGCCTACTAGAACTTGAGCTGGATGATGCAAATGAAATTTGGAGGTGAAGAGACCTCAAACAGTACCTCACACCTACTTAAGAGGGTGGGGGTGTATGTGGCTGGGCACTACTGCACAAATTTTTGTGGTGGGACGCACACATCTAGCACCTGTATTCCTACTTGACAATGTGACATGGCTTTGGATTTCAAGGAAAGAATTACTCACTGGAAAAAGAATTCATGCACCCACATAGTATCTAAATTTATCATGCTAAAACAATTTGCTAGCTAATTTTAACCGAGGGTCTACTTGAGTGCATGTTAAAGCTTTTAAAATGCTGTGCAAAAAGCTGAAAGTCCCATTCCTTTCAGTGAGATGAGAAAGTTGAATTTGTCTCTCGCCAAGCTCAACTGATAGTCTCTCTGCCTTTGTACCTGATTGATCCTACGTAAAATTCTGTTGTCATTATACTTCAGCTCTCTTTAAGAGTCCAGGAAAAAGCCAGTAGATCACATTCCCACAAACAATTCCAGTGAATAGATTATTTTGACACAGGAATCATGGAGACGGAATGCTTTCTCTCCCTGGATGCCAGAAAGAGGGCTGGACATTTGAAATACACATACAAAATACTATAGGTTTGTTCATTTATTATTTCTCCACATCGCCAAATAAATTTCATGTGTGCCAATAAATATAAGTTATTTCTCTCTTACGAAAAGTTGCAAAATTGATTCACCCAGCCGTAAATACTGCTTAGGTTCCCCTCATTGTCAGGCACAGTTCATAACCTAAATGTCGACAGAGAGAGAGAGAGGCAACACTCGGTGAGGAGAAAGGGGGCTTGAAAAATTCATGTGACAAGAGAGGATGGTATGAAATCATTGTCTTCTACATTGCACCTACAGCATCAGAAAAGCGTGAAGGTTTCATTTCTTCTTTTGGAGAAAATCCTTGGTGAAACAATCAAATTCATTTTCAATGTGAACTGCCTTTTTCCTACAAAACAAAGAGGAAGGGAGAGGAAAATCATTAGTCTCCAGTTGGATACACTCCCACTATCCCTCCCAAACTCAAAGACTTTGTAGCAACAAGACGAAATCAGTGGGGTTATCTCCATTCCTGACAAGAGGCCTCTGCAAATGGAAAGGGGGCAGATGATTTTCAACTATCCTTCTCCACCCCATAGCAAATCTGCTCTGACGGCTAATACTGAATACAACCCAGTGTAGTTTACACCTACGTTAATGCCATCACAGGTAGCCCAGTACACAGTAAGCAGGACACTGAAAGCCAGGTAGTGTTACGCCACCATCCATGGAAACTGCTGAAAAAGACAGTCATGTGATGGGCATGTGTGACTTGTTTATAGGAATTTTTTACTCTGCACTTTCTCAGAAGGTAATCAACTAAGGTGAGAATTGTGCAGCCTATGAGTTGCATGCACCCCTTTTGGTGGTCCAGTATAGCCCTTTGACCCACCAACCTCCAAAGCCATGATTATCCTACGAGATTTTTTTGGTTGCAAAACACATTGCCGTAGAAAGGCCTCCACCCCACATGTGGAGAAAAGCCAACAGTAAGACCAAAATGTTATCACGTGGATGTGCTATCACTTCCGGTTGCCCAAAATGGCTGTCATGATGCTGTGTTTGAGTCCTTTAGTTTCTGAGGCTGCATCCACACTGCAAAAATAATTGAGGTTGACACCACTAACTGGCATGGCTCAATGCTATGGAATTCTGGGAATTGCAGTTTTGTGGAACATTTAGCCTTCTCAGTCAGAGCGCTCTGGTGCCACAACTACAGTTCCCAGAATTTCAAAGCACTGTGCCATGGCAATTAAAGAGGTGTCAACCTGGATTATTTCTGCAATGCAGATGCAGCCTCAGAGGATCCAAAAGTGAGCCAGTGTGACATCCTGGATTTCTGGACCGTGAACAGCCATGGTATAAAAAAAGTCCTTTAGAGTTTCAGCCATCGTCAGCCAGGGCTAAGAGTCCCCAGCATCTCAAATGGATGCTCCATTCTCCTGAGAATGGAGAAGTAACTAATACTTCCAAGAATTTCCCAGCCAGCGTAGTCAACGGCCCCACTGGCTGGGGTTTTCTGGGAACTATGGGTCAAAAGGGTACTTCCTTCAGGTTTTCATGGCTGCTTCATGTAGGTTTTACATGTTAAAATAACTACTATTTCTTCAGAGCCATCTACACATAAGAAGCCTTAAAGAGCAGTTTTTAACACAAGGATTTTAAATGCTATGCTTCGATAGTAGAACAGAAGGAAGAAGAATTAAAGGCAAGCTCAAACTCAACAACATGGTTATTATTTGTTGTTTGCTAATTTTTAAATGTTTATATGTTTTAATCTATTGTGTTTAATCATTTTTGTAGAGTGTATGCCATAGGCAGGTTTATTTTATTTTATTCTGTTCTGTTTTTGACTGGTCAAATGTACAGCACTGTGCAAATTTATAGCACTTTATAAATAAAGCTTAATAATAATTACATCTAGAAGTGTAATGTAAGCAGTGTGTAACCAAAAATGTTTAATGAGTGTATGGTGATCTAAACATGTTTTTGCTTATAAAAGTATCAAGAAGTACGAGGGGGTATATCAGGTATTCGGAGGGTCAAGATACGCTGGGAAAATTGTATAAATCTAGATAGTGATTACATAGCGGTAAGTTAACAACTACAAATCAAAACAAACTTTCTGTCAATCTTTTAAAAAGGTGATCATTAAAACTTTTGGATACCCCCTCATACAGGCACCAAGGAATGGGCATAGCTCCCTACAAGTAATATGCATTTCAGCAAGTCATATGCGAGAATATTTTTGAAGGTTTGGCAGCTCCAAGTGGTGCACACAACAGGTAGATTTCATCTTGTTCACATGACATCAGTTTTCAAGGAGCTCTAATGGTTATCTCTTCATTCCTGAGGTCAAACGAAAAAGCCTGAATCCTACTGGTACTGCTGAATAGAGTAGGCCCAACTGAATCAATTACATTTATCTAGATTGCCACACTACACTCTTATAGCACTGCTATTCCACTTTAACTGCTCTGGCTACCTCCTGTTGCATTCTGGGATTTGCAGTTTAAGGAGGGGCATTTAGAATTCTTAGTCAGAGAGCTCTGAATTCCAAACCTCAGAATGCAACAGCAGGCAGCCAGAGCAGTAAAAGTGGAACAACAGCGCTATATGAGTGTAGTTTGGTAATGTAATATGCACTGCTATTCAGTAACTTTTTTTGCCATTCGGTATCACTAGGAGTCAGGGCTTTTTGTTGGGTTTTAAAAGCCAAATCTATGGCCTGGTGCCCATTCAAATCGGTATCTATTTCCGTTACCAAACCACTTACAGTTTAACATTATTTCATTACCTGGGTATTTCAATGTTAGCTTGTTACATTTGTTTTATCTTTGATCTGTATTTTATTGAGTTATTTCTGTTTTCTGATGGTACATGATTTTTGAAATAAACCTTTACAACAAAATAAAAAGGGGTCTTCTGAATCAATCACACACACTTTGCCTAACTGAACACATGTCCATGATTTTATGATGCCCAAATGCACTCCAAACCAAATATGAAAAGGCTATTTGATTATCTGCTACTAGGCAACACTTTTTGGTATTTCATAGCTAAGCATTGTTGTAAGCTAATCTCAGTCACTGCAAGGCAGCCTTCCCACGGCTATTTACCGTAGATGCTTTGAGTTGTTCTGGATTTTTTCTAATTGAGTAATTTCTTTGGACAATCTCGCAATCTCTTCTTCTAGCGTTCTCTCAGTGATGTCAACTTGCTGGCACAGACGGGCGAATGTTGTGGCCATCTCCCTAAGAGAAAAATCACAAAACCCAATTGATCAACTTGTTTCTCCTTGGAAGCTCCCAAGAGCAAACTGGAAGAAGATAGAGCACCTAACACAACCCTGTATCAAAGCATAGAAGTGTTACTTAGACTACAGATTATGTAGGATTGCTAGTAGCTGCTGGAGTGTGGGTACTGCTATTGAAAAAAGTTACTTGTGCACCCTGTATGCAGAACCGTATACTGTAAATTGAAAAGTTGGATATAAATAAAATAGAAAATTACATAAGCATGTATGACCAAGTGCTTGATCTGAGAACACTTCATGGCACAAGAATCATCTGCTACCATTCTGCATTCTGTGCCATGATGCAGGAGTAAACAAAAGGGGTCTATTATGACAGCACTGAGGCATTAACTGTCACTAACAGAAGATCCTGATCTTTTTTATTCCCTCAGGAAACTTGTTTTTTTTTAAATGATGTCCAAAATCTGTATTGTAGGACCAACTGGACAATTTATATCACAACAGAGCATCTTTGAGAGCTGTGTGGAGTAGAGGTGTGGGTGTTGGAGTAGGACTCTTGAGGCCCGGGTTCAAATTCCACTTGGCCATGGAAACCCACTGATCCTAGTCAACCATAAGGGTGAACTTTTACATCTTTGATGGGTAGAAAGATTGGGAAGGTGTCAATGATCCATTAGGCAAATTTGCAAGTATCATGGCTCTTTGTCTCAGTGGACTTAATATGCCCACTTGAAAACACTGGGTTTACCCTCCTTTGGGGAAAAGAAAGAGGGAGAGAAACACTCTTTTAAGTGCCACTCTTCTAAGTGGAACTCAGCTAAAAATGAGTGAAAAGAACTGGGTGAAAAAAGAGCTTGGATAAACCAAAAAGGAAGAAAAGAAAAGGCCAGGATGGAAATGTACCTTGCATTATCATTAACGAAACATTTCTATTCAATTTCACATTCAGAAATGGAAACATCTCGATATCTAAGACACCTTTTGTGGGCCTTCAATAAACTTCCTCTGAGCAGTATGTGCAGAAAGGCTGAGCAGCAAGTATGAAAGGAACTTTTCCCTCTAGAACAGAAGTCCAAATCACAAAACAGTGGAGACGTACTGTTGCACCTGATGACTACAGTTTGCACTTGTCAAGCTGACAATCAACTGCAGTTTTTCCGTGGCATAGTTTACAAACTGCTGTTTGAAGGCTCGTTCTTTGGCTTTGGTTGTCCAAGTGAGTCTCTCATAGAGATACAGCAGTCCGTACATACTCAAAGAAAGGGAGATGACTTTCCAGCCAACAGTTCTCCAGATCTGTAAGAGAGCACCTAGATCAGAACTTGAACAGAAGCTATCAAACATGTGAGTTAGACAAGTGAAAATATGTTAGAAAGCATTCTTCGGCGATCGGAAACTAGATCCTACTCCACTAGGATAAACAAACTTTTACAAGAACTCATGGTGTGACTTTTGGGGTATTTTTGACCTCAGTGAGAATTCCAATATATTACAGAGTGTAAATGCCTCATGACAAGTAACTGAATTTATTTTGGGGGTGGGTGGGGGAATTACATAGCACATTATTGAATTTGGGGGATAGGGTTTACTATTGTGCAGGTGACAATATTGTACGAAGACATATACTTTCAGTCTGCCACCGTATACCTTCTGCAGGACCAAAGTGCATCTGGGAGACAGAAATATTTCACTGCTGAGTGTGAGATAGCCTCTCTTTGTAGGAGTAACCATAGTCTGTTACGATCTTCAGAGATAGCCACCTTCCTTAAAGGACCAGATCTGCAGTTGGAAGGATCCAGCTCTTCTGTAAAAAGCTCTGACACTATGGAATTACTTCTTTAAAATATTCAAATGCTGCTCTGAGTGAGCATTTTGTTTTATGATGGTTCCTGGCAATCATTTGATTGAAAGGCAGACACTGTTGCTTTTTAAATGATGTTTTAGTTTAAAAAAACAAAAACCAGTTTATTACATTCAGTATGAACACTTCTAGGCTGTTTTGTTCTTTTCAAATTTTGTAAACTACTTGGAGTAGCAGATTTTTAAAAAGTTTTAAATATATATATAAATAAGAACTGCAGACCAAGCCAGTGTGTTACCAAGTAGCCATAAGCAAGGGATTTAGGTTCTCCTTACCCCTCTGTAATAAAGAGGTCTTTGCTTCCAGTGATTTGATGACAAATCTAGAAGAGATGGCGAGAGAGGTGGAAATGCTCCCCTATAGCTGTCCTGACTTCACTATTCATTAAAGCAGATTTGGTCAGGCTACTCACCAGTCCTCCAGCAATGATGACTGTCATGGAAGTCCGGGATGTCAGAGATGCCAGATTAGTAACCAAAGAGACCATGAGCTCCTCCTGTGATGCATTCTCTCCTGTCAGAGCTGGAGCACTGGGGGCACATGGGGTGGAGGCAAGAGACCGAGGAATCTATGGGAGAAGAATGCAAACTCTGAAGCAAATCTACCTGGGGAACAGGATTTCTTATTTTAATGTGGCTATGATCCGAAAGCAGAATTCGAGGGGACTGAACTACTTACGGGCAGTGATGGGAACAGAAAGAATACAAGCATCATTCCTAACATTTTAATATGGTTTCTTGCAAGTGCTTCACTGAAGTAAAATACTTTTTTTGCATCATGCAATTGAAACTCTACGATCATTATATACATTTTTATAAGACTTGCTAGTTTGCAATTCTGCTCTTTCTTTAATTGGACGTAGCTCATTCAAAGAATCAATGTGCTAATTATACAATTGGTATTCAGGTGAACACGACTTCCTGTCACCGCTGTCTGAGGGATCTTTAAGAACACACACACACAATGTAATGTAGTTGTTCTGCTGTGGAAGTGAATTGGGAATGGAGCCTTTGTGCACAAAAGTTTTCCACAGTCATACAGGTACTACAGACTAGGTTCCATTTGTGCAAGGGGCAAAACAACCTGAAGCCATCTAGATGTACAAAATCCTTTGATGTACTCACTGTCAGTGCTGGCTCTGCCATGGCTAAAAGGACCCTTTGGGTGTTTTTAGGCCCCAGAAAACGACTGACAAGAGCAGCCCAGCCCAGAGAAAATCGGAACGTAATATCTTCTTGGAAATCTGAACAAAGACTGTGGCAGTTCAAATCGTAGCTGAGATCAAACTTCCTGCATGGAACTAGCACATGAAGCTTATTCTGAACTGATGGAGGCAACAGGGGCTGCAGGTTTTCTAAAAGGAGAAAAAGGCAGATAAAAAGTAAAGATACACCATATTCCATTGAGTTCTGGTTATGTCTGGTATACATGTATGCTCATTCAATGCATGCACTTTAGATGGCATAATATTTTTTATAAATAACTTATTGGGGTTTTTTTTTTTTTGAAATATCAGTTTTAAAAGGTAAAAATACTTTTGTTTAAAAGAAGACAAACTATGGCTTCTGATCTGCTTTAAAAACCTTGCAGACAGAAGAGGCTGAAGGAGGCAAGGGAAGCTGAGGCCTGAAGGCTCCTAGAGACCAGCACTCATCCACCGGCCCCGCACTTAAACTCTGCCTTAAATCCTAGCCCCGTTTGCACCTGATGGTTCTACTCCATTCCTTGGTTTTTTGTTTGTTTGTTTTATAACTGGTATAACTATTTTAAGTATGTAATTGTATTGATTGTTACTTTGCTGTCGGGGGAGAGTCGGGGGTTGTCCTTTCAATTATTATGCTATGTTATGCTTTATTTGCTATGCTATGTATTTTTAATTTTTATGTAACTACTTTAACTGTTACTGTGTTTTACTATTAAGTAATGGGGCTGTAAGGGGATAGCATAATGCATTATTGTTTGTATGTTGTATTTTTATTCCTATATTCTATTGTTTTGTAATCCGCCTTGATTCCTTTTGGAAAAGGCGGAATATAAATAAATTATATTATTATTATGGCTGAAATCCTGCATGCTTCAGTGTAACATAGTAGTTCCCCATGAGGTTCTACACTAAGCTGAGCAATAAACTATCCCACTCCCAGACTTACTGTACAATCTCTGATGCCTCCTCAGCACATTGCCATTTTATGCCTTGTGGAGGACAAGCAGGAACTGAGAAGCATCTGTAGCTTGATGTGAAATGAGAACATCAGCACTGAGCTCATGTAGTGGGAAACTAGTGCCCTGGTAAGAAACCCAGGACTAGAGAACTGAGCACAAAACATATGTGACAAAACATACCTGCTTACCAGACAAAGAGGGTTGAGCCAGAAGAAAAGAAAAGGGGAACTCTTTGGTTAGAACTGAGGATACTTTTAAATTTGTACAAAAACAAATAAGCAATGGGGCAGCCTGATTGTTCCTAAGAAGTTTAGATTTGAAACACTGTAGTCAATACATCCCCATTCAAATATGTAGACAGAGATTTGGGGACGGGTGGGTGGGAGAGACAGCGCAAGCAGAATCTAGGCATTCTAAGAGTAAAAGTTACCAATCATTTCCTGTTGTGACTGAAGCATAGACTTGTTGACTTCACTGGAGCAACGGTCAGCCAGGTTCCTCCCCAAGCCCTCTTCTAAGTGCTTGTTGAGTTCCTAGCATTGACAGAGAAAGCAGGCAATAAGCGGCAGCCTGGCGAAGGTTCACTACTGAAGTCAGACACAGAAAGCGCAAGTGACAACATGTGTTTTTTTTCCCCCCTCCTCTTATTTGTATGCCCATCTTTAGTCTCCTAACTGCCTGGTAATACACAAAACCACTCAGCTCCTGAACTGCTTCACTTGCGTGAGGGGCAGGAGAAAAATATTAAGTAAACTTTCATTTGATGGAAAACCTCCCAAATGTCTCTCCCCACTATAGCAGGATTGCCCCCAAACATTTTCCTCTGAGACACAACAACAAAAACTGCCCTGCTCCTGAAAGGTATCGTGCCCAAAGCTACCCAAATTAATTGGGTACCCAAGGCAGAAAATCCCATAAACCCCTCTCCCTAGCACTAGCACTAAGATACAATAATAAAAAACTATCCTTTTTTGACACAGAAAAGCTGCTACCTGAGGAGTTTGTCTCACTCTGCTTAAAAGTACAGAAGTTAAAAAAACATTTCCCAAATGCAGGTTTAAGAACAGCCTTCAGGCCAATTATTTCCCACTGTGTTCTCTGCTGTTTGCATACCTGAGATTTCAAGTCTATAAATGGCACATTAAGTTGTTGAGTGCTGAGCACTCTTAACAATTTTTAGTAGAGAATAGCCAGTAGCATGTCATTAGATCACCCACAATTTCCCTAGAAGTAGTCTCAAGGTACAAACACAATAAACTATTAACATAACGACATTATATTATTTTGCATGTATAGTCCCAACATAATACAACCAATTTCCAGGTATTAAATATTTTAGGCTTGGTAACATTTCACACCCAGCTTCGTTTCTTAGGGGTACTTTTCTAACAAATTAATGTCACCACTCTAGCTGACTAAACTGACAATGGAAACAGTGTAATTCACAATTTCTCTCTGATCAAAGAAGCAGCATTTTGGAGTGTGTGCATGTGTGTGTGTGTACGATGCCAGGTATGCAATCAGGTTTTTTTTTCTACTCCTAAGACAATGTTTGCCATCCTTGAAATACAATTGTCTTCTCTACAAAATAATCCTTGAGTCACAGCTGACACTCTGCTTTTCAATCAATTTCCTCCTCTGCCAGTCTTCATTTGTTATATATTGTCTTGTCTGTGTCTAGACATAAAAATTAACTGTATATTGTTAATTTAGGTCAAGGGTAGTAATTAACATTACTGTATTAAAATGATTTAAAACCCATAGAAATCTCAAACAGTTTTTTAAAAGAGGAGCAAGGATAGAAGATGTTTGGCTTCAGCTTAATTTGGCCCACAAACCTATCTCAACTGACCACAGCCGTTCCCAATTACTATGCCCCCCTTCCTTTAATCTCCTGTCTTTTCGTTTTTGATTTCTTTCTAAGATGACTACTAGAATGTGGTTGATGTTTGTGTTCCAGCTTCCTTGTGCTCTCCAAATGAACTTCTGGTCACCTGCTAAGCATTTTTGAGCAACAGAACGTAATAATGCTTAGCTTAGCAGAGTGAAGAACTAATAGCTAAGATAGTAGGAGCCTGCAGTTCATGCAAATCCAGAAACCTTTCTTTATCCCTCAGCAGGGGATATATGTTAATCTTTAGCATCAGTTTTTTGTGGAGCTTTCAGGCTATGTGGCCATGTTCTAGAAGTACTATCATTCTCTGAAGATGCCAGCTACAGATGCTGGTGAAACATCAGAAAGGAACTCTTCTAGGACATGGCCACATAGCCCAAAAGCTCCACAAAACACTATGGATGCTGGCCATGAAAGCCTTCGACTCCACTTTAGCAGCAGTTGAAGATTTCAGTGGTGTCTTAAATGTGTGGATATGTGAGAGAAAGAGAGGAAAGAACTGAAACTGGAAATAATAACAACCCTGTAACCCTACCCAATCTGCAGCTTGACCACACACATCACTGTCATGTGACCCTCAAGTTCCACATAGCCAATGTAGCCCTTGGGGAAAAAATGGTTTCCTGACTCTTCTGTAAAATTCCTTGAGATTATTAGTTTTACTCTTAGATTTCTTCATAGCATATGGACCAAATAAATATGAAAGCAACAATTTTACTCTTTTCTAAATCCTAAAAAAAAAGATGGGATCATATAATGTATTCCTCCTGTTACCATTCTGACCAACTCTGTTTTAAAGCAATAACAAAAATATGCGGATTTCAAACCAATGGGAGTAGCTAACACATAAAATTATCTACTGTAAAAGAAAAAAAAGGGAAACACAAAACAGAAACTAATTTCCACCTGTGACAGAACTTACACTTTTATATATTTTCAAGACTTGTGGGGATGGGTGAAAATCAGAGTTAAATTCGTCTACCAAAACAGAAAGTCGACAAATTTCCTCAGTCATGGCAGAAGACACCTGGAAAAGATGAAATGTATAATGGACAGAAGCAGCATGAAAAAGGCCTAAGGAAAAAAAATGTAGTGGTTATTTTAAAACTATATTTTAGGGAATTTTGCCTCTTTCTCATATATGTTTTAAAACAGTGTAATAAATGTTCAAAGCCCTTTATAATATTTATTTATTTATACCCCGCTCTTCAGCCCAAAGGCTATCAGAGCAGCTTACAAATTGTTAATTAGACATTTCCCTGCCCTCAGTCTTATAATCTAAAGAGGCAAGACACAAAAGGAGAAGGGAATGGCAGTGGGGAAGGGATCAGTCCAGCAGATCTTCTCTCCCTCAGAGGCCTGGACTGGAGGGAGGGCCTTCTTCTTGTTCTTACTGTTCTTACTTTACTATTTCAATAACCTTTAACTTCTGAAATTGCTTTATACCAATTCAGATCCGTCTAGCTTTGAACTGTTTAACTAATGTCTGCTCTCTGGTATGCCAGACAAATCAGTCCCAGATGTAGTACACAAGATTGTTTAACTAGAATACTACAAACTGAACCCAGGCCCTTCTGCATAAGATATTTGTTCCACTCTATAGTCTGCCCTATTCCTTAAAACCCCAAAAAGCCAATCATTAGTAGCTCCTCTATTATTGATGTGACAAAACACTTTGGTCTGAAACACAGAGGACGGTTTTAGGTTTTTCTGTGAATCCCAGCTCATAGCACCCATTTATAGCCACTCTGTTCTACTCCTAGGAAGTGGTGAGCACTTATTAATTTCAGTTCCAGGACTAGAGGTCTTTAAAGAATTCATAAGTTCATTAATGTCACACCAAGATTTTATTCATTAACTATTCAGTTTCTGAGGAATCTGCAACATACCTTGTTTGCAACTTCCTCTGTAACCTCTTTGATTTTATTCTTTATGTCCTCTGTTAACAGGTTGAGCTGGTTTCGTACAAATTCCAGTCTGTCCTTCTGATCCTCTCGCTCTTCCATTGAATGGACTCTAAAGTAGCAGAAAGACAGCCTTCAGCCTACATCTATATATTGAATAATCCAAAAATACAGATGTACAGGCCAACAGAGCACATAATTAATGTTATCACTCTGGCTTGACAGGATCAGCACAAAGCTAGGTTCAAGAATACAAACTAGAACAAGAGGCTTTGACTCGTTACCATATATGTTAATCTCTTCCCTCTCTTGCAATGATCAGATAAGGGAAGAGGATCCTTTATGACAGTCATAAGACATTATGGATCACTCCCCACCACCACCACCTTGTATAGAGAAGATGGCCCCACCAATATTCCATGTTCTATGCAACAAGTTACAGGGAGTCTTGCCCTCTCTTTCATCTCATTCTCTCTCTTTTTTTTAAGTCTACAAAACAAAAACTCCATGCAAAGAAAAAGACAATGCAAGTGGTACCACTTGTAATGCTCACCTTAAGCTTAAGCACAGCCCATTTGTGAATTCTGGCCCTTTAGTTAAGGATCAATGAAGTTAAAGTTTAAACTAGTGTGACAGTATACATGGAACACTCTGCTGGCCCCATTTAAACACCTATTTTCAAATTGGAACAGAACTGTTTGCTTGGATGCTGGTGCATGAATTCTAAATAAACAGACAATGACCAAGATCTAAAAACAAAGGTTGCACATTGTTTGAGACCCTGGGATCTCAGCTAGGATAAAATCAAAGCGTTACACGGAAAAGCCAAAACTTTCCTTTTCTGTGAAGGGACAAACTAGAAAGATACTGTACTCACCTCTTTCCAGCATTGCGTTAAGGGCTGTATACATCCTGATAAAGGAAGAAAGGTCAGTGCCACCTGGGGGCCTTTTCCAGCTTAGCTAAACAAGGTGAACACAACAGGAGAGGCCTACCTTTGGTTGGCTGCTGCCACGTTTATGCTGTCCATAATATTTTTCACAGTATCTAGGATCTGTTTAGCTCTGATAGTGTGCTGCTCAAACTTGGTTTTCACTGCTGACTGCGAGATACACTCCTGCGAGAGGCCCAAGCCACAATACACATTACTGCAATTCCATCACCAACACAATCTGGAATTTCTATGTCAGAAACCATTCTGCTGCAATTTAAATCAACTTTTTTTAAAAAAGAAATAAGATAAAGAAAACAAAAGCAAAAGGAACAAAGTAAGATGGAAAACAAAGTCATAACTCTATCAAGCAATAAGTTAGTGTTATCAGTTATAGTCCAGTAATGTGCAAGGGGCAAAAGAAAAGAATTACAAAAGCAAAGCATTATGATTAATGTAGATCCACATGATTAATGTAGATCCACTTGGCATTAACTAGTCACTCAGCATTTCCAGGTGGGTTTCTCAACAAGGGTCATTGTGCACATGATGGCTTTATATGTAGAGGTACCCCTGTAATATGTGTAGAGGTATATGTAACAGATACTCTGGTCATGCAACTCTGACTGGTTTCAGCTTCCATGGAAATATATGCTATAGCAAATCCAGGTTTGCCTCTGCTTAATATGTGAAATGGTAGTGGGCTGCAAGAATCTGGAAACTTTAGATGTCATCTTATATAGAACAGAGGATATTGCTTATAGAACATCTTATACAGAACAGAGGATATTGCTTTATACCAGGTCAGATTAATTGTGCATTGAGCCCAGAACTCTGCTCTGGTTGGCAGCAGCTCTCTAGTGTCTTGAAAAAAAATTCACCCATCATCTACTTGGGATCCTTCTAATTGGAAAACCAGGAAATGAGACACAGCTTTCTGCATGCATGATATTTATCACAGCGATTAGTCTATCCCCAAATATACAAGCACCATGTATGCTGCCTTGGATCTATAGAAATATAACAAACAAATAAAACAGGAATGATGCACCAGTCCAAAGAGGAATGATACTAAAGCCATTCCCATTAATTAGGTGGTAAAAAAAAATCTGATTAGCAAGCTATGGTGTATGTCTTCAAACTGAGGATCTTCGGTTAGCTCCTCAGAAATCTCACCTTACAGTTGAAGCAAATTGCTAGTCATGGTAGTCGCAAGAGAAAAAATAATATCTAATCATGATTAAATTTTCTGTTAAAGCATTAATGAACTTCCCCCAAAGTGTGTCCCAAGAAATATCTATGGACTATTCGATCAGTAAATGGGCGATGTTATTACTATTCATCTATTTCACAAAGGGGGCGATGAGTCTCAAATGCTCCTATCTTGTTTTACTGCACTCAGGGTTTGGGGTCATAGTCCTGCTCTATCCAGTTGGTGTCAGAAAGATAAAATAAAAAGTAAACAAAAAGAAATGCTAAATAATAGTTAAGACGAATTCCTTGATTCTCGATGAAGCAGATCTAGAAATCAGCAATGAAAAAGCAAGAGGTTCAAATATAAACAGCACATTGTTAGAGCTAGACAAGATGTATAGGCGAGTCATATTCCAGACAGAAGGTGAAAAAGGCAGAAGGTGAAAGGGTTATGATCTCATCCCCACGCACTACCCAATCAGAAAATCTGTAGTAGACAGCTATAAGAAGTAGAAAAGTTAGTAATGTCTAGGGAAGAGAGATAGAAAATATAAAAGAGTAGGAATTTGATTCAAGCAAACTCAGTCATCCACATTATCAGAACATATGGGTGACCATACCAAAATCTGCCATTTCCCCAATAAATAATGCAGCCAAACCACACATGAGATCATATGAAGAATGTCCTGGAATCAGTGATCGGCATCTCCAGCTCAAACAGGGGGAAGAACTGTGTAATTAGTTCACAGCATTCCCCCACAATAGGCCATGCTAGATTAGGTTGCTTGAGGTTGCAGTCCAACAACATCTGGAATGTTACAATTTGCCCACCTATGAGTTAAAACAATCTCAGAAAATAGGCCTTAGTCAGACCAGCAGCCCTTCTAGCCCACTATCTTGTACACCAGGGCTGGGCAACTGTCAGGCAGTTAATGAGCCACACTGCCCTCACCCCATCTTGGAGGGCTGCAATGTGTGCTTACTGCATTATTGAAGCTTTAAATGAATTATGTGCCTTCCTGCTCCATTTTGTGATAACTGGAACATTTCTATGATTGCTGACTCAACTTGTGTTGCCTTCTTAGAACCTATGACATGCCATCTACATATTGTAAATAAGGCAATGAAATGCTCCTAGTCAATGCTTGTAATAAAATCACTCTACATTACAGTAACTCTCATATTGTAACAACACCCACTTGTTGCTCTAAAGTCATATTCTGGATGTCTTTTCAGAACAAGAAAAACAGTTCAACACACTTAGGCAAAACAAAAAGAATACTCAGATGTAAATTACTTTTATAGCAGAATTCTGAAAATAATCTGAGTTGTCCCCAAAAAGGAGGTTTAGTCCTTTATGGGACAGAGCTTTAATAGCCTTGCCCAATAAGGGTCTACATGAAGCAGTGGTTCTCAATCTTTGCCCCTCCTCGTGATCTGGACTTCAGCTCCCAGAATTTCTCATCACTGGCAGAAGCTGGAGCTTCTGGAAGCTGAAGACCAAAACATATGAGACAACAAAGAGTGAGAACCATTAACATAAAGGAAGCATACCATATATACAGTTCCTTTTCTTACCAGAAATGCCTATGATGGGGGGGGGGGGACTATTTTCTACTCCAGAAGACTGTCCTTAGGAAGACCTCTAGAGCAGTGATGGTGAATCTTTTACGGGCCATGTGCCCAGACTAAAAGGTCTTCCAGCACTGGGTGTTACCCAGTTCCAGGTTGTGACTTTTGCCTTCCTGGGGTGTGACTTCCACTTTCTGGGGGTGGGACTTCTGCCTTCTAGGGAGCGGAACTTCCAGGGCAGGAACAGCTCTAGAGACAGCTAGAGGATTGGGGGGGGGGGGGGCAGGGGGAAGAAGAGCAACAGGTACTTGCCTCTTCCTCCTCCTCTGTCCCTGGGCTCCAGCTGCCTCTAGAGGCAACTGAAGGCTGGGAAGCCCACCTATGTTCCTGGTCTCCAGCTGCCTCCAGAGAGGCAACTGGAGAGCAGGAAGGCTCCCCCTGTGTCGTTCCAGGTCTCCAGCTGGTTCCAGAGAGGTAACTGGTGGCTCGGGAGGGTCCCCCCAGTGCCATTCCTGGCCTCTAGCTGCCTCCAGTCAACTGAGGACCAAGAAGGGTTGGAAAGGAGGAGGAACAAGCGTGCACGTCTTCCTCCTCCTCTCCCCGTGCCATTCTCAGACTCCAGCTGCCTCTGGAGAGGTAACTGTAGATCGGGAAGGGTCAGAAAGGAGGAACAGGCGCACACCTCTTCCTCCTCTTCTCCCTGTGCCATTCCTGGCCTCCAGCTGCCTCTTAAGAGGCAACTGGAGGCCAGGAAGAGTTGAGGAGGAGGAAGAACAGGAATGCACCTCTACTACCAGCCTCGCCCTTCTGCTTTGCTATAAAACCTTGCAGACAGAAGAGACTGAGAGAAGGCAAGAGAAGCTGAGGCCAGAAGGCTCCTGAGACCACCACTTACCACCAGCCTTGCCCTTCTGGGCTCTTAGTTTTTGTTTTTTGTGTTTAATGGTTCTAGATTGTAATGGTTATTTTGCCTTGTTTATTTTATTGCTGCTATAATTGTTATGTTTTTGCTGTAATTGCTATGTATTTTTGCTATTGTTAATTGTTATTTTATTTTATTGTTATTGTTTAATGTACTGCCACGTTACGTTTTTTATTTTATGTTTATTGTTACTGCTTTGTACTATCCCCTCTGTTGTAAACCACCCGGATTCCCAGTGATTGGGCAGCATATAAATAAATCATTATTATTATTATTATTATTATTATTACTACTACTACTACTACTTCCTCCCCCCCCCCCCGTCACATGCTGGGGAAAATGGCATCGCATGCCATCTCTGACACATGTGCCATAGGTTCACCATCACAGCTCTAGAGTATGTAATGCTCCCTTCTGCTTTAACTGATACAGTTAGAATTAATGAATGAAAGATTTCACAGTTATTTGAATGCAGAACTTCCCTGTGGGTTTAGTCTCCCAGGATGAAAGGAGACATCCGAAGCCCAGTCTAGGCATCTCCTTAGGGAAATCCTGGAATAAGATGGGCGTGTTTAACCAATCATATCTAGCTATTCCCAGCACACAAAGCAGTATTTAAAAACCTCCACTGGTTTTTTATGGTTAACATATATGGTTAATATTTAAAGACCAACTGAAATCTTACAGTCTTCACACCAAAGTCACCAAGAAATGCTTGCCTGTGGCAATGCTCAGTATTGTGGGAGTAACACTGCTACAGGAAAGTGTTTATTCGAGTTAGTTACATTATGGCGGAGGTACCATTTCACATTGGCCCTGATATGGAAATGTCACTGTTATACTCTTAATCCCCACCCCCAAAAGGCAACTGGTTTAGATGCACAGAAAATTTACCTCAAATATCTTCTCAAAATGTTGAAACTCTTGGAAACGTGTCTGAAATCCTTCAGCAAGTGCAGCACCTAGAAAGCATGAAATAGAACATAAATTATCAGAAGTTCTGCAGAAAATACCTACTCTTTAAAATATAAGACATTCTAAAAAGGATGAGTTGCCAGGAAACACAACACTGGATAAAGAGGACCTCACACCTGATACACACATACCTGACTCAGGCATGCCCTGGGCTTTCTGCTTTCTAGCACTAAGGACTTCCTTGGCTGAAACAAAGAAGATTCGGTTCCGGGCCTCAGAAGCATCCACGACTTTGAGTTCATTTACCAAGAATGTCAGACAACGCTCCATGTGTTGCTTGCGCACCTGAAGAAAGGCAGTAGCAGAAGCATTTCATCAATTTACAAAAAGGGAATATTGAATTCAGCTATAAAGTCTTTCTGGGTAGAAATACATAAAGAAACAGGGTAGCTGCCAAACACAGTTCGCAATTTTTTTCTGTCTTCTGCTTTTGGATATATATTAATGCCTTTATGCCTGATGTCCTCATATTATGGGATCATCACCCATGCCAATTATTATTATGGAACAATGCAAATATGTACTATGATGTGATCAGGACACGGACAACTTCTACTTTAAACAGAGGTTGGATGGCCATTTGTCAGGGGTGCTTTGATTGTGAGTTCCTACATCACAAGGGGCTGGACTGGATGGCCTTTGTGGTCTTTTCCAACTCTATGATTCTATGATTCTACTGCTAGTATGGATAGTAAGAACATGATTAAGGGCTGCCATTTTCAGCACCAGTCCTGTGTTTCTCATTAAGTGCAATCCTATAGAAAAACATTTTCTCAAATCCATCAACTTCTCTAGAATAACACAAAAGAGCATTGCAGTGGTATCCACAGACATCCTAATGGCCAAAGCAGCACATGAAATTAAAGAGGAAAAAAATTATATTGAAAACCCACAAAGGGGCTAGTGTTTCCTCCCAGTACAATTCCATTAAAATTGTCCCAACATGGTTCTTGGGTTTTAAAAAATTTGAGCAAAATAAAGAGCATAATGAAGTTTCACTTGAAGATTTTTGTGTAAAACACTGCAATGTGAATAGCAAAATTTCCAGTTCCAGATGTAGGGAGCAAAGACTCTTGCAGCCATTTTTATGGGCTCCCACTACAGGTTTTAATTACTTAGTCACCAATTATATGCTATAGTTTTTTCATGAGATACATGCATTGTTGGGCAGGGGATTATACAAAGCTATTTGTTACTCTCCACTCACTGCATCATCTCACTGCACCATCTCACTTCATTGCCTTGATTATACTATGGTGGCTTAACCTGGGAAGATCCCTGAACTCATTTCAACATCTCAGCAGACACCTTAAGTGAATTATATTTCTTAAATACTGGCAAAACACATTTGCATTTTTCCTTCAGAACAATAATGTAAGAATTGTAACTCACATCCTCCATGTATTCAGGCTCTGATGCAGAAGCATCCCAACGGTTATTGAGGATGAAGATGTTTGGCTTAGAAAGTTTCTCATTTACTTTGTGAAAAAACTGTTTTTCCTAAAAAGAAAAAGAAGAAGAGGGGGGAATATACAACTTGATCTTCAAATGATAGCTGTGAAAAAGCAGAACCTAAAGGCACACTAATTCCAGGATCTTCTTACAGCAGAAAATAAGATGAGAAGCAGAGCCATACCATCAATCTTGATGAAAAGGCAATTTCACGGAACTCCATGGAAGTAGCAGAGATTGTTAGTGTAAATAAGCAGAACTGCACAGTTGAAGCAATCTCCAATGCCTCCGATACCGGTAACCCCAGAGCTTCGGCTTTATCAGGAATCCTCCTCCCAGTTGTTGATGAAAACAGACTGGAGCCAAAACTATCTCCTCAGAGGCTTTATTCTTAAGTTGCTGTATTTACAAATATACACATGCTCGTCCGACAAATCTCTCCAACCATCCATTACAGAACAATTACCCAACAAACCTCACTGAGGTATGTAGGCTGGTTATAGACTTGTGTCATGTGGTCACAAACCCAACCTCATCTGGTGATTCTACTTCTGTTTGTTGCCTGCATTATTGTTTATATTAGGTCTACGTGCTAGCAAGCACATACTGACCTTGAGCAGTGTCTTGTTTTCCAGCCTTCAGCTGCAAAACAATTCTAGCCATAATTCCTGTTTTTCCTTTTGTGCACATCTGTACATTTCATACTCAGGCCTCAAAGCCTAACAGAGATGGCTAGCAGAGATGATGTTTTTAACAGTCCCTCTCCCATCCCCTATCCTGCTAGTACAATCAGTGTATACATCTCTTGAAATTTCCACAGAACATTTTAAAATTACCCTAACAAAAGATGTCAAAGAATCACACTGAATGCTCATAGAAGTACAACTCTTGTATCATTCCTCCTCTCCATTCAAATCATTACATAATTCATTTCCAGAAATTAATAGGAATGACAAGCCACCTTTGGCCTCTAATTTGTAACCTCACTTCAAAAACAGGGACAGCTGAATTTTTAATTGACATCTTTTTAATGTTTCTCTCAGCAGTCATGCAAAAATCCAAGTGCTCTGAAGATCCTAACAAGCACTCTTGTCATTTCAGTAGTTATTTCTGACTTTGAAACATCATTAAGCCAAGCAAGCCACTGAATGATACAGCAAGTGCAACCACTCTGACGGTGCTGTTAGAATAACTCCTTCATAATGGATTGCACCAACAAATGGAGCTGTCCTTTATATTGGCTTAAAGTAATCTACATTCTACCGACAACTTTTACAAAGTACATAGCACAGTTATACTGGGCAGTTTTCTTCAAATACTGGTATGGTGATGTACTACAGTCTCTACACAGGCAAACAGTTTGTCCACTTTTAGTAATAAATAGCAGGGGACAGCACCATATATCTCAGGAGTCCCATTTTCTAGACAGAGCTCTGGATGCTTATTACAATTAACAATACAAATAACTTTTTTATTTCACTGTTAAGATACAAGGAAGACAAATAAAGAGCACCTTTAAACAATAATGACTTACTGTATTCATGAGAGTTGACTCTGAATTAGCAACTAAGACAAAGACATCAGCATCCAGACAAAATTTATCAATCCAGCTGTCCAACTCTGTAGTGACATCAGTACCAGGGCTGTGGAATAAAGTCAGAATGTTATTTTGCCATAGAGCAATGTCCTTTCAATTTAAAATTACAAACAGATAAAACATCTATATCTTATCTTATTAAGTCAGAGATAAACCATACATGCTTATTAGGCTAAGGTAGAAATTCATCTTTTCATCTTGTAGTGCTCCTCCATTCTCATGAACAAAGCACAAATCTATCCACTAAATACAGTTTCCATTTGGTCTGGTCTGGGAACATAAAGTTAACAACTCTGGACAAAGACATGATAATGAACCATGGTTTGAAGTTAACGTGATATCCTAATATTTTCCAAAGTTGTTAATAATAGTTTTTGTTGGGTTTAAATAAAACAAGAAACTATAAAGTGTTGTAAACTCACTTTCTACTAGATCAAAGCAACACAATTAGCAGTTGTCCAAAGCCAAGGATTATTAAGATGTGAATAAAGAAATAATTAAAACACAGAGCTTCCTTTCAGGCCACATTTTGGTAATCAGGTCTCCAATTTTTACTTGACATGTCCACGTGTGCAAAGTTTTTCAAGAATTATTCTGCATACATTGACTTCCTAACACAAAACCATTAAAGATCAGCCAGAACTTGGCTTCCTGCAATGTCTGAACAAGTGAGGACTGCTTTATGCTGGTATGTACTTATACAGAACTTTTGAGCACATCATATACATTGAAAATGGAGACCTGTGGCCAGGACAGAATGATTTGCCTAAGACCAAAGCAACCCCAAACTAGCCAGCTGTTAACATGGCCAGGAAAAACAGCAGCTGTACAGAAATAAGATCCAGTCTGATGTTGGAAGCTAAGCAGGGTTAGTTTTGGTTAGTACTTGGATAGGCAACCACCAACGAATACTAGGGACTATAAGCCGTATTTCAAAACAAGAAAAAAAGAAAAAAGAAGTAAACCACCTCCGAGTATTTCTTGCCTAATAAAACTCTATATAATTCATGGGGTTGATATAAGTTGGCAGATGATTTGAAGGCATGCATGCACACACAGAAGAACAGTTTCCTTTACTTCCTCTGTAACAAGGAAGAAACACCCTGGTTATAGAAACATGTGGTAGATTCCCTCATATTGAAAAGGATGCAACAATGATCAAAATCAGAGCAAATGTCGCCTACACAGGAAGCATGTTTCTGTTCCAACTTGATCTTGGCTTTGTCTGCACTCTTTGACATATCTCCATTCACTGACTTGGCTTTGGCCGAGCCCACTATGCAAAATTATTTCTGTTCCAAATCTGTGCCCCTGTAGATGCCTCTTCTCATTAAACTGTTTTCTGTATATGATCAAAAAAATTGGATTGGCATCTGTAATTACTTTTGAAGTAAAAAAAAAATCCCTCAGTGACTTACTGGAAAGAAAATGCCACGTTGAAAAATTGTTAGGAAAACAGAAAACAAAAATACAGTAGTAAAACAAATATACTGGATAATATATTGGATAAAGATTAAACAACAGAAGTTCTTGCCAAGTAGAATTTAGGCCACAATACTTTATGCCATAACAAATTTGTTAGACTTTAAAGAAGCCAAATACAAGGTTTTGGAATTTGTCCCTTTTTACAAACATTTTCCCGTAAGCTCCTCTCAGGAAGTCCTCCTTCCTGACCCATCTGGCAAACTTTCTGTGTTATAAAAGCAAAGCATGGAGTACTTGAAAATGGCAGAGACCATTCTTGCATTGTTCCTTCTTCTGTTGTGCAAGCACAAGTTTGAAATTCAGCCAAGTACAAGATACCCTTTTTAAAGCTCAATCATGGGACTTTCTCTTGTTCCAGTTGTCTCCCAGCCAATCTGCATGCAGGCAATGTGCATATTTCAAGGGTACAGCCAAGAGCGAAACTGCATTTAAGGAAACTCTATTGCCTTGTGGCACATTTATACATTGAAGAAAAATAAACAACCATACCTGTCCATTAACACTAAATCATCTCTCAGGAGGGCACACTTGGCCTTTGGCCAAAACACGTGCACCAGACAACCAGCCTCTAAGTCTTTATCCATATGCAGGGCATGGGCAAGCTGATTAACAGTCTGCAAAGAAATTAAAGTGTTAAAAAAAGGTCAGTGCCTGCTAAGGCAGAATGATAAAGATATTATTTCCTGATTGAGTTGCTACTTGCAAGCTTTCAATGTTGGACTGGGCAAGCTTCAGGCCTGCAGGATCTACTTTGCTGTTTGTTTGTTTTAAGCAACCTATAATCTCCGTGATCCACCAACAAGTAACTGATAGGAAAAACATACACTCTCATTTACAGGATTCAGAAACACATTTTGAGTACAGTGGACCCTTGGTATCTGCTTCAGTTTGGTTCCAGGACCCCTTGTGGATACTCAAATCTGTGAATACTCAAATGCCGTTAAATACAATAGCACAGTAAAATGATGCCCCTTACATAAAATGGCAAAATCAAGGTTTGCTTTTTGGAATTTATATTTTTAAGTAATATTTTCAAGCTGTGGATATAGAGGGCCAATGGTACAGTACTCACTCCTAACATACAGAAATTTATTCCTGGCTACTACCATCTTTCCACACTTTTACAGTATGATTTAGGAAGGAAAGGAGATGTATTTGTTGCTGCTGCTAACAAGCAGTAGTCAGAAACTCTTGCTGAAAGAGATAGATGCAAAGGTTGTCATCTCATCTCATCTCTTCTCCCACTGAAGGGCATGCTCCAGGAAAGGAGAGGAAAATAGTGGATGTCAACAACTGGCTCCCCAGATTGTGCCATCAAGAATAATTTGGATTCTTGGATCATGGGCTGCGGTTCCATGAAACTTTTATGCCAATTGTCTCAAAAATTGGAGGGCTTTAAATTGAGTTATGTCAGGGAGGGAGACAGTATTTTGGAAAGAAGGAATTCATCAAGAGCTGGAGATAATAGGCAATTACCTTGTTTTGCATCTGGCTTGTTTTTTGTTTTTGGTAAATATTTACTTGGTTGTAAATATATAAATAGGCAAACTGTTATAGAGGGAACAAGGCAAATAGTGCAAGGACTCAACAGTGGGAGGCAACAAAACTTACACAAGCAGCAAGTGGAGACGACCCATGTTCTTAGATATCTCTACACTAATGCACAGAGCATGGGAAATAAACAAAATGAACTTGAACTCCTTGAACAACAAAGCAAAGAGATATAATAGGCATCACTGAAACCTGGTGGGATGAGTCTCATGATTGGAATGTAGTAATAGAGGGCTATAACCTTTTAAAGAGAAAGAGGCCAAACAGGAAAAAAGAAGAAATAGCATTATATGTCAGGGATATTTACACCTGTGAAGAGATCCAGCATTTACCAGTATATGGAGAGCTCTGTAGAGCATCTGGCTAAAAATGAAAGGAGAGGGAAATAACAGGGATGTTATTGTGGGAGTCTTCTACAAACCCCCAAGTCAAACTGAGGAGTTGAATGATGATTTTCTAGAATAGATGACCACACACTCAGAAAGTAGTAGTGATGGGTGAATTCAACTATCCTGATAGTTGCTGGAAGTCAAACTCAGCCAGCCCCAAACCTCAAGGTCTACTACCGTGTTTCCCCGAAAATAAGACAGTGTCTTATATTATTTTTTGCTCCCAAAGATGCACTAGGTCTTATTTTCAGGGGATGTCTTATTTTTCCATGAAGAAGAATTCACATTTATTGTTGAACAAAAAACCCAACCATTTATTATATATTGTATATATATGTATATACAAAAACTTTGCTAGGTATTACTTTTGGGGGAGGCCTTATATTTAGCAATTCAGCAAAACCTCTACTAGGTCTTATTTTCTGAGGATGTCTTATTTTGGGGGAAACAGGGTAGGACCCAGAGCAATGGATGCAAGCTGTAGGAAAAGCAACTCCAGATCAAATTAGGAAGACCCGCCTGATAGTAAGAGCTGTTCGATAGTGGGACACCCATTCCCTTGGAGTGTAGGGGAGTCTTCTTCTTTGGAGGTCTTTAAACTGAGTCTGGATGGCCATCTGTCAGGTGTGCTTTGATTGTGTGTTCATGCATGGTAAAGGGTTGGACTGGATGTCCCTTGTCTCTTCCAATTCTATGGGGCTAATCAGACAGACAAAAAGAGGTGCTTTCAGGCTGGCTTGAAGGAGTGGCATTTAGATGATATATGCCTTAAAGCCAGCAGAAAACTGCCCTTTTGCAGAGAAAATCCATTTCAAAAAGAAGCATCTTTTTTCTGCTTCTTCCTAGCTTGAAGCCATGTCATGTGGTCATGACATGAGCACTCCAGCTGCCTTGGGAGCAGGTGGTGTGGTTGGTGGGGTTTCAATGTGGCTTCAGAAAAGGCAGCTTCAAGCCACTTTTTCCTGCCCATCTGTTTCGCCCCTATGATACTGTAACAAAGGATGTATCCACACTGCAGAATTAAAGCAGTATGACACAACTTTAACTGCCATGACTCTATCCTACAGAATCTTGGAATTTGTAGTTTGGTGAAACACCAGAGCTCTCTGACAGACCAGGTTGAATACCTCACCACACTACAAATCCCAGGATTCTGTTGGATAGACTCATGGCAGTTAAAGCAGTATCAAGCTGCTTTAATTCTGCAATGTAGATACACCCTAGGCAGAAATAATCTTGATCTGGATTTACCTTTTCATTGTTCCAGTGTAAAATGAAGGACGGACTTCTAGCCTATAACAGAGGCTCTACTAGTTTTTCCTCAGCTTACAGTTCCAAAAATCAGGACTACTACCATCCAACTTGACTAAATCAGTCTCATGTTTTCTTTCTTTTGCAATCTACTGTTCTCATCTGCTCTGGACGTTGCTCAGTTTTTGTGCAAGTCCTCTCTTCCTTCTGTGGTTCCTTTTCCAGTTCCAGAAATATATATTTGAAAGGAAAAACTGGCCCAAATTAATCCTCCATTCTTAATATCTCATACCACGATAACAAACGTGATGTAGCTCAGCGTACCAGTTGATGGACAGCTATTGTTAAAACCCAGAAAGCATTTGTAAAACTGATGCACAGCCATTACAGAATAAGTGAGCAGTAAAAAATGTGCTAAGAGAGCCAGTGTCAAGTAGTGCACTGAAATACAACTCTGGAGACCATGGTTCTATTCCCTGCTTGGCCAAGGAAACACATTGAGTGACTTTGGGCAAGTCAAACTCTCTCAGCCTCTAAACAAATCTTTTCAAGAAAACTAAGATAGGGTTGTCTTAGGGTTGCCAGAGATTGGAAATGACATATGGCCCACAACAACAATAAACAGATGGTACATTTAGTAACGTGAGCCAGAAGTGAATTTATTAACCACAAGAACTCCATACCTTGACACTCTTCTTTTCATCTGAGCCTTCAGTCATAAGGAAAGCCTTATCACCATCCGTTCCTTCAACACTGAGAAAACAGTTGGTTGTATGCCCAATACCACTTGGGAGCACTTTGTCCCACAACATTGCATTGATAACCGAACTTTTTCCACTACTGGTCCTGCAAAGGTGAAGGGAGGACAATGTTAATACACTTTTAACCCTTTTAGTTTTAGGCAGAGATGTGGAATGTGCTGCCCCTAAAATAAAAGGATGTGTGCATTTGAAATTTAAATTCAGTTTCAAGAACAGACACATTATATAGCAAAAGATGAGCACATATGCATGTGTTATTTTGCATTATTCACCAATTTGTACTGTTTTACATTAATTACTGTGATTCTGTTAATCATAAGAGGAACAACATGTGGATCAGGACACTGAAATCCTGCCCCAACAACTTTACATTAACATTCAGCAACTCTTTCAAGATCTTACTACACTCATAGTTTCATAAATATAAGAGCTAGAAAGCTGCTATTATTTTTAAATTTATTTTTAAATCATTGAAATATCTCTGGAAGCTGAAATGTGTTCTCAATAGCACATCTTTGTTATTTTTCCACATACTGGAGCAATCACTGCATATATGCAGCCTTGCTTGTAGAGATTTTTTAACAAATCTGTAGAAGCAAGGCTGAATATATGTAGTGATGCTCCAGAATATGAAGCCTCTGTGGATCCCCCTCTGAAGTTGGAGGATGTGTCTGTCTGAACTTCCTCCAAGTTCAGAGTAAATCTCCAATCTAATTCATTTTGCTTTTGTGCTCCCAAGATCTTCAAGATGTGTAACAATTGGTGGAAGTAAGCATTAGAAGAAATTTTAGTGATCTCTTGTTTTGAGGAAATGTAACAATGAGACTCATGCAAATTGTCCCCTTGCTTGCCCCACTCATCCACCAGCAGAACACTTGGGGAAAGAAAACAACCAGTCTGTCACCCCATTGCTACCCTCCACAGATAGTGGGGTAGCATAAGAGACATAAATGATAAACTGATTAAGATAACCCCAAATATAATCTGACTTCAGTTGAATTTAGAACTAAGCAGAGTAGGGCCTGGATAGAAATTGGATGCAAGGCCACCAGATATCTCCTGGTAACCCTAGCAAAGAATCCTGCCTGGAAAGCCATTGCCAGAGTTACAATATGGTCTAGATATATAATGGTGTCATTCACAATAAGGTTCCTATATTCCTAACTGAGCAACTGATCTCTTAGAAGCAGCAATAACATGAATGTGGAACTGTGATTGAAGTAATCTACACTTCAAGTTTCACCTTTGCCATAACTTTAATAAGTAGCTTTGAATAAATCAATTCTTCAATTATATTATCATCACTGGCCTAAATCTTGTTGTTGAGAGGCAACTTGTTGTTGAGAGAGTGTGGTGTTGTGGTTTGAGCACTTGGACTAGGGCCCTGGAAATCAGGGTTCAAATCCTGTTTTGGCCATACAAATCCACTGGGTGACCTTGGGCACATCACACTCTTTCAGCCTCAGATGACAGTAATGGCAAACTCCCTCTGAAGAAAATGCCAAATAAATAAATAAATAAATGATAGGGTTGCCTTAGGGTCAGAAATGACTTGAAGGCACACAATAACAACAACCAATCGTGCTGTTAGTTTTGATTAGTGTAAACTTATTCTATAAGTGGGTTTAATAAATTATATTATTATATTATTTGCTATGCTATGTATTTTTAACTTTTGTGTAACTACTTTAACTGTTATTCTGTTTTATTATTATGTAACAGGGGGTGTAAAGGGATAGCATAATGCATTATTGTTTGTAATTTGTATTTTTATTTCTGCATTTTATTGTTATTCTTGTTTTGTAATCTGCCTTGATTCCTTTGGGAAAAGGGAGAATATAAATATATTATTGTAATTTGTATTTTTATTTCTGTATTTTATTGTTATTCTTGTTTTGTAATCTGCCTTGATTCCTTTGGGAAAAGGGAGAATATAAATATTACATCATCATCATCATCATTATTATTATTATTATTATTATTCTATGCTTTGATTCACCATTCAGCAACTGATTCAATAGATCAGCTCTAGTTGGAACTAATCAACAGGCTGCTAGCTATTATCATAATCAAACTATCTTTTTTCAGTCTGAATTAAGGGCAGCTTACAAAGGTTAAAACAGATACATCTGAAAAACTCACATCATACAAATATTTAAAATATAATTTTAATTATATTTAATAAAAAGTTGTTAAAAGCATGAACACCAAATAAAGAGCACAGCACATTCTGAAAGGCTGCAGGCTCCCTATGTGTAATAAGAGGATAATAATACTGATCTATCTTGCAGAATTCAAAGATATAGCTGTGTGAGTCTGTGGAATCAGTATGTAGAGCGATCCTGTAGCAGCTCTGAGACTAACTGAAAGAAAGAAGTTGGCAGCATGAGCTTTTGTAGACTAAAGTCTACTTCCTCAGATGCATTAGACTTTAGTCTATGAAAGCTCATGCTGACAACTTCTTTCTTTCAGTTAGTCTTAAACGTGCTACAGATATCTCTATATATTCTCTTACAGGAGACCTGAGATAATACATTTGGCTCTCCACAGCCTCGGATTCAAGCATCCATGGTTTGATAATATAAAAAAATCCAAAAAAGCAAATCTTGATTTTGCCATTTTAAAGGACACAATTTTACTATGCTATTACTATATACTACTAGTATATAACTGGACTTGAGAAGCCACAGATTTTGGTATCCATAGCGGGATTCTGGAACCATCTACCAGCAGATACCAAAGGCCCACTGTATATATGAAGGCTTTGAGCAACTGAGAGGTGCATATAAATGAATGCTAAGTGCCATCCATCATCGTGTTCTTTTTCCCACATTCATTTCAGGAAGATTCATTCATGTCATCAACATGTGCTTGGTAGACTGTGCATAAAGGTGACACACTTACTCATTTATTTTAAAAAAGAATTCTTTACCTGCCAAAGAAAGCTACTTTCATGTGTCGTCGTGCAAGAACCTCGCCGATGATCGCCAACTTGTTTTTATATGCTTGTATTTCTCCCAGTTCGTCCTTAGTGGCTATATGTTCAAGTTCTGGATTTTTGTATGTTTCTGTCATCAGATAGGACAATGATACATTAACAGCCTACTATCTGCAGCAGTGTATTATCAATTCTATGGGACAAGTCATGGTATGTTTGCTAGAGGGAAATATATTCAGGGTACATATTTGGAGTGATACCTTACCACTCTTTTACAAATTTGGGGTGTTTTTGTTTTCTTTGTTTCTTTTTTGCCGTACAGCCAAAATGGCTACACCTAAATATGCTTCCAGGATTTGAAGATGCCAGATTTAGATGCAACAGGGGAATCCTAAATAAAAGGAAAGTAAGGACTGGGACTTAACTCTTTGAGGTTTCTTTCCAAGGTCAATTTTTTTTTATAAAAAAATAACTGACTTTTATCTATACAGAAGCTAAAGGTTTCTCCAGATGCAGAAGTACAGAGACTTTTTGAGAAATTCAATGTTCTCTGCCCTGTCTTAAAGGTATCACTCTTTTGTGGATTTTGTATTTTGTTGGTAGGGTTTGGGAGCCAGTTTTTCACCCCAGCAACTCAATTTGCCCATAGACTATTGTGTCACATTATTGCTAAAGCTTATTGCTGGCAAGTCTGGTGACATAGTACTCCACTGATTAGCAGATTAACCTTAACCTACTGAATCACAGACCTGCACATGATAATATGTTGAATCCACACATCTTCCTATAGGCCTGCTTAGAAGATTAACAAGAGTTGCAAGTTGAGTCTATTATGATACAAAGATCCTCCGGAAATGCACATTCCCCCATCTTCATGATGGAACACCTTCTCCTGCTCCTTACCCCTACTTCACAGCATGATTTTCAAGGGGTAGTGCCAGACAATACTGTATCTTTTTTCCTCAACTCCTACCTAGCACTCCGAAGATGAAGAAGACAGACCATTATTCATTTTCATTTATGCATGGAGAAAGGCATTTGGTGTCTTTCCTCTGTGATTTCTCTCCTTTATAGTGAAACAATTTCCCAGCATTATTCTCATTTTTCTGATAAGCCATGAAGGTTGTGTGTCTGTCTTCACTGGAAGGTTCCAGAAGCATCAACTCTTGAAGACTCACTAAGCATATGAGATAACTGAACCAGAGTTGGGCAACTTTGGCAGGTCTGTAGGTTTTTTTCTGCCCTCAAGGGCACCAAAATACACTCTCTAGATCAATAAAATTTGGTATTTTTCATGTTAAAAAGTGCAGGAAGGTCCTGTGGCTTATTTAAAAGGTGAATCCAGGAAAGTGTTCCAGGCACATTAAGAGTTGGGAGTCACAAAAAAAGCCCCAGGGGGACAATTTACCCCTATCTGATGTAAATAAATTCAATTTATTAAAAAAATATTTAAGGACCTCACTGCATCAAATGCATTCAACATTATAGTCAAAGTTTGCCAAGAAACTCTGTGACATCAGAGTAACTAACCAATGGCAGTCATTGAGGCTGTCACCCTGCTGCCTGCCAAGGACTGACAAAGCAAGGAAGCATGTACAGAAGTCAGAAGCCAAACAGCTGGTATTATGACAGTCCATTTTGCATGTGATGAACTGCTTCAAAACAATATCCACCAGTCTTTTTTCCTCACAAATTACCAAACTAACACTAATTCTGCCATACCCTAAGCCAGACAGATGGACTGTCCAGTATAACTGAACTTATTCTCACCACATGACAGTAAAACTTTCTTAGGACAATACCTAATAAATGCTACAAAAGAGGAAACTATGAATATCCACACTTTTTTACTGCTGCAAAACAACAGATCTCCCATCCCCACCAATTAAAACCAACCTTCAACAAAATGTGTTCCTTCAGTAACGTAATCCAGCAGCTCCTCAAAGATGGCTGTAATCTTCTTCTTGGCCAGCACAAAGTGTTTTAATGGAGAGGGATTGATGTCTGCCATTATGCAGCTGAAAAAAATAAATCATACAGTATTACTAATAAAAAGTTACCTGGCAATCCAAGCAAGTCAAAACAGGTTTGACAACAAGGCATAAATCTTGAAAGTTATATAAGCAAGAGCTCTTATATCAGATCTTAAAGCACTAGTAATCTTGAATTATTTTGTTACATCTGCAAGGTGTTAACTAGAATGTCAATAGCAAAATGATATTTACTGGCTTGTGAACTAACCTTCTCCATGTAGGAAAGAAACCAAAAGCAAACAATAGTACTAAATAATAACAGGCTCACTCCTACTGGATCTACTGACCTAGAAAAGCACTGGGTTTCTGTCCCTTCTTTGCTTGTATTCTTCATTGTATGCAACATACGGAATCTGCGTTCTGCAAAAAATGGATTGTACTGGAATAATGCTTGCCATGTGGTGTTCAACAACTGTTCTTACTGCTTTTAAACCTAGCCTATATACTTTACCTATCAGTTGGGCAAAATTTGACCCTCTAAATATTGCTGAATGGCAAGTCTCAGATTTCCTCTGGCTATACTGACCTGGGCTGATGAAAGCAATATCAGAAGGGCAAACTCAAACAGCAGAGAGCTCTGTATCATCTTTTTTTTTTAATTAAAAAAAATCACATTTATCAGGTTTTTGCTCTTGTGTGCCTTTGAGTCACTTCCAACTTATGGTGACCCTAAAGTGAACCTATTGTGGGGTTTTCTGGGGCTGAGCACATGTGACTCACCCAACATCATCCAGTGGGTTTTCATGGCGAACCGGGAAATGAATTTGGACCTCAGAGTGGAGAAACTGGAGCGTGTCCAAAGGAGGGCAACTAAGATGGCGAAGGGTCAGGAAACCATGCCCTATGAGGACTGCCTTAGGGAACTGGGGATGTTTAGCCTTGAGAAGAGAAGGCTAAGAGGTGATATGATAGCCCTGTTCAAATATTTGAAGGGATGTCATATTGAGGAGGGAGCAGGCTTGTTTTCTGCTGCTGCAGAGACTAGAACGCAGAACAATGGATGCAAGCTCCAGGAAAAGAGATTCCACCTCAACATGGGAACTTCCTGACAGTAAGGGCTGTTCGACAGTAGAACACACTCCTTCCTTGGAGTGTAGTGGAGTCTCCGGCCTTAGAGGTCTTTAAGCAAAGGCTAGATGGCCATCTGTTGGGGATGCTTTGATTGGGAGTTCCTGCATGGCAGAAGGGGGTTGGACTGGATGGCCCTTCTTGGGGTCTCTTCCAACTCTATGATTCTATGGAGAATATGTGACCATAAGGAAACATAGGAGAATACTTGCCCATAAGGAATCACTTATGCATTCCTTTTTTTGGTGTTGAATGTTTTAGAAACCCAGCTTCTATATTCTCTATAGGCAAGTATCCTCCTATTCTTCTCTATGGGCCACTATTCTCCTACAGTTCCCTATGGGCAATGTTTCCTTATGGGCAAGCATTCTCCAATGCTCCTCTATGGGCAAGCATGGCTTCCTCAGGGGCAAGCCCTGTCATTTGTTTTAGTACCTCCCAACAGCAACAACAACAACAACATGCCAGGTTCTGTACAGAAAAACAAACCAGCCACCCAGCCTTAATACTTAATATCTCCCTCCCTCACCTGGAAGCGGCGCCTCAAGGCCCTTTGCCTTCCCTTCTGACTCCCTCAGCCTTCACTTCCGCCTTCCTTCCAACTCCTCTCACGCTCCGCCATCTTTACTCAGGGCAAAAGGGGAGGAGGGGAAAGGGCACCTCGGCTTCTTTTCTTCCTCTGCGCCTGCGCCGAAGCTGACCCCGCCCACCGGCACACACCGAGGAAGCGCCGCCTTCCTTGCGTTCCATTCAAAGCCCCGCCCCCAGGCTTTCCTCATAGAGTTAGGGTGGAAGCGATGCCTCGCTTCGCAACGGCCTACTGCCGGTTCCCGTTCGAAGGGGTGGTGTGAATGAGTGGAGCGAGGCTCAATGGGAAAAGGAAAGAAGCCCCAAGGGTTGGTGTGTTTCTGTCCTAAATAAAATCAAATTTAATTGGTTTTAATTGCGTGAGGCTCAGTGGGGGGAGAAAAGAGAGGAGGCCCCAAGAGTTTTTTTGCCTCCTAAATAAAATCAAATTAAAATTTAATTTTTATTTTAAAAAAAAACAATTAAAATTTAAAAAATTAATTTTTAAATTATTTTTTGCTGGTTTTTTGGGCCATTTCATATTATGGATTCCAAGGCTAAAATGTTTTGTGTGAGCGGCACTTGCCTGAAATTATTCCTTCAACATTTACCATTTAGGAATCCTGCTGTTGCCATTTTTCCATTCCTTTTTGGCAAGACTGCAAGTTTTAAAAGGTGGTACATTTTAGCTTGATTTGTCTGAAGTTTTTACAATTTTTTAACCCAATCTTTCTGGGTGAAATTTAGATATCACCCTTGAATGTTTAAATCTGTTAGGTCCAAATTGCCCTGTACCAAGTTCTGAATTTTTGTCATCTCTATCCAACTTAAATTGAACTTACCTCTGTACAATCTGAAGTCAAAGGCTTTACCTCTGTACCTCGCAGTTTGATTTGAATGTGGTGCCCTTTCACTTCCCATCTTAACGTAATCGGAAATCCATCAGCGTTTCCCTTCCTCTGTTCCTGATCTAGCCACTGATGAAGATTTCTAAAGAACAAGAGGTTTCATACTATTCTGTGACTTTTGAGTTCCATTAATAAAGGTATTGCACTAATATGGATATTAGCATGGAGGGGGAAAATCTGTCAGTGTGTCATTTCAAATAATACAAGTCTTTAGTTAAATTTGAAAATCAGGATAAGCTCCCTCATATGTCCACATTGGCTTACTTAGTAACAACACTATGAATGCAAATGATGCACAGCTTTATCTTGGATATTTATTTTTATTTCCCTCCATAGATAACAAAAGGACATTCATTATACTAGGTTGTCTTCAGAAATCAATTGTACAATAGATTCAGTGACATACACATTTCGGCCTTAATCAGCAAAATCAAATTGTTTCTACCAATGCACTTAGCTTTTACCAGCAGAAAACCTGATCAATGAATCCAAAATTTGTGGAGATAAAACACTCTGTTGCGCTTAAGTTCATAGATATGCCCCGAAGATTCTCTGAATGAACTGAAAAGGCCAGGGATCATATGTGTGGGTGGTTGTGTACATACTGGTGTTTCAGATCTATCACCAACTTACATTAATTATCCCATGATATCACTACCCCTTCAATGCAATGGCTTCCATTTTCACCGTGGTTAATTATCAAACACTTGTAGTGCAACATTAAAAGTGTGGTTGTAGCTGAAGTGACTGTCTTCAAGTGACATAAGGAAAAATTCACTCATAGTTTGACCTTAGGATAACATATGTGGGAATTATATCTTAAATTCTAGTATTCTGAACTACATGAAGGGGAAAACCCACACTACTACAACAATCAAGCAGTTTCGTGCATCTGAAGATGACTTAAAAGGTCCTTTTCATTACCAAACCTCATCAAGCAATCAGTGCACTTATGAGGCAACTCAGCTGAATGTCGGAAGTCCAAATGAGTTTTGAGGTCTCCAATCTGCCCTGTGGAATATTCACAATATTGACACAAATAAATCCCTTCAGACTCGTGAGTGTTCAAATGTTTGCAGTATTCCAGCATGCCAGAAAAGCCCTTCCCACAGTCATCGCAAACATGGGGAAATATTTTGGTATGTTCGATTGCCACATGCCGGTTGACGTTGGTATGAAGCCTGCTACGGAAGCCACAGACTTGGCACACAAAGAAGTTCTTGCATTTGTCAAAGCTGATTTTATTGACCAGACTGTACTGTCCTTGCTGCTGCCTGCTATGGTAGCTGTCGCTCAGTTCTATCAGCCGGCCTGCATGCTCATTTACCACATGGCTGTGCAGGTCCTCTGGGTCACTAGTTTCATGCTCACAAAACTGGCAAAGGTACTGCTCATCGCAGCTGTGCTCCTGGAAATGGAGATACAGCTCACTACTGGAGGAGAACTGAACATCGCATTGCTCACACCAATAAAGGTGATCACTGAAGTGAGTGTCTGCTATGTGTTGGCTCAGGTTTTCAAACATCACTGTTTTGTAGTCACAGTATTTGCAAATGTAGGGATCATCTTCATGGATTTTTAAGTGTTCAACGAGCACCTTTTTGGAGGAGAAGCTCTCCTTACACACCCGGCAGATGTTGCCCTCAGGACATGTCTTATGTTTCAGAACCATGTGCTGCTTTAAATCTGAGAAGTACTTGCTGTTGAATGTGCATCGTTCACATTTGTACAAACCGCTGCTATTAGCCCGCAGCAAAGGCCATTTGGGCTGAATGGTGACATTCAAAGGAAGATTCCTCTCAAGCACCTTGTAGCTTCCCACTGGAATTTCCTCAGCTTCTTCTGCTTCAAGCTTCTCTGGAGAAATGGTCTGTGTTTCTATGTCATGAACCTCCACAGCCTGGACTTCTGTAGTGGAAATTTCTACTGTTTGAATGTCCAGTGGTTTCTCCTCTTCAGTTAAGCTGTCACTGAAGATAGGTGAATCACACCTATCTTTAAAAATCCCATTGTTGGAAAGTTTATCTATAAAAAGGAGATAAGCAAAGCTAAAGTTATAAAGAGTCACCGATTCTGTTCCTTTTCCCATTTTAATCTGCTTGATAAAAAATTATCAGTTCACTAGATGGACAAGCTCGGTTTCTTCCTGTCAGCAAAGAAGGAAAGAATGGCCTGACTCCCTACAATAACTTGAATATAAACAAGAGAAGTATAGATGTGATTTGCAGACTCTATACTGTATGCTATAATATAGGGATAAGCAACTATGGGAGAGTAGGGGGGAACATTAGTTCCACAGGAGACCTTGAGCCTGTACCTCTTCCACCACTAGCAATATATATATATTGCTTGTTTGTTCCCAAATACTCCCCAACACCCTCTAAGGGGTATAGGGGGCATTTTTGCCATTTCCCAGCCCCCCCCCCGACATTTGGGATCTAGTGAGGCATTTTTCTAAACAAGAAGTGCCCAGAAATCATTTCTTGTTTTAAACAAGGACCTTCCTGTATGTGAAATACTGTACTGGGGGGGGGGGAGCCCCAAATGCCCCTTAAAGTGCCTTTGGAAGTAAAACTCTTGTTTATTTATTTTTTAAAAAAATATTATTGTTGTTGTTGTTACAAAAACGTTTTCAACATCTGAGAGGGGGGACTGTTTGCCCCCTCCTGCTATAACAGAAATAGTATTCCTCCAATACAATAGTCCTCCTTGGACTACAGTTCCACTGGAATCAGATCTTTCTGAGTAAATCAAGCCTCCTATTTTACCCCAGACTCCTTGACTTTCACATTCCATGTAAATCCACAAGTCACATGTGGCTGCATACTGTAGTTTCCACCCCTGCTATAAGGCAGAGTAAGTGAGAGAGAGCAGTTAAGGGTCAGTATCTGAGCAGTGATTTGAATCCACGTCTTCCCATCTAAGCTCAATACTACCATATCACAGTGAATCTCAAGCAGCAAGACTTTTTAACTTTCAATATGGAACTTTATGACTATTTTATTTAAAAAAAGAGAAAGTAAATATAGCTAGAACTCAAGTCACATGCAGTCATCTTTGCACGCACACTTTCATTTACCTTTCTTTTTAGGATCCATGAAATATGAACCCATGACATTATTCTGGGTCCCACTCCACTGAGATATCCCAGCATACACTGGACTGCCATCCTCATCGGTATCTGTGGTGTGGACTGTATTATGAAATCTCCCTGTTGAGAAAAGGGATGCTTTGGTGGTCTTATCTTAAATTTGTTTATACATGACAGTAATCCTGAATCACATAACAAGAGTTTATTCTGCAATCTAGTCTCAGTAATGAGTTATTAACTTATTATTTCAAAATAGTGAGGAATCCATTCTGGCTTTGTCTGACATAAATAACTTATACAGCAACTTAAAAATCCAGAACATTTTTCTCTGTACGTCTTTGTACATGGATAGTATAACTATATATTAATGTTTTTATGAGGAAAAACCCTGCACACCACTAGTCAACTACAAAACAAAGACGATCAAACATAGCATTGCTCTCCCTGACAAATACAAAAGGTATAATATGATCTTTCTACTCTGCTCAGTTCATGCTGCCTTGGAAGGATTAGCATCCTGAAAAGTAGGATGGGGGAGAACACACACACACACTCTCCAAACCCCCAACAGATTAAAAAAACAGCCACCCAGAGTTACAGAATAGCTCAACAGCAGTGTTAACCTATAAGGAGGCCCTCTTATATGCCTTCTTCTCCAAGAGGTTTAATAGTCAATGTAGGTAGGCATGGTCAATCCATGCTCTGGGAGCACCAAAGCAGCACCTGCTGCCTCTAATTCAGTGGCTCATCACATAGATAGCCTACCGAGGCCCAAAGACTGCCAGGTCTTGATCCAGTAGCTCCTCTTGGAGACCAGCCACTTAACAATGTTGACTGTAGGTACAGAAGGACTCCTGTCAACCTGGAGCCTCTTGATTATGTGAAGACAAAAAGAGCCACTTCACAGAAGTGCTGGGAGATGTGGAAAAATGCAGGCCCAAGCCAGCCCTTCCCACAGACAACTGGAGACCAATCTTGCCTCAGTCAAGAATGACTATTTATATGTTCCATGTCAACTCCCAACACCAAAATCTAGCCTCTTTTCTTCCTTCTGACTTTTGCTAAAACAGACCCCTTTTTATTTCTTGACATTTGTAACTGTGGCTTAAAAATGTTTTAAACTGCTAGAATGTGAATTAGTATATGTTAGAAGATGATGAAGAGTACTGTGGAAGGGGTGTTGAGTGCTTGCAGAGCAGTTTATTTTTGAATCAGTAATCACACAGAGGGCCAAGATTCAACCAAATTGAACAATCTTTCAAAGGCTCTCGAGCCTTTATCAGCTTCTAACACATACTAACTCACATTCTAGCAATTTAAAACATTTTACATGCTAAGGGGATAAGCACACCAAAAACAATGTGATTCATTTCAGAGTAAACATGCACAGGATTCTGCTACAGATCTACTTATAAGTAAGTTTGTATGTTTACTCAAAAGTGATTCTCAGCGTGCTCTGGTCAGCTTCCTCCCTGAGAACTGTGCTGAGGATGGAAGCTTTCGGGATCTTTTCCTTGCATATTAAGGAGGCGAAGAAGAATTAAAAGACAACACACTTACTAAGCCTTGGGCATGTGGCCACAGTTATATGGAATTAATCCAGGGAGATGGTACAGGAAAAGTCAACTTGCTGTGTATTACTGATAATTTTCTACTTAAGGAAAAATAGTGCTGCAAGGGCTATGATGGTTTCTTTTAAATAAACATTGTTGCATTCATTACAGAGGTGGGTACTATGGAGCCATTCAGATGTTGGATTGCAACCATCAGCATCTCTTATCATTAGCTATGTTGGCTTGGGCAGCTCAAAGCTACAATCTTACAACATCTAGAAGAATGCATGACTTTTAATCTCTCCATTAAAATAGCACTTCACCTAGATATATGGTCTTATACCATTTCTAAGTTGAATAGCAGATTTTTCCCTTGTTTTATTTGCATTTTAACAATTCATCTAATCTGTATTTTTACACAGCAATGTAAATCACCTGATTATTTAAAGTATTTAAATTTAAAGTACCTGATTATCCAACCATGCAACCCTGGGCATGTTGTTCACAGTGAAACATTATGCATGGCTACTTACTTTATGTAAGTCTCACTAAATTCAGTTGGGATATACTAGGGGTGATGCTTGTTTTGGAGTGCATCCTTAATTATCTTTAAAACTTCTTTATTAAAAGATTTCCTGTTTAATTGTTCAAGTATAATCTTGGCTTTCATACTGCTAGTGAGAACTTGATCATGGGCCAGAAAGAGTACTGTAATTTGAGAGATGTTTCTGATTTTAAAAAGCAACACATGCAGCCATGTCATCTCTGTCTGGCCTCAACAGCATTAGTGAACCAAATGGACTTGGCTGCCTACTAGGAATTATCTACCCTGTGAACTGAGAACAGAAACAGCAAAATGCAGGCCTATGACTAACATCTTCTATTTTTTCCTCCTGTGTGGTTTTTTAACACCTTGCCTGATGAAGAAGCCCATGGAGTTTTGAAATATACATGGAGCTTGCAACATGTATATTGTGCATTTTGGTTGGCCAATAAAGGTATCACTGTTTAGTGAAATTTTGATGTTACTGGATATGCTATACAGCCAACACAGTTACCCCTGGATGCTTTGTGGTGAGAACATGATGATTACTTCTATGATTACTATGAGGGAGCAAGTTTGTTTTCTGCTGCTCCAGAGAACAGAACTCGGAACAATGGATGCAAACTGCAGGAAAAAAGATTCCACCTCAACATTAGGAGGAACTTCCTGACAGTAAGAGCTGTTCGACAGTGGAACACACTCTCTCGGAGGGTGGTGGAGTCTCCTTCCTTGGAGGTTTTTAAGCAGAGGCTGGATGGCCATCTGTCGGGTATGCTTTGATTGGGAGTTCCTGCACGGCAGGGGGTTGGACTGGATGGCCCTTGTGGTCTCTTCCAACTCTAAATTTCTATGATTCTATGATTACTTCCTTGGAGGTCTTTAAGCAGAGGCTGGATGGCCATCTGTCAGGAATGTTTTGATTGGGAGTTCCTGCATGGCAGGGGGTTGGACTGGATGGCCCTTGTGGTCTCTTCCAACTCTATGATTCTATGATTCTATACCCATCATCCCTCATACAATCATGATTTAGGTGATGACTGCAAAGGAGGCTTTAGCAAAAAACAAAATATACAATAAAAAAACTCAAGTAGGTAAAAGACAGAAAGAACTGGTGTAGTCTAACATTATGCCTTTTTAGTGTGCTGACACCATCTGTGCAGAGTCTACAATGTACCATATGTGCTGTAATGACAGGAAGGAGGATCTATGAAAACTGTGTGCAGATACCATATGGTTTCCAGGATGTTTCTCCCAGACAAATTCCCACCTCAGCAGCATAACCGTGAATAGTTGTAACAAGATGCTAAACCTTACCTCGGTTATCAGAAACTTTTGTGTCCAGCTGTTTCATGGAACACACACTGTAACAATGGTCAGAATATATGCCACTATTGTCTATGTATTTCGGGACCCCAGAAGAAACTACAAAGAAAAAGGGCAGACATCAACATACATAGAAACAGAAACACATCCAAACCGTTGCAGCCTTTTGATGTAATGCACAAGAATCAGGACTGCTATAATATGGCTGGCATCTTCTTAGGGATTTACTATGGCATAAGCTCAACCATACTAAGTCTTATTTTTTTCTTTTTCTTTTTTGTTATTGCGAAGGTTTGAATTCTATACTGACCTTGAGCAAAAGGCCTTCAGGATCCAACTTTTAGCTGTTGCAACCTCCACCTCACAGCCATTTAAGGCTGGTGAGTAGCTGGCATTAGAGAAACATCTGCCAATGTTCCTATGGAAGTTTCAGAAGATTGTTGTCCAAAACACACTGCAGAAATAATCCAGTTTGAGACCACTTTAACTGCCTTAGCTCAGGGCAAGGGAATCCTGGGAATTGTAGTTTATTGTGGCACCAGACCTCTCTGACAGAGAAGGCTAAATGTTTCATAAAACAATAGTTCTCAAAATTCCCTAGCATTGAACCAGGGCAGTTAAAGCAGTCTCAAGCGGGATTATTTCTGCAGTGTGTTATGGACCAATGTCATTGTTTTGCATTTGGCTATAGGGACACAGTCAGATGCCTCAGTGATGGCCCTTGCTCTTGACTGGCCACTAAATGACTATGAAGCAGAGGCTGCAGCAGCTGAAAGTTGAGTCCTGGAGGAGTTGAGAAGGGACAAGTTGTCATCAAGGAGTTGACAAGGGAGTGAAGGAGAGGCCTAGTAACATCATCAGGCCTGGCCTCGAGTTGGTTCCAACACCATCTGACCCAGGAGGGAGTGAAGGAGAGGCCCGGCAACACCATTGGGACTGGCATCAGGTTGAAGAGCCCTCCCTCCTGACAATCACCATTTGGCCTAGGAGGAAGTGAAAGGACAGGCCAAACTCCATCGGGCCTGTCCTAGATTAAGAAGCTGAGCCCTCCCTCCAGTCCATCTGCCTTGGTCCAGGCCTCAGAGGGAGAGAAGAACTGTTGGACCTGATCCCCTTCCCCACCACCATCCCCTTCTCCTTTTGTGTCATGTCTTCTTAGATTGTAAGCCTGAGGGCAGGGAACCGTCTAATTAAAATAATAATTGTAAGCCGCTCTGATAGCCTTTAGGGCTGAAGGGCGGGGTATAAATTATTATTATTATTATTATTATTATTATTATTATTATAGTTCTACTGCAAAACGTTTACATTACTACTCCCTAATGCAGGGAGTGTCATTATTCATAAAACAATATTTAGAAAATACACAGCCTATGTCCATTTCCAAAACTTAAGGATCAAGGCCTTTAATTATTGAAGTGCTTTAAGTCTATCGCTTGAAAGAGTTAAGAAAAGAGTTTACTAATGTTGTAAAAAGATGGGTAGTCTGGTGGTTATAAATTTTAGAGGTGTCTCTGATTCATATTTTTATTCCCCTCCAGTCATTTTGTATTTCTAGGAGTATGATCAAGAATTGTTTAGCATTTTTCTCTTACAAGCAAGTTTACTACTTTGGTTTTGCACAATCCATTTCTCAATTGATCATTGATACATCAGATAGCAGCAGCAGTGCTCCTTGGAAACATTGAGGCATGAACTGCTGCATGTTGCACACAGAGATGTACATTTATTGGACAGCTTGTTACTGAGTTCCACAATGTTGTAGAGAAACGTAAATTACAGAGATAATAGCTTCTATATCTATATAACAAGCATATCTCACTAAAACAGAAGGTTAGGTTCCAGAAACACCACCATAAAGCATATCAAAGCCTTTTTTTCACTTGCCAGTGCATATCAAGGTCTAAAAACATGCATACACTATTATTTATTAAGCATGCAATAGTGCTTAGTTTATACATTTAAAAATTCCCGGAATATAACATTGAGACATGACGTGTATAAATGCTGTAAACAGACTGAGCGTTGGTAACAAAATGGTGCTGTACCAAATGATGCAGTGGCTTAGCAGTTAAGATGCTGATTCTGACAACCACAAAGTCGCCAGGTTAGCAGTTTGAGACCCAAATGCTGTGTGACAGAGTAAGCTGCCATCACTAGTCCAGGCTTCTGTCAACCTAGCAGTTCAGAAGCATGTAAAAGTGCAAGTAGATAAATATGTACCACTTTGGTGAGAAGGTAACAATGTTCTGTGAAGTCATGCTGGTCACATGACCACCACAGTCATCTTTGCCAATGCTGGCTCAGATTCAATCAACTTACATTTTAAGAGTGTAGCAAAAAAACATAGGCCCAAAACAGATGGGCAGGAAGAGGCACCCTTGCGGCGTGATTAAGGTTTGGGAGCGAGCAGCATTTGCATGCTCCCGAACCCTAACACGTAATGGTGCCTGTGCCATTACGTAACACCGTTTAGATGGCATATGTAATGGCGCCACCGCAACTGCGCAGCTTCTAGACGGAGCTGCACAGTTGTGGTGGAGTAAAGACGCCCAATGGCGCCTTTTCTGTGTATTGCACCACACCTGCGACGCTAAAAAGGAGCAGGGTTTCCCTGCTCCTTTTTGCTGTGCAGCTTCTAGCTGCTGCGGCGAAGTTTTGCAGCAAAAATAGGTGGTGCCAAACCACCCTTTTTGGGCGGTGTGTACCGCCCCATACACATCCAAACTAGTGCTTAGTTTATACCAGATAAAAGTGTGGCTCATTGGCTGCATGAAGCCTTTGGACCCCATGTTTGTGGTCCTTGAAGTCTCCTAGTCCTACAAAAATGTCTTAAAGAAAATGGTGCAACTGGCCTCCCCAGTTTAAACAGTTAACCTTCATTTAAGGTATCCATCTCAGAATTTACCCTGCACCATCTTTAACAGGTGTATTCAGTAGAAAAATGTAAAATTTATTTCTACAAGAGTAAGCAAATGTATCTATACTTAACTAACCTGAATAACGTGAGGGATGTAGAGTTTTCCTTTTCCTCTTCTTTGGATGTTCATTCATTTTGCTTCAGTATGAAAGAACTGAAAGTAGCTGTCAAAAGACGATATATTTGTTAATGCCCTTCCTGTTAATTTGGAGACAGACAGTTCTCCCAACAACTTAAATTGGTAATTAAGCCCCTCCCCGCCGTGTATGAACAAACTTAATTTGACTAGTAGCAAGAACTAGGGCTATCTTAAAATGGGACACTAGAACAGTGGTTCCTAAGCTTTGGTTCTCCAATTTGTTTTGGACTTCATATCCCAGAAACCCCAGCCAACTTGACCAGCAGTCAGGAATTTTGGGAGCTAAAGTCCAAAACATCTGGAGGACCAAAGGCTAGGAGAACCACTGCACTAGTGGAAAATCATCATACATGGAGGATCTGGATTTTTGGAAGACTGGGCTGTCAGTCTCAACTAGAGCAGGCTGAATGAATCAAATACTGCTTTAATAACTGCCCACAGATTTAGACTACTTTTGCCCTTTGCTTATATGTAGGAGATAAAGCTTTGCTGATATGAAGGAGCTAGAGCTAGAGTCCTGGAAATGACAACAGTAATAACAACAGTGTTAAATTTAGTATCTCTCTCTTTGGGCATCTGTATAATGAAGACAAGCCCAAAAGCTTGGGTACTGGTGCAGTTTAGTTTAGCAATGCAAATAAATTACCTCCAACAATAACAATAAAATCTGTGAAACTATTTAAATTTAATATTTCCAGAAAAACTTGGTTGCTTCAGGAGTTAAGAAATTTAGCTAATCAAAGCCTTCATTAAAGTTTTCTCAGAGTATCTGGGATTTAAAAAAAAATAATTTTGAAAAATCATCTGGAACAAAATGTCCTTTTTATTTATTCTCATCTGCCACAAGTTTGCAACCCAAATATTATTTAATGGTTTGTTATTTAACTTCCAAAACATCTCTTCTCCCAACATAGTAATCCATCTAGAAGGCTTCCAGTTCCTGAGAAGTCCATGCATTTTAGGGCATTATTCACCCTACAAACTTATGCCAGTTTAATTAATTTCAGGGTGTGTGCGTGTGTTTCATTCATATTTATTTATTTATTTATTTATTTACTTCCATTTATAACCATCTTTTCTACTGTCCAGAGACCCGAGATGGCTGACAAAATTTAAAATACAATAAAAGTTCAGCTAAAATGCTGAAAAAACAAGTAACTGTTTTAAAATATATATAATGTAATTAAAAACAGTTTAAAATACATTCAAAATACATGGAATAAATTCAGAGACATAACTGAAAACATACCAGATAAAAAACACTGCATATCACTTTCAACACTCTTTTGCCATATGGTTAAGATCAACCAAAGTAGAGGGCACTGTGAATTCTTAGATATCCATAGTCAGGTCTTTCAACTTCACAGACTCTTCATTGCCGCAAAGTGAAATAAGAACAGAAGGACTGCTGGCTACACAGCTTCTCACAACAAAGAAAGCATCTAAAAAGGGGGAAACACAACCACCCAAACAAACCCAAATGTTTAATTCAGATTAGAACACTTTATGCAGCAATAACCATTTGTATAAACATGCAAAAAAGAATCTTTTTTTAGTCTTGATGTAGTTATAAATGTTCAGCATTTTGCAGCTACAGAGAAGTGGCAACGTAGAAGACATATAGGATATAGATTAGTAATCATGAAAAGGATCTAGGAGAGGTAAAGTCTTCATTGCTTCCATTCCCATTGCTCTGAATGTAAGAGATTATCAGATCAGTTACCAGATTCACTGTAGTGACAACACAGGCACTGATTTATAGAACAAATGCTACCTTGTATATGTACAAGTGCATCTGTTTTTTAATTCATTAGCTGAGAAAGAGAACTCCTCAGAGGCTGAACTGTCCTATAGGTCAGTGGGTAAAATCAGTGAGTAGAATGGCAATTTTTTGGCTGACGAACTACAAGGACATTGAAAGAATGAGCAGGGGTTCATTAGAAATCAAAACAATACCAAAATACAAAACACCTGCAAAAACTGGAAAAGAGTAAAAATAATGTGCTCTTCCTGGGGGGAGTATTTCATCAGGAAAATTCAGTTTAATTTGAGAGGTATTCTAGGATTAGGTTTCTCTTAAGTGCCATGAACTCATATAGCACAATGGCTATGAGACTGGACAACAAATCACAAAGCCTTTTGAGATCTGACTCTCATTTATACCATGAGCTCACTAGATGTCTTTAGTCAAGTGAGCTATCTGCTGTAAAACAACAATAAAACAACAATTTTCTTTACAGAGATATTTAAGACAATACATAACGCACATGAAGAACTCTGAATGCTCTAAAACAGGGCTGGAGAACACATGATTTTCTAGATGCAGATGAACTCCAATAAGCCCCAGTCAGTTGATCAATAATGAGGCATGAACACCCTTGCTCTAAAGCACTACACAATCATAAAGTAAAGGCATGTCTCAGTTAAGAAAGTAGATTTATTCCTGGGCATTACTTCATTTGTTCACTTGCCTTCAACTCAACCCCAACTCATGGTAACCCTGTGGATGAGATATATCCAAGACTCCCTGTCCTCCACTGATCTGCTTAGGTCCTGTAAATTCATACTTAATAGAGTCCATCCATCTAGCATGTGATCTTCCTCTCTTTCTACTTCCCTCCACCCTTTCTAGTATTATTGTCTTTTCTAGTGAATCATGCCTTCTCGTGATGTGGCCAAAGTACAAAAAACTCAGTTTGATCATCTTCGCTTCCAGGGAGAGTTCAGTCTGAATCTGTTCAAGAACACATCTGTTTGTGTTTTTTTGATGTCCATGGTATCCTTAGCACTCTTCTCCAGCACTACATCTCAAATGAATTGATTTTCTTCTTATCTGCTTTCTTCATTGTCCAGCTCTCACATCTGTACATGGTAACGTGGAATAAAATGGCTTGTACAATTCTATTGTATATCTCTGCTCTTTAGGCTCTTTTCTAGTTCTTTCATAGATATCCTTCCCATTCCTAGTCTTCTTCTGTTCCTTGACTCACAACACTTGGTACCAGAAGCAAAAACAACATGAAAAGAATAGGTACAGGTTCCTACATCACAAAACAGAAGAATGGTTCAACATGTCTCAGCCAAGATTTTATTAAAAATTAACAATGTGCATATGCAAAATGAAATCACCAGGCCAGGTGAGCAAGCAAAAACATTTTGATCTTTCTAAAGACCGCCCAAAGGCTTCTTCCAAAATGTATCCAGGGACGATATTTCTTTGTTCACTAGCCTCCACTTCTCTAGTAATTTCCATTCTGGTGGTCAGACTTAGAAATCAGTGCTTTTTAAAAACATGGTTGGGGAGCCAGTGAGGTGGGCTTATCTGCTCTTCTCTTTGTCTTTTACTGTTCATGTGTGCTCAGAAAGGGATGCTGGAGGCAACAGGTGTAGGTTGCCTGTTGTATGCAAACACAAAATTCCCAGCTCAAGCTTTTACTGCATTGTTAACTGTAGACAAGCTGACGCAACCTGACATTGCAAGTGTGTGTTTCTCCAGCTCTTCCTTACTATCCTTTTGATGCTGATAAAAACTTCCAGATAGACAGTGGATAAGGGAGAAAGGGGAGGCTGGGTGAATGTGAAAAGGCTTTGTAAAAAGAAATTTCTTCATCAGATGCTTTGTTAACTGAGGTATACTTGCAATGTATTATGATCAGAGAACACTTATTCAACACATTATTTTTAACAGAGCTCCAGCTAGGTTAATCTAATCTGTTTAAAAATTGACTAAATTAGTGGATCAGCCTTTCAACTTCTTTGCTTTCTTTAGTAAAAGCTGGATATACCCAGCACTTCTTTGTAACAATACTTTCCCTTCTCTCTCATATAGAAGGAACATCCTTTTGAGATGAGACCTGCTACAATATGTGTCTGTCTTCTAAAATGACGAGTGTGCTTTTTGCTTCTTGAACACTGTTATGTATATGAGATTTATTATTCAGTAGCAACCAAATCAACCAAATCCCCTATGATCTTTAAAGTGTTTATAGGTTGATCTTCATCCATATTTTCAGAGTGTTTTAAAATAAAATAAGTAGGACTTACAATAAAATAATGAACTATGAAAAACCCACTAGTCAGAGCACAGTCATAAAATATATGATGCCACTATAAAACCTCCAACACTTAACAGAATGGGCAAATATGGCTCTTGCATGGCACCAAGCAAAAAAAGCAAAAACAAATCCAAGGACAGTGCCAGAAGCATCTTTCAGAGGCTGGAATTTCAGAGAAAAAGGTCACAAAATTCAAATAGCCTTATCTCCTATCTCAGAATGCTGAAAGACCTAGAACAGACTCTTGGAAACTAATCTTAACAAAGAAAAACAAGTGCTTGTAAAGGAACCTTGAACTAAGCCATCTAAGGGGTGAACTAGACGGGCAGAAGGGGCTTGAAGACACAGATCTGGGCCACAGCCAACACACGCTGTGACCCCAATCTGCCTTGAAGTTGGCTGAAAAAGGAGTGGCAAAGATCTGCTCCTTTTTCAGCTAGGAAAAAGGTGACTTTTCCTGCCCTGCCGTGGCCCCATGGTGGCTTCAAGCAGCTCCGGCAGTGTGTGGTACATAAATTCCATGCTGCTGGAGCGCCTTGAGGCCACCCACATCTGGGCAGCTGCCTGACTTCCGGGCAGCTTCAGAGCAGCGGCATATAAATGCCGCTCTTCCAAGCCACCTGAACGGTGGCTTTAAAGGGCTGACTGTTCTGGCCTAGAAGGAGATCTGAAGCCAAATGAATTGTTTATGAACTTGCAAGATGGTTCCATATATCTGATTTTAATTAGAAATCATTGTACTGAAGATTTGCAGTACATCTAATAATTTACAGCTCTTTTCTTCATGTGTTGTTGTGTGCCTTCAAGTTGTTTCTATTTTTTTTGTCGAGATTTGTTCAGAGGGGGTTTACCCATGTCTTCCTCTGAGACTGACAGAGTGTGATTAATCAAGGTCACCTAGTGGGTTTCCATGGCTGAGAAGGGATTTGAACCCTGGTCTCCAGAGCCAGAGCCCAACACACAAGCCATTACAACACACTGACTATTCACTTTTCAGCATATGCAGTATTAAAAGATGTAGACTTTATTAAATGTCCTGTTGCTTATTAAGTAAAAGTGAAGTAGTCAGCATAGTTTTATGTTAGCTGGCCTATCTCGCTTTTACGTAAACACTTAAGATACTATCATTGTCCACTTAAGACACTATCCTTCTACACAAGAAACAGGTAATTTACCAAACGGAGATTGGATAACATCTCTCATTTAGAACATAGTGAGACTTACTTCTGTAAGTGAAAATAAGCAATGTTCAGATCTTTAACCTTTGTACAAAAGTCCTCAGTTCTACAGTAACATGATCATTCAAAACAGTCAAAACAGTCTTATTGATAATGAAAGCAGAAACAGGGATGAGGAACCTCTAGCCCTTCATTTGGCAATCCCAGGCATTTGGCCCTGCTGAATAAGGCAGACAGGAGCTGCAGATGAAACCATCTGGAGAACCAAAGATCACCCACTCCTGTCTTAACCCTTAAATCTGTTCAAAGGTATATCTTTGGAAATTTCAGCATCATTCTGCCCTGAATTAAGACTTATTATGTTCATCCACAAAGCAATGTTCTAATCCATCATTAGTGCTCTCCAAGCATTTCAGGATGAATATCTGCAATAGGACTGGCTTGATCTGTGTAAGCACAGAGTCAGTCTGTTCAAAACACTCCAGAGTCAATGTTCTAAATTAGCGGTTCTTCACCTGTGGCCCGCAGACCCTAAGAGGCTGTAATGTCCACACCGGAGGTCTGCAAAAGCTTGAAGAAATGTTATGGCAAACCACTTTGGTTGAAAACTATGGTCGATAATCTGTGTTACCTGAAAAAGTCCCACATGGAGACTGATTTTCTCTGGGGAAGGGGAGAACAGATCTAACATATTGGAAGCTTCCCTTCAGTTCTCAAAATCAATGGAGAAGTGTTCACAACCCAGGAAGTTCTAAGTGCAGCTGAACTGCCTTGTGTTAGTGCTAGGGAATCCTGGGAATTGTTGTTTATTGTGGCAGCAAAGCACTCTGGCAGAGAATGTTAAATGTCTCACAAAAATACAGATCCCAGAATTCCCTAGCACTGAGCCAAGGCAGTTAAAGTGGTCTCCAACTGGATTATTTCTGCATTAGCTCAGTTAGAAGTACTACAAGATCCCGTTGCATGGTAATATAAACTAACATGGCTATGTTTTTGAATGTTGTAAACCTTACTTGTCATCCCTATCCCCTGTGGTTGATTTCCAGGTATAGTGGCTTTGATATGCATTAAGTCTGCATTCTTGCATTTTTGCTTGGAGTATGCTCCCCTGGACACAGACCTTACTCCTGAGTAACTACATACAAGTAACTTTGCTGGGTTATTTCATTCACATCATGATCCACTGCCTAGTTGTTGTTGTTGTTGTGTGCCTTCAATTTGTTTCTGACTTATGGCGACACTAAGGTGAACCTATCATGGGGGTATTCTTGGCAAGATTTGTTCAGGTTTGCCACTGTCTTCCCCTGAGGCTGAAAGAATGTGACTTGCCCAAGGTCAGCCAGTGGGCTTCATGGCCAAGGTGGGAACTGAACCCTGGTCTCCAGAGTGGTAGTCCAACACTCAAAGCATTATACCACTGGTTGGTTACTGACACTTAAGTGTCATTAGGTTTACTTAACTTGTGAGTAAACAGCACATTGCTTTTAAACACAGCAGGCTTGCATATAAAATGTTGTACCTCACACAGCTCTTTTAAAATTTTGGTATTTTTTATCAATTCATTTTATTATTTAGCTTTGGTTAATTGCAAGTGCTGATGTTCCAGTGTGATTTTTTTCTAGTGCTTTTGAATGGATGTTTGTGTTACATATCACTGAATTAAACTGAAAGTCTAATAGAAGACTTTTACCCTTTTCATATTCTATCTTTGCAGGAAGAGATCATTCATATTACGACACAGAAATGTCAAAGCAAGTTGTGAAAAAAAAACCTGTACATGATGGAGCAAAGCTGAGGCCATTTTTGGATTTAGAATGTGAATGCCTATGAAACCAGCATACTTTTTAAAAAAAAATATCATCTTCAATTTTGTGTAATCCGTTACCTACCTTAAGAGTTGTACAGATTTAGCCTGGATTTAGTTACTCAAAAGGAAGTCTGTCCATCTTCAATGACAATTTCCAGGTAAGAGTTACACAGCCTCAGCTGAAAAATATATATTAATATATATATATTAGAATCAGCCCAACCATTGAATTGGTATCACCAGAAGCAATAATAATAACAATTAATGATGACAATAATAAAAGAAAAGCCGCCTGACTTCAATGAGAATTCCCAGAATAAATAAATATCGCCAGCAGCAATAATAACAATTAATAATGACAACGATAATGATAGCGATAATAATAATAAATACTAATAAGCTCCTCTGACTTATATGACAATTCACAGATAAGGGTTACACAGCCTCAGGTGAAAAAGATATATTAAAATAAGAAGAATCATCCCAACCACTGAATCAATATAACCTGCAGCAATAATAATAATAATAATAATAATAATAATAATAGAATGATGATGATGATGATAAAAGTAAACCCATCTGACTGAGATCCAAAACACAATGCAGAAATAATCGAGTTTGAGACCGTTTTAACGGTCCTGGGAATCCTGGGAACTATAGTTCTGTGAAACACTGAGCCTTCGCTGTCAGACAGTTCTGGTGCCACAAGAAACTACAATTCCCAGGATTCTCTAGCACTGAGTCAGGGCAGTTAAAGCAGTCTCCTCTCAAACTGAATTATTTCTGCAACATGTTTTGGACCTGAAATGACAATTCCCAAATAAGGGTTAGACAGCCTTAGTTTAAAAAGACCTCTTAAAATAAGAAGCACTACCCCAACCACTGAATCAGTATCACCAGCAGCACGAATAAAAACGATGACGATGATGATGATGGATAATAATAATGATAATAATAATAGTAACAAAGACAACAACAATAGGAGGAGGATTGGGGAGAAGGAATCGATCTCCCTTGCACTTTCAGGCCCAAATAACAACAAAAATTTAATGTATGAAGAGAGACAGAAATGTAATGTCCAAATAACGACACACAAAAAATTAATGACCAAATCTGATGTACAAAGAATGACAAAAATTTAACGCCCAAAGAACGACGAAAATGTTAATGTCCAAATTCAATGTACAAAGAGTAACAGAAATGTAGTGTCCATTACAAAAAATTAAATGTCCACATTTAATGTACAAAGAGGGACAGAAATTTAACGTGCAAATAATGACCCAAAAAAATTAATGTCCAAATTTGATGCACAAAGAGGGACAGAAATGTGATTACAAAAAAAAAAAAAATTAATGTCCACAAAGAGGGACAGAAATTTATTGTGTCCAAGTAATGACCAAAAAAAAATGTCCAAATTCGATGCACAAAGAGGGACAGAAATGTAACGTCCAAATAACGACGGGAAAAATAATTAATCAATTAATGAATGTCCAAATCCGATGTACAAAGAGGGAGAGAGATGTAACGTCCGTTACAAAAAATGGACAACGTCCACAAATTCAGTGTGTAAAGAGGGACAGAAATGTATTATGTCCAGATAATGAGAAAAAAGGGAAAGTCCAAAGAGCCCAGGCCAAGGAGGGAGGGAACGAGGCATCCCAGGGGGAAAGGGCTGCCCTGAGTCCTCTTGAGCCAGGCCGGCCTTAAATGAGGGGAAATACTTACTCAGTCAGTCACCCTTGAGGCGAAGGCTTCACTACTACTACTAGGCCGCAACTCTGAGGGAAGAAGCCGCAGCAAGAAGGCCGCCATTTTGCCCCGCCCCCCGTCGCTGCTGACTGAGGCTGCTGAGGCCATAATAATGGCGGCCTAGTCTCTGCTCTGTCTCTGAGGGAAAAAGAGAGCTCTCTCTCTCTCTCTGAGGCAGATTTTGCTCCTCCTTCTTTGGGATGGCCACCACCTTTTTTCCACACATGGATTCCCCCACACACAATATCATTTCTTCTCTATAATTTATTTATTTTTATCTATATTATTTATTCATTCTTTATTTTGCAGTGAATGGTTTTTGAGTGTTTTTATCGTTTTTGTTTTGGACTCCAGCTCCCAGAATTCCTGACACTTGGCCAAAGTGGCTGGGGCTTCTGGGAGGTGAAGTCCAAAACCAAACCAAACCCTAGAGTTAGTTTGGACATTATCATCACCACTGAGATATCTTTGCAGCACCTGAGAGCTTTTCTAGACAAATCTATTATTATTATTATTATTATTATTATTATAATACAGACAGTCAGGCCTCCTTTTAGATTGTAAGCCTGAGGGCAGGGATCCATCCAATTATAAGATTGTACGTACAGCACTGTGTGAATTTACAGCACTATATAAATAAAGGTTAATATATAATAATGATGATATAATTATTATAATATAGATATAATAAGCATCCGTGGCTTAAGAATATTTTTAAAAAGTGTAAGTTCCAAATAGAAAAGGTTGCATCCACACTGGAGAAATAACCAGGTTTGGAACCGGTTTAAATGTCTTGGCTCAAGGCTATGCAATTCTGGGAGCTGGAGTATGTTGTGGGTGGTGTGAAGTGGGAGATCAACCCAAGGGATGCCACTGCCAAGAGCCCCCTCCCAGCCCTGGAAGACATGACAAATTTCCTTCCCAGGCTGGATTTTTAGTAAAATTTAGCAAAAAAAAAATAACCTCCCCCCCCCCCCCATCTCCAAATGTGGCATTTCAACTCATTGGCCCCGAAGCTCAAAATATGGAAGACATGGAGCAAGAGCAGGCCACACTGATGCAGAATGCTGACCCAGAATGGCACAACAGCAGCAGCAGCAGCCCTCTTTCTGGTTTGCTTCTTGGACACAGGAGGGATGGGTCAAGCTGCATAACTCTCTCCCCACAGAATATCATGATTGATTCCATTCCTGTGAAAATCCAGCAAAATGAAAACTTGACATTGTCTGAATCCAGATTCCATGACACTTACTGACTCAACATGAATGAGTCTCCACCTCAAAGCTTAAGCTACTTGCGACAGGTATATTGTGCATTTCGGTTGGCCCAATAAAGGGCCCAATAAAGGTATCACTGTTTTGTAGATTTTGGATGCCATTGTACTTAGACGGTTCTTGTTACAATATGATACCTATTTACAGAGGTGGAAATTGACTATGGAGTACAAATCTTGACCTCATTATTGTAAAAGAAATAAGAAAAATAGACTTTGGCCTGATTTAGATTGGCAAAAAGAAGTGTGTTCATTGCTGCATGAAAGTCTAGCCTTTAGATGAGAAGAAGGGAAAGTGTGCCATGAAAATGCTTTTTTTGCGTTTTAGGGGAGAAGAAGCGCCTTTAAAAAGGTGCTGGTTTTCCCAGCTTCTTTTTTAAAAACTGCGGAACAGCGCAGCTCCATCTAAAGGCTGCGGTGCAGCTGCTAAGCATTAAGGAAAAGGCAACTTCATGTCACACTTTCCTGCCAATCTAGAAAGCCCCATTATTTTCTCCTCACTGAAAGATAGCAGGGATTTCCTTTGGGGAGGTGGTCAATTCTGGAGAGATTTTGGACTGCTTAAAAACTATTTTGGAACATTAGATACTGTATATTTGCAAACAATAGTGCACCCTCTCCCCACTAACAATTACAGTGGGTCCTTGGTATCCACTGGGGCTTAGTTAAAGGACTAAATCCCCATGGATACCACAATCCGTAGATGCTCAAATGCCACTAATTACAATGGCATGCTGAAATGGTGTCTCTTAAATAAAATGGTGAAATCAAGGTTTGCGTTTTGGAGTTCATGTGTTTTTAAAAATATTCTCAAAATGAGAATGGTTGAATCCACGGATAAACAACCCATAGATACAGAGGGCCAACGGTACTTGATTTGGTACAATCAACCATCACAGAGTTCCTTCAAACATTTTTGACTAGTTTTCCAGGCTTTGGCAGGAATTATATGATTTTGAGAAATGGGCTTTGGAGTACTTGGGGAGCTTTTTGATATTGAAATGCACTGCCTCAAAGGTTGGTGGAGTCTCCTCCTTTGGAGGTTTTACTACTGAGGTTGGATGAGCTTCTAGATATCTGAAGGGATGTCATATTGAGGATGGAGCAAGCTTGTCAAAGGCCTTACTGAAATCAAGATATGCTGCATCCACAGCATTCCCATTATCTACCAAGCTTTTAACTCTATCAAAATAGAGAGATAAGATTAGTCTTCCATGACTTGTTTTTGAGAAACCCATAGCGACTTTTGATAATCACGGCATTCTTTTCCAAATGCTTACAGACAGACTGTTTAATGATTTGCTCGGAAGCTTTCAAGGTATTCATGTCAGGCTGACTGGACAGTAATTGTTTGGGTTCTCTTTTTCCCTCTGTTTGAAGATGGAGGCAACATTTGCCCTCCTCCGCTCTGTTGGGAATTCTCTTGTTTTCCAAGAATTCTCAAAGATGATTGCCAGTGGTTCTAAGATTACTTCTGCCAGCTCTTTTAATACCCCTGGATGTATTCCAGTACATCTGGATGATGTCAAGTTGGAAAACCCTATTATAAACAATTAGACAGACCAATGCAGTTCATATGTGTATTAAAGCCAAAAATGTATTTGGTTAAAAAAGGATGATTGTTTGATGTTGATTAATTCATTATAATGTAATCAAAGGTATCAAAAATAACTTCCAGAAAGACGCTTCAGTTTCATTTCCCACATTATCCTTTAATATTCAACCTCCCTTTATCCCAATATAGACCTTTAATGTATCTAAGAACAAACCTTTGCTTAAAAAAACTAGCCATGAAAAGAATAGCCACGAAAAGACTAAAAACAGAGCGTTTAAAGACCTGATGTTGTGGTATCTAAACATAGTACAGCTGTCCTGTGGGGACAAATAAAAATGGGCCAAAGTCTCAAAGAGGTGGGAAAAGCAGAAATCCCTGTGTCTAGGAAATACCTTAGCTAGCTGAGCTAGTATGGATTCTCTGTTGGGGGCCCCTGTCACATTGCACAACTACCGTGCTTTGATTCCACTCTAACTACCATGGCAATACCCTCTGAAATCCTGGACCCTGAAGTTTAGGAAGAGTTATTTAGCATTCTGATCTAGAGCCAGCATGATATAGTGGTTTAAGCATTGGACTATGACTCTAGAGACCAGGGTTTGATTCCCTGCTCAGCCATGGAACCCAATGGGCAACCTTGGGCAAGTCACACACTCTCGGCCTCAGGGGAAGGCAATGGCAAACCTCCTCTGAACAAATCTTGCCAAGAAAACTCCATGATAGGGTCACATTAGGGTCACCATAAGTCAGAAATGACTCGAAGGGACACAACATCCAGACATTTAGGATTCTCTGCAAAAAAGCTCTAATCTTACCAAACTACAAACCTGGGATTTCACAGGATGTTGTTGTCAAGGCAGTTAAAGTGGAACCATAGTTTCAAAATTTTCTTGGCAAGAATTGTTCAGAGGAGGTTTGCCATTGCCTTCTCTACTCCTGTAGTGTTAAAACTACATCTGACCCAACTCTATCTGGTGCTGAACCTACATCGTCTGTCAATTTCTCTCCTCGGCTCTTGGCTGGTCATAGATTCAGTTGCTTCCCCTTTTACAGTTGATAATATGGAATTCCTTTATGCACTGCCCATGTTCCATGATTTCCTAGCCTCTCTCTACACCTTGACTGAATCATTCCTCAAAACTCCTATCTACTAGCTTTGTTTTTATTCTTTCAAAGAATAAGGTAGTAGCCACCTATATTAAAGGGATAGCACTGTGACTCTCACAAGGTTAACCAGAATCAAAGTCAAAGTGTGTTGAGTGAGTCAGGTCAATGTGTATTGTGACACAAGGGAGGCTACAGGTCTAGGTAACAAGAAGTCAGTCAGAGTTGGGAGGATCTGGGGGAATGAACCGGGGGAAGAAGGAGCCTCAAGAGGAATGGAGCTGGAGGGAGTAATCCAAGAGGACGTAACAGAACAGGAGATGGATGCTGAGGAGAACATCACAGAGCTCAATGGAACACTTCAGGAGATCATCACAGAGCTGGGGGAAAGCAAACCAGATGATATTCTAGAGGAGGCTGGAAGACCACAGGAAGAGATTGCAGTGCTTGATGGAGCCATTCAGCAGGAAATCCCAGGTGAGACTGGGAGGGATTACGAGTTTGTCATGGATATAGCTGGAGGAGCCCGGCCAAAGGTCAAGGAGCAGCATCATGGAGGACAAGAAGATGATTTTATTGAGCCATCTACAGAAACCCTGACGAGAAGTACAGAGCAAGTAGGAGCAGGACAGGGTGTGTTCAGAGGGTGGGCAACAGGAACCCACAAGAAGATTCTGAGGCAGGTTGGAAGATCTTGGGGAGAAGTCACAGAGAGAGTGGGAAGAGTTCAGGGGAAGATGGCAGAACAGGACAGCCAAGGCCAAGAAGCAGGCTTGAAGCTAGTCAGGGACTTGTTGGCAGTTGTCACCAGATCTGACCTTCCACTTGAGGAAAAGCTGGAGCTGGAGTTTGTGACTCTTCAGTTTATGATGGGAGGCAATGTTCACTTGCTTGGGGAGCTGCAAAGCCAAGCAGTGGTGGAGAACTTCCGCCAAGAAGTGTTTGCCAAATTCCCCATCCCAGCTTTCCATGTGACTAGCTCAGTGATCTGCTGCGACCAAGCAGCAAGCCAAAGGCCTGAAAGAACCCAGCTCTCAAATGAAAATGGCTGTTCCAGGCAACAAGAAAGAATCTACTCTCAACTCATCTTCTTCCTGTGCAGAGCTCCTTTCTTAAAGTCCTGGGACCAACTGGACCGACTGGCGGAAATGCTACACAAGCTGAAGAACTGCATCTATTATAATCCAGTGGCCCTGGTTGGGGTCATTGTGCAGGTGGATCCAGATCCAAGTTTGGATGCAGAACAGGAGGCTCGGGCACGCCGCTGGCTAAGGTGTTTGCTAGATGGATTCTTCTGCTGTGACTTACTGTTAGACCAAGATGGGACAGAGCCAGAAGTTCAGGTTCAGGTAGCTGTCTATCAGTCAGGCCAGCCAGAGCGAGCTTTGGAAGTTAAGAGGGCAGCATGCCAGGCAATACGAGCAGCCCTGAAGTTCTGAACGGTACCATTGATGACCACTCCAATCACATCAGGTAAGCTTAAACGCATATAGTAATACAGTGGGCTCTCCACATTTGCTGAGATTAGGCATACAGAACCCCCATAAAAGTGGAAAAACCACAAATTAAAAAAAATGTTCTTTTTACCTGAGATAACACCTTTCTAGAAATCTCTAGTTCCTCCAGTGCAACTCTATGGCCAATATCTCCCTGACCACAGAATTGCACTGGAGGACCTACGAATGCCCAGAGGTCTTCTCTCTAGGAATCACTAGGTCCTCCAGCACCATTTCTGATAGAGGTTGACCATAGACTTGAGAGGGAGGAACTAAAGATTCCTAGAAAGAACATATTAAACCCGTGAATAATCAGAGCCACTAAAGTCAAAGCTGCAAATGCGGAGGGCTGACTGTATTAATAAATAATGTACAGTCCAACCTTTGATCCCCAACTCCCAAAAGCCCAACCAATATGGCCAATGAAAATGGATTTTAAGAGGTATTGTAGAACACAATTTGGGAATTCAAGGTTAGGACCCACTGAACTAACAAAATACGTGGACATCTACCAGTAGATGTGAGGGGAGGGCAGAAACCAGATTTTGAGTATTGAGAGCAATGGAACAAAACTTCAACACACAAGAGTTATGAGCCTTATGAAACAAACAAAGCACAAAATAAGAAACATAAATTAGAACCAGACATTTCTTCCAAACTCAGTTTATGTTATAAAGTTTATCTTGCCTTCCAAGAGTCCTGACTAGGCTATCTTTTCTGAAATGACACATGCCATTATTGCTTATTTCTTAATCTAGGGCTGCATCTGCACTGCAGAAATAATGCAGTTTGACACAACTTTAACTGCAGGACTCAAACGAATTCTGGGATTTGTAGATTGGTAGGGCACCAGAGCTCCCTGGCAGAGAAGGCTAAATATCTCACAAAAATACACATCCCAGAATTCCATAGCATTGAGCCATGGCACTTAAAGTGGAGTTAGATTGCTTTATTTCTGCACTGAAGACAAGGTCTAGGAGGGGTAGTAGTTGTGTGAATAAATCCAGAATGTGCTGCATTTCATTCATTAGCCAAGCTCAAGACTATCAGGTTTTTGCTAAACAATTGCACTGAATGGTTGATGTCTATAGTGGAAATGGTGTGTTGATGCTGCTGGCTGTTCCCCTGGATAGCACATGAACCTGTGATGCAAATAAACAAAAAAGGGCATATAATACCTTCTTGTCTCTGTATAAAACCTAGGACCTAAATCCAATTGTTAGTTCCAACAACAATAGAAAGAGAAGCCAACAAATGTGCAAATTCTATTATTTCTGTTCTGGTTGGAACTAACAGTTGGATTTAGACTTAGAACTATACATTGATAAGAGGATGGTCAATGTGTGGTCTGCTAGATTCTGTTGAACTACAACTTCCATTATTTCTAGAAAGCACAACCAGTGGTGAAGGATTGTGGGAGCTGGCAATCCATCAACATCTGACAGCCACAAATGGCCCACACCTGATCTAGAACGGTGCAGGGAGAGGGCTGTAGTCCAAGAAATCATCTGTTAGAATACTTCTCCAAGGTTGAAGAGTGCTGATGGATTCTTTCTTGCCTTTGTACAGTAAATAAATATTTAGTTTTTGTCTAAATATCAGGAGTTAATTGATAAATGGCTGTCTTGAGCCAAAATCTAGCTATAGTCTGCATTATAGTCATGCTTCAGTTAATAAAGTTGATGTGCTCCTATGCAGGTGAACTCATGTAGTTCATGGTGACCGGGAGGCTGGAACTGCGCAGAGAGCTTGGTACCATAGGCAGAACTAACATAGACAGAGAGAGAAATAACACAGACAGAATAGTTTCCTTCACCAAAAAACAAACAAAAAAACAAAAAACAACAACAGTGCAGCATGTTTCTACAATTTTTAAATTCAAAACTAACAATATAAACATGTAAAATGAAACAACCAGGTCAGGTCAGCCGTGCGCAAGTAAACAAAAACATTTTGAACCTTCTAGAGACAACATGAAGGCTTCTTAAAAATGCATTCATTTTATTTCAATATTATTCAGGGATTGCTTTTATGATTTACATTTTAGTCGTCAGATATATTGAACTATGTGTTTAAAAACCCGCTGGGAGTAGCTGATGAGGCAGGCCAATCTGTTCTCTCCTTTTCTCTGTTTTGCTACTCATGAATGCCCAGTAAGGGATGCTGAAGACAGCTGTTGTTTACATTGCTTGTTATAGGCAAGCATACATGGTTACAATTTAGGATTGGCCAGAGTAGACTCCTACTCTTACTACAGACATGCTGCTGCAACTTGGCTCTGAAAGTCTGTATTCCTTTAGCTCTCCTTCCATCCTCATCTTCCTAATGCTGATGCTGCTAACAACTTCAAACTAGATAGAGGATAGGAAGCAAGGATGTAGGCATTGGAGAAATAATATTAAAATCTAGTTACTGGAAATATGAAAAATAGCGAAAATGTAAAAACTAGTTAGCAAATAAGAACAAATAGAATGAGTAAAGTAATTTGCTTCAGCAACTGGAAACTTCTTTTAGAATCTGAGTCAGAAATACAATCTGGATATTGGTAAATAAAAAATTAGAATTAAGCCTATAGATGAATAGTAATTTTATAGTATTTATGATGTTTAAAACATTTATATATGTAGAACCTCTATACAAATTATCTTCATTGATAAATTGTCTGAGGTCCAAAATACACTGCAGAAATAATCCAGTTTGGCATTGTTTTAACTACCCTGGCTCAGTGCTAGGGAATCCTGGGAAGTGTAGTTTATTGTGGCACTAGAGATTTCTGACAGAGAAGACTAAATGCTGCACAAAACTACACTTCCCAGAATTCCCTAAAATTGAGCCAGGGGTTCAAACTACATTATTTTTGCAGTGTGTTTTGCAGCTAAAATACAATCTTGTAAAATGTAATCTAGACTTATAAAATTTGTTATGATGGTATTATGTATTAAAATATGTAATGAAGATTTATAAGAATAGCATTCTTGCCATAAACTTTTTATTGGTAAAAGTCTGCCTTAAATATTCTAAGTTGCTTTTGTCTTTTTTCTTCTTTTTAAACAGCTCTTCAGTAACACACAAGTTTTTGCTCAGCACTGGAACATCATTTAAAATTCAGATTATTCCCTCCAGTCTTTGTGTGTGTGTATTTCAATTTGGGAACGATTTACATTCAGCATATAACTGCCAAATTATTTGGTTCTCCGAGTAAGTTCAAAAGATTAAGCTGCACAGCCAGTCAATTTAAAGAGTAAATGACATTTTAAGATTTCAACACAAATCAAAGGGAAGTAAGATAATTCTGAAAAAATACCATGGATGATTCTAAACCAAGGGGCATGTGACATAAGATTTACTGGATGAGGCAATGCAGTTGGATCTTCTGACTCTTTAATTTCTTTATAGGAGAAAAGCAGCTAAAAAAAATCGAAACAGATTTCCCAATTCAGACTGTCATTGTAATGCTAGGATGGAGATCCATGTTCCCATTTCCTGATGAAAATGGTCTCATTTATGCTGCTATTTGCCTGGATATATATATGTTACATACTGTATATATTCATACATGAAATTAAGTCTAGAAATTTTAGTAAAAAAAAAAAAAAAAAACAACCCAAAAAGCCTGGGTCCACCTATCCATGGAACAATGTAAGTACTGTACTGTACCTTTCAGTACTTGTATCTCAGAATAGAAACAATCCCTTTTCTCTATGCAGCGTGGTGAAAAGCAAGAGAGTAGCCCACCCTGGGAGAACCTTAAAAAGTATTGTCCTTTTTTCCTCTTGCTCCAGCTCTGCTTCTGTCCTTTTGGAGTGCCTGGGTAGGAAAATGGCAGCATTCTTTGGCATCGTTTTTCTTTGCTGCGTCCTTTACATCCTTTGTAACATGGCCCTAAATTTTACTCTGGACTTATCCACAGGCCATATCAAAATCCATAATTTGGACTTCCAAACCTGTCATTGTTATACATGAGGCTGACTTATAGTTGAGTATATATGGTAAGTGATACACCTCAATCTAATACCGGTCTCCGATGGATCACCCAATTCTTGTAGTTCATGGAACAAGAGATTACAACTCAACTTGTTGTAACTTGTGGCACTGGGGGGAGCATGGATTAGCTCCCATGCACCCCTTGAGGTACCACATCCCTTCACCACTGCTGCAGTTGCTAACAAATGGGCTGGCATCCTGGCTCATGAAGATGGTAGAGCGTGACCCAAGATTCTTGCAAGACCACCTACAAGAGCATCTTTCACCCCTTCCATTGCTAACAAGCAACAGGAAGGGAAAAGCTAGTGATTTTAACAGTGAAAATAGCAGCAGGAGATTCTGCTTAGCAGAAGTACATTGGGATCTATCCCTCCTTAAAAAAGAGTGGGGATATAAGGTCGACTGTATCCCACAGAATTCATTCTTGATAATGGAAGAGTCAGACACCAACATGCCTAAGGTATACACCACACTTTTGCACATCAGATTCGGATTCGGTATCATTTGAAATATACATGTAGAATAATCACAGAATAATTAGGCCAACATTAGCATCCACAGCCAACAGCCCACATTCCCAAAACAAATCTATTATAAAATAGTATAAAATCTGTAACAACAGAATTAGAAGGCTATTTTCATGCATAGCTTTTCCGTTTCAGTTTTTAAGAACTCTAGTTTTAATTTATGGTTTGTAGTTGTGCCCTCAATTTCATAGACATATACCCATTTAAAATGAAGGCTGTAGAAAGTGTTTGTACTCTTCTATTCTATTCAATTTTGTGCCATTTCTCATAACATATGATCATGCCTGGATATAAAGCATATATTTTCCATAACCCATCTCTTTGGCCAAGGCTGTGGCTCAGTGACAGAGCATATGACCTCCCCCCCTGCCATGCAGGGAATCACAATCAAAGCATGTAGAACTAAGGCAGATGGATTGGAGGGATGGGTTCTGTTTCTTAGTCTAGGCCAGGCCCAATGGAGCTGGGCCTGCATTTCTCCCTCCATGGCCAGATGGCACCAGATGGAATGGAGAGAGGGCTCCCCTTCTTAATTTAGGCCAGGCCTGATGGAGCTGGCAGACCTCTCTTTCCCGCTGATGTCTGAAGAATAAGATGTAGATGGGAAAAAGGGAAAACGGAAGAAAGAGTGGCAGAAAATGTATCAATATTTGAAAAGAAAATGGGGAAATTTACTTTATATAAAAAGATGGAGGACTAAATTGGATTAGGATTTGACTAGATCTGAAGGATAAGAAGTACGAGTTTTTATGATTTAATACAGTATGAGGCTTTTGATGTTTGAATTATAGTTTTCATAAATGGAACCCAAAATGATAAATAAGATGGAAGGGAAAACATGACATAAGAGTGGAGGACTATTGGGAATTCTGATATGCAGGGAAAGCCTCTGAGAGAGTATGGTAATAAGGGAGACCAGCTTGAGGAAGTAGCAAATGTAATGTTTGTTTATGTATGGAGTGGTGCTTTTTTTTCTTTTTTTCTCCCCCTCCTGCCCTTTTCCCTAATAACTCCTTTTCTCCTTCTTTCTCTATCCCCCCCTTTCCCTTTCTTCTTTCTTTCTCTTTCCCATTCATTAGTTGTTTGACTGCAGGTTATGTTTTAATATTTTTGTGATACAATTGTACATTTATGTTTTAATAATATGTACTGTGAATGAAACTCAATTAAAAAAAATACACACACACATATATATGTACAGTATATATAAAAAGACTAGAAAGCTGAGCCAAAGCTAACAAAATGAATTTCAACATAGAGAAGTACATTTTACTTAGGTAAAAAATAAAATAAAATGCAGATATAGTATGGGGGGGACACCTGGCTGAATGTGACTTATATGTGTGAAAGGGATCTAAGGGGCTTTACAGACCACCCAAAAAGGGCTGTCTGGCGCCACCTTTTTTTACTGTGCACCTTTGCCACAGCAGCTAGACGGAGCAGCGAATGTGCACAGTAAAAAAAGAGTGCGCAAACCCAGCTCCTTTTTTGCATCACAGTTGTGATGCAAAAAAGGGAAAAGGCGCCTCTAGTATGTTGCAGCTGTGCAGTTCCAATATAGAAGCTGCGCAGCTGCAACAGCATCGCTACATATGCCGTTTAAATGGTGCTACGTAGCAACGACGCCCCCGCCACGTGCAAGGGTTGCAGGACGTGTGTAAGCTCCGTCCCGAGGCAACCCTAGCATGTGACGGGGGCGCCTCAAAGGGCCGGTCTGTACTGGCCCTAAGAGTCCTAGTAGATCACAAGTTGAACATGAGTCAACAGTGTGATGTACCAATGCAATTTTAGGCTGCATCAATAGAAGTATAGTGCCTAGATCAAGAGATGTAATAGTTCCACTCTATTCTGCTTTAGTCAGGCGTCACCTGGAATAATTCTGGGCCTGAACAGACAGGCCAAAATAAAGCTGCTTCAGGTCACTTTGGAGATATGCAGGAAAAGAGATTCCACCTAAACATTAGGAGGAACTTTGGCTCTAAACAGACAGGCAAGAAATGCCATCGCGAGGGCAGAGTGGGGGGCGTGGTGAATGCCTGCCGTATGCCCCCATGCCAGCATCATGCCACCATGACACCACATGCCCCAACACATGGCAGGCAGCATGATGCTGCATCTTTGAAGCAGCATTTACATGCACTGCTCCAAAGAGACATGGAACAGCTGCAGTGGTACTGGAAGGGCACCATTTCCCCAGTGGAAAAAAGAACTGCTTTTTGGTGCTTCTCTTTGCGCCAGGTTGGGGGCGTGATGTGCAGTCACTGTTCCACAAACCAAGATGTTCAGGGGCGGTGCAGAGCTGCCTGTTAGGGACGGTCTGCCGAGCCCTTTTCTGATATCTGCTCCCTTTCTACTAAAACTAGAAGACGGGTTGGTTTTGAAGGGAACTAGATTATGCAGATTCCGGTCTTCATTGCTCCAACTCATCCATGTGCCCTTGAGTTTCCCCCACACACAGCCAGCAGGAGCTATGGCAGTGGTTCCCAAACTTTGGCCCTCCAGAAGTTTTGAACTTCAGCTCCCAGAATTCCTTGCTGTTGGCTAAGCTGGCTGGAGTCTAAAACATCTGGAGGGTTCCCAAAGTTTCCTTCACTGGGGTGCCCTCTTGGCTAACTGCCTAAAACATCCCTTTATAATATTAAACTGATATCAACTGTCAACTAGGGTCGAAGAAAGACTAGACCACTTTCATTCTGATGGTTCTCTCTTGAAAAACCTTGGGACAGGCCATTTGGGGAGGTACTTAGAATCCTCTACTACTCTGCTTCCAGGATTCCTTTGAAGGGGACTGGACCCAAAGCAAGGGTCGAGTCTGGCTTGATTCTATGCCAGAGCAGTGGCCCCTGGTGTCAGTGGCGCAGTGGATCCGCTCTTGGTTTTAGTCTGAAATTTTAAGTTGTCCAAAGTGCTGAACCCTGTCTCTCAAATGGTTTGAAATGTGGACTACTACTACTACTAATAATAATTTTATATATAGCCTGCCTCTCCCAAAAGGATTGAGGCAGGTTACAACAGCAACAGTAAAATACAAGAGTAACACATATAATGCGTACGCAAATAAAAAATTCATAATCCTCTTATTCCCCTATTATAAAACTAAACAGCAACATAATATTATAAAGACAGATTAAATTAATTAGAAGAACCATAATTAAAACAAGGAATCTTGGGACAGACAAGGGCAAACCATATCAATACAACCATATCATTACAACAGGAGGTCAGTCAAGGAAGGCCTGCCAGAAGAGATCTGTCTTGACAGCCTTCTTAAAGTCGTCAAGAGTAGAGATATGGATCTCCTCTGGTAGGTCATTCCATAGTTTAGAAGCAGCAGATGAGAAGGTTCTCTGAGTAACTAAGACCCAGATCCCCATTCACTCACCATGGAAGCCATTGTTGGGGGACACACTCCTGGACATGGGGAGGGTGTGTGGGTGTGCAGTTGGGGTGGGACACCCCTTGCTGTGAGGGGCACCACCCAAGTTCTTACTCTTTCCTACTTACTGTTCCACATTTTCCACTATTGGGGAAAGGCACCAATCCTGACTCTGTCCAAAGGAAGGCAAGGGCGGGTGGGCACAGGTGCTGTGTGCCTTCAAGTCGTTTCCAACTTATGGCAAACTTTCATGCAATTTTCTTGGCAAGATTTGTTCAGAGGAGGTTTTGCCATTGCCTTCCCCTGAGGCTGAGAGCGTGTGACTTGCCCAAGGTCACCCAGTGGGATTACATGGCCGAGCAGGGAATTGAACCCGTCTCTAGAGTCGTAGGCCAACACTCAAACCACTACCAGCCATGTAAGAAAAGATACTCTCTCGCTTTTCCATATTTGGGCGATTATCAGTCTCGCTGCTGTTATCATATATAACAGTATACGCCAAAATCTCTTTTCACTATCAACTGAAATCTTGTTTAACATGTTCAAAAGATAAATTTCTGGTTTAAATTTTATAACAAGGACGTGCAATCAATAGAGACCCAGTGGTCCCCTATTATTTCGGCTTGCAGACAGAGATGGTCCTAAAATCTCCAATAGCACATTAAGCTTCAAGGACGTTTGGTGGGATGGTGTGGAAGCAATATCGCGTAGAGTATACACTATGCATTTATTTTTGATTTATGATTTCTTTTAGATACCTTTGAAAATGTAGAGATAGGTAGGCAATTTGTGAATAGTATTGGGAAGCCAGATAGATTGAAGAAACACGGCCTCACTCGCTGGGACGACGTTAGGAAGTCATATAGATAGAGAAAACCTAAAGAACTGACTAATAGTTCGAAACACTTGGAGAAATGTGTAACTAAAGTTCAATATGCTTCTCTTTTTTCAGTTTTTTATTGTAATGTTTAATGGAAAAAAATAAAATTAAAAAAAAAAAAGAAAAAAAGAAAAGATACTCTCTCAGGCCCCTCTGTGTGTATGTGTGTGTGTGTGACCTCGGGTGGCACAAAAGTTTATTGTGGGGGCCTGAATGCGTCCTTGTTGTCTGAAAACTATGAATCCCAATGTGTCTTGCATGGAAATGACCAAGTGGGTTGGAGAGAATTAGCATTTATCTTCGAGAGGAAAATAGATACAGGACAGAGAGGAGTCCAAAGGTGATGTTGAGGAGCAAGACATTGCAAAGCCTTTAGGCCCTTGTTCAGCTCATTGGTTTGGCTCTGCTTTGAACTGGGGTGCACCCACATTATGGCACTCTGATACCACTTCAACAACTGTGACTCCATCCCATGGAATCCTGGGATTTGTAGTCTGCTTTATGCAGAACCCCAGGTTCTCTTCCCAAAGCTGCAAATCCTTGGAGCCATGACATTTAAAGTGAGGTGAAACTCCCATGACTTCGCAGTGTGGATAAATCCATAGGACAGAAAGAGCTTGCAGCTAATAACCAGCTTCCTCCACATGGTGATGGAAGTACAGCTTGGACTCTGGATAGGGACACACACCTGTGACCTTTTGCAATATTTCTTCTGAAGTCCCACATTTGTGTTTGGCAGCAGCATGTGTGTGCACCCCTCCATCCAGCAGGAACCCTTTTGGTTCCTCCCTTTCCGGTGGCACACTAACAGCACCACTTCCTGAAGCAGACCCACCTGCCAAGGGTGATTCATGCTTCAGTTATAACCTTCAGGCTCAACTGGATGCATGGATCATGGCTGAAAAGCATGCAGGAACTCCAGCTGGTCTGGAAGGCCTTTGCCAGAGCTTTGTTTGGGGCCGCATGTGCATTTGCTGGTTGGAAAAGGATTTTAGAGCCCCAGAGAGATGCCTCCTCTCAGCTCATAAGGAAGCACCAGAGGCAAAGCATCTGGCAAAGGGATCGAAGCAAACACAATCATGGTAAGGAAGGAACAGTAAGAATCTAGACATCTGCCCTGATAACTTGATTGGTTTGGCTCATCCCAACATTCCACATACAAAACCATCACTTAAAATCAGAACAAAAGTTAGATTGAGGCCACTGCTGCCTGTGAGGAGAGCCTGTCAGAAATGGACAGATCAATAAATAAACTCTATTTTAGCAGGTTACAACAAACTGACAGAGAGTACAGCCAAAATAAATTCTTATAGATGCTAAAGTTAAAACCCCAAATGAAGGGTTAAGCTGGGCTCAGGTTTCTTTTATGAGTTTCCCATTGGGGAAAATGGGTTGGCTTCTGTGTGAACAAATGCTGGATGGGACAGGCCCACTTTTTCTCATCCAACATCACTATTATTGTTCAATAACAATATAGAAATGCATGCCAGATTAATCTGATCTCTTCTTTTGATAAAATTACCAGCTTGGTAGATGAAGGGAATGCTATGAATGTAGCATATCTTGATTTCAGTAAGGATCTTGATAATTAAGTCCCCAATTTATATTCTTGCAAACAAGCTTGTAAAATGTGGGTTAGACAGGGCAACTGTTAAATGGATTTGTAATTGGTTGACTGGCTGAACCCAAAGGGTGCTCAGCAATGGCTCCTCTTCTTCATCCTGGAGAGAAGTGACCAGTGGGATGTCCAGTGGGGTTCTGTCCTGGGCCCAGCTTGCTAATCAACGTCTTTATCAATGACTTGGATGAAGGAATAGAAGACATGTTTATCAAATTTGCAGATGACACCAAATTAGGAGGAGAAGCTAATACCCCAGAAGACAGGATCAAAATTCAAAATGACCTGAATAGATTAGAAAGCTGGGCCAAAGCTATAAAAATGAATTTCAGGATGGAGAAATGTAAGGTACTGCCCTTAGGTAGAAAAATTAAATGCACAGATATAGCATCAGGGACATGAAACCCACTGCAGTAAGAGGAGAAAGAATGGCAACAGCTTTTTATTTCCACATTGGTGGGATGTGGAACTTATATACAACAAGTCAGTCTTATTGTATATATCTATTGATAAGTCTGAACAGGTTGGGAAAATGGTATCTGTAAAGAAAACTCAATTTCAACAATCACAACAAAGAAGAGGCTCAAAGGAAAATACAATGAGGGTAATTGACCCCAATACACTACTTTTTGAAGAAATCAGAAACATAAGACAACAAATGAAAGAACTTAAGACAAGAAATGAAAGAGGATCTCAAAGGAGCTAGCCAAGAGACAAGAGACAAAATGAAAGAGATAAGAGACAAAATTAAAGAAACCAGGGCTGAAATAAGGAAAGATTTGAAAAAAGAGATGGAAAATATTACTTTAAAAATGGACAAAATGACTTTGGATATAACTAAAACAAAAAAGGAAGTAGAAAAGATGAAAGAAAAGACACCCGTACTTGCAACAGAAACATAAGAACTAAAAGAAAAGCAAGAACAACTACAATTAAGGGATTGGACAAATGAACTCTGTTATAGAGACATATGTATCAAAATTAGAGGGGTTCCAGAAGAAAATAATGAAGACCTGTTAGAGAGATTACTCCCTTCATTAACCCAATACATTGGATATTCTGAGGAAAAAACTGAAACAAAAATAGAAAAACTTTTTAGAATTAACTCAACACAAGCTAAGGACAGAAAAATTCCAAGGGATATTGTTATTTGTTTTACCCACACTAAAACTAGGGATTTAATTATTCAGAAGAGCTATGAAAATCAATTGAAAATTGAAAACATTGATGTTAAATTTTTTAAAGATATACCTCCTCAAATTATGCTGGAAAGGAATAAATACAAACCTCTGACGCAGATACTGAAGATCTTGGGAATTGAGTACAAATGGGAAAGAACTGAAGGCATTTCATTTACTTACAGAAAGAAAAGATATAGAATTGACAATATTGACAAAGCAAATGAAATGGAACAAAAATTGAGAAGAGAAAATAAAGAAAACGGCGAAGACAGATTACATAAGAAAAGAGAATGGAAGGCAAGGAGATATGGAGAAAATAAAAAGGAAGACAAAGGGAGTAATCAAAGAGATAAGAAGAAGAGGAAGAGGAAAAAACAAAAAGGCAACTATCAATCCCTAGACCTGAAGAAGAAGAGGGCAATGTAGAATCTGGACTAGAAAACAACAGTGAGTAAAAGTTATAAAGGACAGAAATTATGCAATTATTACATAAAAGGAAAGACTTTAAAGTATTAAAATTTGAGACAATAACTAACAAAGTTGGAAATTAATAAAGGGGCGGAAGGGGTGGAAAATTAAAAGTAAAATTAAAAAAGTCTGAAAAAATAAAATACATTAGAAAATGATGTTAAATATCATATCCTGGAAGGTAAAGAGATTAAACTCTAAGTATAAAAGAAGTATAAAAGGAGGAGACATAGTTTGCATTCAAGAGATCAAGATAAAGAACAAAGAAACTAAATATTTAAAGAATATTTAAAGAACCCCAAATTAGGGCAATGCTTCAAATCAACAGCAGAAACAAAGAAAAGAGGACTTGCTATAAGGACTAGACAGAACTTCTAACGCAGGGGGGGAAAAAAAGAGAAAAAAAACCAAGGAAAATTGCCTAAATCTTTTTTCGCACTCATGGAAAGACTAGATATGACTGACATTTGGAGATATAAATATAATCAAACAAGAAACTATACCTTTTATTCTGAAGTACACAATTCGTTTTCCAGGAAAGATCTTTTCACAGCTACAAAATCATTGTTACCATTTATAGAATCAATGGATATACTTACAAAATCCATTTCAGATCATAATCCAATTGTATTAAAAATTTATGAGAAGGAAAAAGATTTTATCTGGAGACTCAATAACAATATTATATGATGAAAATATTGTTAATAAAATTAGAGAAGAACTAAAATATTACTTTAAGAAGAATAACACAGAAGGTATGAAACAAAAAAATCATTTGGGATACAAGCAAGGCATTCATTAGGAATTTTTATAAAAGCAAGCTCCAAAAAAAGAAGAAGAACAAGAACAAGAAAAAAAATTACACAAGAGCTAAAGAAAAAAAAGAAGAGGAATGGGAAAAGAAAGGAGACAAAAGCTTAAATGGAAAGTTCAAATTCTTCAACAATGATTGAAATCTTTAACAATAAATGAAATACAAAGGAAATTGAAGCTTAGTAAGCAAAAACAATTTGAATACGGCAGTAAATTACTGGCAAGTAAACTAAAAAGAGAAAAAGAAGAAAATAATCACTGAATTTCAATATGAAAACAAACGAATTACTGATCAAGAGACTATACAAAACATATTTAGGAAATACTACAAAAATCTATACGAAAACAAAATGGGGAAATCAGAAAGAGAGGAAGAAAGCAGAAAGATTCATACCTACCTTGAGTGCCAAATAATCAAAAAATTGAATGAAGAACAAAAGGGAAACTGTCGTTGGACAGTGGAAAATGCTGCTGCCTCCATGGAGTCTCCTTCTTTGGTGGCTGTTTTTAGAATCATAAAATCATAGAGTTGGAAGAGACCCCAAGGGCCATCCAGTTTAACCACCTTCTGCCATGCAGAAAATCACAATCAAAACATCCCTGAGACAGATGGCCATCCAGCCTCTGCTTAAAGACCTCCAAAGAAAGAGACTCCACCAAAATCTCCAAAATAGTGTGTTCCGTTGTCAAACAGCCCTTACTGTCAGAAAGTTCCTCATCATGAGTAGGTGGAGTCTCTTTTCCTGTAGCTTCCATCCATTGTTCTGGGTTCTAGTCTCTGGAGCAGCCAAAACCAAACTTGCTCCATCTTCAATGGATACAAGCTACAGGAAAAGAGATTTCAAAAATGAAATGCACAGATATAGGATGGGAGATAGTGAAACTACGTGTGAAAGGAATCAGGGAGTACAAGTAAACCATAAGTTGAACATGAGTCAACAGTGCAATGCGGCAATAGGCCAATGCTATTTTAGGCTGCGTCAATAGAAGTATAGTTTCTAGATCAAGGGAAGTAATAGTGCCACTCTACTCTGCTTTGTTCAGGCCCCACCTGGAATACTGTATCCAGATCTGGGCACCACAATTCAAAAAAGTTGTGGAGAAACTGGAGTGTATCTAAAGAAGGGTGACTAAAATGGTGAATGGTCTGGAAACCATGCCCTATGAGGAACATCTTAGGGAGCTGGGAATGTTTAGCCTAGAGAAGAGAAGGTTAAGAGGTGATATGATATCCTTGTTTAAATACTTGAAGGGATGTCATATTGAGGAGGGAGCAATCTTGTTTTCTGCTGCTCCAGAGAAAAGGACCCGGGACAATGGATGCAAGCTCCAGGAAAAGAGATTCCATCTCAACATTAGGAAGAACTTCCTGACAGTAAGGGCTGTTCGACAGTGGAACACACTCCCTCGGAGTATAGTGGAGTCTCCGTCCTTGGAGGTCTTTTAAGCAGAGGCTGGATTGCCATTTGTTAGGGATGCTTTGATTGGGAGTTCCTGCATGGCAGGGGGTTGGACTGGATGGTCCCTGTGGTCTCTTCCAACTCTATGATTCTATGATTCTATGTGACACCTCTAATTGTAACCGATTTTAGCAAATTTCCACAAGAAACGTTTTTTCATCTTCTTATGGACTCTGACATATATGTGACCCGAAGGGTGGCCTTATTTTCCTTAGCAGCTAAAAAAACTAGAAGGAAATATATATCTGAATTAGCCATTAATTGTAAGGGTGAAGACCATATATAATAACTGTATTTGAGATATGATGGTTATTTTAATTGTCATAAATCTTTTTGTATTTTGTTTTAAGCACAACATTTGTGTATTTTACATGTACTTTTTATGTACGTATTGTAGTTCTATGCAAAGGCCTTTAGTCTAAAGCAATAAACTTGACTTGACACTCCTTTTGATGCAACCAGAGTTGCACTGGCTTTCTTAGCTTCTTTGCCTTCACTCACAAGAATTCGTGTTTTTTTTATGTATACAATATTTTTATAACTTAAATGTTTGGCTGTGCATTGCTCTATGGTACACTGAAAGCACCAATGAATCGTTGGGCACCACCAACCAAGAATGTGTAACAGTTACACTAGAACTTTGCTGACCCAATTGTGAACCCAATGCAGACATTACACAGTGTCCTTGGGATGCCATCCCAAACCGGAGGTCCAGGCTGATAATTCTAAAAAGAACCATTAGATCTTCAATTCTAAACAAGAGAGAGGGAAGATGCTCCACCCACGCCCACCCACCACTCTTACCAGCAGCAGCACCACCACCACCACCAACAACAACAACAACTAGGAGCCAAGGCAATGCTATAAAACCTGGCAAACTTACCAGCCCCAGTAGCCGAGAGAGAGGGAAGAGGCTCAGACCATGCCCACCCTCCACTCTCACAATTACTTGGTACCTTTGAAAAGCAAAGTTAGAGGGGTCGAAGGCTAAAGTTAGATTTTAATTAATTACTCTATTTGAAATCTATTTTGACAGCCACAGCTGGGTGATGATATATGTAGTCCTTTTAGTTAATATTGCTTTTTTATTTATAAGCTGGATATATAAGCAATATTAAGGCCCATGGCTTTTAACTGTTTGTTCTATATAATTCTATTTTCGTTTTTAACTTCGTCTTGTGGCATCTTGCATTCAATTCAAGAACCAGATAACCAAGAGGATGGTAGTATTAACTATACAAGGATCTAAAAAATTAGGTATTTCCCCAACTAATAAAATACTACAGACTAACAACAATGCTAATAAAAACAGTCAAAGCAAACAGAGATGATGCAGTACTTTCCCCCAATCATCAAAATTATAGATGGCCATCTGTCAGGGATGCTTTGACTTGGAGTTCCTGCATGGCAGGGGGTTGGACTGGATGGCCCTTGTGGTCTCTTCCAACTCTATGATTCTATGATTCTATGATTCTATGATTCTAGATGAAGGGACAGAACAATCATCAGATGCTAACCTGGAATGGTCATTTGACCGTAACCAAATCCTATTTGACCCATATGATGGGAATAAACCCAACCTGGCAGAAGAAATCACCCTGGCTGATAGCATATGCAACAATACCGTCTCATGAGTAGAGGAGAAAGAAACTATACCAAACTTTGTAAAAGAAAATCTATCCCATTATGAAACTGGAAGTGTTCCTAATTTAAGTAGAACTACAGGAGAAAGGATGATTCCTAAAGAATTCACAAAGAATTCAGTCACCTGGATCTACTTGTCATCCAGGCTCATTGTATTCTGTCCTTTCTACAATCAGAAAATATTTAGTGCTTCCCCTGTTGTGAATGCATTCTGATATGTTGGGACAGCACTTTGAGACAGCATTTCTTTCTGTATTCAAGAAACTAATTTTTGAAGAGCTGCCTTGGAATCAACTGTTGTTATTTATTTACAGAATATTTTAAAAAGATACAATTTCATGGAAGGGTCCAGCAGTTAAATGGTTTGAGTATTTCAGTTCTATCAACTTAAGTATCTGATAAATTGGAACATAAGCCAAAAAGAGGTAATAGATGATATACTTATGACTCAATATGTGCTTGGGAAAACTCATGCACAGGCGGTTTCCTCATATACAGAGACATTTTTATTCCTTTCAATGTCAGGATTAGCCCAGCATAAACATCCCCATTAGGTATTGTCATTGATCCCAGAGTGGCATTACTGCTAATGGAAATTCTGCACTCAGATGAGTTCTATGTATCCATTATGGATCTAATCCAAAGCTCCACAGGCATTTTTTATCTAGTGTCTGGCAGGATACAAAAGGAAAAGATACTTTGCTTGTTCTTTTCCCTGCTTTTCATGTTATTTAATTCTGACTAAAAATGAGGTGAGAAAAAAGGATACGAACAAGTGTAACAGAGACACAGTTGCTAAGATATGTTCTGAGATACATATAAATATTGGTTGGTTGGTTGGTAGTAAGCCCCATTGAACTCAGTGGAATTTACACCTGAATAGGTATGCATAAGATTGTGCTCTTTGTAGCTAGGACGGTGAGGTATTTGATTTTGTTGCTCAACAAATTAGACCATATGTTAAATCAGCAGTTCTCAACCTGTGGGTTGCGACCCTTTTATATGGTCAGTTGCCCAGGAATCGACATTGGGATTATGGACAAAAAAAGTGGTTGGATGAGGACAGCCTTTCTATTCCTTCTAAGTCTATTCCTTCGTTAAAGTTGTTGATAAAGATGTTGAATAGCACTGAGCCCAAGATAGATCTCTGTGGCACCCGACTGGTCACTTCTCTTCAAGATGAAGAGGAGCCATTGCTGAGCACCCTTTGGGTTCAGCCAGTCAACCAATTACAAATTAGAAATCATGTAACTCTGCCTCGGTCTGTTGACTGCAATAAAGGCAATTGAATAAAGCTCTCCATGATGTTGATCCACAGAAATCTCTCTCTCTCTCTGTAGCACAAAAATGGAAGACATGAATACAGCAGCAGGAGCAGAAGCTGCGAAGCAGCAGTAGCAGGAGCAGAAGCGGTGACAGCAAAGATGGCGGCTGATTTGCCCAAATAGCGGCTTGGGCAATAAAGATCACAGCTGAAGTAGCAGGTGTACAGATCTCAGAAGAAGGAGAAACATCTGCATAAAGCCTTCAGATCTTACAGGCTGCCCACAGAGAACAGGAACCCAGAGAAACTTCTGAAGAGTGAGGGAGCAGGAGCAGTGCAGTCAACACCATCTGTGTCATCTTTGAAATCCGATGAGTGGAGAAAAAAGAGACAGGGTTAGACCAGCGGTGTGTGTATTTATGTGGTGTTCTAGCTGACCTAGTGACCTGGAAGAAGAAATAGGTCTTTCTTTTCCTGGGGGAAAGAAGCTGGACCTAGGGTCTCCCCCTTTCCCCACTTCTGAGCAGAAATCTTCATATTCTCTGCCCTCAGAAGTCAAAGAAATAATTTGTTGGGGATTACATACCTGGGGACAGACCTGTACGGCACAGCTGCCTAAGCCTTTCAATACAACTGCTAATATCAGTAAGTAGAACCCCTGTACTATCTGTGTTTCTCCCCTTTCCCTTGGGACAGTGAATTCTTTCATGGCTCCATCTTTGTTTTCTCCCCCCCCCCCCTTTAGCAATCGAGGACAAGGGAAGAAGATAGATGAGGAACTTGCATTGCCCCCCTCTCCCCAAAAAAACAGCGGAGATAGAATGATTCCAGGCAGGTCAGGTGCCCCCCAGTAGCCGCAATTTGCTAATAAGAATCTGGCATAAATATAAAAAAAAATATTTGTTTTTACTGAAAGTTATTCCGATAAAGCACAAAAATGGAAGATATCAATAAAGCAGCCGCTGCTGTCCTAGAAGCAGCAGATGTGGCAAAGGTGGCAACAGAGCAGTTCAAGACGGCTGCCCATTCCACCAAGATAGCGGCTCAGGCAGCAAACTTCTGCACAAGGATCGCAAAGACGCAGCAAACTTCTGCAGAAGGATCATAACTCTTATAGGGGGAATCAGCTAATATTCCACCAAAGAAGCCAAGAACAGAGAACCTACACAATAATTTTAAAATAGTTTTAAAATTTAAAATTTTAAAAATAGTTTTTGGTGTTAGATTACAATAATTCTCTTCATATTGTATAACATTCTATACATAGAAAAGACAGTTGAGAAAGGCAGTGAAGGGTGCTAATTCTGTACTAAATGTATAGTTCCAACTCAGTTATGCAACTTTTCACCTAGAGAATTCTGCTTGAATAAAATTTTTACTTGAAATCTGATTAAAAACATCTTGTCTGAGAGATCCTTTGCCATCTTTTTAGATTTCAGTAAGAAAAAGAATTCTTTCTTTGCAAAAGGCATACACTTGCCAATGATCAAAATATTATTTGTGTGCATGTGTGTGTGACACGGCATTAGAACATGGCAACACAAATAGAGTAATCCACAACAGGCAGTGTGAAAATACACTAAAATCTTGTTTGAATTCTTGGTAGAATAAACATGTCTTGAATGCCCATCTACCTGTACAAATTGTAGTTTCACAGAGAAACACAAAATAGAGTCTCATAAGCAGGATCATGCATGAAGTAGTGGTCCTTCAAATAGCCTTGTACTGTAAAAATTGCATTTATGATAGTATAAACATGTTTAAAACTGTACAGGTAAGATTTAATCCATACAGATGAGCAGCTACCATTCTGTCCCTTTAACCACATCCACCTATAAGCTTAAAGTCTCCCTGGAAGCTAAGATTATCAAACGGAGGCTGTCATACTTTGGCCACATCATGAGAAGACATGACTTATTAGAAAAGACAATAATGCTAGGAAATGTAGAAAGTAGTAGAAAGAGTGGAAGACTTCACACCAGATGGCTGAACTCTATTAGGGAGGTCACTCGCCTAAGTCTGAGGGACTTAGGTCTCTTTTTACTGCCTGCCTATCTGGAGTGAGTGGGATGACCATAACCCAAACTGCAGAATGTGGGGCTCTTATCTACTGGAAATGGACATATCACAGGTAAGAACCATTGTCCCTTTTTGTAACTGATGACACTGCTTATTCTTACAATGAAACAGATTAGAATTGCTGTATTAGTCCAAGATGGATTGTGATCAAGAAGGGTTGTAGTTCCATAGTGAAACATATAGTTTGTATACAGAAGCCTGTGGTTCAATCTTGGCCATCTATTCGATATGACTTGGAGGACTAATTCTGCTAGTCAGTGTAGACAATACAGACTAATACTCTTGTTAGTATAAAGCAATTTCATGCTTTTATCAAATAATGTACAGATACCATTGTTCTTATAAAAAGATACTTTGGAAAAATCTTATTAGTGAACAGAATCCAAAAAAGCTATAAAACTTTGCTGTAACCTGACAGTAATCATGCAAATATGACTTAAAAAAACATACACAAGAAACTGGCTGTGGTCTAGAGAGCAATTTTAGATGTCCCCAATGCAACATCTGACCAACACCCTCTCCACCAAAACTCTTAACATGTCCTATTAGAAATGGTTTTTGAAAGACCTCTCAGATTCAAACATGGGTTTTCCAAGTACCATGGGAAGATGCTTTTTGGAAAGCAACGAGCCCAAGATGTGAGCTTAACCTTGGTGGTTTGAACACATATATGTTTGGACTTCAGGACATGGATCGGAACACTGACATACTGTTTCACAATTTTCTCCCCTTTTACCTCAAGCGTCTACAAACCCTGACGGCATAATCTACCCCTAGATCAGTATTCAAGGTCAGTCATGTTACCTACCATTCAATCATGTTACCTACAGAGCAGCCAATTCTGTATCTACAGAAAGAAATTCAAACTTGCACTAAAATTTCACACTCAAAAATTTAGCTTTCTCAAGAAACATAGCCTTTCACCCATTCACAGTCTATACAAATTTATTTGTAAAGTTTATATTCTAACACCTAACATCAGCACATGTTATTCCAACTGGTATTGCACTCTGAGTAATACCTAGCTTTGAGGAATAGAAGAAAAGGGAAGTGCATTCAATTATCCAGATCTCTAAAACATTTTCAGATTCTATGAGTCAAGTGAGACAACAACATTAATGTGGAAGAAATGGCACCTTATGTATCCAGGGTTCAAAATATTTGGTGTTATATATTTGGAACAAATTGAACCAGCAGGTCTGCTAGTTTATGTCAATTTTATCAGTTTCATATTGTTATACAGAGATATATATATATATATATATATATATATGTACACACACCCCCCACCCCAATTATAAAATATTGGTTGGTTAGCTCTGCATGCTAGAAATTACCATGTATTTTGAAATACAAGGACTATTTAGTGATCTGGCTGTTTCTCAATAATCATGATTAAGGTTTCACTTTCTAACAGTCCAAGGAAAAGGGCTGTGGGCTGCAAAATTAGGAATTAGTAAATAAGCCAGAATGTCATTTTAAAAAATATAGCTAGAGACTGTTTGGACAAAGATCTGAAGAGCCTCACACTACCAGATCTAATACTGGCAATGGAAGTACCAGTTATATTCTTTCTTGAATTTCCACAGCCCGATTTTCCTATAGCAATGCAAGCAACTATCAATAGAAGTGAAGCTCTTTCAACAAGCCGCTTCAGTTTGTTTGTCCTGGTCAGGAAACAAAGCCCCTGTTTCCCCTCTTTTCAATTCCCAATCTATATGTGCCACTCTTCTGATTGTGTTCATCAACAGTACTGAAAACCCATCAAAGAGTTTCCTGCTTTTTGCAAGATGGCAACATCTTCCAGGAGTTCTTCCTTGGTATACTGTGTGCATCAAGCCTGAAGTCTTTGATCTGCTTTGATTTCCACTAATTTATTCCCATATCCATTTTTCCTTTCTTTTAATCCCCGAATTTCATCAAATGATTGATGCTTGACTTAAAATCACTATCAGAGTCTGAGAAATTTTATTATAAAACAGTGGTCCCCAAACTGTGCTCTTTAAGGGATTTTGAACTTGAGTTTCCAGAATCCCAGACAATTGGTAAACATGGCTGAGGCTTCTGAGAGCTGAAGGGGTGGTTTGGGGACCACTGCTAGAAACCGTCCTTCCCCAACTGAGGGGGAGGCAATTTGTAGTTGAAAACTTCTTAAGGGCTCAAGGTATGACAAGGCTGTTTTAATCAAAAGAGCTGGATACACGGATTGCAAAACACATTTATTTGGAAGCAAGTCTCACTGAATTCAATAGAACACCCTTCTGAGGAAGTGAACTGGGACAGCAGGTAGTGGCTCGCTCCTTCCTATAGGGCGACTGCAGGAGCACATACTTGTGCTGCTGTAACCAAGCAGCACCTTAAAAATGTGAAGTTCTGCCCAATGCCATTTAAAAGCTTCCAAATCTGCTTCTGTCAGTGCTGAGCAAATCCCTTGATGTAGGGAAAATATGCCATGCAGGGTCTGTGGGATAGCTGAATCTGCAATGGCTCTAGGGTCAATTCTCAACACACATGGACATCACACCCTGGACCAGCACAGGGACTATAAAACCTGATCCCACAGGTCAATGCATCAACTTAAGTGGCTTATGCAATCAGGTTGTTAGACAAAGAAGTGGTCTGTAGAATTAAAATGACAGAAAAATGGACAAATCAATGTAAAGAAATATTATATATTAATAGTTTCTGTTATATAAATAACCTTTATAAAAATAATCTTTAATTCTAACAACTCATCTCTTTTTAGGCTCTGGAAAACATGCATGAAAAATGTTTTGAGGTTTAGGTTAAAAATAAAATAAAATGCAAAGTGTTGCACTAAATCCAATCCTCCCCATTAGCCAGACATTTGAGGTGATACGGGAGGTACTTTTAAAATCCTATTAATACTGTCCAGCAGAATCATACAATCTATTCCTAAGGACTAGATGGTCAGTCAAAAACTGAGAAAGACTGCTATTCTTAAATCCACCAACAGTCCTCCCTCCGAATTCACGGGTTTACAACTCACGGTTTGGATTATTTACGAGTTAGCCAGCTCCCCCCTTTCCTCAGTCCGGGGGCACTGAGCCAGGAAACAGGGGCTGCCAAGGCCTGTAATTTGCTCCCTGCTGGCAAGCTGCCATGGCGCTCTACCTTCCCACTGGGTGCATGGCCCGCCCCCTCTGCGGGGGGGGGGGGTGCTAAAGAAGATGGGGATGGAAAGGAGCAGTGGGGAGGCATTATCTGACATTATAAAGGCACCATCTCTTCCTTGTTTCAGTCTTTTAAAACATTTGTCCAATTTTCACCAGGCTAAATGGAACATGTGAAAGACTGGTTTTAATGCTGGTACAGATTCTCTAATTACACAAACCAAGATAAACAAATCTTCAAAGTTTGTGGACTTAAGGCATAACATGACTGTACACATAAAAAGTTATATTTTGAAATGCACAATTTGTAGTGTTCAAAAACCTGGTTTATAACTTTATGAGTTTTTAATCTTCTGCAAGTTCAAATGCTGTTCTTGGTTTGTGCAATTACAACACAATGAATTCCTTACTGCCAAACAGTCTGCAGTGCAGTGGAATATCCACAAAATGGGTTGTCAGTTTTGCATTGTCTTTATTTTTGTCTCAGTTCAAGGCATGTTGTTTGATTGTGTGGAAGATCCAGTCCATTTTTGTTGTCCAGCCACCATGATGAGCATCATTCATCTGCTTCATGAAATACTCAAGTGCTTCCTGTTCAGTTTTGTCCAAAGCAAGAGTTTTGCGAATATATGCAATGTCATCAAAAGACTGTAGTTCTGGCATCCCTGATCCCAGCATCATGGAGAAGAGGTTTATGAAGAGATTGGCATGCTGTCGGATTGCTAGATAAGCTTTGTAGCACATTTCTTGGAATCTTGAAAAGCAGAAAAGAAAGTAAAATTTTCCCTCAAGCCATTCTATCAGACTTACAAAACAAAAAAACAAACAAACAAACAAACAAAAACACCTGAGCCAGTCAACCCTTTTTATTTACATGCTATCTAAATGTCTTTGTTATGTAGCAGTAAAAGAAACATTTTTCATGGAGGGAAAATAATCATGTGCACAGTGCTTTCTAGTGTACAGCCATAATGGCGGTTATATACAAATCTCCATGAAAAAAAAATCACATAATCTGAAAAATTATGTAGTGAAAAGGTAGTGAAAAGGTAGTGAAAAGTATAAATTATTGAGGATTCAAGACACAAAGCCTATCAAAGTACAAACTGGAATGTATCTATCTATGTATACCCAATATTCTTACAATCAGTAGCCCATTTTTTCTTTAAATAATATCTCAACACTTTATTTTGCTTTTACCTATTTCAGTGGTCCCCCGGGTTACGAAAGTAATCCATTCCGGATTACTTTTCGTAACCTGGAAATTTTCGTTTCCCGGGGGACTGCTTTGTTTGCCGGACCGTGCGGCCAATTTAAAGGGGCCGCGCGGTTTTTTTTACTCGCATCCCGGGGTTTTCTTTGTAAGCCGGGGCCGTTTTTGCGGCCCCGGCTCTTTCGGCTCCCAGGGATTTCGTTCCCCGGGGGCTTCGTATCCCAGGGGACCACTGTATAGGGTTTCACATGCTTCATTCAAAGGTATTTCCTGTGTGTCAATAACTAGTTAGCTAAATATGTTTTGGTGTGCTAACAGCTTAAAGCAATGCAAACATTTACCTTATTTCACAACTGTGACAAATAAGAGATGGGCCTCCTAGAACCATCTGATGAGGTGTAGGGAAACAGTAAGCATGTACTTTATTATGTTCCAGCAATAAGACTCAAATGTTATACTGCAAATTGTTCAAAGCTTTTTATGTTCAGGACTAGGGACTACCTGACTAACAATATGTAATGTTTTAAATGTAGGTTAGGGCCCCAAAAGGGCTTTGTGTTGGGGCAGAGGGGAGTGAATGCAGGTTTTCCTTTTTGACAGTACCCAAGCATGGTTCATGAAATGCCTAGTACTGACATTCAAGGAGCAGCTTCTTGGAAAAGGTGTCTGTCTGTAGGGAAATACAATTTCCCATGTGCACATACAGTAGCTTCCCTTGGCCCTTTGGATTTTCATCATGTTTCTAAGAGGTTTTGTGTATAACACAGTAAGACAGTCTTACAGCTATTCACTTCTATAAAATAAAATATGAAAAGAAGAAGCCACACTGTAATAGTTACAGTTGGACCTTGGTATTCATGGGGGATCCTTTCCGGACCGCCCTCCCAGCGGATACCAAAAAACGCTAGTTCAGTCGTGTGTATGCACCACCATTGGGGACAATGAGATTTGCTGTCCACGGATGCTTAAATCAGAGGATGGCAAGCCCACAGATAAGGCCCCACCGTATGTACATTTATATGCACAAAGGTTTTTCTGAAGAAAGCTTAGTGAAAGCAAAGTATGATTTTCTCCTATCGGAAATTTCCTTAATGCCCCAATATTTCATCCCAATAAAATATAACTAAAGATCTATCTTTGATTAATTTGCTTATCATAATTAAAGTTTCAGTTACACGATAGCTCACCTTTCAAATTCCCTCGTTTTGGTACATTCTTGGGCTCCTTTACTAATCACTATCAAGAAATCTTGTGTTAAGACAAATGGCACACGCTCCCGTTTATAGCCAAACTTCTTCTTTTTGTGATCCAAGAAGTGTCCAAAATCAATGTGAAACAGCTTTGAAGAAAATACATTGTTAGGTTATTACTATCTTGGAAAAGCCAGGAGAAGAGAAAATTGCTTCTTAAATGTCTGCACTGATTTTTCAAACATGTCAATACACAGCATAATTAATTATTCACACAAGACATCAGTTCTAGGGAGCCCTGGGATTTCTCAGAAGCTTGCTTAGAGTCCCTCAACAAATAAATTGGTAATGAGAGGAAACTTTCCATAAGGACAACTTGTCATAGAATCATAGAATCATAGAATCATAGAGTTGGAAGAGACCACAAGGGCCATCCAGTCCAACCCCCTGCCATGCAGGAACTCCAAGTCAAAGCATCCCTGACAGATGGCCATCCAGCCTCTGCTTAAAGACCCCTAAGGAAGGAGACTCCACTACACTCCGAGGGAGTGTGTTCCACTGTCGAACAGCCCTTACTGTCAGGAAGTTCCTCCTAATGTTGAGGTGGAATCTCTTTTCCTGCAGTTTGCATCCATTGTTCCGCGTTCTAGTCTCTGCAGCAGCAGAAAACAAGCTTGCTCCCTCCTCAATATGACATCCCTTCAAATATTTAAACAGGGCTATCATATCACCTCTTAACCTTCTCTTCTCCAGGCTAAACATCCCCAGCTCCCTAAGGCGTTCTTCATAGGGCAAGGTTTCCAGACCCTTCACCATCTTAGTTGCCCTCCTTTGGACATGCTCCAGTTTCTCCACATCTTTTTTGAAATGTGGTGCCCAGAACTGGACACAGTATTCCAGGTGGGGCCTGACCAAAGCAGAATAGAGTGGCACTATAACTTCCCTTGATCTAGAAACTATACTTCTATTGATGCAGCCTAAAATTGCATTGGCTTTTTTAGCTGCCGCATCACACTGTTGACTCATGTTCAGCTTATGGTCTACTTGGACTCCTAGATCCCTTTCACATGTGGTCTCATTCAGCCAGGTGTCCCCCATCCTATATCTGTGCATTTCATTTTTCCGCCCTAGGTGCAGAACCTTACATTTCTCTGTGTTAAATTTCATTTTGTTAGCGCTGGCCCAGCTTTCTAGTCTATTCAGGTCATTTTGAATTTTGATCCTGTCCTCTGGGGTATTAGCTACTCCTCCCAGTTTAGTGTCATCTGCAAATTTGATAAGTATGCCCCCAATTCTGTCATCCAAATCGTTAATAAAGATGTTGAATAGCACTGGGCCCAGGACAGAACCCTGTGGGACCCCACTGGTCACTTCTCTCCAGGATGAAAAGGAGCCATTGTTGAGCACCCTTTGAGTTCGGCCAGTCAACCAATTACAAATCCATGTAACAGTTAACTTGTCTATCCCACATTTTGCAAGCTTGTTTGCAAGAATGTCATGGGGAACCTTGTCAAAGGCCTTACTGAAATCGAGGTATACTATATCCACAGCATTCCCTTCATCTACCAAGCTGGTAATTTTATCAAAAAAAGAGATCAGGTTCGTTTGGCATGACTTCTTTTTCTGAAACCCATGTTGGCTTTTTGTGATTATGGCATTGGCTTCTAAATGTTCACAGACTCTCTGCTTAATGATCTGCTCTAGAATCTTTCCTGGAATTGATGTCAGACTAACTGGACGATAATTGTTGGGATCCTCTTTTTTTCCCTTTTTGAAGATGGGGACAACGTTTGCCCTCCTCCAGTCTGCTGGGACTTCTCCTGTTCTCCAGGAGTTCTCAAAGATTATTGCCAATGGCTCCGATATCACCTTTGCCAGTTCTTTTAATACCCTTGGATGTAGTTCATCTGGTCCTGGAGATTTATATTCATTTAGGTTAACCAGGTATTCCTGTACTACCTCTTTACTTATTCTGTGCTGAATTTCCTCTATTCTGTCTCCTGTTCCATTATCCTTAGGTTGAGCACCCTTTGCCTTTTCTGAGAAGACTGAAGCAAAGAAGGTGTTGAGTAATTCTGCCTTTTCTCTGTCCCCTGTTAGCATTTTGCCATCTTCTGCACGCAGTGGCCCCACTGTTTCCTTCTTCTTCCTTTTGCTGCGGACATATCCAAAAAAGCCCTTTTTATTGTTCTTAACCTCTCTAGCAAGCCTGAGTTCATTCTGCGCTTTAGCTTTTCTGACTTTACCCCTACATGTGCTGGCTATTTGTTTGAATTCCTCTTTCGTGATTTCTCCATTTTTCCATTTCTTATACATGTTCTGTTTAAAACTTAGCTCAGTTGAAAGTTCCTTAGTCATCCATCCTGGCTTCTTGAGACATCTTCCATTTTTCTTCCTCATTGGAACTGTTTGAAATTGTGCCTTCAATATCTCCCTTTTGAGAAACTCCCATCCGTCTTGAACTCCCTTTTCTTTTAGTATTCCTGACCATGGGATCACTCCCAGTATTTCTCTAAGTTTATTGAAATTAGCTCTCCTAAAGTCTAGAGTGCGTGTCTGACTATGCCTTGCTTCTCCCTTCCACTGTATTATAAACTCCAGGAGAACATGGTCACTTCCACCTAAGGATCCAACCACTTGTGCCCCATCAACTAGGTCTTCCCTGTTGGTTAAGATCAGATCTAAAATGGCTGATCCCCTTGTTGCCTCTTCCACCTTTTGGACAATGAAATTGTCTTCCAGGCAAGTGAGGAATTTGCTAGACTTTGAGGATTTGGCTGAGTTTGACTTCCAGCAAATATCAGGATAGTTGAAGTCACCCATCACTACTACATCTCTCTTTTCTGAGTATGTGATTATCTGTTCTAGAAAGGCATCATCCAATTCCTCTGCCTGAGTCGGGGGTCTGTAGTAGACTCCCACAGTAACATCCCTGTTATTTCCCTCTCCTTTAATTTTTATCCAGATGCTCTCCACCTGGCTTCCAGTATTGACTTCCTGCATCTCTTCACTGGTGTAAATATCCCTGACATATAATGCTATTCCTCCTCCTTTCCTGCTTGGCCTGTTTCTCTTAAAAAGGTTATACCCCTCTATTTCTACATTCCAATCATGAGACTCATCCCACCAGGTTTCAGTGATGCCTATTATATCATATTTCCCTTGTTGTGCTAGGAGTTCAAGTTCTTCCTGCTTATTTCCCATACTCTGTGCATTAGTGTAGAGACATTTAAGACCATGTGTCCTCTTTACTTGCTGCTTTTGCACATTTTTTTGCCTCCTACTGTTGGGTCCTTGCACTGTTTGCCTTGTTCCCTCTATGCCACTTGGACTATTCTCTCCATCCCTTTTGCCTTCCAGTATAATGTCTCCCTCCCCCACATAACTCAGTTTAAAGCCCTCCTGATCAGATTCTTCAGACTGTTGGCAAAAACGTTTTTGCCAACTGGCGTGAGATGCAGTCCATCCCTTGCCAGAAGTCCCTCCTCATGGAACCGCAGCCCATGATCCAAGAATCCAAACTGTTCTTGGCGGCACCATCTACGGAGCCAGTTATTCACCTCTGCTATTTTCCTCTCCCTTCCTGGACCATGCCCTTCTACGGGGAGTAGAGATGAGATGACAACCTGTGCATCCATCTCTTTCAGCTTCCTTCCCAGAGCCTCATAATCCCTTTTGATATTCTGAAGGCTGTGCCTTGCAGTATCATTGGTTCCCACATGAACCAAAAGAAGGGGGTATTGATCAGTAGGCTTGACAAGTCTTGTCAGCCTCTCCGTCACATGATGGATCTTTGCCCCAGGGAGACAGCACACCTCCCGAGACATCTTGTCAGGCCCACAAACCATCACTATAAATTGTCCATCACTATAAATTTTCCACAACCACCGAGGAATACTGGGTGCACTCTCAATTCCTTTGGGTGATGGTGGTTATGTCTAAGAAGCCCTGCCTGCTTCTAGTGTGGATACTAACGCTAGACAAATGCCTCTTCACAAAGCACAGTGATTCTTGGGGAAATGCTCAGGGGTTCTTCCGCAAACAAATGTGGTAATAGCTTCTCGAAACAGAAAGCTTGAAATTATTGAATTTCACAAATACAGACACAAAGAAACACTGCAAATATTTTACCTGCCCATCATCTTTCACCATAATATTGCTATTGTGACGATCTCCAATTCCCAGTATGAAAGTAGCTACACAATAGCCAGCACAAGAGCGTGTAAATAAATCAATAGCAGGATCATACCTATCAGAAACAGAGAATATATGTATCAGAAACATGTCTATTGAAAATGGAATATTACATGCTTCACTGATATTTGATTTCCATGAACAAAGAAGATACAATATGGCTGAATTATCTTAAGCATTACAATACTAGAGACCTACCCTAAAGAAGAAGGCCCTCCCTCCATGCCATCTACCATTGTCCAGCCTCGGAGGGAGTGTAAAGGCAGGCCCAACGCCATCAGGCCTAGCCAGAGCAAGAAGAAGGGCCCTCCCCCCAGTCCATCTGCCTTGGTACAGGCCTCAAAGGGAGAGAAGATCCACTGGACTTGATCCCTTTCCCCACCACCTTTCCCTTCTCCTTCTGTGTCATGTCTTTTTAGACTGTATGCCTGAGGGTAGGGAACTGTCTATTTTAATTGATTATATGTACAGCACTGTGTAAATTTACAGCGCTATATAAATAAAGCTCAATACTAATAATCATAATACAAAGAAGAGAAAATATTTTCATTTAAAACACTTTAGGCCACTTTTTGATTAAAAATTGAAAATAAAAATTCTTGTGAATTTACTATAGACTGAACATATAACTGAGTCTTCATCCGGACCACAAGGGTAGACCTTAATTGTTGAGGAGCTTGTACAGGGGAATATCATTCAAACTCAGAACACCATGATTGAACAATGACTAGAAACAGATCAGAAAGCAACTTAAGCCTTTCAGTCTCCATGGTATTCAGAAACCATGGTCTACCCTTGTGGTCCGGATGAAGACTCAGTTCGCCAAACAGAGTCTGATACTCAAATACTGTAATATCAAAAGTTATTGTACTCCATCAGTGCCCATGAAGGAAGCATATTTCCTGTTGGCTAAACAAACCACTAGAAACTTTATTGTTTGGAGTACAATAACTTTTGATATTACAGCCCTTGAACAGCCCTGGTGGCGCAGTGGTTAAATGCCTGTACTGCAGCCACTCACTCAAAACCAGAAGGTGGCGAGTTCAAGACCAGCAAAGGGCTGAAGCTTGACTCAGGCTTGCATCCTTCCGAGATCGCTAAAATGAGTATCCAGATTGTTGGGGGCAAATAGCTTACAATTGTAAATGAAGCTGTTTGTTTAACAAATTGTAAGCCGCTCTGATAGTCTTGGCTGAAGAGCGGGGTATAAATAAAACATTATTATTATTATTATTATTATTATTATTATTATCATCATCACAGTATTTGAGTATCAGACACAATCCCACCTAGGGGCCATGCAGATGGACCTGAAAGAGCGATGTGCAGCCATGCTGGCGCCAATCGTGCCGAGGCTGTGGCAACTGTATTAGTCTGGCCCCAATCTAGGCTGCTGCCACAGTCCTCAACCCAGCCACAGCCAAGGAATGGCTTTTCACCACTCCTTTTTGTGCTGGCTCTGTGGGATTGGGGCAGGTTTGGTGTGGTTTCTGAGTGTCATGTAAATGCCATGCCCCCAACATGGGCCAAAGCTGGCACTTTTGGCTTGCCTGCTTTGGGCCCTACTTCAACATGACAATTAGCAGAAATCTGAATATTGTGGATGGGTGGAAAAAAGGGTTTAGATGTCTTTAAACAAGTGTGTAACGATCACACTTGTTTCCTTTTCAAGATTAGACTTTTTTTAGTTACAAAATTGATTAGTACAGCAATTACAAAAATGGACATTTTACCCAGATTCTTGTCTGACCACAATCCTGTGGTGTTAAAGATGAGGGAAAAACATAAAACAGACAGGAGTTGGCATCTTAATGATAAACTATTACAAAACCCGAAAGTGCTGGAAAAGGTTAAACAAACTTTAAGGTTTTTTTCCGAAGAAAACTTAGATAAAGGCACTGATATCATCACAGTATGGGAAGCCTCTAAATCTGTGATGAGTGGTTTCTTTATTCAACAAAATTGTCTGTTAAAAAGAAAGCAGAATGAAAAAGTAAATTATGGATGATATAAAGAAAAAGGAAGAAGACTTACAGAAAAACCCATTGAACACTAAACTTCAGAAGGAAAATGAAATTTTACAAAAACAACTATCCTCTCTATTAAAAGAAGAATTAGAAATAAGGCTGAAATATATTAAAGCACATTCTTTCCGGCATGCAAATGAAGCTGGTAAGTGGATGGCATTTAAGCTAAGAGAAAAGAGGAGAAAAAGTTGATAACTAAAATCCAAGAAGGTGGAAAGATCTTCACCAAACAAGAGAAGATTGTAAAATCCTTTCAAAATTTCTATGAAAAAGCTATATAAGAAATCTGACATTCAATCTGATGAGTTGAAGAACTATAAAGTATCAACATAATAAAAATAAATACCAGAAAGAGACATTGAATCGAGCAATCTCCATTTCAGAAAAGCAAATTGGGTAAAGCACCTGGACCTGACAGTTTTGCGACAATTTAATACAGAAAGCTGCAAGACGAATTATTAAAACCTCTGAAAGATGTCATGAACTCAAGATAAGTTTCTGCAAACCTGTAAAGAAGCCATAATAACTCTAATTCCAAAAGAAGAAAGAGATCCTGAAAAAATGAAAAACTACAGGCCAATATCCTTGCTTAATAATGATTACAAGTTGTTTGCAAGTTTAGTAGCTGAAAGGGTAAAAAAAGTAATAACATCTATCATACAGAAAGATCAGAGAGGTATTATTCCTAAAAGACAGCTGAAAGACAACATCAGACATATTTTGAATTTAATCGATTATCACGAACAACATAATGAAAAGAAATTAGTATTATTTTTAGTATTTAGTATTATTATTTTTCTTTGACATCGAAAAAGTCTTCGATAATGTCAACTGGAATTTAATTTTTAAGATTCTAGAAATATGGAGTTTGGTTTGAAGTTTATAGAATGGGTTAAAACAATTTACTCAAGTCAGAGTGCCCAGATAACTTATAAATGGCAAAAAATAAAAAGCAATTAACATTTGTAAAGGGACTAGACAAGAGTGTCCCCTTTCTCCTATTCTTTTTATAATAAGACCTTAATGCAAAATAAGACCTTAATGCAAAATATAAGAGCAAATACTAAGATAAATGAAATAAAGATTTGTACTTCCTAAGAATCTTTTTTTGTTTAACACTATTCTGATTATTAAAAATGACTTTGCCAGACCTCAAATTATATTATGACGCCTCATGCTTGGTATGGTTAAAAGAATGGATCTGTCTATTGGATAAAGATTTGTTAAAGCTTGAAGGGGCAGATCTGAAATTCGGCTGGCATGCTTATCTAGTTTACAATAAAGAAAAAAGCTAATCAAGATTTTAAAACCCACTATATACGCAATTCTCTAATAAGAATCTGGCATAAATATAGAAAAATAATTTGTCTAAAAATTCCATTGTGGGCCTTGCCACATGAGGTGCTTTATAGTACCAGCCAAAAAGTTGGTGGTGAGTGGCTAAGATACAAGGATATACTTTATGTTTCTGGAGATGTCTTAAATTTGAAAACTGTGGAAGAAATAAGAGAACAGGGTATGATCTGCAGCTGTTTTTTGTATAGGCAGCTAAAAGAAAGACACTCTATGGACAAAAAGCTGATGGGAATAGGTAACAGTGGAACCGAACTAGAGATGGAACTATTATCCAATAAAGAGCGTCCGTTATCTAAATTATACAATTGTTTATTAGGAATCTCTTTAGAAGAAGAATTCATAAAAGAGAACATGATTAAATGCTCTCAAAATTTTGGTTATAATTTAGAATTACAACAGTGGGAATTGACATGGAAAAAAAGAATGAGTTATACCAAACACTAGAATGTAACAGAAAGCTACTATAAAAATTTTTTAGATGGTATCTTACACCACAAAAATTATGTAAATTGTTTAAAAATTACAATAGCAGGTGTTGGAAATGTACCAAATGTGAGGGTACCCTTTTTCGCGTGTGGTGGACATGTGAAAAAGCGGTTAAATTTTGGAAACACATACACCATGAAATAAAGAAAAATTGTAAAGGAGAATATTGAATTCAAACCAGAATTATTTTTGTTAAATATGTTGGCTGTAAATTTGGAAAAAAAAGTATGGCAAAATTATGTTTTATATGTTATCAGCTGCAAAGATAACCTATACACAATTCTGGGAGAAAGAAGATATTCTGGCTCTTGAAGCTTGGATATTTAAACTACTGGACTTACTGGAATTGAATAAACTGTCAAGAAGCCTTGAATATGAAATGGCTGACAGATATTTGGAAGATTGGAACTTATTTTTAGATTATTTTCAACAAAAGTGGGGGAACCTAGCAACTTTCGATATAGGGGCGGAGACCTGAAATTTTAATTCTCTATAGAAATGTAGATATAAGGTAGACTGAAGACCTCAAAGATTTATGTTAAAGATTTTAATCGAACAAGTTTAAGAAAATTAAGTTGAAATGAATCTTTATTAGATGTTTAGAAATAAAGACTGTAGTCTGAGATCCACCTCTTATAGAGAAAACATCTTTAGACCAGTACAGTGGTCCCCCGGTTACGAAGGCAATCCGTTCCAGGATTACCTTCGTAACCCGGAAGCTTTCGTTTCCCGGGGGACCGCTTTTGCAGATGGACCGCGCGGCCATTTAAAGGGGCCGTGCGGATTTTTTCTTTCGTATCCCGAGGGATCTTTCGGATCCTGGGGGATACAATGGCGGTCCCGCCGCCTTCGGCTCCCGGGGTTTTCGTAACCCGGGGGATTCGTAAGGTGGGGGACCACTGTAACAGGAAGTAATGAGTGTTTATGTTATTTCATGATTATGTTATGTGTTTTTTGTTGTGTAATTCTTTTGTTCTGTTTTGTTTGTACTTACGTATGTCCAATATTTAATGTAGCAAGTGTTATATTCTGTGTGCGATATGATAACTGAATGTTAAATGTTATACAGTGTATTCTGAAAATGCATTAATAAAAATTATTTTTTAAAAGAAGAATTTATTTTCTTGCTTTATATTATTTAGTTGCCAGGTTAAGAATTCTCTAAGTGTCCCATTTAATATATAGCTTCCAAATATCTATTTGATCTGAAAGTTTGCAAACTTTATTCAACTGAGGTTTATGAAGTAGGTTTTCTATTTCTATAAGAAGTGGATTAAAAATAATAATAATAATAATAATAATAATAATAATAATAATATAATTAACTTGTTTTAAGTATAATTTTGTGATTTGCATATTTCTTCTGCATTCGTTTGTTGTTTAAACTCTTTCTATGTCCTTTTGACCTTGTGTAGAGGTTTTTCCTTTAACTCGAAGGCTTTTTCTACAGTTAATTTAAAGAAAGGTTTTAAACTTTTAGGACTGCTTTTTTCCTGGCTAAATTCTTTCTTCTTTTTGGCTCCTTTTATCACAGCCAATTTTTTTTATCAGGCTCATTATTGTCTTTTACTGGCACTTTTTCTTTTTTATTTATTGTTTTTGCTTGTTCTTGTGAGTTGCCTTTTTTTGGTCTGGCAATCTCTTTGTATAGATTTTTAGTTTTTATCTTCATGTTATCAAGCTCATTTTGACCTTTATTCACTTTTTCATGAAGAATCTCATTTTTTTGTTTATAACCATGTAGTCAGTCTTGGAACTTTTTATTTTGTTTCATTTGACACTGGCTGTTTGCTTCTGTTTTTCATTTCTATGGCAACCTAATCTTCAGGTCTTGGTCTCTGATTGAAGTTTTTCTCTTGTGGTGATAGTTTTCCCACATAATATTCTGGCTTAAAATGTATTTCTTTTCTTTGACATTTTGTTTACTACAATTAATCTGAAGGTCCACATTGTACACATTTATAATTGTGGACATTCCTATTGTCAGTGTGTCCTCTGTCTGGGTGACACTCTCCAGACCAGTCACTTTTCTGATTTATCTCAGAGTCACACTCTCTCAGCCCAAAACTTTGTTCTGGAGGCTCCTTTTTTGTCATGGTGCCAGGGTTTAACATTCTTATTCTCACCAGATCTCCTCATTTAAGACTTCAAAGTTTTCAGGGAGTTTCTTATCACCAAACTGTGTTTTAATTTCTGTTATCTTTTCTTCATATTTTTTCTTTTAAATTCCCTTTCTTGTTGCCATTCCTTTTCTTTCATTTCTCTCAAATATTTCACTTCTCTTAAGTCTCTCTTATATTCTTTTTCTTTTAATTCTTATCTGCACTTTAATTCTTTTAATTCAAGCCTATATAAGTCAAGCTCCTTGTAGTTTATTCCCATATCCTCACAAGCTTGCTCAAAACTGGCTATATATAATTCATGACTAACTCCTATGCCATACTTAGGAAATCTTTTTACATCGAATAGAGGGAAACCATTAATATTATTTTTGGCAATAGGAGTAATTATAGATTCTAAACTGATTAATAACCCCCATGTCTTCATTTTTATGTCATGCATTTCTTCGTTATGAGCACCTTCATTCTTCAGTTTTTTTTTCATTTTAATGTCATGTATTTCTCTATTATGAGCCCTCTCATTTTCTTTTTCCAATTTGGGCATTTCAAGCTCGATTTTTCAAATCTCCACGCTGTCAGGACATTTAGATATTGAGGTGTCCAAACTCACTACCAATCCTTCTCCAATCACCTCTGGTTCCTCTATAAGCATATTTGTTCTCTTAGGAGGCATGTTTTGAGTATTTCCTTACAATTACCCCTAACTTCTACCTCAGGAAATACTCTTAGGTGCTTTTTAATCAGTCGTTTTTTAAGGTGACACTTAGATTTTCATGGCAAACTAGTGATTCCTTACTTTACCCCAAAATTTTACCTCAGGAATCACTTTTAAAGTTAGTTTTTCTTCAGAGTGCTTTGTCCATGGTTTTGGCACTCTAAACCTTTAACTTTTCTTTCTATAGTCCCTTACAATTTACCTCAGCAAATTACCTCAGGGATTGGTATTAACTCTCTTATCTAGCATGGCCAGTTTCCAGGTAATCTCTTACACAGTACCCTTGACCATTACCTCAGTGATTACCCTCACTGACTTATGCCTCTTTATTTTAAACTTGAACTTTTTGCTTTAAAACCACTGAATTTTTACTTTCTAACTTCAGATCAAATCTTGGGTTTCTGGTAACTTCAGTTCAGAACCCTGTAACACTAATTCTCTCAAGCACACTTCTAAGCACACTTCCAGCCATTGGATTTTACGTATCCCACCACTGCCACCAATTTGTCACAATCACATTTGTTTTATATTTAACTTGAAATCCTGCCACCAGCTTATGACTGTCTCTTTCCTTTTGAAATCTGTTTTGAATAGTTAGTAGCGTGGTATATATATCTATTCAGGTTCCAGACATGGTTCTCTTGAACAAGAATAAAATTTTATTTACACAAATAAGGTTTTTATAGTATTTTGCTTATTAAGATGGTATATATATTTGTTACTTTCAGGTATTGTTTTCTTGATTTTATTCAGTTACAGATTTAGTTAACTTCCCCACATTTTCTCCTGCAATTAAACTTATTTCCAGGACCCTCACACCATCCTTATCTTTAAGTTATTTTCCTAAACCTACACCAGCCATCAAGGCTAACGATATCTGGCAGGATATTCCACTGCAGCATCTCCCTTTCCCAGAGTTCTGCAAGTATCTTGAGTCCCTCCCTTCTGGACTCTAACTATATTATTATTACTATAATTATCCCTCTCTGGACATAGCAGTCTGAAACCAAATCTCTATTGCTTTAATAAAATTATTTTATTTAGAGTTTCACACCAGGACTAAGTCCTTCCTTTGTGGACTATAGCCCCAAGACACCCTTCCTAGAACCCCACCAAATTCTGTCCCTATCTGACTGTCCCTATGTCAGCAACAGCCCTGCTATTTATCTTCTCTAGCTTTCTCTGTGATTGGCTAGCACACTAACTCTTTCCCTATTGGTTCACTCTGTCTCTATGGCTCAGAGTTGCTATTGCTAGGGCTAGGCTAATCTGTCGTTTCTCCATATGGGGCAACTTTAAAGACTAGAATTGTATGTCTGCTGCACCATGGAACACAGCTTTTGGAAGTTTCCTTCCAATGCTTGCATTTCCTAACAATATTGCATCATTTCTCCGGGAACTGTCTACCCCTTTGCCATTATACAAATAGAGCACATCAGAAAGAACTCCGGCTTCAATGATGTTTGCAAATGGGTTAAGCAAAATTTATAATGTTGTGTGGATTGTGCTGCATCATCCTAAATAAAGAACAATTAAATATCTCAGACACAACCCAGAAAACCATATAACTAGCTTCATATACCCATAAGAGTTTATTCATGAAACACAGTGTCTTCTGTTGTGGAGCCGAAGGCTTTCATGGCCAGCATTCATAGTTTTTTGTGGAGCTTTCGGGCTATGTGGCCATGTTCTAGAAGAACATGTTCTCACCAAGATGCCAGCCACAGATGCTGGTGAAACGTCAGAAAGGAACTCTTCTAGAATATGGCCACATAGCCCAAAAGCTCCACAAAAAACTACAGTGCCTTCCCTTATTGCACAGCACAGCATAGCACAGAACAGCACAGCAAACTTGACAGACTTTCAAAAGCAAACTCGACAGACTTCCTCTTCCAAGAAAAAGCTGACATATCAATTAGGAATTAACCAGTTCTTGCTTGAACTGTGTCCATTAACATCTAAACAGCTATAAAAATATTATGGCTTAACAGAGGAAGAATATTAACAGAGGAAGAATGTAAGATCCTTATCTTCCATACAAGGGAGAAACTTGCATATAGGGACGGGGAAAGAACTTGAAAAGAAAATCTGACTTACATTTCCCCCTTGTTCTTGTCTTTGAGCCACTGGTGTAATGTATGACTGTTGAATTGCAGTGCACCTTTAAGGCCACCTTTGCATTGGATCTGCATAATTGTATGTGAATTTCTCACTACTTCAATGAGTCCCACACAGTCACCAATAGATAAACAACCATATGGCAGCATCCTAGAAAGAATATGATAAATTTCTTTTGTCAGTACAGAATGTATGCTTTAAGATATCAACATGACCAGTAAGCAAAATATGCAGAAGTAACAGGTACAGAAACCTCAGTATGAATAATAGTCAAGCTTTGCTTTTCTCCTGGAAATCTAGTAAACAATCAAGTCATTTGGATATACAACCAACAAGAACTAGATTTAAAGAATTATACAAATAGTTCCAGTAGACCAAGGGACACATTCAACTTGTGTTTCTGGAGCAAGCCAAATAAGCCCTTTCTGAAACAGAAAATAATCTGTAATGCTATGTAGTATGAGTTCTATTTTTCCATGTCAGATATTCATTTGGGTATGCTGAAAGTGGCTCTTTGGATCTCAGTTCAAGAGTATGAGAGACATATATACATCAAACTGTAATGATATTTGGTTTTGGCATCTCTTGCATCTTCACTGCACACACATTGCAAAACTGAACTGTAATGCAACTAATTGGAAAGATACAGAAGAAAACCCAAAATGTTTATAGAGTAAGTAGCATTATCTGTTATTAATAGATTAAAATTAGCTGCAAACTTGATCCAAACAGGTTTTTAATTGGACAGACATAGTAAAAGACAGAAACCGGGGCATAACAGAACAATTTAAGAATACTTGCCTAAGATCAAGGCCTTGATTTTGCCAAATGTTTTCCATAATTCGAATTATTTGAAGTGTGAGCATATCCTGGCGCAGATCTGAAAACATGGAATTGAATGTAAGTGCTGTGATGTTTTGGAATGTCAAAACAGTTTTATCAACTTGTTTCAATTCAAGAGATCAAAGTTTTTCATGATTGGTTACTGTACTTTGGCATTGTTTTAAACTATGCTTCTGGCATTAAAAAAATGATACACAGTCTGTGAAAAAATTGTTAAAGCAAACTAATGTTAAAGTTTCAGGAAAAGATTAATTAATTTGCTTCAAGTTTACAGATAAAATAAATCAACTTTCCAATGATCACAGCATCAGCCAAGTGCTTTGGCCTTCTCACCCATTCTTCCTCACCCTAATCCCTGTCAACCCCACCATCCACCAACTGCAGAAAAAGGTGCATCTTCAGCAGCTATAGAATTACCCTGTGCTCTCCTTACCCAGGCAAATACAGCAGAGCTTTTATTACCGTATATACTCGACTATAAGTCTACCTCATATATAAGTTGAGGTCAGGTTTTGGGGCCAAAATGATGGGTTTTGATATGATCTGTAGATAAGTCAAAGGTGGACATGTAACAAAAGATGTAAAAGATGAAGCAAAGGAAAACAATGCAAAAGAACTTACAAAATTCCTGCAGGCCTAACTGTTTGTGTTTATACTACAGGCTGGATGGATGAGAAAATGAGAGGGGTCAGTGCTCCCAGGACAGATTATGCTTTTGCCTTTCAACAGGGGATGGTTCCTTTTTAAATAAGAATTATAGCACACTACTTATATTAACCAATGGATAAGTCAACTCAGATTTTTTGGGGGTCAATTTTTCACTATAATTTCTAGATTATACATGAGTATATACAGTAACCTGTGAGTGTGGGTATGAGCTCTCCCTCTGCTACAAGACAACCACTGCAGATGTGCAATAGTACTCCACTCTGCTATGTCTCCTTGCTGGAGAGACATGACATAGCAAGACAGTGACATGAGTAAGACTGCAAAGATAGGCAAGCATGTGTATACCAATTTTAGGTAACTGCTAAAGTGGACCTTTGGTATCTGGTGGAGTTTAGTTTCAGGCCCCCATGTAAATATCAAAATCCATGGATGCTCAAGTCCCATTAAACACAATAGCCCAATGCAAACAAGCACTAAGAGGCGCATGACCGGTGCCATTAGGGTCTGTGAGTGAGCAGCATTCGCATGCTCACAAACCCTAGCATATGATGACGCTTGCGTCATCACTCTAAAGCTTTTAGAAGGCGTGCGTAAGCTTCTAGATGGAGCTGTGCAGTTGTGGTGGCGGAAAGGCGCCGAATGGCACCTTTTCTTTTAATTGGGCCTTATCTGCGGCACAAAAAAGGAGCAGGGTCTGCCCGCTCCTTTTTGCTGCGCAGCTTCACCACTACATCTAGCTGCTGCGATGAAGCTCTATAGCAAAAAAAGGTGCCGCCAGACCGCTCTTTTTGGGTGGTCTGTATTGCCCCAATGATTATTAAAATGGTCTCTTATATAAAACACAAAATCAAGGTTTGCTTTATGGAATTTTTTTTTTTTTTTAAATTCAAGCCGTGGATGGTTGAATCCACGGATAAAGAATCTGTGGCTAGGAAGGGTTGACTATATTTACTCCAGATGCATGATTCTGAAAAGTTCAGAATAATAGCTCAACTGTCTAAAATGGTTCAGTGCTAAGAACAGGGACTTGGACCTAATATGATGTCAGTACTGCCACACCAACTTGTGAAAGGAGGAATCCAATACTTCCTTAAACAAGCAGTTCTTGCCATTCATCCATGTGACAACAGAAACTACAAGGAGCAATGGAGGGGATTACATGTTAGTTGGTTACCTAGGCACAGCTCTGCCTCTATCCTGGAGTCAAGATGGTTACTGAATGGGAGTTAAGAGGACTTAAGAGTTAAGAGGACTTCCACTGGGAGTGGAAAAAAAGCTCCCCATCAATTCCACAGGCATTTTGGATGCTGGGAGAGAATGCTTTACTGCCACTAGCTGGATGGCTCTACCCTTCCTGTCTGGGCTGAGGCCTCTCCCATCTGGCATAACTTGCTGGAATATTTCTGAGCCCCACTACTATATTTTGATAACTCTGCTGCTTATATAATCAAAATAGAATTTTAGGATCATATGAAAAAAGCTTGGTGCTAAAGGAAAGCCATTCCCTTTTGGAGACTGGGTTAGATGGATCAGTTCCTGGAGAAGAGGCAGAGAGTGCTCATCTTCCTCTAGCTTGTCCTTCATCACTCTTTATGCTTTGTTGCACCCAGATCCTTTGCTAACACAGGCTAACTACTGTGAAGCCTGATGCAGCTTTGAAGTGACCAAGAAGCAAAGAACTTCTCTTTTAATCTTTTTTTGCCTCACCAGACCCTCCCCCACCTTAAGAAATCATCCAGAAAAGAGGAGGGAAGGAAATAAAATATGTCAGTCAATATCAAGAAAAATCAGAAAAGCTCTGTTGCTTGTAATTAGGCTGGGTCAAGACTAGAAAGAGAATCTCTGACAGAGGATAGAATGCACAAGATTGTTTTACATCAGTCTGCCCCTGCAATAAGTGAGAGGTGCAACCCAAACAAGAATATCCCTCCTTCACTCTAGGAAAAGAAATTTTCTTTGCATTAAGCTTTTCTGCCTGACAACAAACAAGAGTAAATTTAGGACTATGAAATATCCTCTCTAAAAAAAGAGGCATGCTAAAAATACCTATATCTTTTAGAAGGGTGGCAGTAGTTGTGGTGGGAAAGAAGCTGCACATTTAGAAAACAATAGGAACTCACATGCACACTCTTCTATTGTAATCTGAACTATATAATAACTATAATTTACTTCAGAAATAGTTAAATTATTCCAAATAACCAGTTATTTGTGATAAATTCTTTCTTGCAAAAGGAACAGTTAAAACTAGGACCACACCTTTTGTAATATAATTGCAACTTTTATATTTATGTGTACAGTTACCAAGGTGTAGCGTCACTGACAGGTGGAGGAGAAATATGGTCCAAGTGCCATGTCTTGTGCTCTGTTGTGAGTAAGTGTTGGGTTGAGACGAGAAGACTGTTTTGCATTATAGGTCAATGGAAAGTGTACACTCAGATTTTTTTTTTTTTTTTTTTTTAAATTTGTATACATAAAAACACTTCAAATCCATAAACGGAAAGAAATAGAACAGAATACTACATTGAACAAAATTGACTTCCATTGTCTCTTTTTTAACACATTGTTGCACACTTTAACTCAAAATTTAATCTTCATTTGTTTCCTTAAAGTACTGTCACAATCTAAACTTTCTCAAAAAAAGCATTATATATATATTGTCGCTTCTATATCCTATAATTCAATACCAGCACTCATTGTTTGTTTTTACAATGTAATAAGATCGAGGTCCACCCTTCTTCTATTGAATTTACATCTTTATGATTTATGCGGCCGGTTAGTTTATCAATTTCTGCCATCTCAATTAATTTTAATTTCCACTCTTCCAATTTTGGAATTTCTTGACTTTTCCATACTTGTCCCAAAACCTGCGAGAAAATTATTGGAAGATGGTGTCGTGAACACTTTCTTGTTCACTCCCCACCTATCTCCTACCAAGGCACTGTTATCTTTGGTAGCGTGTTTCAATAGTTTAACAGAGGCCAAGCAGTACTTGAAAACATGAATGAAGTTTATTTATAAAATAAAGAAACAAATATTGAAATATACTTAAAGCTTTGTTTGTCTTATTCCTTAGTTACAAAAGTTCCTTAAAAATAATACTACAGCCATTCAGGCAACCTTCTCCAATATTAAAGCCAAAAGCTTCCTTAACCTCCAGGCTTATTCTGAGCCTCTCTTTCTCAGACTCCCTCAAGCCTCTCTAGTCCCTACTGGACTTCTCAGACCCTTCCCTGGCCTATAACTATCCTATAAATGTTCCTGCAGGAACCCCAAGAGCACACCCTCCCTCCGAAGATGTCTCTTCCCTCAAAACTTCAACAAAATAAACCCCCTTTTCGCTCCCTGTCAAGGCTCTTTTATAGCCCCGCCCAGCCAGCTTCTCATTGGCTGGACTCCTGGAACTCTGTGATTGGCTGTTTCCACAGCCTGCTCACTACAGATGGAACATAGATAGCACCTAACTCCAAAGAAAATAGCTAACATTTACAAAACAGGTTCAGACCATTGTTGGAAATGTGATGCAGCATCTGGATCCTGGTTTCATATATGGTGGAGATGTCCAAAATTGAAAATTTATTTGGAACAGATGCACATTGAAATTACACAAATGCTGAAGATACGATATGAATTAAAACAGGAAATATATTTACTTAACATGTTGAATAATGAAACACCCCAAATACAGAGTAAATACAAAAGAGCGCTTCTATATTTGATTACTGCGGTGAGAATTGTGGTGGGACAAGTATGGAAAAGTCACTCAGATTTTTAAAGGAATGTTATTAAAAAGTAATTATTTTCAGTACCTTTCAGAAAGCGAGGAAAGACTTAGGGAGCTGGGTACATTTAGCCTGGAGAAGAGATGGTTGATTTGATAGCCCTGTTTAAGTATTTAAGGGGTGTCACATTGAGGATGGAGCAAGCCTGTTTTTTGCTGCTCCAGAGACTAGACCAACGGATGTAAGCTACAGGAAAAGAGATCCCAGCTTAATATTACAATAAGAGCTGTTCGATAGTGGAACACACTCCCTTGGAGTGGAATGGAGTCTCTGTCCTTAGAAGTCTTTAAACAGAGGCTGGATAGCCATCTGTTGGGGATGCTTTGATGGTGATTTCCATCATGGCAGGGGGTTGGACTGGATGACCTCTGTGGTCTTTTCTAACTCTATGATTCTATGAAAAGCAAAAGCCTCCTTTTAAAAATCTGCAACCATAATAATAATCAGTACTTCCAAGAGGTACTGGGTCCTTAACAGTAATTACTTTTAAATTAATTACTTTTAAAAGTAGTTGCCCACATTCCAAATAAAAACAAGCTGTGGATAAAGAAGGATATTATATGTATTCATAAGTTTAGGTCAAATGAACTTTAAAGTGCCAGGTATAATTTGAAAAGGGATGTGTAAGAAGGTCTAGTCATTGGAATAACATCTGCATTACATGAAAATATTCTTCCTTACCATCCCCATTTTTAAAGATGATCTCATTGTTCTGAAACAGCAGCTCAGACATAATATCCGGGTTTTCCCAATTAAGCCATAATGGTCTTTTAGCAGATGACATAATCCTGCACTCCTCAAGCCTATGAAACAGGAAGATTGCTGGTTTAACAAGTGTATTTTCAAACTGACACAAATAATTATGTTTTTGTAGACCCTTTAGAGAGACCAGTATGTCAACATTGCCAAATGGCATTCTCCATGTTCCACTGTGACCAATTTTAGCAAAAAGATATGCTACAAGAACAGCAGTGGCCAAACAACAGTGATAACTAGTTTGCTTGGGTGCCCTGGGACTGAGATTTACTGGTTTATCTACTTTTTGAACAAGGAGACTACTGTGAAGGCTCTTTATATCAATCAGTGTCTACTATAAAAGTTTCTGATACATTTATGCCTGTCATAAATTCTGCAAAAGAAGACAATACCTAAGAGTTCCAAGCTGATGAGCAGGATTGAGAGGAGATATAAAGCCTTGCAATGCATCCATGAAATCTGGCCGCCTCATTTGTTCCACAAGGAATTTCATCTGTACCTAATGGATAAAAAACATCCAATCATTCAAAGGTCCAGTCATATGCCAAAGGCAACAGTGTTTTGTGACTAGCTTCAGTCTTTAATTTACATAACATTTACATAAAATGTTGTTTTAAAAATCTTTTAAACAGAATATTTAAACTAGAATTACTGAAGAACAGAGCTGATTTTAAAAGAAGTTGCTCTCTTATTTCTACTATGTTCAAATTTTAAACTCTGTTTCTCAGATTTACCTTTTGTGTTTCATCCTTTTTTTCCTGTTTAAGGATGTCTGTGAGGTTAATCAGTTTCTCCATAGCTTCCACTTGCCTGCTCAGATGTTTTAGGTACATCCCACATGCTCGGCAGTAGGACTCCAAAAGCAGACCAAATCTCTGGCTCACATTTTTATTGTGCATTTCAGATCTAATAGCAGAGATTATTTATAGGCAATTTTAAAATAAATTAATAAATTTGTCAAGATTTTTTTCCCCACTCACTCACCCACCCAGGCAGCCTATTAAAAAAAATCTTCCTTAGAAGGATGGGAAAGAAATCTACATGGGATCTGGGAAGGTCAATACAGTTAGTTTTGTGATAACTGGGCAACTTGTCTTAAAGGATTTGTTATTTGCATGAATATCAAAAGAGATGTGTTTCTAATGGTTCGTTACCACTATAATAACCTTTATTTATTCTAAAGAAATAGAGTATAAACAGAAATAAATATTTTCCATAAACATTCTTGTGTTGGTAATGTAAGCATTGGAATGGTTTAAAAAAATTCTAGTGATGTGAATCAGTTATTTTCAGCCACTTAAAACAGTTTTCAAAAGGCTAAACAGCTGCTTAGACACAAGATGGTTCAACTTTCAGGCCTTTATAATAAAAAATGCATATTCAAGTGGAAATCCAAACTTACTTTAGATGCCAAAAGAAGAAGTGTCCTATTCTCTGATTGGTTAGAGCCTTCTTGAGTAAAAATCTCACCAACAGATTATCCAAGTATTGCTCATATTTCAGAACCTAGATGAAGCAAGAACTGAACTGTAATTGATATATAGCTCTATTTCTTTAGCTGCTGTCAAAGTTATGTCATTGTTCCTGACATTAATCAGTACCCCAGTTTCACATTTAACCACTGACTTCATCATGTGGGGTGACTACATATTGGCTCCAGGAGAACAGGGTGATTAGGGTGGACTGGGTTGTATTTCCCCACTTCACACTTGCTGTTAGGAGTATCTACCCCTTTTAAAAAGAAAAGAAACCCAAGCACTTAAAGTTAACTGAGATTTCAATATGGATGTGATGGGCAAACGGGTACTTCTGCACATTAAGCTTCTTGTTTTGTTTTAGAAACAGTGAAGCTGTCCTTGTATTAGGTAATACCCCATCCCCTGCCTTAAGAGCGGGCTTGGTTTCTTGCATTGGTTTCATACTATGTGCTATCTTTTCTTCTGTTTATTTTCCACTATGCGCTTCACAGACAAGTCAATTCTGGGCACCACAATTCAGAAAGGATGTGGAGAAACTGGAGCGTGTCCAAAGGAGGGCAACTAAGACAGTGAAGGGTCTGAAAGCCATGTCCTATGAGAAGCAACTTAGGCATCTGGGGATGTTTAGCTTGGAGAAGAGAAGGTTAAGAGGTGATATGATAGCCCTGTTTAAATATTTGAAGGGATGTCATATTGAGGAGGGAGCAAGCTTGTTTTCTGCTGCTCCAGAGAGTAGGACTCAGAACAATGGATGCAGGAAAAGAGATTCCACCTCAACATTAGGAGGAACTTCCTGACAGTGAGGGCTGCTAGACAGTGGAACACACTCCCTCGGATTGTAGTGGAATCTTCTACCTTGGAGGTCTTTAAACAGAAGCTGGATGGCCATTTGTTGGGGATGCTTTGATTGGGAGTTCCTGCATGGCAGGAGGTTGGACTGGATGGCCCTTGAGGTCTCTTCCAACTCTATGATTCTATGTTTCTAAGTCCAGAAGGTCAAAATTTCATTCCTTGCACTTTCAGCAATTTATCTCTTATGAGGAGATAGAAAAATGTTCTTGGACTACAGTTTATTTCCAGGATCCCTGTTCCATGAAAATTTCAAAGAAATTTCTTATTTCCAAGTAAGTGCACACATAACCACTGTTCACATGAAGGTAACCCCATTGCTGATCATTACACTCGTTCTCAGATCAACGGGAATTTGAAACTCTCTGCAAATATCAATTTTGCTTTAAAACAAGGGTTTTTTGGGGTGGGGTATTTTTTTAAGAGGAGAGAATCATTTCTTCTTTCCCCACAAAACAGTTATCTTCCTTCCAATTCTCTCATCCTTAAAATGCACTGTTTTTATCCACTGTACCATCTAAAATTAATTTCTAGCTTTGCTTATATGAAACTATCCTGCTCTCTTTGACTGTCTGCTATATACTGGCTATTTATTTGCATACATAACAAGTACAACATGGAATAAATACTATACAGATTGAGGATACTTTAAAAATTCAGTAAGATTACAACATTTTGAATATGAACAAAATTGTATGATTACAACAATCAATTGCATGCATCAGCAATAAATCTTGCCTGAATTTTCATTGCTCAAGCAGCATCCGTCCTGGTACTTAGTACTTAAATGGGAGACTGCCAATGAATACTAGGTGTTGTAGGAAGGAAACAACTGCCAAAACTACCTCTTGCCTAAGAAAACCCTATGAAATTAATGGAGTCACCATATGTTGACAGGAAACTGGAAAGTACATATGCACAGATAACTGTAGGTAAGATAGAATGGATCCTAAACATTGATTGGTTCAGAATATAAAGAACAAAAGAACAAATAATGGAGCAAACCCTCAATTTGTGAGCCCCCCCAACACAAAAAGAAGATCAAAGGGTTATGAGAATATCTGCCATTGATCATAGCTGTAGGGATGGTTTGAAAGTGATGGGTTGTAAAAGCTGACCCAAGTTTTGGAAATAGAAGCTTTGTCAAGTAAACAGTCCTTTGATGGTCAAATACCATTCTTAATTTCTACTAAATTCAAAAGGTTGGAGCACATTTCTGTGGTATTTCCCTTTTTAATCAGTCCTGGTAAATACTGTGTATTTTGGTTATATACTAGTATATTCTAAGTATATGAAATGAAAATATTTTAATTTTTGAACAATCTATGCATGAATGCACAGATTGGCTAGCAATTTTTTTTTCATGATTTTTAGATTTTTCAAAGCCATTTTGGGCCAACTTTCTTATCTTTTTATCAGGTGTGGAAGTATGATGGGACATAGTTTGTTCACTTAGTATGTAGTATCAAATTTGTGAGGAGATGTTTGTTAATTGTCTTCCACTGCTGAAGTATTTCATTCAATTGTCAGCAGTGAATAGCAAAATTGGAGGCGGAGGGGGAGGATAATAGTTTTTATCAAGTGGCCAAACAATGTAGTATACTTGGTTACCTGTAACCTTTCAGGGATACTGGGACCATATTCTTCCCACACAAAACTCCCCTACTAAATATTCCTTTCTTCCATAGCATATCTAGTTCAAATATAAAATGTTCAAATATAGGCTTACGCAATAAAGACTATGTTGATTAAAACAGAAAACAATACCTGTACCAACTGAATCAAATATTGAGAGAGTTTGTCATCTGTCAAATATTTTTCCAGACACCGAATTGCAAATGCTCGCACCACTGGATCTGGGTAATTGCAGTCCAAAAGCTCCATTGCTTGTTCAGGCTTGATGGGAGGCCAGTCTTTTATCAAGCAGTACATCTGGGCAATACAGAACAATGGAAATGCATCACAGCTACATTCTTGAAAATATCATCAATGAATTTGCTCATTCCTGTCTAACAGCCATCTAAGCTGTGGCAATTTCAAATGTTAATTATGGATCATAATTAACCCAAGAGAAAATTGTGGCAGTACTACAATCTCTCTTTAAAGTTCTAATGCTAATGTAAATATTATTATTATTAAGTCATGGGTGTGGAAAGTGTGGCCTGTGATCCACATGCTATCCCATAAGCCTGTTTTGATGGAACCCAGGACATCCGAAGCACATCTGTTTCTTTTTTTAAAAAGTGGGTTTAAAAAAAAAAAAAAGAATTCAGCCCCAAGTGACTGTCACTGTTCCCTAGGGAATACCCTCCATTCTGGTAGTCAAGATCTCCTATCCCAGCCAAGGATTTCCACTGCCCTGTCCTGGATTCGTCCCTTCTCACTTGCTGCCCCTCACTCCTGGAACCTTCCCCCCCCCCCCCCACATATACACCTCATCACTTCTCTATCCAGGTTCAAAAGTAAGTTAAAGATTATATTGTTTAGGGAAGCGTTCCCAGGATTGAGCCATCTGCCCCAGGATGCCTCCTCTTAACTATGTTTTAAGAACCCAAGCCCTCCCTTCAGTCCATCTGCCTTGGTCCAGGCCCCAGAGGGAGAGAACCACTGCACCTCATCCCCTTCCCACCACCTTCCCCTTTTCCTTTTGTGTTATCTTTTAGACTGTAAGCCTGTGGACAGGGATCCGTCTAACTAACTAACTAACTAACTAATAATAATAATGCCATTTTTAAAAAAAAGCTTCCCCCCCCCAAGGGACTGAGAAGCACAACAGAACAAAATGGGCAGTGGGGAATGCCATCATGTAAGATGCCATGGAGGCCAAATGCAACCACTCAATTCTTAGCAACTGCCCAACCTCGTACAAACGTTCTGGAGAGAAGATAAACTCATTTTCTTCCATACTACATCCAGTATGGAAAATGATATAAAGTAAGCTTTTGCAGAAAATTGGAAAAAAACCCCATTGTTTATTTAAAATTTTGTTCTGCAATAAATGTGTTACCTGGGCTACTTCATCCCTTGAGTTCCATTTAACAGACAAAAGCAGCTTAGGAAGAATTTCTGGCATATTTACACAATAGTGCCTGAAAAGAAAGAACAAAGGCATTTTGGAGAAAAAAAATCCAAGATGGGTGTTATTTTTTCAGATCATACAGTACTATTTAGCATACTGGCTGTTAAACAAAAACTTGTTTGCTTTAATGCATTAATTTAGTCTATGATTTTACCCCACATTCCCTTATCTAAATATTGCATGCCAATTATTTACTATGAAGATCCTTCATAATAGCAGAAGGGTATCTTAGTGCAGATTAACTTCTCACACTCACTAGGACACCCCCCTCCCCATGGTTGAAAAAGTAGCTAACAAAATCCAGCCAAAGATGAAAACAATTGGCCATTATGTTTAAATCACAAAATAAGTACTATTACGTTAAAGGCATAAAACCTGTGAAGGAGCTAACATAAAACAGCAAGAAAATTAAAAGCTAGTTGGAAACAATTTTGTAAAATGTCAGAATACAAATGAAGAACTGAATATTTTGGGACAGGGAAAATCTTCTCACCATTGACCTCAAAATTTATATGCAATGGCCTGCATTTAAAAGGCCATATCAGATGGTTTTAAAATATTCACATGGGAGATGTTCCTTTAATAGTTTGGTCTCAAGGAATTTAGTGCTTTAGAAGTGATAGCAAACAATTTCAATTGCACCCAGAAACAGACTAGGTCTTTCTGAAGACTTCACTGAGGGGCTGGTGCTGTGGTGAGTTAAATACAGTAGCAGAAAGACTAAGCCAGTTCCAGTTCCAGTTTGATTCCCACCTAAAACGCCGACAAGGCAATACTGGCTGCAGTATGCCTACTGTTACCCTCCCTATTTTTCACAGACTCACTTATTATCTAATATCATGATGGAGGGTGCTTTAGTTAGAGCTGTCATACCTGTGGCTCCAAAGAAAATCCTTTTCTTGTTCAGTTATTTCAGAAAGAGGGTCTCGAGTGCAGATTGCACGGAGCTGCTCTTTATCACTTTCTCTTAATTCATTGTCTCTAGCTAGTCTATTACTCTGTAAAACAAGGGTATACATGATTCATACAATGGGCATGTTATTCAGAACTAGTAGCAGACACTTTGTGTTCTCGACCATCTCATTAGAAGCATGGTTCTTTTTTTACAACAAAACCTAGAAATTTTTTTTCCCTTACCAGTCCAGCATGACTGTAGTTAAATCCAAGTTCTCGAGATATAGTCCAATTGGCATGATCTTCAATTACTGACGTGTCAGGAAACTTTACAGGACTGCTAAACCAATCAAATTCTAACTCCAAACATGGAGTTTCCTAAGACACATAAAAGTAAAATTACATATATTATTTTTAAAAATTCCACAGATAATAAGATAAGTATTTTAGAAATAAGAAACAGTTGCTAAGATATATTAGAAGGTGATCCTTAAAAAGCTGAAAATGTCTTTAAAATACAAAGGAATATTCCAAATAAACCTCACAGTCTGTATATAAGCTAAAAAGGGATAGGAAACATTGACCATTATCTTACCTTGTTTGGATTTGACCCAGTAACTCCAATTGGATTTAGCAGGTCTTCCAACCCATGAGGTACAGGCCACAGATTCAGAGCCATTTTGCCAGAAACAAGAGTGTCTGTGTAATCAAACATGTTAATATTCCCCCACGCCAATGGGCAGTGCTCCTTAAAAAGAGCAAATAATCACTGTTTAGTCTCAGCTATCAGTAACATACTACATATGCAAGCTCAGATTTAAAGGAATTAAGGGGGGCACTTTAAGTTTGCTTAAGGGATCACAAAGCACATTACAATTGCCACTAACGGTTTAGATCGATGAAGTACAAGACTGAAGAATAATTTTAAAACCATTTGCTCTCTCTACTTTACAAATGACTATAATAGCTAATAAGAACTTTACCTCCTTTGCACCCTTTCTCCCTTTAACGGAGCAGATAGAAAGGCAAAGCCGAGCAGCACGTGGAAGATCAAGAATATGCATCTCATATTGCAGCCATTCATTCCATCTGCAAGAGACAGAAAAGTGGGGTTACCTCAAAATTTGACCCAAATATACAACTGCTAGTGCAGTTTTAAATAAGAAACACTTTGGTTTCAAAACGGACTCTTTAGCATTGTTTTTGTTTTGGTAACAAACTATTTTTTAATACTGAGATTTAGTATGAATATCCAGGATAAAATATTTCTGTACTTAAAAAGCCAGCACAACCACACACTCACTTTTAAGTAGAGTGGAGAAGAAAAGCTACAAAGCACATTGTAAAGGAATTATCTGAACAAAGGGCTCTTGAACACTGCATGTACTAGTTCTTCTAAGGTCGTGCTCAAATCCCTGGCCCATTCTAACAAGGCAGTCCTTGTGTTATTTCCCATCCCCTACCCCTGTTGGCTCAAAGGAATATTAGGGCTCTCCCAAAAAAAATCTTCCTTTTTGAATACAGCAATGCCAGTGTTAGCCAGAGTTTTCCACACAACTCTAAACATAAAGTTTAGAGATGCACAAAGCAGTTTTTCCTATCCATTCCCAGTGAGAGAAGAAATACTACCTATAATATGCTTCGTGGCTTGTGTATTTTTAAAAAGTAACTGATTAAAGTGCACCTGTACTATGCTGAAGTGAAGCCTTGTTTGAGGCAAGGTAGCAGTTCCAGTAGGGGCACACTAATATATGAACAAGGGTAACAACATGGAACCTTCAGGCTCAGAGACATTGTGTCACTAAATACCAGTTGTTCAGATCATCAATGAAACAAACAATGAAACATTGTCAACAAATATGGAAAACAAAAGAATGGCCTACAGTTTGGAAATATTCAATACACATTCCAGTCCATAAGAAAGGGGACACCAGGGATTGCAGTAACCCCAGGGCAATTTCATTAATTTCCTATGCAAGTAAAATGGTGCTCAAAATTCTACAACCAAGATTTTTTCCGTATATGGAGTGAGAAATGCCAGATATCCAAGTTGGGTTCTGGAAAGGAAGAGGCACTAGAGATTATATTGCAAACATATGTTGGATAATGGAGCACACCAAAGAATTTCAGAAGGAAATCAGTCTGTACTTTATAGATTACAGGAAAGCTTTTGATTGTGTAGCTAATGAAAAACTATGGATCATTCTTAAGGAAGTGGATGTGCCACAACATTTGATTGTCCTGATGAATAACTTGTACTGAGGACAAGAGAATACTGTGAGAATAGGTTATGGAGAAATGTAATCATTTTCAACTGGCAAGAAGGTCAGGCATGTTATCATCATATCTGTTTAATTTACAGTGGTCCCCCGGTTTACGAATCCCCGGGGAACGAAATCCCTGGGACCCGAAACCGGCGGGACCAAAAAACATCCCCCGGGATGCGAAGGATCCCCCGGGGTGCGAAGGAGAAAAACCGTGCGGCCCCTTTAAATCGGCCGCGCGGTCCGTCTCCTAATGCGGTCCCCCGGGAAACGAAAACTTCCAGGTTACGAAAGGTAATCCGGAACAGATTACCTTCATAACCCGGGGGACCACTGTATATGCTGAGAATATTATACATACAGCAGGTTTAGAATGGGAGGAAGGTGCCACGAAAATTGGAGGAAGGAAGATCAACAATTTAAGATATACAGATGACACCATACTAAAGTAGCAGGGAGTGCTACTGAAATTATTACTGAAGAAAATCAGGGAAGAAAGTGTAAAAGAAGGTTTACAGTTAAACATTAAGAAAACAAACATAATGACCACAGATGATTTACATAACTTGAAAGTATATAGTGACGACATAAAAACAGTTCAAGATTTTCCTTGCCTAGGTTCAATTGATCAGAATGGAGTCTGCAATCAAGAAATCAGAAGGAGACTAGGACTTGGAAGGGCAGCTATGAAGGAGCTAAAGATCCTGAAGTGTCAGCACTAAATACTAAAAGTAGGACTATCCCTGCCATTATATCTCCAATTTCTCTGTATAGTTGTGAAGGCTGGACAGGGAAGAAAGCTGACAGGAAGAAATTAAATTCATCTGAGAAGGGATGCTTGAGAAGAAATGTGTTGATACTGTGGACTGCTAAAAAGAGAAATAAATGGATCCCACAGCAAATCAAGACTGAACTCTCCCTAGAAACCAAGATGATGAAACTGAGATTTTTATACTTTGGACATATCATGAAAAGATATGACTCACTAGAAAAGACAACAGTGCTTTTGAAAAGTAGGAAAAGAGGAAGACCATATTCCAGATGGATAGAATCAATAAAGGAAGCCATTGCCCTGAGTCTGCAAGACCTAAGCACTCTCATCTGTAGGGTCCCCTTGGCTACTTTCTTGCTCCTTGACTTTTTATAAACTTATGATTGGCTGCTACAAGAAACCAAATGCTGGGCTAAACAGGCCTTGATTCTGATCTTCTAGAGCTTTCATCATATTACCTTTACATATGGAAATAAGGCTTATATTAGTCTTTTGCTGATTGAAATTGGTAAATATTTTTAACTACTCTCCACCCAACACACAGGCCTCTAACACCTTGATCAATGAATAGGTCTTATATTGGGCTTTAACAGATTGAAACTGGTAAATATTTCTAACTACTATCTACCCAGCAAATAGGCCTCTTAATGCCTTGAAAATAAGATTCAACATTTGACTATGGAGAAGCTTTCATGGCTGCTAAGTATCTGACAGTTTTGTCAGAATGTTTTCAGTTTCACAATGACGTTACACACTTTGAAAATAAATACCGTTTCTATTGGACCATAGCCTAACAATTAGCAAACCTAGAATACTCCTGGTGCATCTTGTTGCTGCTGTTCATGGAGCCAGTTCTAAGTGTCTTAAGGTGGTGAGAGGTGAAGACAAGAGTTCAGTCTGCCCAGATATGACGTAAACTTGTACTCACAGAAGAGAATGTTTAATAAGTAGTAAAGGTAAAGGTTTTCCCTTGACATGAATGTCTAGTCATGTCTGACTGTATGGGGGCAGTGTTAAACTCCTTTAATAAGCTGAGGGAGATAGTGTCAATGACAACTCTATGGTCATGTGGCAACCATGACAGCACAGACGCTGTTATCTTCCCACTGAAGTTGTACCTCTTTACCTACTTGCACTTTTACATGCTTTCTTACTGCTGGGTTGGCAGAAGCTGGGACTAGTGATGGGAGCTCAGTGTCACATGGCACTTGAATGCCGACCTTCTGATCTTGCAATTGTCAGAGCCTGCATCTTAACCACTTACTTCCTTAAGTACCATAGTAATAAGTAGGAGAGTATTTTTAAAACAATATTTTTCATTTTTTCACTTTTTAAATTACAGAATGTTTTAGGGGGCTAGTCATTTCCTACGATATAATATTTAATAGCAGATAATGCTACAGGCATGAGATCCTGTCTAGTCTTGGAAGCTAAGCAGGGTCAGCCCTGATTAGTACTTGGAATACCAGGCGCTGTGGGCTATATTTCAGAGGAAGGAACTGGCAAAATATCTCGAGTATTCCTAGGCTAAGAAAATCCTACGGAATTCACACACAGCTTCACTATTAATGAAAGAAAAGAATGTTTGTCTTAGGCAGGGCTGGGAAACCATAGCCCAACAGGATCTGGAGACTGCATGATTTCTACCCCTGATCTAAAGCAGACTTTCTGTTGTTCAGACAGCATTCCACAAAAAAATGTTTGTCCCATTCATTTGCTAATCTAAAAAAGGACAAATATAAAGAAAATGATATAACACATTCCCTTTAAAAAAATCAAGCTAGTTTTCAGATTAAGAGGATACCACTCTCCATACTGTAGATATAAAAGTGATTTCTGACCATTTTAGATCTTTGACCTCCCACAATTTATTTCTTAAAAACATGGGTTGAGTTTCTGTATTGGGAGACATATGTATATCATGTAGCTTACATCTCCCAATGCTACCCCCTTCAAACCAACTTATAAACAGTGCAGTCTCCTCAACATAGCCATTTCTGAATTGTTAGAGAATAGGAGGATCAGCAGGAACACATTCAGCTATTTTCTCCTAGTTGAATGTGCTTTGACAGATATCCACAAGGACCTCCAGAGGTCCTTCAGAGGTTCATACAGACATTGTCTTTGCAATGCATCCAGCTAAAAGGAAAATAGCTAGATGTATGCCTGCTGATCCACCTCCCTTGCAACATCGAAATGGCTGTATTGTGGGCAGGGTGGGCTGTTGACAAGATGGGTTTGGAGAGGGTCTCAGTCATTGCATATTAGAACAGAATGGCAACCTCTGAAATGACCAAAATATGAGATATGATGGCATGAATCTGACTTACACCATTATAAATTATCAACAAGATGCTAGCCATGATCTTAATCACTAGGTTTATTTTAACTGTTTCAGAAGTACTGTTTACCTGGGATTGGAACAAGGTACTCTCTGTGTATTCACATTATCACACAATGGTTCTCCTCCATGATATATACCAGTGCGAACATAGATCTAAAAGAAGAACATTAAGAAATGTAATTATCATATATGCCTGTGTATAGGTTGAACTCGTGTATAAGTTGAGGCTAAGTTTTGCATCCAAATTTCTGGATTTATATATGACCCATAGAGAAGTCATGGGTAAAATTTAAGGCCATGTAACCATGGATGTAAGGGATGTCCTGCTCCCTCCCCTTGTATCCTTCCAGCCCAGCTGCCCCCTCTGGAGGCAACCGGGATGGGAAGAGGCTTGGGGAGGGGATAATCACTCTCCCTGCCGACTTATTATTGTGTATAAGTTGACCCAGGTTTTTTGGGCTAATTTTGTAATATAATTTTTTCAACTTATACAGAAGTATCTATGGTATAACTAGTATATATTAAAAGTAAATAAAAATATGAGTTGCATGACAAGTATTAGTTTCATAAGCTATTTTCAAAGACTGCTATGGTCAGTATATTTTGCTCCAAATAAAACAAGTGATCTTCATTTGGTTACTTAAAGAAAGTCCCTTGCCTTCCCTGGCAAGAGCAATATTCACATTTGTAGGAACCAAATTGCTCAGATATAACATGAAATTTCATTTGTATTTGCAGCTGATTCAATGTGATGCTATAACCAAGCAACAAAAAGGTGCAAAAAATGTATGCCTATTCTTAAATTCCTGGCTAAAATAATGTTTTACCTGATTAATTCTATTTAATGAAATTGAGCCCATATATAAATATGCTCAGACTCTGAAGAATGTACAGAGGATAATTCTGTAACTGGGGAACAGCCACTGTAAGGCAACACAAGTTGTGACTCTGAGCCACCCCAAGCCACACCTTTCATGAAAGGTGTGGCTGCCACCCTGATCAGAAAGCTCACTTTCCTATTGATTAGGAAAGAATGTTCTTTTTGACCATTTTGCCACAGCCAGATAAAGTTCAAGGTTGAGTAGGTCTTAGCTGGTAATGCAAAATATTGAAAGCAGAGTATTTTTAAGAATCACTCATTAGCCACAAGCCATATGTGCTCAAGTCTTATATAGAGTCAGTGGCACCACTAAGGTTGGTATCACCTGGAGCGGTAACTCATGGTGTCACCCCACCCCCCACTGAACTCCTCTCATACCACACCATACAGAATCCTTTGTAAAAAAATGAACTAATGTTACTCATATATTGTAATTCTCATATACACTGTGGACGCTCCATACGTGGGAGCACCATATGCGGCTTCCAGTTTATGCAAAAGCCGTGCTGCAGTTAAATGAACGGTGCATTTGCCTGTATCGCCCATTTTTGCCTTACGCAGGGGAGGGGTCTGGAATGGATCCCCTGTGAAAGGAAAGGCTCCATTGCATCACTGAATGACACCTCTTATAGAGTTGGTTTTTACCTTGTCAATGTCCCGAATATTTACATTTACATAGGTGGCACAGAGAATCTTTATTCTAAGATTACTGTTAATAGCCCAAAGAGATTTGGCAGAAGCTTCTCCATTCATGTATGGTGTAGCAGTAGAGATACGCCGAGAGTAAGATGGCATTGTAAAGGTATCCAATGGCAGTTGGGTGTAAAGACTTTCCTTAGCCATCAGCATCAAGTTGGGCATTCTACCAAGCATGATACAGCTCCGGATATACTGAAATAGGTGGAGGGAAACATAATTATTATCCTGAATGTTGCTTCTGTAGCATCATTGCTTAATTGCAAACATTACAAGGCCAGCACTGTTAACATTTTGATATTCAAAACCAAATAGGCACAACAGTGTAAGCTTCTAATGACACTAGCATACAAATGTTGGGAGTAATGGCAGGTTGCTCTACTAGATGATATTCACAAGGAGTTCCAAAGGTCAATATTGCCCTCTTGTAACTGGCCTTATGTTAGTAAAAATATATTCTCTCACAAACTGATTGTTTTTCTTGTTAAAAGGAAGAAGAACCTATCCCCCTGTCTTTTCTTTTTGAAGAGAAAAAGAAGGCAAAATTGGGCATGTGGGAAGGAGAAAGAATGCAGAATTTTTGGAAGTGAGAACTGTTCAATTATTCCTTCATTGTAGTATTATTTAGCAATAGCATCATATCCAAATGAACTTTAGAAAAACTATGATCAGGCACATAAATATGGGTTATGCCAATTAGATGTAACCCCGAAAATCTCTACAGAAAACATACATGGCACTAGGCTGTAAGTCCGCTTTCACTGAAGCTGATGTCCAACTAATTATGGCCAAGTTCTTAAAACTGGAACAAATGAGCTAAACATCTCTTATTTCTAAAGGCCGTTGGACAAATACTGATGACATCTTCAACATGACACTAACAACCTGGATTTTCTGGGTACTGTAGAATGATAGGACAGCATAGGAATCCAACATTACAGTTTCAGTACTAGCATAAATTCTCCCATTCTCTGCCTTTGTTCTAATCCTCACATCTAGCCTCAGTTCACATGGGGTGAATCTGTCCAGCTGTACTTTCCATGCTTCACACAAGACAACAAACAACCTGTTGTTTGCTACCATCTAAACATACCTCAATAGTTTCAGGGAATTAATTTTGTTCTGTTCTGTTTGAAAAGGGAACATGATTTAAACATTTAGCCCGCAAGGTACCAGTATGGTAAATATAACAAAAGCAAAGCACTAAAAATAAAAATAGTATTTCTTATTAAAACACACCAGATCTCTTCTACACACTCCCTGTTATACACAAGTGCTCAATCACCCTTTCTCTTTCTTCTTTTATGCACACACACACAGCCAACTAGCTCACTGCTTCCTCTTCTTCCTCTTCTGTACTTTTTAAATTCAAATGTCTCAATATCAAGCATTGATCCATCTATAACAAGAAACTCTCTAACAAGCAACATTATATTCTAGAATTTAAACATCTTTAGAATATAATGATCATACTCACCTTATACTGACTCAGGGGATGTTTTTCTAACAAATACTCATCACAACCACATACTTTTAATATATACTTCCCCTGGTATTCTAATACGCAAAGTTTTAGCTGTTCTGATGACAACAGCATACTTCGTGTTTTTTTTCTGATTGCTTCAGCAATTACTTGTTCTGGTACATAGTCATGATTTATTTTTAAGGTATACTTCTGCTTGTCGTTGTTAGGGGAGACAATAACCCATATCACCACTATTATTTGCCCTGAAACAGAAGGAAACTAAGTGAGGTAACATCAGTGGCTGTATTCACACAACAACAGGTAGAAAAGAGAAAGCCATGTCCTATCTGTTGCCTCTTTGTGCAAACTCCAAGTACACTCCTGGGGCAATTGAAAATTATTACATCCAGAAAATAATTCAGTACTCTGCCCAACTTATGAATGTTTAGGACTGAAGCAACAAACTAGAGACATTTCAATAAGATTGCTTTGGTAATATTTTACTTATGCAAAGCCTAACAATGATACCAAAAAAAATAAAATAAAAAAAATTCCTGAATAAAATCTTGCAGTGTTTTTCCCACTGCGAATAAAGTTACTAGATCAAGAAAGTTATGATGCGTTCTTAAAAACATCAATTTGTACTACACTTACAGAACATATGCACATCAAATTACACTCTTTTAAGAACTGTATAATTCATCCAGGTATCAACTGACAAGCGTACTGAATTGCTATAACCTTTTTAATTTTTACCTTTATCAAGTTTATTGTATATGTGCTTGGGCAACTCAGGCGAAGATTCTATATTTGGGGGACAGACGTACAACGCTCTACTATGGGGTGCATTAGCATCTCGCATATCTACTGCTTCTTTACAAACATTAAGAATGTTTCTTCTGAAGTCCTGAACTTCTGGATCTTTAACCAAGTCAAATTCACAGACAGGCATACCAATAGCAAAACCTAAAGAAGAAAAAAATATCAATGATCCTTGATATATTGTCAGAAAAAGCAAGCACTCTTCTTCCTAGGTTCCAAACCCTCTTGAAAACCTTCTGCCCAAGCTCAGCTCTTCCTCACTTGAATGGCATGCATTCTTCACCAGCTACCTCCAAAGATCAACTCAGGGATTGCAGCAGTGAAGTGCATTGTCTGGATGTGACCTTGAGAACAACCATTTTAGTCATTCTGCTTAAACAAGGTGTATGGGGGAGCTTAAGCTGGGTACTTCCCAGCTCAGACAAAAACACAATAGAAATTCTGACCAAAGTCGCCACCATGGAGCTATGGAAAATGGATAAAGGTAGATGGGGAATAGGATAACAGGAAAACTTTGTTTTTCCTTGCTCCCCTTACTCTTGTCCAATAATAATAATAATAATAATAATAATAGCAGCCCGCCCAATCACTAGGAATCCGGGCGGGCTACAACAGATACATAAAACACAATAAAATTCAGAATTATCCCTTCCCACCCACCCCTTCCCAAGCTAAAATGCAATTAAATCATCTCATAAAAATACAATGGTGTTAAAATTAGGGGACAGGCTTGGTAAACAGGGCAATATAGGCTTCCAAATTACAACAGCAGCATCCCAGAAGTTATAAAGCCAGAATGAATGTGGTGGTAGAATCCTTTTTCTTTTTTTTTAAAAAAGAAATGAACAGATATTATCAATTAACTGCACTCATTAAATTGCTATTGTTAAATAATAACGTACACATCCAAGATGTACATTTCAAATACTCAGGCAGTACAAGTAGCGCATACGTTGGATTTCATATCCCACTACTAATTTTGGATTATGAACAACAATCCAATAGTGTTAATAGCTTTACCACTGGGCTGCTCTATAATATAAATCAATTATGTGCACATTTGCACTTCCAAATGTCATCATTTTGTTCTAAGTTTTATGTGTTTCAGTTTTATGTGTTTTAATCAGTATAACTGATATTTATTCACTTAACTCAATGGGTGTGCAATCTAGTCATCTTCAGAAGCCATGGTGTAATATTGTCTTGTTAGAAGCTAGCCATAGTTAGCAGAATTACAAGTTTTTACTTCACATAACTTGATCAAATGAAGTAGCTGAAAGCAAATGCTCTGCCTTTCTAATGTGCTTGGGAATGTGCATGTAGAAGTCTAAGTCTTACTATAATTAATCATTGCTAGTGGTTGTCACATCAAACCCCTGTTGAATACAACAGGAACTGATGTTTCAGTTTTGTTGCATATCCAAAAAACAGAGAACAGTCATTCTTTCAAACACAGCTCTATTTACTAGACAGTGAATTTGCTATATGAGCTCTTATCACATGACTAGCTCTTAACTTTGGAGGAAAAATATTTCTATGCACTTCAGTTCTCAATGTCTTCAAACTACTGGGGGAAGCATGGCCTTGGGACTGTACACTGCTCTCAAGGCTATTTTTGCAGCCCACAACTACTCCAGACCACCCATTCCCCCACCCAGCTGAACTATTATCTCTTAGAAGCCTTCAGGAGCAACAATACTCTTTTAAATAGATTTTGATCCCTGTCCCTCAATCTAACACTAACAAATATCAGATTTTCAAGACCAGAAGTAGACTTTGGGTTGTTTTTGTTTGTTGGTATTTTTGGCAGTCCATGTGGCTTGTAGATGCTGTTTGAACAGTTCTCCATCCTGGCAGTATATGCTTGTAAATATTTACAATAAATGATTATAGCAAGCCTCACCGATCTCACGATTCAGAATCTTCTCTTCTCGGTTGCCTACTGGCTCTATAACTTTTAGGAAAGGCTGAAAGAGCCGCAAATCACACAGTCGCCGTGTTTCATCAAAAAATTCTTCTCTTTCTGCTTCCTGTGTAACACTTACGAAAATGTAAGAAGACTCATCTTGAAGAAGTTGATAGAGAGGGTATTTTCTAGCTTCTTTAAAGAGTTCATGTTTAATATTTAACAGAGTGGCCTCACGGAGGCATTCTAAAGTCACTATCATACCATTTGGTAGAAGACATTCCACTAGGATTCTTGGTGGCATTAAATGGATGCCCCATAATTCACCAGATGATGGTCTTGGAGGCATTTTGTAGATATCTTCTCTTAAAGGTTATCAAAAGATTAAATTTGTAGCCTCCTGCAGGAAAATCTATAAAAAGATAAAAGCAGTATTTAAATATCAAATAAAAATCTCATAATCAGGTCTGATTTCTACACTCTTTTCAGTGATGTCAGACTTCCAGCACTTACCATGGCACAAAATGTGAATGATTTTCTAAAAACATTTCTACCATCATCTTCTATACAAAGGGTAGCACACCAGCTACAGTTCAGCATAGGATGAGCAGAGGTACACTAAAGGAACATGGAACAGAAGTATGTTTGTACGGGTAACTCAAGAGTGTGCAGCATGCCTGATAGATACCTTAAAAAAGTGCACGGCCCTATTAGATTTCTAAATATTTGGAGGCAGAAAAGGAAAAGCAAAGAGAAGAAAAGATTGGGGAGGAGCAAGGAGAACCCAGAAGCCACCATCAAGTTTGTCTGGGTGTTATCAAAACAAAAAACAAAAACAAACAAACAAAAAACACACAGAAAAGGTGCTCCTTCTGGGAATTTCTAGCTGAATTATTTGGAAAGATTTTGCTATAAATAAAATGAAACAAATATCCTACATAATGATTTTTCTTCGGAGTAATCTTTTTAAATAGCTTTTTTTGAAAAGTGACATGAAAACTGTGTTGCTTGGCAAAAATTTATTAGCTCTCAGACACATAAGCTTTCTGTTATCCCAGGAAACTCCCGGCTGTGTGCAAATATGCAGGTTTTACAAACTTCTGAACTTTGTTCACAGTCTATTTTATTTTAATCTTTTTGTACCCTTAGGTCAACATAAAACCCCTTGCACTCTGCAAGGGATTTCTGGGTTTGAGTCCCAGAGTTACTGTACTCTTTCCACCAAGTGACTTGGCTTTCTGTCATCAAACTTGGGCATTCAGATCCAATAACCATAATTGAGCAGCTTTTTAAATCCCAAATTTGAAAAATGACACCTGTTTCATGCCAAGTGCACTGTTTACACAGCCCTTACTATCTTCTTCAGAATGGTACTTTTCTTTAAAATATTTAGCTCTATGTAGTGAATATGCTTCTGTTATATAATAAGAAAATACCAGACTAAGTGACAAACTATGTGTGCTACAAGAGATCCATGTTTTATTTCCAGTACTTCTGGGAATCTTATTTTCCCTTCTTTTTAATATGACTATAGCCTGTAGACTAGATTACAGCATAACATTTTTCTGGGTTTTACATCAGTCATACACCCCCAACAGTGAGAGTGCCTTTCCCATCCAGGGCTCTTTTCCATTTCCTTTCCTTGCAACATGTATTGGAAAACAGAGGGGGAGATTTTGACCTCAGCGTTGGAGCTGGAAGAGAGGGTGCTTAACCTTTTCTTGCAATCCTCTGCACCTTTCCAAGCCTGCACTGAAAAAAGAAGGTGGGAAGGATGTCTATGTGGTATACTGACAAATGCCAAACCAAAAATAACAACACCCAGATTCAAACCATCCATTATGTAGCTCATTCCCAAATTAACCTTCCTTACATATTGGTTATGAGGATAAAAGGCTGGGAAGAGAAACTGACCTGTAATCCCACATTCTTTGCAAGAAATGTGAGATGTAATAAGTTAAATCAAAAGGAGACCATCATAAGATAAATACAAGAAGAGCTACAGTGGGCCCTTGGTATCCGCTGGCGTTTGGTTCCAGGATCTCCCCATGGATACCAAAATTTGTGCTCAAGTCCCGTTAAATATAATGGCATAGTAAAATGGTGTCTCTTATATCAAAAGGCAAAATCAAGGTTTGCTTATGGTAATTTGTATATTTTTAAAGTATTTTCAAGCCGTGTATGCTTGAATCCGTGGATAAAAAATCCATGGATAAGGAGGGCTGACTGTTTTTATTAAGTTTAACTGTTTTAGTAACATGTTTGACATGGGATTTTTTTTCTCCCTTCTTTTTGTCATAAACTTTTTTCTGTATGTGGTGTACAAATATATTGGACCTACACTGTTCTCTCAATATTCCAAAGTCTGTGAGACTGATTACCCATCTTCTAACATTACACACTTGGTCACAACACAGGAGAGTAGATAGGTGTATTTTAAAAAGTTTCAGTTGCACATTATGTTTTCTTCAGCAAAAAGGAAAACACATTCTTTTATACTTTATTTGGGGAAAAAGGCAAATTCAAGTATCCCATTTTAGAGCTGTTAGATCAAAATAGCAGCTGCCATTTGTACTTCTTCAGGAAATGGCAAGTGATTGTCTATACTTAGAAAGTGCATAAATTTATTTTGCTGACACTCAAAGCATGTGTACAGAAGTTGGAATTTTGAAATGTAAAACTGCAGGCATTTTAAAATACTGCTGGCAGCCAGAGATGTTGAATGGTGAACATCAATCTCTGGTGAACTGAAGAGAACCTGTGAAGATAATTTTTAATTTCTACAGAACAAAATACTAATATTTTAATACATCTGACACCCTTTTAATGCCAATAGTAGTTGTTTGAATATAAATGCAACATCTCTCATAGGAGAGGAACTATAATACAGTGTACAGAGTAGGTTAAGACACACTTGCAGTTCATGATTAGTGTGTATTATGGATTTATTATTTTAAAAAAATCCATGTGTTTGAAAAGGCAGAGCCTGAAGAACTGCCAGAAACTCTGTTAACACAGTGCAATAGGGCAAGATGTAAAATCCTTGAGTTCCATACCAAGAGAAAGAAGAGATATAAATAAAATAGAATAAAATAAAAATTGTTTATACAACTCCACCTTGATTAAATGAAGGGAAGTATTTCCTGGACAGCAAGAGAAATACTGCAATATAAATGCTTACCCTAGGTGCTATGTCACCACTCAGCTGATCAGTCTATGAAGATATCCTTGCACCGGCCTATCAAAAGCACTGGTGGAAAAAAATGTTCCAATTCTCCCTGATCTTCAACTGCCTGGACAGATCAGCAAGGTCTAACCTCATTAAGACAAGTAACTTCTATGACTCCTTTTATCTTAAATATTAGGCTAAGCTACCAGTGAATACCTAACTAGATATTCAAGCAGCAAGGAATCTCTCTGATGTAGCAGCTGAAAGTAGACTTTGGTTTGGTTTGAACCATTCTGCACCCAGCCTCTTTAATTTGTTTCAAACTATAATTGTTGAGAAGTTAGGCAGTTTTACATTTTCTCTGCTTGGGCAACACTCTTGTTTGTGTCTCAAGTTCAAGAAGGAACCTGGGGTTTGATTGGCTTTCACTACTATTTCTTCTCCTTCTATAAAAAGCATGTTTCTCTGCTGTAGTGTTACGAAGTCCACATTTTCCAAGATAGATAGATCTTCCCTTGCACTTTCCTATTCAATTGTCCTACTCTTGACGTTTGCCTTGAATGACCCAGTACAGGAGATCCTGGTAAAAGAGTCCATTGAGGCTCAGGGCTTGGTTCCATATAAGAAAGAGACAGTTTGATTCAGATAGCCAAGCAAGCAATCAGTTAACACTTGCATCAGTTCTGTGTTCAAAGGTCATCAAAAAGTGGATTCGAGATAGTCCTTCTTAATATTTCCAGAATATTCTGCAGTTCATCTCATTTCAGCTGCATCTAACATAGCCAATGGTGAGTGAATATGGGAGTTGATATCCAAAACATCTATTGACTACCAATTTGGGGAAGGCTGAATTAACCACTTGGGAAGTGGTTTGGCAATGTTCCCCATTTACATCTGTATTTAATCAAAATTTGGTGTGTCTGGCATCTCTCAGCTTCCATTATTGCCCATGGGCAGGGAACCGTCTAATGAAAATTAATAATTGTAAGCCGCTCTGATAGCCATTAAGGCTGAAGAGCGGGGTATAAATACTATAAATAAATAAATAAATAAATAAAATTATTGCTATCCAAGATCCTCTCCCTTGGATGTCTGAGTGTGACAGTTGGTGGTAGCCCACTATCAGGCTCAAGGATAATGTCCATTTCTGGATTAGAATTTAAATACACACAGTTGATAGTAGTCTGCATCCCTTTTGTTTGTTTGTTGACAGCCAACAAATACAGTCCACTGGTTTCCTTTCCTCTAAGTCACATCTGCCCCTACCTCACTTCTTTTTCTTTTTTCTTAGAACTCCACCATTGCCATTACCCTGCAAGTTCACTGTTTCGCCAGTACCCAAGCTTTTTTGAAGACACAGCCCGGCTCTATCATTTTCCGAATGCCACCTTCAACTTCTTAATTAAGAAAAAAAAATTCTCCAATCTTCATTTTTTCCTATAATTACAGGAAGAGGCCCATTAAAGCAAAGGCCTATTTAGTCCAATATCCTGTTGATGTAGCAGCCAATCAATTGCTAATGGGAAGCAGAGCTTGAATGCTACAGCACCCTCCATCTCACATTCTCCAGCAACTGACACCATAAGCATCAGGTATCTAGCCAGTCTATTAGTTAGGTCTTTTAGAACTGAAATATGGTGGCAGAGAATATTTACATATACAAACTGGGACATTTTCTGTTCTCTAATAAGTTTGCAGGTACAAGTTTGAGAACAAAAATCTGAAGCTGAGCCTTTTGGGTTCTGAACAAATATGCTCAAGCCAGCAATTTGCCAATTCAAAAATACAGTGCATAAAGAAAGGAGCAGCATGCAGCATCATGTTGCCCTGTGGGTGTAGTAGGGGCATGCATCATGTGGACTCTGTCCCAAATCCTTCCCCAAACCGGCCTTTAAGGTCAGTCTGCACGGGGCCTAAGAATTATCATACATGAAACCTTTACATCGGCATTTAAAAAGCCAGACTTTTTTGTTTATTGTTCTCCTTTTTTCCAAGAAGCAAATAAAATAAAATAAAATAACTTCAAAAATCAGAAAAGGATACACAGAAGAACCATACAAGAAAGTCATTAGTTCTGAGATCATTTAAACAAGCAGGAGCCACATTGATTTGTAAGAAGTTTACAGCCAGGGCTAGAAAGACAGAATCCTATCATAACCATTAAGTGGAATAGTGTGCCATTATCTGAAACTACACTGAACACTGGTTACACCCAACAATGTTACTTATATCACCTACAGGAGAGGTGATTCTTCTAATCACAAATGAGAGTCTTCAGTAATACTACCATATTGAGGAAATTAGTGTTTTAGCTACCTTCTTCTATGTACAAACTCTTCCAGAAAACATGAGTTTGTTCCTCATTTCAAATCAATGAATACTACAAATGAACTTGCAAAGTACATTTCTAAACAAACAGGAAAAAAACAAAAAACAAAATAGAACAGCAATCAAAAGGTATTCTTGGATATTCTTTCTGTTTTGAAAAATGGCTTCTCTTGGGCATTTGGGGACAGAAATTAAGTTTTGGTAATGGGAGTGTGGTGCACACCCCAAGTCACCTGGGGGGCCATGCATAGTTAACTACCTCTGTTATAGAACGACACAGTAACTCCAGCTTTACACTTGCCAGTCTTCGTTAAAAGCTAAACAGATTGTCACAGCATCAAGATGTCAAAGTATTTCTTGAAAACAGCACTTAAAACTTTGACACACATACACACACACACACACACCCTTTATGTTAGGATGAAACATCTTTCAGAAGGTTAAAAACTTCCCTACTTATAAGAGGAGTACATGACATGTCTTTCACTTTGCACCTAGGAGACACACAAAGTATTCAGATCCAGCCTTTCATTTCTAAGGTAAATAATCTGCAGGGCTCTCTGGCAATCTGTGCACGCAAATGAATAACAGCAAATAAAACAGCTTCTACCCACCTGCAATTTCTTGTCCTCTTGGATCAGGCAGATCCAACACGGTCCCTTAATTCACATGATGGTTACTTTATTGAAAGTTCTGTGGTATCCACATGTTGTACCATGCAAAAATGTAGGTCTCTGACCAGAAACATTGCTGACATGAACTCTTTTTCAACTCTGGAACGCCATACTATTTGAATCTTCTACAACTATATTCAACATTTTTATTTCCGAGACTCACAATGCTAGATGAAGATCAAATATTTGATTAACACGACCAATCTGGAAAAAGGAGAGAAAAAGAAAAAAAACTGTATCAATAGGTATTCATCATATATAAAACTTTGACAGGGAGATTTGAATACTGAGAGGAATGAGAGGGAGAGTTTCTTTAAAGGAGTATATTATATATTATTTTGTGTAGGAGTTTGAGTACTACACTAGGACTCTGGGAGACTACGGTTTCAATCCCTGCTCAACCATGGAAACTCATTGCATCACTTTACACTTTCAGCCTCATAGGAAGGCAAAGGCAAGCTCCTTGAAAACAAAATTTGCCAAGAAAATCCTGTGATATGGCAACTCTACGTCACAAATGACTTGACGGCACATAACAGCACCACTGTCTCCAAAAGACTGAAAGAGGAAAGACAGACACCATACCAAAATATGATCTGAACAATGTATCAATAGAATTTACAGGCAATGTAAGAAATAGATTTGCACTATTAAGCATAATTGATCGGGAGTGATAAGACCTATAGTCAGAAGCCAAAGACATAGTCATGGAAAATGCAGAAAGTCACTAACGATGGCCAAAAAGAAAGAGCAGTAAAAAAGAAAAGCAACAACAACAACAACAACAACAACAGAACCATGAATTCAACTGTCCAATGGCTAGTGTGCAAGGATAAAGTAAACTACTATAATAGTTAATGCAGAGAAATAGAAGCTTAGCAACTAAAAAGGGAGAATGGAGGACCTTTCCCACAACATCTGGGAAAGTAAAGTTCAAACCAAGAGTGAGGATCCTGTGATCAAAAGAGAAACATACTACAAGACAAAGAAGCAATAAAAAGACAATGGAAGCAATACACAGAAACACGGAAGTTAGAATCATACAAGCCATTATTTTCCCAATCACTATCTATGTACATGAGAGCTGGATAGTGAAGTAAGCTGACAAAAAGAAAATAAACTAATTTGAGATGTGGTGCTGGAGAAGAATGCTGACGATACTATGGATGGCCAGAAAGACAAAAGAACATATTCTAGTGGAAGCCAAGGTTACTAAACCTAAGCTTTCATATATAGGCCACATCATGAGAAAGCATGACTCATTAGTAAAGACAATAATGCTAGAAAGGGTAGAAGTTAGTAAAGAGGAAGACAGCAAACCAAATTATACTCAATTAGGGAGGTCATGGGCCTGAAGTTGCAAGACCTAATCAGAGCAGTGGGGGGACAGAGGGTCTTGGAGATGTTTCATTCACAGGGTTGCCATGAGTCGGGGATGATTCAAAGGCAGTTATTATTATTTTTTTTGCTGGAAGAATTTTTTATTTTTTTGGTACAGACAAAAACACCCAGTTAGAAAAAAATTCTCCCAAAATTGAGGCTAGTCATTTGATCAAGATATTGCACTGTGCACAAAGGTCCTCTGAGGAGTTCAGATGAAGAGAAGCAAAATATAAATCTTTTCTCAAATATATTTATATGTACTTATGTCCAACTCTACAGAAGCTGAAAGAACACAGAAAGGTTTCTAGTAGATTGTTTCCTTACCTGCTTCTATACAACATTTCATAAAGTTAAGAAATCTTGCTGAAAATCATGTATTTGATCAAGAGAGAACTAAGATGAAAATAATTTAAAAAGTGCTTATTTACTTACTTACTTATATATTTATTAACTCATTCCAGTGTCAAAGTTTTACAAATCTAAAAATATACAACTTCGGCTTTAAGAGCTTAGTGCAAATATGAAAATTAACAGCACAATTTTAAAGAAGCTAAAATATAACTAGTGTTCCCTCACAACATGACATTAAGGGAAGCTTCTCTCAAAATGTGATGAATAAAGAATAAAGTAGTTTGCCAAAAGGGTTGCTGTCCTTTTCCTGTAGATATTGGCACGGGTGGGATGCTGGTGGTAGGCGTGCTCTGGCTAATGCACAGGGGAAAGTGTTTTTTTCCCTGGTTCCCTCCTGCATCAGAAGGTCTCATCATCATTGCAGTTTGTAGCCCAATGTCCAAACAGTTCGCAGATTTCACAATAGGGGCACTCTTCTTTTTGGCTACCGTGGCAAGTTGAATGTGGAGGTTCATGTGGTGCTTGAGCTGGACAATCTTCAGTCTCATGGAAATCAAAACACAATTGTCACAGAAAAGGCGAGGTTTCTCTTTGACTTGGCTCTCTTCTTCAATGTCATACTAACTCTTCTTCGTTGCCATTGAGAGCAGTCTCTGACATCATTTCGTCTTTCAGTTTTAGTTCATCATTCTTCTGAAGATCCACAATGACAGAATCCAAGAATTCAATCATATGCTGGTTTTATTGAGTGGCTTCATCCTGCTGAATCTAGAACTAGGAGAAGATTTCCGGATCTCTCTGAGCTTCTGTTCCAGATACTTTTAGCTCAAATTTCAGCTTATCAGACTCCAGTGATTGAACTAGTGAATGCAAATTCCTTGAAGGGGCATTCTCTCTGCGGAGCACCTCTGAGTATTTCCCAGCTCTTCATCCTTCTCTGTAATCAAGGCACTAGTAACACTGATGGATTTCTGTAAGGAAGATTTTTTGTTTTCAATATTGTGGCGCTCCAGAAACACGTTACGACCTTGCTCAACTACTTCCAAAGCATCCCCTGCTGTTTGCTGTTGAAGACAGCAATTTCTTTCAATTCTCCTCCAGGGACACGAACGACATCCTATGTAGTACAATAGAAAACAAGAACAACAACACAAAACAACAACAATCCTCCTTCTGACTAACTGAAATTGAGGTCTTCACCTTCTATTGGGGCTTCCGGCCCCTCCCACCTCCACACACTCTTTTCCTTGGCTCAGGAGGCTTGTAATCTTCATCTTCGTCTTCCTCATCTTCCTCATGCTCCTGGTAAGGTTCAAATTGTAATGATTTTTGATTTTGGAAGTAGCGAGAAAACATTGTTGTCATTTCCTCGTGACTCCTTTGCATTACAGTTGAAGATCCTGCGGAGGGTGAGGAATGACTCCTATTTCTCTGCACAGATAGGCCGTCTTTTTTGTCTTGTTCGTTGTCTTCCTTGTCTCTGTCACTATCCGCCTTGTGTTCATTTGGTTCAGGCTCTGGATTGGGTGGCACTTTTTGACCATGAGATTGTGCTTCCCTTTCTTCACGGAGTAACCGTAACATTTCCCATTTTAATATAAAATAGAAAATGAACAGTACCCCCAAAAAACAAGCAACGTACAAGAGCAGGTGCTCAATGTTAACCATTTTTGTTGTAAGGTTCCTGTCTTTCCTCACAGAAACGGTAATGGTAACGGAAGTTTCCTCTCTTCCCTCTAAGTTTCCTGTCCTGTCAACTCTTCCCTCAGAGAGACCTCAAATTAACAACAGAGGAATTAACCTTTTGGGTATAAATCTGAATAACCACTGAGAATCAAGCATTCCTGCACCTTCACCCCCTAACCTTTTCTTGGTTGTGTTTGAGTGAAACATTAGAAATATGACACAACACTTAAAACATACAAATATATTACTGGCATGACAAGTCCATCTCCTGTTTTAAATCATCATCGGACTCTTTCAGATGTGGGAAATTGGAAGTATAATCCAAGGGCAATCCAAACGCAATCCTGGGGTTTCACGTTCTTGCGAATTAATTCTTCTCACGCAAATTCGAGCAAAAGGGAAGTCACTCCAAATGCAATCATGGGTTTAACGTTATTGCGAATTTAAGCAATCTAGTTTACATCATGGCAATTTCAAAACAGCAAAATTGAAACAAATTACATCATAACAATTTGCCACCTATTTAATATAATTAAATTAAGATTTAGAATTTAGATTAGTTGGATTGAACCATATTTTTGTTGCCTCCATCAGGAAATTGGCCATTAAGTTTGTGAATTACAATAATCCAATAGGTGTTCCATTGTTATCTCAACCAAACAAAAGTTCATTTCCGTTAACCTCCTTAACAGTTTTACTCTCGGAGTTTGATACAGAGGACAAAGAAATATAATATGATGAAGAGTATCAGGGGCTTGTTCACAATAACATAAACGATTTAAAAAGGGGGTCTTCATATATCTGCCTCTAGTATCATTTGAAGGGTGTATATTCAGCCTTGTAATTAAAAATGCTTTCCTCAAGGCCCATAATAATAGAGATTGAAAATAATCTGGAGTCCTTCCACAAGAGGGGGGGGGGATACCAAGCACAGATGGAGAACACACTCTAGGAGGAGTTGAATAGGTCATCTGGTCACCAAACAATCTTTAATAGACTCAAAACACTCCTTTTCCGACAATAGGAGGAGAGAATCAAGATTTAAACCCATAAGTTTGCTTTGTTTTCATAGATTTTAGCCCAGCTGATGTAGTAATTATCTGTTAATAGGAACCATAACAGACTAGATCTATTAGCTCTGAAATGAATTTTAAGCCAGTATTTATATACCAATAACCAAGCTGTCGTTTCCAGGGTACTCAATCCTAATTCTGCATAAAAAGTCAAATGATGAACACATGGAGGTATAGATAATACTCTCCTAAAAAAGTGCGTCTGTAAACTTTCAATCTCCTGATTAAAGGCTATAATCCAGGAAAATACACTGTACAATATTTGCGGTCTTAACTTAGCTTTATATATTTTTAAGGCTGCAAGGATGTCCTGATTACCCTTTTTGTAATAGAAGGATTGTATGACCACCAATGATGTTTTCCCTGATTGCATAACTTTATCCCTCTGTTTCCTCCAGTGACCATTGAAATGAAAAAGAATGCCAAGATAAGCATATATTTTGACCTGTTCAATTGTTTGATTATTCACCTTCCACAGTCTCAGAGTAAATCTTTTTGAAAATACCAATATTTTAGATTTTTCGAAGTTTACCTGTAGGTGAAATTTAGTACCGTACTCAGTAAATCTACTCAAGGCTCTTGACATGCCCACTTGAAATAGAGAAAGCAACACAGTATCATCAGCATATTGGAGTATGAAAAGTGGGCAATTTCCTAAGGAAGGCAGATGGGAATCTACTGCTGACATAAAGATAGGTAAATATGCCACAAATAGATTAAACAAGTGAGGGGCCAGCACACAGTCCTGTCTTACTCCTAGGCTTGAATAGATAGGATCAGTTAGTTGGCCTGATTCAGAAAATTTCACACTACAGTAATTATTGGTAAGGAGTTGGCTTAACAAAAATAACAGTCGAGAATCTATATTTAGTCTACCCAGTTTATCCCACAATTTAAAAGGTCGGGACTAGTTATCACATAGTCAATTGTATTTCTTCCTAAGGGTGAGATAAAAGTAAATCCATTGGTATTTGGGAATCCTTCAAAGCCATTTAGTATTATTAGATTATAGTTAATACAGAAATTTATCAAAAATGATCAATTTTTATTAACAATTAAGTTCATTCCAGCTCGGGGAAGGTTTAAAGGAAAGGGTGGCATTAGAGAATCAATCATACATTGTTCACAAAGGTAGTAATTTGAGGGTCCAATTCTTGCATTATAGTCGCCCATCAAGATACACCTTGAAGAACCAGGCCTATTGGTAATTTCTTCAAGATAGTTGGACAGTTGGTCCCAATAGGTAGCTGAATTTTGGTCCTTTGGGATTGCAGGGATGTAGATGTTAAATAAAACTAACTTAACATTTCTAAATTGTAGAGAGATTGCTTGTGCAATTTTATTACAGGGTGTTAGTATTGCATGCTTTAGACCACAAGAGAGCTTTACAAATATGGCCATATATCCTTTATACCGTCCCTTGTTAGAGGATCTATCAGCAGGAACATAAAAAGATGTATACCCAGGCCAACAGATATCATATGGGCTCCAGGTCTCCTGTAAACATATGTCAAATTTGGTGATGTATTGAATAAGGTCTACATCGGAGCTTTTCTTCAACCAACCAGCTATGTTCCATGATATAATCAACAGACCCAATGAACCCTCAGGACAACGCCCATGTGGTCACTGGACTGGATCAGGTGTAATTGTAGAAGAGATTTGTATCTCCATTTGGATACAGCCATTTGTACTTAGATGTGTCATTCTCTGTTCCAAGTTTTGCTAGACTCCTGATTCTCTTGTGTCAAAGCACAGAGCAGATCCATTGCTTCTTCATCTCCGAATGCACCATTGACCATAATCTGATACTTGCACATCAGTGTCTTCATACAGTCTGTAGTCTCTATCTGAAGATAACCACTGACTGCAAAGCCCCAACATCAAGCCCAGTTTTTCAGTGTTTCTGTTTTGTACCCCATAATTTACTATTTGAACTATGTAGCCTCATGACAACTTCTGAAAAGCCTTAAGCTTGCATATTTTCGTGGCATTTGGGATGGATATCATAAAGGCATTGCCCAGTTGTAGATGTTGGTTTAGACTCTTCGTTAGGGTTCAGGAACGGTACAAGTTTTTTCTGTTGCAGAATATCTCCAGCAGGTATTTCACCAAATGCAGACTACTCTTTATCAAAACTCATTCTCCAAAGAATAGCCTTCCTTCTTTATTCATCAGTCCAACGCCCATGTCCTTTAAGTTCCACATGGAAGGCACTTCTATGAAATTTGTATAATGAGATGAAAATACATCCCCATATACTGCTGTCCTTACTCTTCATTTTTTACCACTGTATTTTCAACATCAGTTAGTGGTCAGTGGATTCAAGAATACTTCCCCAAACCCAAGTCTTGGGAAGAGCATGACTCACTTTCCCAAGGGTACAAATACTTGCCTAAGTAAAACTATTGTCCCTGGATGCCAACATTTCAGCCTAGAAATCGCAAACCGTAAAAGACGAAGAACAAAATGTTTTCGTTTCCTTCTTAAACATGTCACTCCAAAATTCAGCACAAGAACTGGCAGGGTTGCTAGCCTGCCTGCTTTTGTGGCACTTCAAATCTGTTGCATAGAGACAGTGGCACTGCTTGAAGTCTTAATGTTTCTATGCATTGCTGTTCTCCTCTTCAACTTTACAACAGACAACATCTTAAGACATCAACAACTGTACAATCCAATCAAAAGACCGTTTCTCAGAGCTGACTGCTTTTAAAGGAATCAGAACTCATATTTCCCCTTTATACTTGCCTTGCATTTAAGTGTTTTTTTAAAAGTGTTTTTAAGTTTTTTCAGTCACAAAATACAGATGTTTAACTTTCCAGTCTTACACTGAAAGGACAGAACTACATATGCCATGGGTATCTATTCTTGCCAATTCCTGGAAGACACTGAGAACAAAAATATTTTGCAAAAAATTCTACAAGATAAAGACTTTTCAGAGGGGAAAGTTCAAACAGAGAGCCAGAATACTGATCATTTGTATATTTTGTTTCCATGTGCACCTTCTCTGATAAGCCAACAAGGGAACCTCAAGTCTTCAATTCATCACAGGAAAGAACTCAAATCTACTAAAATAAATATCAATTTACATCACTTCCTGTGTGCAATGGTTTGCAGCATTTCATGTTTATTCTGAAGTCCATATATTGAAATGGCCAAAATAATGTTTTTATATTTCACCTTCTATGCATAGTTCTTCTCACCTCTACAGCATTTACAATATTGAAGTTACTGTTTCCATTGTAAGAGGTAACTGTTTCCATCTAGGATGGGCAGACAAACAATTGGGATTTAGTTATAAATCTCTGGATGAGATCCAGTTATTTCACAACAGCAATTGCTAAAATATTTTTCTCTTTGAAAATAAATTACTGAAAAAGAACACTGGGGTAAAACCTAGAGTAACTTTTTTTTTCATCAAAGACTTATGAGCTTGATTCCAATACAAAGTACAAATTCCTGGGCTGAGCATGTCTCATGGGCATCATCTTTCTTGTTTCTTAACACACATCTGCCCACCTAACTTAGTGGCTTCCATTTAGCTTAGTGGATTTTCTTTTTTAAAAGCAGATTTCATAACCCTAAAGACTGCCCATCATTTTCTTAGACCAATGATTCTCAAAATGAGTGATATGCCCCCCTGTAGGGCAGTGGAAAGATCGAGGGGGCGGTGAGGGAAAAAGGGAACAGCAGAGTGGTGATGGTGAGGGAAAGAGGGGTGGCAGGGGACCTTCAGTCAAAGTATCAATGCACAAGAAAGACAAGGGGAACCAGTGGCCTTTAGGGCCATGGTGGCGATAAGGGCTGCATAAAACTTTTTGTCAGGATCCTTTAAAACCACTGCAAAGCCTCACTGTCCACTTCATGTGGTGGTGTCTCCCACTCCTCGCCTGCCCAAGTAAGCTCCCCCCTTAACATTGTTTCTTGCTAGTAATGGTGACTTGGAGCAGCACGATTTTGGGACAGAGTGACTGACTGGAGCAAGGAATTAAGAGTATGTAGGGGCAGGGGAGAAGTTGCAGCAAAAAGAAGTTTTCAAATTTCGGACCCTGCTTAAAGCTTTGTGAACTTTGCTGTAACTTGGCTGGCATGCTTGAGCTGCACTGCTGCTCCTCTTTTCTTTCCTCGCACAGGTGGAGAGAAGAGAGAGCAGAAGAAACAGAAGACCTATGTGTTTAACAACAGCATATTTGTGCAGCTGAGAGCAAACATTTTAGGTAGCAAAACAAAACCCTCATTAGGTAGCCAGCAGTTGCTACAAGTTTAATAATGTTAATTGTTTATGTCTGGTTGCCCAACAAAATGTGTGGAGTTATTCCTATTTCTTGAGCTCTCCATAAATGTCGGATCTCAGAGACTGAAGCAGTATCTTGTTTCTGAACACAGACAGAACATAAGGAAAAGGAAACATATCTCATTTCACAATGGACTTTGGGAACATTCAAAAGTATACATTTCTTTCAAGTATGACTGAACCTCAGCATTTCTTGTCCCATTCAAATCCATGTCAGAAATTTTGAGAAATGAGTGAGATCAATGGTAACCAGAAATAAAAGCTATCAAAGCCAGCCAACTGTTTTTCATTTGTTCATTGTAATAAAAAAAACGACTCAAAATGAATTAAATTTGCTCAAAATGAATAGATTCTGTGGCATTTCTAATATCATCTGGAACAGTTAGGACGTACTTTGGAAAGAGAGAACTTCCCATAATTAGACTACCGCTGAGAAATAGATTCCTTTATAAAAACATAAGGAAAGACTGTGGTTGAATTGCAAATATCTATGATAATATATATAAGTAATAGTTAAAGGTAGTAAGTTATGAAAAGACTGTGTTGGGTATCTGAAATGTGCACAGGGTAAGTCATCCTAGGGAGGTCATTTCACAGGCGGATTGATTCTGGAGAAAAGAGTTCAGGAGATACCTGGACCCTCTTATTGTGAGAAAAATTAGTGCTTTGAATTTTTTGAAGCACTAATTCCCATCCTGTTAGTATTATGTATTATTGAGATGACTATTTAGGAGATTCCATAGCATGGACAATTAGTATTTTGATCTGGTTGATTTTACAGTCAGTCCTCAACTTTCACAGGCTTTACTTTTACAGAATTTGATTATTTCCAAGATTGTAGTTGTCTCAGCCATCAGTCTTCAAGTCTTCCCCCTCCGCCTCCTAGAACAACAACACTGCACTTTTGTTGTTGTTGTCCTTCTCTTCTCTGTCTCCTTTCCTGCTAACACCCCCCTCCAGCCCATAGTGTGTGTAGCCTACATCACCCACATGACAATGCTAAACCAAAGCCATCTAGATTGAGAGGACTGATGGGGCAACACAAAAGGAGGGGACATTTGCCAGGGCAGCAATGTCCAGTGCCCTTTCATCTTCTCCCCACTTCACCCACCCCCATGATGTTCAATTGAGGCAAGCTAAAGTGGGAGGGGACATTTGTCCAAGTATCAAACTCCACCACCCATTTAATACTGGTAGCAGATTCTATTAAGGAAAAAATGGACTACAGGCAATATTTCCTGGCCAAAAGTAACATATTGTGACTGTCACCTAAAATTGTGTAGGTGGAGGAAGTGGAACAGAACGCTGTTCTTAAAACATGCAAATTAAATTTTGCTAGGGGAATTGAAAGTGCTACCACCATTCTGTAACTTGAATATTTTGATAGTTTCAAATGTCTACATATGTATTTTGGAAATCAGGGATTCGTAATTAGCTTGTTCTTATTGCTGAACAAGTCTCCTCGATATTCTTTCCTCTACTTAACATTTTTAAAGTTTGTCTTCTCAATCAAAAGTTTACCCACTGAGTAAGAGACATTGCAGGCTGAAAACACTTCAGAATGCAGTATATTTCAGACTATATTTGCTATTCCACATAAAATGTTGAGAGCCTGTGTGGTGTAGTGGTTTGAGCATTGGACTATGACTCTGGAGACTAGGGTTCGATTCCCCAGCTTGGCCATGAAACTCACTGGTGACCTTGGGCAAGTCATATGTTCTCAGCCTCAGGGGAAGGCAAAGGCACTCATCGTCTGAACAAACCTTGCCAAGAAAATCCCACGCTAGGATCTCCTTAGGGTCACCATAAACTGGAAATGACTTGGAGGAAAACAACAACAACAAAATGTAAGCTGTATGAAACTGAGGACACAGAGTAAAACTTCTGACATTTCCAGTGCAATGACTATTTGTATAACTTGGGTTACATAAGCTTCATATCTTTACCCTGGACCAAGTACTGCTGCATTCAGTACACAGCTGAAAATTTCAAGGCATTCACATTCGGAGTCAAAGGCTTTCATGGCCGGCATCCATAGTTTTTTGTGGAGCTTTCGGGCTATGTGGCCATGTTCTAGAAGAGTTCCTTTCTGATGTATTACCAGTATCTGTGGCTGTCATCTTCTCTGAAGATGCCAGCCACAGACGCTGGCAAAATGTCAGAAAGGAACTCTTCTAGAACATGGCCACATAGCCTGAAAGCTCCACACAAAACTATGCATTCACATGCCTTGAAGAGCAGTGAAGAGTAGTATGGGTGATTCTGATAGTGGAACTTCACTTGCATTATGGAATACATAGTGAAAAAAATCTTTTTACAATACAATGAAACATTTACAAACTCACAAGAGAAGTTTTCTATATCATCTAAATAGGAGTAATTTTTTAAAATGCACATAACTCCCATCTGTCCCTGCAAACTAAACTGATAACTTTGCATACCGGTACATATCTACCTCTTAAGCAAACCCATCTCCCTTTCCTTTTGTGCTGGAATGTGGTGAATAAACACCTCCAGGACTCCAATGGAATGCTACCACATCTTCTTTCTTGCACCTCCCCATGTCAAAATTTACTTGTAGTGGAGGAATTTAAGCCACAGTTTCTAAAACTTTATTTAACATATGCTCTGCAAACAAAGTCTGACATTCATTGTTAAAATTATTCAAACAGCAGATTCCAATTTTTTGAGAGCCATAGCCTGTATGAAAATGGGCTTGATCAGTGGTGGACTACTTTTTTGTTGGGGGCTATATGTCCTTGGGGCTAATCTGTCAAAGGCCATATACTAGCAGAGGCCATAGCTCTGCTGATGCTACTGATGGATAAGGCCAAAAAGACCAATAGGCAAGCCCACCTTTTTTTCTCTCCCTTCTTGCCATGTACTTTTCCCTCCTGTGCCATCCACCTCACATTAATACCACTTTTTCCCCCTGCTGGAAAACAGGCAGATTACCATTCACTTGCTGGTCACTTGCATTCCATTGCCAAAATAAAAAAGTTCTAGCATAGATGAGTATGGAGTTTATCACATGGGAGGGATTTCTCTCAATTGCGAACGGAGCCAATTTGCAATTATGTGAATTTGCTAGTTTAGCAAATTTACGTGAAATCTGATTGCGTTCGGAATGCGTACAGAATGACTCCCCATTTCCTGATAATGACCCCCCATTGCCAGAAATTGCGTGAGATACTCTAATACGCAACTAGGTGAAACCCCATGATTGCGTTCGGAATGACTTCCCATTGCCTGAAATTGTGTGAGATACACTCATTTGTAATAACGTGAAACCCCATGATTGTGTTCGGATTGCCATTGCATTATACCCCCAAATTCCGTCGTATGATAAACTCCTATGAGATATTAACTCTTGTGAACTTACTTGAAACTAGATGTATGAAGTAGACTTATATAGAGTCACAGGTCAAGAAGTCCACCTGACTCCAGAGTAGCAACTTCTGGACCTACAGCCACATAGAATAAGGTTCCTTGGTTTAAACTTGCTTTTGAAATTAGACGTAGGAGCCTCATTGTATGTGGCTGTAGGTCCAGAAGTTGCTACTCTGGAGTCAGGTGGACTCCTTGGCCTATGACTCTATATAAGTCTACTTCATACATCTAGTTTCAAGTAAGTTCACAGGAGTTAATATCTCATGCTAATCTATGCTAGAAACTTTTTGGCAATGGAATTATATCATCATGACAGAAATACAATGACCCCCCCCCCCCCAATTTCAAGTTTCCTATGGAAAACTAGAAGCGGGTACTTAACCCTTCCCCAGGCTCCAATTCTTCTCCTGAAATTTCTCCTACTGGAACTCCCCTCTGTCCAAATAGGCTTTGAAGGTTTAGAGAGTTATCAGTGGGTGCTGTAATAAATAAGTGCCCCTCCCACCTGCTGAGCCTCAAACCACCTGTCCCCACATCCGCATTATCTCAGCCAAGCATACATTTGCTGATGCAACACTGTGTTTCACCCAAAAACATTGCACAATGTCTTCTAAAAGAGAAAGGCATCCTTAAGAAGGCACCACATATTTTATCTTTCAATGGCAAAAATGCTAATTTGTTAGCAAATAATATGTGCCTTCAGAATCATACCTGTTTACATAAACAAAACTTTGCGAGTGTAACAAAAACAAGGGTTATGTTAATTTCCAAACTAGTTTGTCACTTCAGCTTTTCACTATATGCATCTTCAGATAATGATAAGCAGGCAACTAATTCCTTTTTGCAATGCAAATAAAGACTAAGTCCTATGAACACTTAATTGGGAGGAAGTACTATTAATAAATACAGTGTTCTTCTGAACAAGCATGCACAGGATTGGAAAATATGGCTGTAATCCTACACGCAAACATCACATGTAAATGTCACTGAAACCACTGGTAGATATTTCCATATTCACACGTAGGACTGCACTGCACACACATGATCCAAACTACATTACATTCCTCTTTGCTGTATTGATTTCCTGGCTGCACATTTACATTTTTACACAGATGATGAACTAGATCAGGGATGGGGAACTTTCAACATATACGCAAAATATGTCCCATTGGCCAGCCCCCTCTGGCTCTGGAATGAGGCCCCTCACCCTTCTCAAAGGCCCACCTCCATAGAAAGAAGAAGCAACAGAGGAGTGCCCGATTCACAAGGTCACATCTAAGTGCACTTCACATCTTCCCAAAGTCAGTTCTGCTCTGCAATGGTATGTCTTCTAAGATCAATTTTCTCCTCCTTCGCTTTCTCCTGTAGGAAAGGCAAAGGATGGGTGAAGCTGCCTGTGCCCTCAGCAAACATGGTCAACACATTGACTGACACCTGAAGTCCACCTTGAGGTGTGGAGAAAGTGAAGTAGTAATGAAGTGACATTAACTTGAGAAGCTCTAGCCAATCCTTCAGCAAGGGATTTAATGATGGTCAGGTCAGGTCAGGTCCCTTCCTCACTGATGGTATATGCCCTGTGGCAGGGTGGAATCTGGATCCCATTCCTTCCACAGTTCCTCCTCTAATATAGATAGAACCAACTATGTGTGTATCAACAAGATACACACATAGGCAGCAGAGAATTTGCCCACAAGCTCAGTTTCTAATATAGCACCAGGGATGGGGGATGAAGTAGTTTCTTGGTGATGAAATAAAAACTTTATATGCAAATGTATATTTCTTACTGTGCAAGGTACAGTATACATATATTCAGGAATTGTTTTGTAGGATACCTGTTGGTAGTTTATTAAACCAATCCACATTCTTCCAAGGTTCTGTCATCTATTTTTTTTTTTTTTGCCTTGCCTTAGATTATTCAACAGACACAGATATTCTTACATCAGATCCTATAACAACTTAAATAAATATTACCATAGATACTTAAACGCACTACCACCTTTAATATTCAGTCATTCTCCATGGGCTTTGTTAGTTTAAAACAGTAGTACTTATTTTAGTTACAATGCAATATACATTAAAGCACCAAGATAACAAGTCCTACACATTATAATATCCCCTCCGTTCTCTACAAATGCAGTGCTATTAAGAAGGCAGCTTTTGGATGCAGCTTTTTTAGTGCTTTAATCAATTCATTTCAATTAAATATCTCTACAAAGCATGCTGTGTAAAATGTAAAGCATGCTTATGAAATAGAATTAAAAGGATTTATCTTCCGATTTACAACCATGTTGCTGGTACTGGAGCTTTCCAACGGTGTCAGGATGAAATAAACTTATTGAAGTTATGTAATTTGTTTTTCAGGTCAGAAATTATACAATTTGTTTTTCAGAGTGCCCAGAAATAAAATTTAAAATGAGGAAGCTGCATGGCTTCAAGTTATGTGCAAAGGCACTCCTGGACAATGATCTGCCTTTGATCAGCCTATCACAAGGATATCCCCTTTCTAAAACTCAATATGCTGATTTTCAACACGGTTAGCTTCCCAACTACTTACATGAACAGTCTCCCTCTAATCTTATACTAAATTACAGTGAACAACAAATGCAAGAAGATGTCCTCAACACTATTACTCTCCACCAGTTTGACTGAAACGGCTTCTATTGCTTGTTTAGACACAAGCATACCAAACGGCAAACAAAGGGTAGTGGCCAGAAACAGTGTGGTTTTCAAACCACCGCAACCACATTTCTATTGTTTCTTTCAAGCCCCACCACACAGGCAACCATGTAAATATCCCACGAAGGGAACAGAAACCCCTCCCTATCTCATTCATTCATCTATAAGGGGCATTGGTGAGGAACGCTGAAGGGGCCAAGACTGAGAACTGGTGAACAAGGGAGGAGACAGAAAAACAGGATGGTGGGATGGGTGGGAAGAGAGGAAGAGTCCACAGGTAGAGGAAACAGGAAAACATGCAGGCCCTTGTTTACATGATGGGGGGATGAGGAAAAGAAACATGGGACAAACCCAGTATGTGTAAAGAGGTCAGAAAAAGCTTCTCCACAAAGTTTGCCATAAAGCTGTGAAAGAATGCATGAACGAGTTAAAACAAAATTGAGAAGGAATATGAATTATAAGAAATACAGCTGGGGTGGGTGGATGTGATGTTCATAATGTAAACCAAGAGTACAGTAGAACATATATTTATTTCTGGGTTAATGTGATTAGGATTTGTCTGCAACATGTGTAATGGAGCATGTTCTTTCATAGGCATCCTGTGCTGCAAATAAGATCATTAAATGTGTTCACTCAAATGTATCCATAACAAAGGTGTACATGTTTAAGCTGACAAAAGTCTTATTTCCCCCTGTAAGAGAACTCGTATAGAATATTGTGGAAGAATAAGACAAGAGATGGAATCTTCTCAAAGGCAGAGAGAAGGGAGAATATTTGTGTATGAGGAAGAAGAGTTAAAATATGCACCCAGGAGACACGAAGGAAAGGAAACCATCCACCTCACAGTACTACTGTAAGAGTAAAAGGGAGGGGGGCCATTTTCACATCCCTGTGTTGCTTGCGAAAGAAAGGGAGAAAAGTGTAATACTGTAGTAATACTGTATGAGTTATGGAAGTAGGTGGGCTTTCAATGGAAGATAAGTGTCTTCTCTGTGTGCTTTTACTTGTTTTCAAGTCACCTGTCATATCTTATGGTGACTTGATGAATTTCACAATTTTCTTAGGCAACAAATACTCAGAAGTGCTTTTGCCAGTTTCTCTGGCTGAAACAGAGTCTACAGTACCTAGTGTTCATTGGTGGTCTCCCATCCAGGTTCTAACCAGAGCTGAAAGTGTTTAGCTTCTAAGATCAGATGGGATCTAATGGATTTAGGGTAATGTGGGCCAGCAGAAGGGGAGGTAGCACCATACAGTGGGCCCTTTTTATAGCATTCTGGACGTCCTCATGGATGAAAAAAACCTGCAAGGACTCAAAGTCCCATGGTTTCCAATGGTGCCATGTGCAGCAGCATGCATGCGCAGTCATTAGCAGCAATGGGGCTTGCTGTCCATGGATGCGTAAATCCACAGATGACAAACCTGTGGTTAGGAAGGGCAGGCTGTATAATTCTAGGAAGAGAGTGGGCATTTTAGGGGTCATAGACGGAAAGGAAGAGGAGGGGGCTGAGAGAGTTCTTCTCACGCTGAGGGCTGAAAAGGGATGACACCATTAAATGTGTTGGACTCTGACTCTGGAGACCAGGGTTTGATTGCCCGCTGAGGAATGAAACCCACTGGGACAAGTCACACTCTCTCAGCCTCAAGGGAAAGCAACGGCAAACCTCTGAACAAGTCTTGCCAAGATAATCACAAACAGGAAAAGAATTAAGGCAGACAACAAACTGAAACAAGGACAGGGAAAACAGGGCAAACCGTGAGCAAACAGCATGAACCATCTAGAGAGCTGTGACTGTTGGATTTTCAGGATGAGAATGGACACACACACACCGCCTCTCCCCACCTAAACGGTTGCAAACAATGCAAATATACGTGCCATTTGAGTTTCAACAGGACTTACTCCAGGTTATACACGAAGTGGCCACTCTAAGGAACGACAGTCCTGACAAAATAAATCCCACCAAAGGCAAACTGAGGTGGCCTTTCTTGGACCTATCGTGTGCACTATATATATATAGGTGAACAAATCCCAAACGGAGATTCCCTCCCAACTCAACCGTCAGAGCCTAAATGACAGAGCTCCATCCTATGGAATCCTGGGATATGTAGTTCTTCTGCATCCACACTGGGGAAATAACCTAGTTTGGCACCGCTTTAACTGCCCTGGCTCGAGGCTATGGAATTCTGGGAGTTGGAGTTTGTTGTGGGCCCAGAGCGGAGCAAAGCTCCGCTCTGGGCCCCACAACAAACTCCAACTCCCAGAATTCCATAGCCACGAGCCAAGGCAGTTAAAGCGGTGCCAAACTGGGTTATTTCTCCAATATGGATGCAGTCCTAAAATATCAAAGGAGTGTCATATTGATATAGACCGAGGCAGAACTATAACCCAGTCTGAGGACACCTGAACTCCCCCTGGCTCAGTGCTAGGGGATTATGGGAAATGTAGTTTGTAGTGGCACCAGAGCTCCCTGACAGAGGAGGAGGCTTCAAACGCCTCGCAAAACTACAATTCCCCAGAATCCCCCTAGCATGGAGACAGGGCAGTCAAAGGGGGATCATTCCTGCAAAAAAAAAAAACACTACAACTCCCAGAATCCCCTAGTACACCTGAGCCAGGTCTCAAACTGGGTTGTTATTATTATTATTATTACTATTATCTCCTGCAGTGTGTGTGTTTGGGGACCTGGTTAATAATGCCATGGAGGGAGGCTGCTACTTACCTCCGCGTCCCTTCAGTTCCTCCTCCTTCTCTCTCTCTCTGGCAGCAAAACAAACAAACAAAACACCCACACGCCCAGAACCGGAAGTTAAAAGGGTGCCACCCCGGAAGTAAACCCCCGGCGGAGTACTGTTGTTGATGGTGGAGGCGCGTTAGATAAACAGAGCTGGGTTTCGTCTGAGGCGCATGCGCTGTACGGTGGAGGGGGCGTGGCTTCATTTTGGCGCATGCGCCCTGGAGGAGTGAATTTTTTATGAGCCTCTCCTGTAGAGGGGGTCGCTGTTGCTATAGCAACCACGCTGTGGCTCTCAATTGAAGCACTTGAACTGCCCCAGGGGATGATGGGAGTTGTAGTTTGTTGTGGCACCACACCAGAGCTCTCCTCTCTGTGGCAGAGAAGGCTAAAATGTGTCTCACAAAAAACACAGTTTCCCAGAATTCCCTGGTATTATATTGAGCCCAGTGGGCGGTTTAAAGTGGGCTCAAACTGGGTTGTTGTTGTTTCTGCAGTGTTTTTTTTTGGGCCTCTCTCACACACAGAGAGAGTGAGTCTCACAACAAAACAACAACACAAAACTACATTTTCCCTCTCAGAAAGTCTCACAAAAAAACTACATTGGGGCCCTCTCTCACACAGAGAGTGAGTCTCACAAAACTACATTTCCCAGGATTCCCTAGCAAAGAGCCAACTGGGTTATAGTTCTGCCTCAGCCTATATCAATATGACACTCCTTCGATATTTTAGGGCTGCATCCAGACTGGAGAAATAAGCCGGTTTGGCACCGCTTTAACTCTTCCTGGCTCAAGGCTATGGAATTCTGGGAGTTGGAGTTTGTTGTGGGGCCCAGAGTGGAGCAAAAGCTCCGCTCTGGGCCCAGAACAAACTCCAACTCCCAGAATTCCATAGCCTTGAGCTAGAAAGAGTTAAAGCGGTGCCAAACCGGCTTATTTCTCCAGTGTGGATGCAGCCATGATTGCTATCCAGTCTAAAGCAACCTAAGCCTCCCCTCATAGGGCAGTCTGTTATTATAAACCAACTAAAGGTCTTGTCGTATCTAAGCCCAAGGAAGTTTCGGCCAAATAAAATTTCTTGGTTCCTAATGTGGCATTGTCCTGTGTGCTGTTTTACATTCTTGATGCCCTTAACAAACACATAACGACAACAACAACAACAACAATATTTATATCCCACCCCATGTGCACTCAGGCAATCGAGGCGGCTTACAACATTAAAAATTATACATAACATAGACCCCAGCCCTTCCTCCCTTAAAATGGAATTAAACATTTTACAATGAAAACCGGTTAAAAATCAATGACGATTTACACAATAAAGCAACAGCAACAACCATGGACGAGTAAACAACAAACGGGACCGGATTTATTTCTTTCTCTCTGCATAATTTCGTTCTCTCTGCATACATGTGATGGGCAAAAATTTGGTAAGCGCACTTTCACCTAGCGTGAAGGTAAAGGGTGGGGTACGTTCAGTCAATTCCAGCCAATTTTTGACATCATAGAAATATCAGATGGGTACAACTGATCATTCTCTGCTGAGTCATCCAGGGTTGTTGTTGCTTCTCATCCTCTAAACAAACAACCCTGTGCACTTGTGTGTATGATATCACCAAGTTTGGTAGGGCCTGGGAGGTAATGATTTGCAACAGTGCATCATCTTATGACTGTTGCCATCAGTTAGTAGAATATAGAGTGATTACTCATGTATATATCAGGTGTTTATCTAACCATGGGGAATTACAAAAGACCAGGCTTTTAAAAGAATCTGTACACAGGCTGGAAAATACGAGGTTGCTTCATTTCTACAAGAGCAGCTTACTACACAGCCTAAAAATAGTGGGTTGGACCTTTTTAAGAAGCTTAAACATGCTGGGGGCATTTGCTAGAAGAGAAAGCTGAAGGTTTCCACTCATTCCTCATTTGATTGTTCATGATTTTGATATGCCACAGCTATGACTGATAGTTATATATGTGGAATGCCCTCCCCTTGGAGGCCCAATAGGTACCAACACTAGCTTTATCCTTTTGCCAGGGCAAAATATGAGTTTTTATTAAAGTCTTTGGAGCTTAATGGTTTTGTTCAAATCTGCACATGTAAATGATTTCACCTTTTAAATTGTTTTAGGTCATTTAGAATGTTTAAATTATTTTGCTATTGTTTAAACTTAAACTGTATTATAAGCTGCCCAGACATATGATCGGATGGGGTGGAATTAAAAATAAAATAAAAAGTAAAATAAAAACAAATCTTTTCTTTTTTAAAGCTGCCTTAAATCCCATCTTGTGAGAAAGGCAGGATGTAAATTCAATAAAGGAAGGAAGGAAGGAAGGAAGGAAGGAAGACCTCTCTGTAAATGGGGAATTATCTCTGCCTTAAAATATCAAATGCTAGAGCTAATAATAATGCCTGGATTATGATGATATTGGCCCTATACGGATGGCCCCAAAGGGCCGTCTGTGGGGCATGATTAGGGAGCGTACAGCACCCGCAATGGCGCCATCCATACGCGCGCCATGATGGCGTCATGGCATGTGCTGCATTTACACAATGTGGCACACCCCTGACATCATGGTGTCCTGACTGTGGCGCCAAAAGGAGCTCCAAAATGGAGCTCCTTTTTGCTGCTTGTCCTTGGTGTGGCCTTTACACAGCCGCGCCAAGGACTCCAAGAGGAAAGGGGCTCTGGCGGTGGCTCCTTTCTCCCCTTGGGAGTGCCGGGGATGGTGGGGTGCAGCGGGTGCCCAGGGCGCCAGCTACACCCTGCTTTCAGGCCACAGAGAAGTGGCAGTTTGGGGCCTCTGGGGCTGCCGGTGAGGAATGGGGGCCTCGGGGGCTGCCGGTGAGACAGCCCTGGCCCCATTCCGGTGCTTCTTTGGGTACCTACAGACCACCCCTTTTGGGCGGTCTGTACATCCCCATTGTCTAACAGCTGCTGAAAACAAAATGCTGGAGTAGATTAATCCTTGATCTGTTCCAACAGAATTTGTTGGGAGAATGTGCTATGTTTGAAGACAGTGGGAACAACTTTGGCTGGGCCTGTCTAATTCCAATGACTTCGGATTGTAGTTGTTTTTTTTGTGTGCCTTCAAGTAGTTTCTGACTTGTGGCGATTCTAAGGCGAATCTATCACAGGGTTTTCTTGGCAAATTTCTTCAGAGGGGATTTACCATTACCATCCTCTGAGGCTGAGAGAGTGTGGCTTGCCCAATGTCACCCAGTGGGTCTCCATGGCCAAGTTGGGATTCGAATCCTGGTCTCCAGAGTCATAGTCCAGCTTTCAAACCACTATACCACACTGGCTCTCTTTGACTTCAGTAGGGTTCAGAAATTAATTCTGCATAGACCAGCAGAATGATTTCCAGAATTCATGGGGATCATTCTGTCTATGCTGTTGATCAAGCATAGACATATTCTAATGCCATTTGTGTGTAATGTTATGGTCTATTATATGAGTAATAGCCTGAAATAATATTGCAGTGAGATATAGTTATACTGTATGGGATTTAAAGAGGATGATACAGTATTCCATCAGGGAACATCTCCCTGATGTTGCTAGATACCACTCGATATCTGATAAATCTGTTTCGCTCTTAACTTCAAGAGCATACTTGTACAAAATGAAAAATCAGTCACTTCCTCTACAAACCTTCTATAAGAAGAAAATGTTAATAAATATTTCAGCCCCCTTCTGCCTCCTTAAGAATACATTATTATCCATGCACGAATTTATCTTCCTCTGGAAATAGATTTTCAGAGATGTCTCCACTCCAGCGAAAGCCTCTTTGCCTTTTGAGTTCTAATTGATTGCTGCCATCTAGTGATGTTCTCAAGGACTCTTTATTTTTCACGGTTGTATTTTTCAGAGTAATGTCAAGTTGCTGAATTGGCTAGCACATTTTAAAATTGGCAATAGCTATCTAAATCTACCAAACATTCAGAAAGTGAATTTAAAGCACCAAAGGGTTTTTATTGTGCATTTTCCCACTACAGTACTCTTTAGAATCATTGCGTAAAAAAGACCAGCATTTTTACCAAATAGTAGACCTTTGATGGATTCCTATTTGTACATTATGCTACAGTTACCAAAAGCAAAAAAAAAGGACGTGTATTGACTGACTATTACAAATGACTGCTATAACGACTCTCATTTTAAATACTCCCTTTATATAAGCTGTCATAATTGCTACTAGCCTCATAGAATTTTAGAGTTGGAAGGGACCACAAAGACAATCTAGTCCAACCCCATGCCATGCAGGAATACATAACTAATGCACCCCTGAAAGATGCCTATCCAACATCTGCTTAAAAAACCTCCAGTGATGTAGAATGCACCACCTTCAGGCAGTCTATTTTCTGTTGAGCAGCAATTACAGTAAAAAAAAGAAGAAGAAGTTCTTCCTAATGTTTAGGCAAAATCTGTTTTCTCTTAATTTGAATCCAATGGTATATGTGGCTCCTTCCTATACATGACATCGCTTCAGATATTTAAAGATAGCCATCATATTATTCTCCGCACTGCTACCTTGAAACGGTGATGGGACTGTATACTTCTGTGAGACAAAAGGCTAAGCTGATGGTCGCAGTGCTAATAGTAGATGTTAATCTATTGACATGCTCAGAGGTGACAGGAAAGTGCAAAGCTACACAACAGATATTATAGGAATATGGAATATGAAAAAGGAATATCAATCAAAGGAAGCTAGACATAATAAAACAAGAAATGGAATGCATAAACACTGCAATACTTGGGGTGAGTAAGCTTAAGTGGACAGGAATGGAACATTTTGAGTCAGTTAATTTCAGTATTTTACTTAGGAAATGAAAATGTAAGAAGAAATGGGGTGGCATTAATACTGGGGAGAGTTGTAGCATAAGCAATCATGTTTTTGAGCTCTGAAAGCTTTGGGAAATGGAGGGGATGAATAAAGACTTGCCATGGACAGTCTCTGTCAGCCAAAACAGCCAGGCTTTTCAGTAGCTGGCTTGCTAGCTGCAACATGTCTCATTAAAAAATGTGTATGATTATTGATATGTCCATTATGTTGATATAGTGATTATAAAAATGTGGTGTAATAGTCTGAGCCTTGGACTAGAACTCTGGAAATCAGGTTTGAACTCAGCTATGGAAATGCACTGTGTGACCTTGAGTACGTCACACTTAGCCTCAGAGGAAGATAAAGGTAAATCCCTTCTCAACAACTCTTGCCAGGAAAACTCCATGATAGGTTTGGCTTGGTACCATGTCAAAAACAACTTGAAGGCACACAACAACAACAACAACAACAACTATAATCATAATCCAAGTTTATGCTGCAACTACAGAGCTAAAAGAAGAAACTAAAAGATTCTGTGCTGGAATTGAGGAGGAAATTGATCACATATCCAAACAGGATGTGTTGGCGACTGGAATGCAAAATGGAAATAGAGCAGAATTTTAGGAGAATTTCATCAAGGATCAAGAAATGAAGCAGTGGAATGTCTCCTTCCTTCAAGTTTAATCCTGCTTTACATACGACATGTTCAGTGTACAAGTTAAACAGGGTGATAAAATGCAGCCTTGCCTGACTGCCTTGCCAATTGGAAACCATTCCATTTCGCCATATTCTGTCCTGATGGTAGCCTCTTGTCTTAAATACAGGCTATTCATTAGGCAAACAAATGTTGTGGCACACCCATTTCCTTAAGAGTGATCCATAGTTTTTCATAATCTACACAACCAAAGGCTTTGTCATAATTTATAAAGGACATGTTGATTTCCTTCTGAAATTACTTGGCATGCTCCATTAGCCAACATAAGCCTGAGGGCAGGGAACCATCTAATTAAAATAATAATTGTAAGCCGCTCTGATAGCCTTTAGGGCTGAAGAGCGGGGTATAAATAATAATAATAATAATAATAATTAGTTTGCAGTATAGTGCCTAGTGGCTCTTCCTTTCCTGAGCCCAGCTTGGACACCTGGCATTTCTTGCAAAAGTCTTTGTTGTAGAATTTTGAGCATCATTTTTGCTTGCATGGGTAATTAATACAATGGTCCTGCAGTCACTGAAATCCCTAATGTACCCTTTACTGGAGACTGGAATGTATATTGAACATTTCCAATCTGATGGACATTCTTATGTTTTCTGTATCTGCTGACAGATTTTAGTTAGAACTATTGTTAGATTCTGTCTTTGTAGCTTGAAGCACCTTTATTAGTATGCCATCTGTTCCTGGTTCACTGCTCCTGCTCCTCTGTTGCTCAGCTTCCTCTTCAGGGAAAAAGCCAGGCAGCAGAGAAGGTGATGGTACCAGGGGCAATAGCATCATCATGCACACATTCTCATAGAGCAGGAGGACAGCCTGACTGGTTGTCACCCCTCCACTGTGGTGTCACCTGGTGCAGCCTACATACCCCACACCTACCAATGATGACATTGGTGCTAAGGATACATTCAATAATGCTTATGATAACTCTGAGGACATGTTCCAAATAAACTAGACAGTTTTGTTAACATGGCCTGTAGAGCTTACAGTGTAACATCCCATTTTTGTGGATAACAATTTGGCTCCCCAGGAGATAAAAAAACCTCTCCTGTTTTTGTAGATAACAGTTGCATTGAAGGACAATGTGTAGTTCTGAACTATCTGGCATATTTCATTATAGTGGAAACAAATGCATTTTCCTTTAAAGGTGAAGTTGAACTTGGTGGCCACATCAAGATCTTTTAGTGATACAAATATCTGGTTTTGTGCCAAATTTCATGCTTTTAACACAAAGTGCACCATACACTAGCTAATCTTATTGTAGTTTTTAGCTGGACCTAATGAGGTTATTATGATTACGATGGTGTGCCTTGCTGAATGTTTGTCTGTATCCATCAATATTCTGCCTTCATTTTTGTCCATTATCTCAAAGAAAGTCTAGTTATCTGTAACAACAGTCCATTCGCCAAGGAACGTGCTGAGATAAGAAGAGGGCACGAAGCACGTACAAACTCTCTCCAAGGAACACTGACATTGCTGGCAGGCATCTGTAGTCTCAACAAGGACAGTCTAACTCTTTGTGCATTCAGTAACCTGTTAATTCACACATTAAATATAGATATGTTATTTAATTCACACATTAAATACAGACATGTTAAAGCAGAGTTGGATGACTCTGCATAGGGTGGGGATCAATTTTCACTCCTAGAACTCCCCTGCATGGCCAAACCCTTTTGCCCCAAGCGCACTGGAAATGATGCAATTCAGGAATTTGCAGTTTTGTGAGATATTTAGCCTTTTCTGTCCAAGAGCTCTGGTGCCACAACAAACTACAAATCCCAGGATTCCATAGCATTGAGCCGCAGTAACTAAAATGGTGTCAAACCGCATTATTTCCGCAGTCCAAATACAGCTTTGAAGGTCTCTTATTCATAGGGTTGTTGTAAGTGAAAGTTGACTTGATGGCAGTTAGCAACAATGGCAACAGTTAGGAAAGGCTGCTGCAGTTTGTTTTTGCCTGAGCCTGCTAGGAAGGGCAAGATACCACCTCTTTCTCCTGGTGAGTTAAATGACTGCAAATTCCTTTTACCACTTGGAACGCAATTTCCAGCAATTGCAGTAAGCTGAGGACAAAGAGAGAAAGTGGGAAGACAAAGAAATTGGGACATTTTAAAAGTGACTGAAAAAACGGGAAAGTAAAGAATTAATCATAAGTGTCCCTGCCAAATCTAGACAGTTGGATGATGTCCAGAGGATGGTGACCAAAATGGTGAAAGGGCTGGAAACCATACCCTATGAGGAGCAGCTTAGGGAGCTGGTTATGTTTAGCCTGGAGAAGAGAAGATTAAGGGATGATATGATAGCCTTGTTGAAATATTTGAAGTGATGTCATACTGAGGATGGGTGCATTGTGTTCCTTTATCATTTTTGACTTATGGTGACACAGTTGGAAAGATTTGAGGGAACACAACATCAACAACAACAATAACAAGGTGAATCTATCACGGCAAGATTTGTTCAGAGGAGGTTTGCCATTGCCTTCCCCTGAGGCTGAGAGCATGTGACTAGAACAGCTCTTACTCTCAGGAAGTGCTTCTTAATGCCGAGGCCAGCGGAATCTCTTTTCCTGTAGTTTGAATCCATTGTTCTGGGTCCTTTTCTCTGGAACTGCAGAAAGCAAACTTGCTCCATCTTCAGTATGACATCCCTTCAAATAGTTACTGGGCTAGCCTGGTGGAGTGGTCTGAGGGTTGGACTAGGACTCTGGAGATCAGAGTTGCAATCCCTGCTTGAGCATAAAAACCCCAGGGGTGGGGAGGAGTAACCTCGAGCAAGTCACACTCTCTCAGCCTCAGAGGGTGCTAATTCCAAACCTCTGAAGAAACTGGCCAAGAAAACTCTCTGATAGATTTGCCTTAGGGCCACTAGAAGTCAATGGAGTTTATCAGACGACAGAAATTGGAAGTATAATCTAATGGCAATCCGAACGCATTCATGGGGTTTCATGTTATTGCATATTAAAGTATCTCACACAATTTCGGGCAAAAGGGGAGTCATTCCAAATGCAATCATGGGTTTTACGTTATTGCGTATTAAAGCATCTCTCGCAATTTTGGGCAATGGGCAGTTATTTTCAGGTAATGGGAAGTCATTCTGAACACATTCCGAACGCAATTGGAATTCACATAAATTCACTAAACTAGCGAATTCACATGAATTCAAATTGGCTCCAATTGGCTCCATTCGAAATAAAGAGAAATTCCTCTCGTCTGATAAAGTCCAAAGATGAGTGCAGAGCACAGAATAACAACAATGCCCTCCCATCTAAGTGTGTTGTAACCAAAGCCTGGAGAAGAGAAGGTTAAGAAGTGACACAATAGCTATGTTTAAATATTTGAAGGGATGTCACACTGAAGATGGAGCTTGTTTTCTGCTGCTCCAGAGAGGAGGATCTAAAACACACTGAAGAAATAATCCAGTTTAAGGCTGCTTTAACTGCCCTGGGTCAGTGCTAGGGAATTTTGGGAACTGTGGTTTTGTGAGACTTCTCTGCCAGAGAGCTATGCTGCCACAATAAAGTGCAGTTGTCCCTCCATATTGGCTAGGGTTAGGGGCATTAGACCCCTGTGAATATGGAAAAACCTCAGATAACAAAAACGCCATGTTTTTACCTGAGAGAGAGAGGACACATCTCTAGGAATCTCTAGGTTCTTCAGTGCAACTGTGGTCAATGTCCAACAGACATTGACCATAAAACTTCACTGGAGGAGCTACAAAAGCCTAGTAGAGTATTCCCTCTAGGAATCTCTAGGTCTTTCAGTGCAACTTTTAGTTAAAGTTGGCCATAGAGTTTCATTGGAGGACCTAGCTATTCCTAGAGAGAACATATTAATCAAACCTGTGAATAATCAAATTTGCACATATCAAAGCTCCAAATATGAAGGGATGAGTGTATTTTATTGTTTGAATGTTAAGATGTGTCAATACGTATTATGTTTAATTATTTTCGTAGACTGTACGCCATAGGCAGGTTCATTTCATCTATTTTAATTGATTGTATGTACAGCGCAGTGTAAATTCACAGCACTTTATAAATAAAGCTTAATAATAACAATAACAAAAATAATAATTGACAGTGGAACACACTTCTTCGGAGTGTGGCAGAGTCTCCTTCCTTGGAGACTTTTTAAAAAGAGGCTGGATGGCCATCTGTCAGGGGTGCTTGGATGGTGTATTCCTGCATGGCAGGGGGTTGGATGGTGTATTTGTTGGGAACATTGGGAAGAACATCCTGACTGTGAGAGCTGTTTGCTATATTTTACTGTTTGAATGTTAAGATGTATTACGTTTAATTATTTTTGTAGAATATATGCCATGGACAGGTTCATTTTATCTATTTTAATAGATTGTATGTGCAGCGCTGTGTAAATTCACAGCGCTGTATAAATAAAGCTTAACAACAACAACAACAATTGACAGTGGAACACACTTCTTTGGAGAGTGGTGGAGTCTCCTTGTTTGGAGACTTTTTAAGCAGGTGCTGGATGGTCATCTGTATTTAGTGCTTTGATGGTGAGTCCCTGCATGGCAGAGGGCTGGATAGTGCATTTGTTGGGAAGAACTTCCTGAGAGTGAGAGCTGTTTGACAGTGGGACACACTCCTTCTGATAGTGGTGGTGGAGCCTCTTTCTTTGGAGACTTGTCAAACAGAGGCTGGGTGGCCACCTGCATTTAGTGCTTGGATGGTGAGTTCCTGCCTGGCAGAATGGGGTTGGACTGGATGACCCCTTGGGGTCCCCTTCCCACTAGAAGATCCACATGCCAAGTAGGGGGCAATTAAGCCTGTGGGGTGGGAGGCTGGGCAGGGAAGGGCTTGCTGTTGCTTTATTGCCTCTGCAAAGCGAAAGAGGCTGGCAGGCAGCAGCAGCAGCCAAGAAGAAGAGAAGGAGGAGGAGGACCAGCTGTTGCTTGTTGCAAGACTCATGCGCCCTGGGAGAGACGTGACAGGGCAGCAGCTCTCCCCAGTCTCCTCCCTTCCCTTCCCGGCTTGGCTTTCTCTCTGCAGTCACTTCCTGCAGCTGTGTTTTCCACCACCATCGGGGTCCCTCCAGTAGTGATGCTCAGCCTCCCTGCAGCCCTTGCCACCCAGGAGAGCTGCCAAGTGCAGAGAGAAAGATGATGGAGAGGGAGCCCTGAAAGAGGACCAGCCTCCATCACCTCCAAGCAGCATCCCTGGAGTCTGCATCCTTGCCATCCTTCATCTCTCCTCCTCCTCCAGGGCTTGGGAAGCTGGTAGGTCCTTGATGCAGGGTTGATCCAGTTTGACACCACTTGGGGTGCATGCACACTGCAGGAATAATCCAGTTTGACACTGCTTTAAGTGTCCTGGCTCAATGCCATGGAATTTTGGGAATTGTATTTGTTGTGGGCCCACAACAAGCTACAATTCCCAAAATTCCATAGCATTGAACCAGGACAGTTAAAGCAGTGTCAAACCGGATTACTTCCACAATATATATTTAGCCTACAATTGTCATGGCTCCTTGCTGTGGGAATCCGGGCGCTGTGCTTTGCACGCTGCTTCTTGGACCATAAACAGGGCTGACCATATGAATATGACAACACCCATTTTCAGAATTCAAAGTGTAGAGTCGGGCCCTCCACCTCTGCAGCCTTGATTCAGTTATTTGTGGATTCGGTTATGGCGTCCGTGCTAGGGATCGCAAGAGAAATTCCACGGGACATTGACTGCCCTGTTGCCCCCCAGGAGGACCTAGAGCAGTGGTTGTCAACCTGTGGGTCATGACCCCTTTGAGGATCAAGCGATCCTTTCATAGGGGTCACCTAAGACAATTGGAAAACACATATTTCCAATGGTCGTAGGAAACAAGACACCGGTTGGGGGTCACCACAACATGAGGAACTGTATTAAAGGGTTGCTGCATTAGGAAGGTTGAGAACCTCTGACCTAGAGAAAACACCCCGCTAGGCATTTGTCGGCCTTCCGGCATGATTCTATGGTCAAAGTCTGGCAGGCGCTGGCCACAGAGATGCGCTGGAGGACTTGGAGATTCGTAGAGAGGTGTTCTCTCAGGTAAGAAGAGTTGTGTGCTTTTTTATTTGGGTTTTTTCTCCACATTCACCCCTAACCCCAGTGAATGTGTATATACCTGTTTACATTTAACTTCCTGCGAGTCTCCACTTCTGAGATATGATGTCCTTGTGGCTACTCTGCAGATTCAGATTGTCATGGTTTACATCTCTGGTTCAGCAGTCGAGGTTTTAATCTCTCTTTATTTCTTTAACCTTTCCCCTTGCCCTGGCGAAAGTGTTTTGGATGTACTGTATATACGTGACTATAAATTGACTTTGTGTATATGTCAAGGACAGGTTTGGGGGCCAAAATTAGGAATTTTGATATGACCCGTGGATAAGTCGAGGGTAAAATTTAGGGGCATGTACCAAAGGATCTATGAAGCAAAGGAAAACAATGCCAAAGAACTTACAAAATTCCAGCAGGAATAACTGTCTGTGCTCACATTAAATGCTGGATGGGTGAGAGAGTTGAAGGAGGTCAATGCTTCCAGGACATATTACACTCTTCCTTTTCACCAGGAAATGGTTCCTATCTATCTATCTATCTATCTAAGAGTTAAAGTACAGTACTTACATTGACCTGTGAATAAGTTGACTCAGATTTCTTGGGTCAATTTTTGGACTAAAATTTCTAGATTTATACACGAGTATATACAGTAATTTCTAAACTGCAAGGCATATTTTTGCTATGTGTATTGGATCAGTGTGATGTAGCGGTGTGAGCACTGGGCGACGACACTGGAGATCAGGGTTCGATTCCTCTTTGACCATGCAACCTGCTGGGTGATCTTGGGCAAGTCACACACTCTCAACCTCAGGGGAAGGCAATGGCAAACTTCCCCTGTACAAATGTTGCTGAGAAAACCCTATGATAGGTTTGCCTTAGGGTCATCACAAGCCAGAAATACTTGAAGACACACAACACACACATTGTGGTTCTGCAGGATACTGGGAATAGATAAGAATGTTGCTGAATATTGGGGGTGGATTCTGAAAAAATATAGCTAGAGCATGTACTACTAACTGAAACAAATGGGGATTCACCCAGACATGTAGGCTTAAGAATGTGGTCTAAATACCATTAAACTAAAACTGGGGACATTCATATTTAAATCCCAACTCACTTCTGAGTGGCCTTGGGCCAGTCATCAAGTCTCACTCTAGCCTACTTCACAGGGTTGTTCTGAGGATAACAAAGAAGTGGTGAGAACCCTGCACACTACCTTCAGCTTCATGAAAGACAGGTGAACTACAAAGGTAATTGCTGTTACATGCTTCTTTGTTCAAAATTACAATTGTTATGTGCCATCAAGTCAGCTTTGAGTTACAGTATGGTGACCTTATGCATAAGAGTCCTTCAAGAGTCCTCACTCTTAACCCCCTGCTCAGTTCTTGCAAACTTAGGGCAGTAGCTTCCTTTATTGAATCAATCCATCCATAACATCACTGTGATGAGATAAAGTGAAAGATGTCATCTCAGGATATCTACAAAATATGACAGGCTCGGTTTAGTCATCTTGCCTTCTAGGGAGAATCCTGGCTTGATTTGCTCTCGGGCCTATTTATTTGCTTTTTTTATTAGTCCATGGTATCTGTAGACCTCTTCTCCAACACCTCATTTAAATGAGGTGATTTTCTTCCTGTCAGCTTTCTTCATTGTCCAGCTTTCACAATCATACATAGAAATGGGAAATACAATGTTGTATATACATTGGAGTAATAAAATGGTGTCCCTTGTATAAAAAGGAAATAAAAATCAAGGTTTACCTTTTAAAAAAATTTTTAGGAGAATATTTTCATGCTGTGGATGGTTGAATCTATGGATGCAGAATCTGTGAATACCAAGGGCCATATGTTTTTGGTCTTTAAATTCATCAAGTATGTTCATTTTAGAATATATTTTGGGTCTGGTTAATTGAGTGTAGATCTTTATCTTTAATCTTAATTTTTGATATTAGCAGTTCATGGTCTGTGCCACAGTCCACTTCTAATTTTGGTCTTGAAGACAGCATGGAGGTTCTACATCTTTTGTTTCCAATTATGTTGTCTGTTTGATCTCCATATTGGTTATGCAATGATGTCCATATATACAGTTGACTTGGATAATGGTTATGTTGTTAGATTTTCCATGCAGTCACTGATACTATTCAGTCAGATTTTGCATTATAACCTGTGACTGCTTTTGCTACATCATCCCTTGCTCTTAACCCCACCCTATTTCTTTTTAGATTACAATTTCCAGAGTAAAACACTGTGTAATTATTTGTATGAAATTATCCCATTCCAATCCACTTTTGTTCAATCTGATAATAGTTTTGACCAAAAAAAGTTGCTCATCATTTCTTCCTTACTTGGTGTATATTATGGTACATTCCTGCAGTTTCTAATAAAAGCAAAGAGATCCATAAGAATCCTGTCATGCTGCTGAACATGATTGATAAGTTGTAGTCAGATCTATCTAGAATATGTTCAGAGGAAGGTGACCAAGACAGTGAAAGCCTTGTGAGAAATGGCTAAAAGAACTAGATATATTTAGCTTTCGTAAGATTGAAAGGTAACATGATAGCTGTCTTTAAATATCTGAAGGAATGTCAAGTAGATTAGAACATGGAGAATATAGTGATGTCTGGAAGGCTATAGCTTCCTCATCCCTTATCCAGGCCAGCATCTTACTGCCTAACCAAATGGCGATGAAAAATCATTAAACAGGAATTGAGCGAAATAGCACGTAGCCTTGGATACTTGGATGGCCATATCATCCATGAATTAGCCTCAGCCCTCTTTAGGACAGTCCACAGGGGATACAAGGGAGCGTTACATGACTACTCTAAATATGGCAATATAGAACTAATAACAAACTCTTGGCTTGTAAGCTTCTGCTAAAACATTCTGCCCAGCTTCCTTGTGTTGCTTGAGATAGAGCATGGAAAATAGCTACCAGAGGGTTCTAGGTTTGTTGTTGTGTGCCTTCAGGTCATTTCCATCTTATGGCAACCTCAAGACAAATGTATCATGGGTTTTCTTAGCAAGATTTGTTTAGTGGAGGTTTGCCATTGCCTTCCCTTGAGCATATGACTTCCCCAAGGTCACCCAGCATATTGTAATCCAGAAATGTAACTTCAAGCTCTTCTTAGAAGTAAGTTGTGGAAGCCCGCTTGTTTAGATGAATTTCTTTTCTTCTTTTTGTCTGGTCCAGGTCAGACATCATCTTTTGTCATCAGAAGAAGAATGCCAGAAAGTCTTTCAGCCAATGATTCTCTTGCAGCAAGGTGGACTTCCTCTTCCTCCTGAGAAGCTCCCACCTTTTCCTATGTCAGTGGCCACTAGGCCCACAGCCAACTTGCGACTCTCCCCACAGAAACCACTTGGACTAGGCCCATCCCTGCCACTTGCACAAGATGAGGAACTTGGTACAGGGGCGGAGCAGGACTCCGTCCTGGAGGAACTCTGTAAACCTTTGTGTTGCAGGCTATGTAACGTCACCTTGAATTCTGCACAGCAAGCCCAGGCTCATTATCAGGTAAGGAGAAAGCTGTGGAAAGATGAAATGTCCAGTTCCAGGATTGCTGCTTCTCCATATGATGGTGGAAATTGTAGTAAATCCAGTTCGATTAGGGCATACAGAACTCCAGTGTCTTGGGAGCTCTTCTGCCATGATGTGGTTGCTAGAAGGTTAAGGTATGGATCAGGAAGATGTAGTCCAGACTGTACCTGAATTGACTGTGTGGTGTTTGGTAAGCCAATATTCTTGATCTGCCAACTGAGGATGATACTGCTGTCCTACCTTTCAGGGTTTTTATAAGGATTTCTGCGTCAATCTATTTTTTAAAAAATATTTTAGATTACATTTTTAAATGCATAATAGAAGTAATCCTACTACCAGTAGAAGACAAGTTGGACCCTAGAGTATTTAAAGCATGGCAGTTTTGATATTGCCCAAATTCTGAGGCAATCTATGTGAAGTATTACAGAATATATGATCAAGCTGGTAAATATTATCAGAGTGTAATGGTTTGAGCATTGGACTCTGACTCTGGAGAACAATGTCCAAATTCCCACTTGGGCGTGGAAACCCACTGAGGGGGTTTCCATGAGAGCCCTGGTGGCGCAGTGGTTAAATGCCTGTACTGCAGCCATTCACTCAAAACTATAAGGTGGCGAGTTCAATCCCAGCAAAAGGGCTCAAGCTTGACTCAGGCTTGCATCCTTCCAAGGTTGCTAAAATGAGTACCCAGATTGCTGGGGGAAAGTAGCTTACAGTTGTAGACCGCTTAGACACTGCTTAGGCAGTATGAAGCGATATATAAATGAAGCTGTTTGCTTGACTGCTGTAATCCTGTAGATTCCGCTGTAGATTCTCTCTTTACAACATTGCTAAAATCCGTCCATTCCTCTCAGCCTCCACTGCCAAGACTCTGGTCCATGCCCTGGTGATCTCGCGACTAGATTATTACAATTTTCTTCTGACAGGGCTTCCTCTCTCTCATCCCCATCCTTTAATCTCTGTCCAGAACTCAGCTGTACGTATTATCCATTTGCCGCTTTGACCATGTTTCTCCTCTCTTATCGTCCCTACATTGGCTCCCCTTCCCCTTCTGCATCCAGTACAAGCTTTTGTTGTTGACTTTCAAAGCCCTCCATGGACTGGCCCCTCCTTACTTGTCTGAACTTCTTTGTCCTCACACTCCTTCTCGTCCCTTCCATTCTGGTAGTCAAGGTCTCCTATCCCAGCTGAGGATTTCGACTCCTCTGTCCCGGATTCGTCCCTTCTCACTTGGTGCCCCTCACTCCTGGAACCTTCTTCCCCCACATATATGCCTCATCACTTCTCTAACCAGGTTCAAAAGTAAGTTAAAGACTATATTGTTTAGGGAAGCTTTCCCAAGATTGTGCCATCTGCCCCAGGATGCCTCCTTTTAATCATGTATAAAGAAGCCAACCCCTTCCTCCAGTCCATCTGCCTTGGACCAGGCCCCAGAGGGAGAGATGAACCATTGGACCTCATCCCCTTCCCACCACCTTTTCCTTCTCCTCTGTGTTGTCTCTTCTAGATTGTAAGCCTGAGGGCAGGGTTCCGTCTAACTATGAGATTGTAGGTACAGCACTGTGCAAATTTAGAGCGCTATATATAATAATAATAATAATAATAATAATAATAATCCGCTTTGATTCCCCACCAGAAAAGGCAGAATATAAATAAATCCTATTATTATTATATTCCCTCAGCCTAAGAGGAGGACATGGGCAAACTCCCTCTGAACAAATTTTGGCAAGAAAATCCCATGATAGGTTCTCTTTAGGGTCACCGTGAGTCAAAAATGACTTGAAGACACACCACTACCACAACAACATTTCAGTGACTTGAATGAAGAAATAGAGAGCATGCTTATCAAATCTGCAGAGGATATAAAATTAGGAGGAGTAGCTAATTCAAAATTCAAAATGACCTGAATAGATTAGAAAGCTAGGCCAAAACTAGCAAAATGAATTTCAACAGGGAAAAATGTAACATACTGCACTAAGGTAGAAAAAAATGAAAGGCATATATATAGCATGGGGGACACCTGGCTTAACGACACTAGGGCCTGATACAGATGGCCCAAAAAGGGCTGTCCCCGCGCCGTAAGTAGGGCTGGGGAGCACACAGCATCTGCACGCTCCTCAGCCCTAGCGCATATGGGCGGTGCCATTTTAAAATCGCGCTGTCCTTATGCACACATGCTGATGGTGTCATGGTGCGTGCCATGTCCAGATGGAGCGGTGTGTGCTTGACATCATTGAGCCTAGGGCGCCAAAATTGAGCTTCTTTCACGGAAGCTCTTCTTTACTGCGGCAACCAGATTGCTGCGGGACCAAAGTGAGGGAAAAAGGGGCCAGGAGGCCCCCTTTTCCCTTGGCTCTGCTGGTCGGGCTGTCCTTGGGGCATGAAGCCCCAAGGACAGTACTTTCCAGGCCTCAGAGAAGGGGCATTTGCCTCTTCTCTGGGGCCTGGAAAAGCGGTGGATTGGGGCCTCTGGGCCTGCTGGTGAGGTTGCCCTGGCCACAATCTGGCACTGAAAGGGGTGTCCACAGACCGACCATTTTGGGCGGTCTATAAAGCCCCAATATGTGATCAAGGAGACCTAGTAGACCACAAGTTGAACATGAGTCAAGAGTGTGACGTGGCAGCTAAAAAAGCCAATCAATAGATACTGCGTCCAGTTCTGGGCACCACAATTCAAAAAGGATGTTGACAAACTGGAGCATGACCAGAAGAGGGTGACCAAAATGATGAAGAGTCTGGCAACCATCCCCTATGAGGAGAGACTTAGGGATCTGGGTATGTTTAGCCTGGAGGAGAGAAGATTAAGAGGTGACATGTTTAAAGCGGTGTCAGATTGAGGATGGAGCAAGCTTGTTTTCTGCTGCTCCAGAGAATAAGACCGAGAACCGTGGATTCAAACTACAGGAAAAGAGATTCCACCTCAACATTAGGAAGAACATCTTGACAGTAAAAGCTGTTCATCAGTGGAACATACTCCCTCGGAGAGTGGTGGAGACTCCTTCTTTGGAGTTTTAAACAGAGGCTGGATGGTCATCTGTTGGGTGTACTTTGACTGTATGTTCCTACATGGTAGGGGGTTGGACTGAATGGCCCTTGTAGTCTCTTCTAACTCTATGTTTCTATGATTATATGATTCTATATTATCAAGGTCATCTTCTGCCTCTCATTAGAGAGTCAGTAAGTTAACTGTGTTTTCTGCCCTTCCCTACTTCCACAGTACAGCTTGGCTGTCTGGCATGATTCATAATCCTTCCTTGAAGAAGTTCTTCCTAGTATGCTTGACCATCAGAATGAGATATGATGCACTGAGTGAAAAGAAAGTGTCTTCAAGATGATTAACAGTACAGAACATGCCTAGCATGAGTCACATGGCAGAAACATATATCACATCTTTAAGAATATGCAATGTAAAGTGAAGTTTAGTGACCCATAACTACCATTGCATCCACAAGTAAGCTGTTTGCATAATACTGGTAATTAAGAATGGCATCAACTGTCACAGTAAACCCACCCTTTGAGTGCTGACATTGCTGCCCACAACAGTTGTTAACACAAGCAATCTTTCTAGGGGAAAAACCACAGTAAGAAACTTCGGAATTACTATGCTGCTAACAGCTGCCCTGCTCCTACCAGGATGAGTGACTCCCTTGAGCCAGCAACACAACCAGTGGTTTCCCTTCCAGCTCAGGTAAGAGTTGAGAGGACGGTGGCCTGCTTTTTAGATAGACTTTTGTGTGTGTGTGTGTGTCTATTTTACATTGATGTCTTCTGTTTTACTGTAAGCCAGTGCTACTCAGATTTTTCTTTGTTCTTCAGCCATTTGCTGCTGATCCCTGAAGAACCTCCAGGAAAGAGAAAGAAAGAAAGAAAAATAGCTAATGTGCACAAATATACCGTAAATACTCAACTATGAGTCGACCTCATGTATAAGTCAAGGTTAGGTTTTGGGGCCAAAATTAAGGATTTTGCCCTGACCTGTGGATAGATCAAGGGTAAAACTTGGGGGCTCCTTCAGTGTGTGAATTCATCATTTCACCTTTTGTTTCAGCCAGACACATAGGTGGGAGATGGACTCTTAAACAAACAGCAATATCAGTCACCCAGGACTCTTTCTGCTTGGCTTCAGAGATAAATAAACTCCTCTCTGAACCGTATGGGGAAATCTGAAAGAGTTGCTATCACATTTCCATAGTGACCCGTAAATAGGTTGACCTGGGATTTTGGGGTCAATTTGTGGACATAAAATTGTAGACTTATAGATGAGTACATACTGGAACTGGTCCCTGGCACATTGGACAGTAGTGGTGGGGAGGAGGCCTTCCTCGGGATGGTTGAAGGAGCAATACATAACTAGCGAGCAATTTGCTTATGCTAGCTGATGGATTGTTCCTGGCTGGAGAATTGCTTCTGCAGCCTTCCTAGAATGATTATTCACAGGAAGTATCCACCTCTCAGATTCCCACATCCGATAGTTTAAGAAGTACTGATGTAAGTTACATTGCTTTTCTTTATAGAAAAGGGAATTATAGTGGTAGTGGTGGAAGTGAGAAAAAGCCTTTCCCCTTAAAACTTGACCAGGCTTGTGTGAGGAAATACAGGTCCCCCCCCCAGACAATCTGGTGCTGTTTAGGGCTTTATAGGTTGTAACCAGCACTTTGAACTGTGCCAGGCAATGGATGGGTAACCAGTAAAGCTTTTGCAACAAGAGTGTTCTGCATTCCCTGTAAACTATGCAAATAACTTAATCTGACATTGCTATGTAAAGAGATCTTGTAGCATTTTAGAGACTAACTGAAAGAAAGAAGTTGGCAGCATGAGCTTTTGTAGACATCAGTCTACTTTCTCTGAAGTCTATGAAAGCTCATGCGGCCAGCTTCTTTCTTTCAGTTACTCTCAAAGGTGCTATAAGATACTGATTTCACAGACTAACATGGCTATATTTTTTTAATTAATCTGACATTAGAGTGCTCTATTTTATTCTTCAAAAGACCAACATGGTTACTTTGAAAATGGACACATGCAAAATATTTGTGTAGGCAGATTTGAGAGTATGCAATTGGGGCTGCTATTTCCTCTGCAGCTCTGGATATTTCAAGGTGCAATATCTGAGCACATCTGAGCTAAAGGTACAAAGTGGCTATGGGGATGAGGAATGAATTTCCTGGGCTATATTAATTTTGCAAAGAAGTGCTGGGTGACCTAGTATGTGAGATACTCTGCAGTCTGTTGAATGGGCCTGCTGCCCATGTATGTATCATCAAGTTTTTCTGAGGGTTCACCCAAAGTCCCATCTTCTGAAAAAGATTTTCCCTTTCATTTCAATGGAAGCTCAGTTTCCCAAGGCATGCTTGCATGGAGTTTGTCCTCTCATGGGGGAGCCTGCTCACATAAGGGTTCTTTATGGGCTGGATTGTAAAAAGGGGCTTTCTGGATTGCCTGACTTTTAATTAAGATGATGAAGAAAAATAGGCAGGAACTGAATCTTTACTTTATGATGTGAAATGATGAATCTGCAAGTTTCTCTACACTAATTGAAAGCAGCCAGCGATGCAGGAATGGGAAAGCTTGCAACATAGTGGCATCACATGGAGGAAGTGGTTCTTCAAGGCCTAGGGTGGGGTGAACCATTCTGGCAGATATTTTATTTATTTATTTCATTCCTATGCCACCTTCCTCCTAGAAAGGGACACAAGGTAGTTCACAGATAAAAACCAAAAGAACCCCTTTACAATAAAAAATTAAAACAATTAAAATAATCTAAAACCAGTATTAAATTACATAAAAATGTACAGAAATTAAAAAGCATAACTAAAATATAACCCCCCTGTAAAAGCCACCCTGATATGATTATATATTAAAATATGGGAGGGGATTTCACCCCACAGCCCTTAGGCAGGCCACAATCTTCTATTTCTGGCTCCAAGGTGGTTAAAAGTATTACAGTCATCCCTTCATATAAGCGGGCTAGCCATCCATGGATTGGAGCATCTACGGATGACCCCACCTCATTATCATCAATGGTGGCGCACACACACAGCTATGTTGACATATGTACATCTGCATCCATTGACAGTAACGGGATTTGAGGCCACACATTTTTTTGTATTCATGTGGGGATCTGGAACTGAATCCTTGCTGATAGGAAAGGCCTGTTGCATAGTGGGTCCTTGGTATAGTTTGGTACCCCCTGTGGATACCAAAATCCATGGAAGTTCAAGTCGCTTTATATATAGTGGAGTAGTAAATGGTGTCTCATATAAAATGGCAAAATCAAGTTTTGCTTTTCAGAATTTTTTTGCAGGGGGGGGGGCGAGCATATTTTGAAGCCAAAGATGGTGGAATCCATAGGTGCAGAATCCATGGATATGGAGGGCTGACTATATCCAGAACTGACTGGAAGTCTACTTCAGTCCACTTACAGCTTCTGATACTGCTTTGTTTTTGGGTTTTGGGTTGTCAAATCATGGTGTGTTGAGAGGCAAACTGCTATACTAGAAATCATAATTTACTGTTTGGAGTAATTTCTTTCCTGGAAAATATATTTGGGTGCTCTGTGGTGTTGAGGAAGGCATAAAAATGGGTCAAGACCACACTCTTCTTTCTCTAGGATGAGGGAGGACAGCATGATACTGACATGCCGTTTTTGGTGCATCCTTGTGTCACAGACCACAAAGTTCTAGTCTCATGTACTTGGTGATGAAAAGGATTTAGACCTTGCATTACTTTAACTAAAGCCATATTTTTAAAACTTTAGCCTTCTAGACATTTTGTATTTTAACTCCCAGAATCCCTGCACATGAGCAGTCCTGTTTGGGGCTACTGAGAACTGAAGTTCAAAATATCTCGTGTGCCAAAGAGAGAGAGCCATTGATCTAAAGGAATGTGAAAGAAAATTGGAAAAATGCAGTTATAGCTGTGTTGACCTTTAAGCAAAATCCAAAACATTGATGATTCCTTTCTTTGCCCAACAAGAACACATACATAAAAATAACATGCCAGCTTCCAAAGCTCACTGGGTTCTTCATCGGGTGAAGGTGTTGCAAAAATCATGCAGAGGAAGAGAATTGAAGTCACAGACTACAGGTCTACATTTTGTCTGTTTTGATGTTATGGGGGAAGTGTATGAACAGACAAAAAATCTGCTGATCCTACCTTCCACTCCCAAAAGGGGCAGAGAAGTGACAGGAACAAAGGAAACCCCTCCACTCCAAAGGCAATAACATTTCCTTTTTCCAAGCAACCATGAAATATCTTCCTTTGAGAACTGTTCTGTGAGGACTGGAGGAAAATGTTGGTTTTGTGAGAGGTGACCTCGTTCTTAAGAATAAAGTTTCTATATAAGATGATGAACAGTTAACTATCTTCAGGTTAGGATCTCCCTGCTTTACAGGGTTTTTTTAGATCTCCTAATTTAATAAAGGGATCACCAATGTGTATCTTGGATCTTGAAAACTGGAGTAATGGATGAAGTCAGCCACTTGGGGGAGACAATTTCTTCTATATATACATATAAAATGTTTAAACCCTATGATGTCACTGAATGAGATCTTTTAGTTTCTTGTCTGTGAGGACCAAACAGATGCCAAGCCAAGTCATTCTTTTGTGTTCTCTTGATATACAGTGTGTGCCTTCAAGTTTTGATCCTTGCATTTAATGGGGTTTTCTTAGGCAAGTATTTCTCAGGGGTGGTTTCCCATTGCTTTCCTTTGAAATATAACTTACAGCACCTGGTATTTCTGTGTGGTCTCCCATCCAAATAATAATCAGGACTAACCCTGCTTAGTTTCCAAGATCAGACAGAGTCTAGTACTTTTGGCATATATAGGCCCTTCTGATATATTATAGTTGCTGATTCATGAGAGCTGGTCTGGTGTAGTGGTTTGAGCATTGGACTATTACTGTGGAGATCAGGGTTTGATTCCTTGCTCTTTGGTGAGTCACACACTCTTAGCCCCCCCCCCAAAAAAACCCATGATAGGTTCGCCTTAGTGTCAGAAACATTTGAAAGCACACACCACCAACAACAATGAATATACCAGAATTGTTTATTTACTTAATTCTATTCTGCCTTTATCATGGCCTGGGATGCAAGACAACTTACCACAAGGCTGAAACAAGATAGACCTAAAAATCTGATTGCTAAAACCTTAAAACACAGTTGAACTAGCTGTCATATTAAGATTTAAGAAGTATAAAATAATTTAAAAGCATAACAGCAAAGAAAGAAAGAAAGAAAGAAAGAAAGAAGAGAGTCAGTATGGTGTAGTGGGTTTTTATGGATTTTTTATTTATAATAACATTTTATATACAAAAACAATTAAAAAAAGCTTCAAGTTACTACATACGTAGTATCAGAAAATATATTGAAGTTTACAGATCCATACTTCCGAAGTGGGTTTTTGTTTTGTTTTTTGCTTTGCTTTGGACTATGACACTGAAGACCAGCGTATGAATCCCTCTATGGAATTGGCCATGGAAACCCACTGGGCAAGTCACACTCTCTTAGCCTCAGAGGAAGGCAAAGGCAAATCCCCTCTGAACAAATCTTGCCAAGAAAACTCTGTGATGGTTCTCCTTAGGGTCACCATAAGTAAGAAACAACCTGAAGGCACACAAAAACAACAAAGATATGCCTCCCCCATCGGAAGACCCCTCTGCACAAGCAATGAAGTATGACATGTCTGTTTAAATGAACAGGTCTTTTTCTTCCAGCAGAAGGAGAGCAGAGAGAAAGGCAGCCTAGTTTCCGTGGAAAGAAATTCCTCAACCTGGGAAAAACTACTGGAGCTACCATGTCCTCACTAGATGGGTCTATGATAATGGTGGTACTGAGAGAAAGCCCTCCCTGAGGATCTTAAGTCTTGGGCAGGTTTATAATAGGGAGAGGTTCTTTAAATATGCCTTATGGGTTAATGGGATGCCATGTTTGTTGTTGTTGTTGCACTGGCTATAATTCATCAGGAAAAGCCATTTTGGCAGTCCCATCGTAAGGACAGAAATTCCTCCCTACTCTGCTTTTATATGAGGTTTGTTTGTTTGTTTTCGCACTGGACAGTGCTCTCTGGCTCGAGTTCTAACGGTTTTGTTGCAGTAAAGCCACATTCAGTTTGTTAGTCTCTTTAAGGTGTGGCAGAACACTTTACATGCCATATACATTATCATATATGTTAAGGTTTACAAAGTGTGCAGATCTATGAAGAGCTAGATTCTGATGTTCCAGTGAATGTAGGCTACTACAGTAGATGGGAATGTGTATCTATGTTCCTGTCTCTTAGATGTGTGTATCTGTCAACTTGTATGTGTATGTACTTGTGTGTGTGTCTGTACATGTTTTTGTTGTTAACTGCTTGGCTTTGATTTGCGGCAATGAATGAGAGACCTCCAAGAGCCCTGGTCATCACCTGCCCAGCTTAGGTCCTGTAACTGAGTCTGTCCTCTGTGATGTTGTTTTCCTCTTTTCCTATTGCCTTCAACTTTACGTGATAGCATCGTCCAAATTGCAATAGCTTCACTTTACTTTTTTTGTGTTCTAGGGAGTATTCAGGCTTTTTTTTTTTTGTATTTGGACCTAATAATATGTATTTTTGTCAGTTTATGGTGTGGCTAGAACTCTCCTCTGCCACCAAATCTGAAATGATCCAATTCTCTTCTTGTCAGATTTATTCACTATCTACTTTCCACATCTATATATAGAAATCAGAAATACTCTAGTGTGGACCATCCTGATGTTGATTTTGAATTTTGCATCTTTGCACTTGAAAATCTTATCTGATCCCTTCATAGATGCCCTTTCAAGCCCAAGTCTCACCATCCATTTACCAGCCAAAAATATGTATATTACCTAGTCTCCCAGAGACAGTATAGCTATTCTTCTCCATTGTCACATGAAGAGTTGTCAAACAGTGTTAACAATTGTAATGGGACATGCCAGTTGTTTGGCAAACTGTGACTTCATGAAACAGAAGTGACATAACTCTAGTTGTCAGTATGTGGGCCCTATCAAGGTGGAGTGGGATGCTAGAATTATTTGGGAGTTCATTAGATAACAAGAAGTGCATATTAAACTTTACTGCTAAGCCGAACCACAATGGCAAACCTTCACTACTTTAGAATTCTTATTGCAAATTGTGATGCATGAGGATTAATACCTTGTTCTTTCTGTCTAGGGGACTTTCTCAAAACCGGGAGGGCGTGTGATTTTGGCTACAGAGAATGACTACTGTAAACTGTGTGATGCTTCCTTCAGTTCACCAGCTGTGGCCCAGGCTCACTATCAAGGGAAGAATCATGCCAAGAGGCTGCGTCTGGCTGAAGCGCAGAACAACTCATTCTCGTAGGTATTGCTGAACTTTCTTGAGTGTGGATGGTTTGTGATTCCATCCTGTAGCTTCTGCTATATCTCCCCCTGCCCCCTGTAACACATATCTCTTCCTTTATCCCCTTCCCAATTCTGTTGTTTAATTTCTTCTTTATCAGGGAGCTGTCGGAAGCTGTGGGCAAAAGAAGAGTTCGGAAAGAAGGGAATGAATACAAGATGATGCAGAACAGAAGAAATATTTATACTGTCCAGAGTAACACAGGTGCTTTCCCTGCTTGCTTCCTATTATTCGTGGTATTTTATCTGCAATTCAACAACAGAGCTTGTTTTGCATATCAAGGAGTGCATCCATACTACATGGGTTATAGTAGTTTGGTACCACTTTAACTTTCATGGTTCTATCATATGGAGTTCTGGGATCTGTAGTTTAGTGCCATACTTAAGATTCTCTGCTAGAGACCTTCAGTGCACTCCACTGAGTTACGGCATTTAAGTTCCCTAGTACATAATTCTATCATCAAACTGCTGTAAATGTGTAGTTCTAACTATATCAGTTCCAAGTATATCATCAAACTGCTGTTACTGTGTAGTTATCCCTTAACATATGATAACAAACATGATAACATGTTTGAATGTGATAACATCCAGTTATCCCTGAATGCATGATTCTCCACCTCTAGAATCACTGCAGTTGTCAGCTGTGTGGGAACCTGGGACACAGCAGGTTGACAAGCTTCCTAATATGTGTCGAAAGCACTTCCTAAACAGTTTCAGTGTGGAATAGTGTGAGAATATCAGACTAGGACTATGGAGAGCAAATTTCAAATCCTCAGTCATTATTCTTACACGGTTACCCTAAAGTAGTCACAGTCTCTCAGTTTACCTACTTCACAGGATTGGTTGGAGGTTAAATCCCCCAGGGATGGGATGCATCAAATTCTTTGAAAGGCAGAATATAAGTGCAACGGATAAAATTTAAGGCAGCTCTAACCCATATATAAGATTAGAATAAAATGAATTTAAAAAGATAAGGAAGTGACAAAATATGAAATACAGTGAAGGCAGATTTTAAATAATGGTTAGACATCAAGACCCACCATGGCACTACTTTTCTGTGGTGGTGGGATTGTGTGTTCCTATGAGACAAAAGGCTAGGTCTCTCATTTCATAGGGTCACCATTATGTTGAATCTAACTTGATAGCAAGTACTGAGAAGACATCAGGAGAAATAAACATGTAACTTCAACTGCTCAAAAATCTAAGTGGGTAGAGATGTTGTTATGTCAGAAGGCAGAATGTTCCAGAGATAAAGGAAGGCAACAGAACAAACATGGGATGAGTTAGATTTTAGGTCTGACAAGAAGTAATGCCCCCTTCCTCCAGAAGGTGTACAGGGTCTCTGGGCACAAAAAGAAATTTGATTGTTTTTTGCAGGGTAGGTACAGCAGAGTGGGTGTGCAGCTCTCCAAGGTCTCCAGGGAAGAGGGGCTAATGGAGCCTTCTGGCTTTTCAGTTGCCCAGTTCCTGCTGTATATAGAAAGTGAACTTGTGAGGGAAAAGGCCATGCTTAGTCCTATATACAGGTATTTTTATTTTTACATGGATGGATGGGAATCCCTAGCTGCAGGTGGAAGACCAACCGCATGCTGTACAATGTGACTTCTTTTTTAAGGGAGGGGGGTGATGTTGTATTACTGATGTAATTTTGTGTGAGGACATTGTAATTGTTAACCTCTTCGATTGTTTTATCACAGAAAAGTGAGGTATAAATAAAAAGTTTTATTTTTTTAATTTATTTATGCTTTTCTGTATTTTTAAATAGCCTTAAAAGCAGCTATGGAGAAATGGGAGAACTTTATCATGGTTGTTATGGTGGAGAAATAGTTCCAAAAAACCTTTCCAGACTTAAATCAAATCAAGTGCAATATGGATATTTGTATTCTGTTAGCCTTTGTGGCTAATAGCAAAGGAACAAGTCTTATTAGGGAAAGTGTTCACCCATCCCAACAGGGTTGTGGTCCCAGTTCTTCCATGGTTGAGCTCGTTTGTGTTTTTTTCTTAAATTGGGGGATTATGAAGTTTAAAGAATTCAGGAAGGTGTTTTTATTTTTGGTAGAAAATTAGCATTGAAAGCACTGCAGATTTCTTTTTTGGGGTGTCTGTGTGTCTGATATTTGTTGTTGCTGTTGACCTCTGCCTTCCTGCCTTCATTCTCTCAGTACCCAAAGTGACATGAGCTGGCTGTCCTATCAGCCTTAGTTCCTCACCTCACATCTTCATTTACCATCTGCCCTTCTCTGCCACTGCTTCAAGTGGGGGCGATTTTCTGCTCTGTTTCCTTGGCTTGAGTTCAGGTCATTTGACTCCTGCTGAACTGCTTCTGAATCCTCTTTGCGTGGCTGTCGCTCAGAATGGCAGACAGGTTAGCCACTGTCCAATGCCATCTGTTGTGGGAATCCTGATTTTCTTTTTCCCTGGCGTTTGAGATGCTGAATGTGAAGCAATTCAGTGGACAGACAGTCTGCTTCCTTGTTTTTGAATGGGTCAAGACATGCTTTGGTTTGCTTGAAAGGTAACCTAAATAGCTTCAGAAAACTTTGCTCCCTCTTTCTTTAACTTCCTTCCCCAAATAGAGATTGTGAATTATGCAGCAATGAATTAAAACAGTGCCTTCTGGCCTACTAGGAGTACTTGATTTGCCTATGTGTCTGCTAGATGATACACCTAGAGCTTGAACACATCATATACAGCACATACATTTAAAGAATGGACATTGATGGTGCTAATCAAATAAATATGTGGATAAAACCCACCTCATAGGCTGAACTGCACCATCCATCTCTCATATACAGAGCTGGAATTGGCTTGCATATGGATTCTGTGTTGCCTTGGATCTCATCCTGGGAGAAAGGAGCAATATAAATTTAATAAATAAAATAAATACATGTGTAAAGGTGTTGTCTGCACATGAGCTACCTGGCAACCCTAGTGAGAAGTGTATCACTGCATGTAGTCTTGGAGAGGTCATAAAAGCCTATATTTGTCTCTATTTTGCCTGATACTCACCTGTTACTTTTCAGTGGCATTGTCTGCCTTTGTTTGAAGCAGTACTCTTATCCTATGAATTATTTGGATTAAGTGATTGAGGTGTATTTGCACTGCAAAGTTATATCAATTTTATATGACTTTATATGTCCTAGCTCCATCTTGAGGATTCCTAGGGTATGCAGTTTTGTGAGGTACAGAGGTAAATTGGCAAACAGATAGCCACTTGGGAAATGTTCAGGAGAATGAATGGGAATTCTTTAGCAAGAGAAAACTACAAATTCCAGCATTCTTTAGGGTGCAAACCTTCAGCAGAGTATTCACTCTGATGTAGCGCCACTTCAGATGCTTTTAAACAGGAAGTTTGGCTGATTAATGAAGGATAAGGTTATGAATGGTTAGATATAATGAGAGCTTTGTGTTACCTGAGAAATGTGAACTGGGGAATATAAGACATTTCCTTGGTCCCAAGATGAACAAAGAATGGTGAGTAATGCCTGAATAAGGCTTATTCAGCCACCCTTGTTGCTTTTTTCATGTGGAAACTGAAGTATCTGAAGAGGACAGGCTCCTGTTTGCATGGATGCTCCCTGCTGTGGTGAAGTATGCATTGTGTGCAATTCCTGATCAGGAGTGGAAGGTGGTATTGGCACTCATGTCCTGTTTGGAAGATTGAGCTGGCTGCTGTAGGAACGGGATGCTAGACCAGATAGGCCATTGGTCCAATCCATCAGGGTTCTTATGTACCTAAATCAGTATGGAAGTACAGTAGAGTTTTGATTATCTGACATAAATTGGACCGGCTGATAGTTGGATAGCCAAAAATGTCGGATAATCCGGATGGCCCAAGAAAAGCCTTGAAATCACTATGAACTGCAAATGTATTGAAGTTGTATTGCAGTAACAGTAAAAGTAAATGTAAAGAAATCACTGATCAGCATTGTGATGTACAGTATAAACAGTTCAGTCCTCTGAAAATTTAAAGAAATCACAGAAAATTTAAAGAAATCACAGCAGCTGCGTTGTTGGATAATCCAAAATGTTGGATAACCGAAGGACAGATAATTGAGACTCTACTGTATAGAACAAGGAGGAAATTGCTTTATTATTATTATTAGTAGTAGTATTATTACTCCAAGAATCCTTCAGCCAGTGTGGGCACTGATTTCTAAGCTGTGGAAAGTTTCTATCAATGTGGCTTATGCTGATCTTATATATACTCTGCCAGGGATAACCTCAGAAAGATATAGTTGTTACTTGATGTATAAACGTGAGCACCACAAGGGCATAACATTTTCTTTGGACTGCTGTGAAGCCAATGATGCTCAGAGGCAATGTGATCAAAAGCAGCTATGACTGCTTAGATTTTCTTTCAGTCAGGGAAATCACTTTGGCTATTTTCCTTCCTTCCTTTTCCCTGTAGTGTCTTGACTCTATTCCCTGGTTTGTCTCATTTGTCACAGTCTGCTCTGTAGACATCCTGCAGTGCATTGCAACTTTTTTCTTCTGTTTTGTGGCCTGTTTTCTTCTCAGCTCCATGAGCCACGTTGTGACAGTTTGATGCATGTGGATGGCAGATTTCACTATGTTGTAACTACTGTCTTATTGAGGTTCATCCTTAAACAGGTTGCAATTGCTTCGATATATTAGGTGGCCATCTGGCTTGGAGCCCAATACAAGTTAAATGGAAGTGACTTTTGTGAACTGGGGTTCCAGAACAGGGGGACGGAGGGGTTTGAATTCCTTGTGAAGTAAGGCCACCCCCCTGAAATGATCTGGCAAAATTGAACCACCAAGAATCCTGTGCAGTTGAGCCTTCTCAGGAATTATAAATCAGAATTGTACTAAATGCTAAGAAATAGTATGATAGCTATTTTGCTGAGCCCTCCTAGGAATAATAATAAGAGCTGCCTGGAATCTATCCTGTGCACACCTGCTTAGGAGTAAGCCATATTATAAGAGTCTGATTATAAAAGGATGTTTCAGTGATCATGGATGGGAAAAGTAATTTGTTCTCTCCCTATAACTGCCTGAAAATAGGCAAAATTAATAACTGCCAGCCTGCCAGTATTGTGCCCCTACAAACAGTTCCAGAGCCTCTGTATGTGAAGAATTTCCTCTCCCCAAAGGGTTGTATATGAGACTGTCATGATTTGCATGTCTGCATTTCTGTTCTTGGAACTGGGTGTAGTTATAGGCCTCCAAGAGTTCTTTTAATGTTGAACATTTACAGGCATTATTGTTATGACACAAACTTTATTGGCAGTAAATGATGCAGCAGCTGGTACGACAGCAGAGTTTTCCAGCCTTTTGCTAATGGCATCCAACATCCTTTCACAGCCAGTATTAGAACTGACTGTAGTACTGGGGCCCCAAACTAGTTCTGCCCAGATTGTCCACTGGATGGCAATTAAATTAAAGTGTGCAAGAAAAAGTGTGCAAGTGTGACTTGTTTTCCTCGCTCATAGCTATGAGAACTGTACAAACAAGTAAGCAACTGAAGAACATTCGCTTCTTAAATCCATCCTCAGCCTTCAGCACCTCTTTCACTACTTTGAGAAGAACTGTAGAGGGAAATTGAGGTATTTGTTGTGAAGATCACAGGAAAGTAGGGATGGGGATTGTCTCTGGCCCTCATGCATTTGTCCATCCTCAGTCTAAAGCAAAAGAGAACCCAAATCAATATGTGAAGTTGCACATGTTCCTGTAGATTTGAGCCATCCCCCATAAAGAATTTGGTGTGTGTATTTTCAGAGCATGTAATCTCAGGATCCCTGGCTTCTTGGGGGTGGCCTTTCCCAGTCTCAAACTGCCAAATGAATGCAAAATGAAAGTATCCAACAAGGTTACTAATACAGGTGAACTCTTTATCTAGACTGGATGGCTGTTAACATTTGGCTAGGATGCTAACAAAGATTCCAAAACTCATCTACTTAGTGACAGAGGTCCAACTCATTACAGAATCCTTCCCAACAAAACAGAACAGAACAAGAAAAAAAGACAAAATCAAATAAACAAACCCCCCCCCCCACTTCTGCTATGGAAATAATGGCCACCTTCACGTATAATAGAGTTGTGGAGTTTTCATCAACAAAACTTTGATGTTATTGTTCTGAGCATCATTTTTATGGTAGTCCATGTGCTCCTGAGGTGCTCCGTTTTGGTGGATGGGTTGTGATTATGGTTATAAACAGGCCCTAAGCTTTCTCCCTGAGTGGCTCTAAGTGGGCTCTTTCTCATTTTTTTCCTCTCCTCTAGGCCCATATTTCAACCCACGATCCCGTCAGCGGATTCCACGTGACCTTGCCATGTGTGTCACTCCTAGTGGTCAGTTCTACTGCTCCATGTGCAATGCCGGTGCCAGCGAGGAGGCAGAGTTCCGCCAGCACTTGGAGAGCAAACAGCATAAGAGCAAAGTGTCTGAACAGCGGTACAAGAACGAGATGGAGAACCTTGGCTATATACAATGAGACACGATTCCTGCTAGCAGCTCTTGTCATTCCCCTGTACCCCCAGCCTCCAATACCCTGATATGGAGCGGCTTCTTTTGCCTGCTGCTTGCTGTGTGCCCTGCTTTCGTGCTCCGTGCCTTAGGAGGCTTGCTCCCCCGGCACTCTCCCATGTTTTTAACAGCCTGTGAACCTGACAGTGAATAGGGGAAATCAAAGGTTTTATTTTGCTCCCACTTGGCAGGCATACGTGCTGAAGGATGCCAAGTGTTCTTGTTGTATCTGTCCATTAGCTAAGGCTCTTCACTGCCTTGTGGGGCTGGGAGTACGGGAAACCCCTGCCCCGCCTCTTCTTTTTCCTACCCTTCTTTATCTCTGCCCTGCCTTTGCATGAGTGAGCTTGGTCTGAGAAACCCCAATAAAGAGCCTGGGGTTTCTTTAGGTTTTTCTCTTTCTTTAGATATTTTTGTTGTTGTTCTGCACAGTGGCACATGTGCAATATAGCTGCAGAAATATCCATTTGATGAGAGAGGAATGATCATGCTGCTTAGGGCTGATGGGGATCGTAGTCCATCATACCTTGAAGCACTTAGGTTGGGGAAAACTGGTATACAGGGGAAACCTTATTCCTGCAGTTTGGACATAGAAAGGTATATTTGCAATCTGTACAAACAGTTCAGAGGTATCTTTTCCTATGATTTAGTAAAGACCTGACACCCCTCCCCACCAAGCTGTCAGTTCCTTATCTGACCTGCCATCCTACAAAGTTGGTTTTGGTGAGCATGAGGAGTGGTTTTGCTTCATAGCATGCAGTCCCTGAACCCTACTTTTATGGCTCCTGAAGTTCCCCAAACTGTCAATTGTAATTTTTTGAGCATTTTTTTTGCTCATCAAACACTCAGAAAGCCCTACCAATTGTGTGAAAATACTGTAGGTGAATTCCACCCTACCTTTACTCCAAAACTCTATTACCTCAAACACCTCTGTCACTATTTTGAGAAGAATTGCAAAGGAAAATAGAGGCATTTGTTCTGGGGTCCACAGGAAGGTTGCCGGGGGGGGGGGGCTTGTCCTCTGCCCCCATGCATTTGTCCATCCTCAGTCTAAAGCAAAAGAGAACTCAAATCAATATGCGAAGTTGCACATGTTCCTGTAGATTTGAGCCATCCCTGGTACAGAATTTGGTGTGTATATTTTCAGATCATGTAATCTCAGGATCCCTGGCCTCTTGTGGATGGCCTTTTCAGTTTACATGCAGAAAAAAAGTTTTTTGTCCTCATGTATCTCTTTAACTTGACATTAATGGCTGTCCTCAGGGTACTCTGCATTTTGGTAGCACTTGGTGTCTTTTCACTCCACCCTCCCAACTTTTTTATGCCTTCATATAAGTTTTCTCCTCAAAACCCCTTTTACGTCCTGCCAAACAATGAGATGCTCTTGCACCTGAACTGGGTGAGTGAAGAATTAAAAAAACATTTCTGGAGGATTGGTGCATATTACTTTAATAAGATCTAGAGAAGCAGGACAATCTGCCCAAGGGAACTATTTTATGATAATGCTGGCTAGATAAATGTTTAACTTGTGGACTGCTAATCTTCCGATCAACATAGGTGACTGGAAACATTTTATTGGTAGAGTTAGATTTGTTACTGGCTCGGGCCAGGTGAATCTGTGCTCAGTTGGAAGCATCTGGCCTTGGCTGGCAGTCTAGTGATGATGATTACTGGACAGCTCCTTTTGTCCTGGGCATGCGTCCAAGCATCATCCTTTTTCTGAAGCCCAACTGTTTAGTGAAGTCGGCAGTACCTTTTTTTACATGGCTGCCAACTGGGGTCAGATGCCTGTTCACCCATCAAAGTGCAGAGATATCCAACCCTGTTGTTCTGGTTAAGTAAAAGTTATTATGCAGAGAGTGGAGGCTCATGAAGTCAGTCCCGATATGTTTGTTTGTTTATTTATTTATTAGATTATACAGTTTTTCTGTATTGTCACCCAGCTCCCAAGGACCCCCAAGGCGATGAATAAATATAAACCAATTAAAACAATATCAAGACTTCTTAAATGGTCTTTAATGAGTCCTGAAAGCAGTCTAAAAGCTATCTGAGAATCCAGTTTTAAAACAGTTAAATCCTCAGTTTCAAACTCTGAATGCTATGTGGAACAGCACTGTTTTGGCTGCCCACCAGAGGCTTAAAAGAGATGGGACCAGCCTAATGTCCTTGGGGAGGAAGTTCCACAGTCGAAGTGCTGCTAATGAAAAAAAGTGTTAGTGTACTCACAAAGCTAACTTCTTGAGATGTTAGGACATGCAACAGGGCTTCTTCTGAAGATCTCAAATTTCTGGCAGGCTCACATGAGAGGCAACAGTCTTTCAGATATCCTTGCTCCAAATTGTTTAGGGTTTTATAGGTCAACCCCAGCACCTTCAATATTTTGGGCTGCCATTCTTATCACAGTGGTCAGTTTTATGTATGTGGATTTTATCCCACCCATTATTGCTACAGGATGTTTTCTTATTTCCATTATTCCAGTTCTGAAAAGTCAAAGCTACTGAAATACCATTAATACACATGGGAAAGTCAGAGAGAGAGAGAGCAGGAGGGAGGATGCAGTATAGCCATCACTATAGCCAGCCATCACTGAAAACACAACTGTTTTTCTGTGGGCGAGTTTTAAAGGCATTCCCATACTAATTTGGGCATGGCTGTGTTCCTATGCATGTTAATTTCAATGGTGTTGATGGAACCTGCTCTCAAATATTTAAAGAATGACTGCGTTTGAGTGTTTCTGACTGGCTGGAATTTGAAAATTCCTAAGTCTGTTAGTGCTTTATCAATGCTTCTGTTGGGTGTGGGTCCATTTCATTTCAACTGGTTTGAAAACCCAAGACACCCAAGTGGGGGGCATTGTTGCACCTTGTTCTTTGCCCCAATTTATCTTCAGATACCTAAATTTTCTAGAGTCCTAAGTGATACCTTACAAATCTCATGTGACCAAAGTGCAGCCCGAGGCCCCCAGTGCCATTTTTGTGCCCCCCAAGGCCATTTCTACCATGTTGAGGCCTCCTGCCCCAGAGGGGTCAAAAACAATTTTTGCAAAAATTTTCAAAAATTCTTTTTTCATTCCAAAATACTTCAAAATGTTCAGTGTAGGTTTAGGGCACACTCACACCGCATTTTGTGGAGCCCATGGATCAATTCAAGCCCGCTAGAGACCTCTTTGGAAACCCAAAGGATGGCACAAATGCCCCCATATCCTCTAGGTGCGATCATTACATCATCATCTTCATCATTGCAATTATTGGGGGCACAAGTGCTACCCTCCAAAGTCTCCTAGAGAGCTAATGTGTTCTTCCAGCCTTCTACTGTTGGCCACATATGTTATAAATGAATCAAGGATACTTGGCGGGAAGCAGGATAAATTTTTTCTCCATTACAGTGGATTCTACATGAGTGGAGGTAGGCCAGAAGTGAAGGTATGGGAGATCTAAATACTAAAACCCCAAAATTGAGGTTTCCCTATTATATGGCAGATCAGATGAGCAAGACCCTAGTTGATCTGGAGGGACTGTAATAGTGACTGGAGGGAAGGCAGGGCAGAGCAGGGATGGTAGAGGAAATAACATATTTTATCAGATTGTCACATTGGCCAGTAGGTAGTTTAGTTGATTAGCTATGGTTTTTTGCTGCTATTAATCTATGCATATTTGTATTTATTTTGATCATGGTGACCACTGATGTACTCATATATTTAAGGCATTATATTATATGTTATCCCCCTCCATGTATTTGTCTCTTGTTCTTTATATACAAAATTAGCATTTTCCATAATAGAACTTTGAGGATTATGAGTGTTTGGAAAGGAATACCACTGTCATGCAGACATTTCCAGGTTACATCAATGAATCATTCTAAGTGCCAGTGGGGGAACACTCATGATTAAGGACCACTTACGATACCATAACTTGTAGTGTCATTCTCATGGAAGAGTCTTGTTATGAAATTACAATTTTCTGGTGATTGTTTATACATCTCCATTCTTAATAGCACCTGACCATATGTCCGCTTATATCAGGGAATATATAATATAAATCTCCACTTGTGGAGTTATGCATTGAATGTGTCATGCATCCCTTGTGTTGAATAACAACATGGCACAACAAAACATGCATTTGCTTCCATCTGCAAGGCAAATCTACACCTGTGCATAATATGCATCCATGTTCAGTGATGTGGACATCTGTGCCCCATGCACATCCATACTTAGCGGCACCTCCACCTTTGAATGCTGCCATTTTGCTTCAGACAGAAGCAGCCAACCACTTCTGTAGGTGAACATATACATGCATAAGATACTAATAGCATTGCAGCCACTGTGTTAATATCTCCTTACTTCCACACATCCACAAGCATTTTTGAAGGTTTACTTCATGTTGCCTTTGGTTTATCTGCAGAACTGAAATGGCATGTATTAATATAGAGGTGGATACTCAGTTTTGTGTTAAGGGAGGTGCTGATATAAGATTGGCTTCCTGGTAACTGTGGTATACAAATAGGAAACCAGTCTCATGTGAGCATTTTCTTAACATCTACATCAAGCCAACGGATAGGCTAACTAGTGTGCTCCTAGAGCCACGATCTGGATCTTACTTCGAACTGTGATTCTGCTTTCTGGCTATACAAGCACCCTTGGTTAACACGCATATCATTTGAGTATTTAAAGTCAGTAACAGCAAAATTGCTTAACTACTGTTAAGGGGGGCAAGGAATTTTCTTCAAGGAGGGAATGGAGTGTGAGATATAAGGGTGTGTTCCTAAGGCTTGAAACTGATCTGTTAAGTGTAGTTAATGGGGTCAATGATATGTACACCACTCCACAGATGCATACTGGATTATTCTTAGGAAATGTCTGTGCAATTGGCCCCATAATTCAGGGATGCCCATTCAGACATGTACATGAATATTTTGGAGAGGTGAAGTAGAAATTTGTGTGTTTTTATGCATTATTGGAATTAGCCCTAAACTGAAAATGTAAGATGGTATTCATGCTGATAATCTGCACTATTAATGTGGTGAGCCTCCTCTATTAGAGAGGAATGTCTGAATTATGACAGTGCTTCTCAAGCTGTATGATGTGCAGGACTGTTTCCAACTACTTGGATTTATAGGCTTGACATTCTACTGCAAATTCCTTTGGGAGTTTATGTTAAATAAATGGTTTCAGGGTTAGTTTTTCTTCAGTCTGAAAATTGCAGTTCCAGTCTTCATTTTCAGGAATATCCTCTGCAACTTGAGCATAACAAAGTCATTTTCTCCTGCTTAGAAGATCAATATGGAGTGTCTGTAAAAATTGCCAGGCATTATAATAAAATGTGTACTGTGTGGGTTGTAATGAACGTTATATTCCATGTTGTGTTAAAACTTGACAACTGTTACATGGGGAAGTTTGAATTTCACCCCTCTGCTCTATTTTGTTCCTTGTCAGAAGAAATTGTACTTCCTTTCCCTGCTGAGGAGCTTGTTCACACATGCATGTACATTATTGGTTCACAACAGCGTATGTGAACTGCTTCTATTGAAAAGCATTGTGTTGGGCCTTAACATCAGATGATATGAAAGGTCTTGAGATTAATCTACATTTTACTCATGTCCGTTAATGCTTAAAGTCATTGTTAGCAAATGATGAACGTGCTGTGTGAATTGTCCCAAGGTTCACGCGTGTATTCAGTTGGCAAAAGCCTCTCCAGAGACAAATGTGGAGTGCAAATTTAATATGTTAAATCTTAGTGGTTCTAATATTTTAAAAAAGGCACAATCCTTTGAAACCAGACTGTAAAAGCAGTGAAACCTTATTAAATTCTACTTGCCCCTGACTCTTTAGCTTAATCAAAACCTGATCCTAAATGTATGGGATGGTGCATATGTAAAACTAAAGACATTACTATTTTCAGCCTCAGATGTTAGCTTGTCAATTCTTTCAGAGTTTGGGTGTATGGATTTTACCACATATTTGAATTTGTTCTGCAATATTAGATGTATCATGCACAGGATGTCTACTGTTGGAAATTTACTCAGTGATAACTTGTTACAACATGTGTGTAACCACATAGTAAACCATATTGATTTATTGAAGTCTCCAACCCTACTGATCTCATCATGCCCCTCTGCTACTAGTTGGGAGTAGGCCATGCCAATTCTGATGATTAAAGATGGTTGATTTGGTTTAGTATTCATTTATATTCTTTTTAGTACAGTATTGTAATACATGTACATTTCTCTGTAGCATTGCTGTTAATTTCCCCCCTTTCTCTGTGCTTGGTGTGTAGTACCACCTACCCACTTAATTGACTGCTTCATGACAAGACTTGGCAAAGTTATTTGGAACTCATAGCTAGTAGCTGGCTAGGGGATTCTAGGAATTTTGGTCCCAAACTGAGCTTTCCCAATTTTATTTGTACATCTTATGGAATCAATCCTAGCCCCCTAAATAAATAAGTTCCACAACGGTGTTAGTTTTTAAGGTGCCACAAACTCAACGGTATCTCTGCTTCAAAAGACTATTGGAAGTAACCACCTGGGATTTGTCACTTCACATTGCACAGTTATAGCATTATGATTCCAATTTTATTGCCATAGCAACATTTTATACAATCCTGGGGTTTGCAGTTTGATGGGCAGCTAAAGCTCTCTGGCTGAAAATTCTAAATGCCCTTCCAAAACTGCAAATCCCAGGATTCCATAGGATGATACCATGGCCATTAAACTGGAATCATAATACTATAATTGTGTAGAATGGAAGGGATCCCATTAAACTTCCCTTTATCCTGCTGATAAGATTTTTTTTTAGTGCAAATCAGTTTGCAGCCATTTATTTTAAAAATATCTTGTTCTCAATGACAGGAAGGACATGACTCACCAATACTGAGGTGATGCTTGCAGATTCAGATGTATGTTTTTCCTCATCAATGTGAATTAAAGCAGTGTTCTGGTATATGAATAGAGTGGGAGAGACACCAATGCTTTTTGAGAAAAGACTGCCATTTTTTGGAGAGGACTAGATCTTTCCTGCTCTCCTCTCCATCATCACTGGCCCCTAATGGCTAGGTTAACAGGGTAATGAAAATGTAATATACCCATCCACCCTCTTTACCATTAATCATGATGGAGAGAATTTCCTTCCAAACCGATTCCTGTTAGGAAATAAATACACTGTGAAAACAACAATGTAAGTGCTGCTTAGCAATAAGTGTATGATGTGTTTCATGATGGGTTTGCCCCGGCAAAGCAGACTGCCTGCCATATGTTGGTACTACTGTGTATGCTATTTTTGCTTTCTAAAGTAACTTCTTTGTCTTGATGTTAACAAGGCTGTTCTAACAGTGTTCTAAAGATGCCTTTTCTACCCGTGTCTGTTTCCATGCACAAGGACACTTTGGTTGGGAAGGGAAGTTTTTGTCGTGAGATGGGATTCTTTTTTTCCGACTTGCAAAAATTGGTTGCTGGTAAATGCTGTGTATTTCAAGCCAAAATACAAGATTATGAGAGAGCTCTTGTTTGCCATTCAAAACATATAATATGATGAAAATAGGGATTTTGTTTTATCTAGGTGTTTATAGAGGGTCTTCCTAAGTTTTTAAAAAAGTATTTGGATGGCTTTCTAATATACTGTAAATTAAGACACAGTAGATGTTGTTGCGATTCTCACTCATGTCCCAAACTGTGGGGATGTCAGATTGAAAAGAAAGGAAGGGATAGGACTTAGACCTGTTTCTCAGAAATGACTTCTTCGTTCAACCACAATGGAATTCACACAAGTGATTATTGTTCCATTTAAAAAAAAATCCTGTACAGAACAAACTAAAGTGTAGGAAACCTCTCTTTTATCCTGATGCTGCTGGTTTTTCTTTCTGTTTATAAAAAGTAGAGAAGGGGGACATATATTCTGAGAATTTCTGCCTGCAATAGTATCATGCAAAGAGCAGGGTATTGCCTCATCTGTTGTTTTTGGGAACCAGGCCTATGTCAATATCTCTCCAGTTTTGGTCCTTCCTTGTCTACATGGGTGATTTGCCTCAAATTCTCCCTGGGCTTGCTGTGTCCTGTTTACATGATGCCGGGCCAAAACCCCAAATCGGTATATGACTGTCTTCACAACACCCACACCCCATTCGTTACTTCTTCCCCCGAACCTGCACTTAAATAACTCTCATTTTCCTGCAGATTTTTGGCTTTCTTCACAGCAATAACAGTGGCTGCCTTTTCACTTGTGGTCGTGCAAGCTGCCTGGTGCCACTGCTGTGGCTGTGAGTTAGGTGCCCAGCATTGATAAGTGTGACTTGTTCTGACTTCAGAGAAGGCAGCTGCTCATCATCCTCTGTGGCAGCCAAAAAGCTGCAGTAAAAGAGAACAAATAAGCGGGGGGGGGGGGGTGTTCAGGCCAGATTAAAGTATTCTGGCAAGTGTAGGCCCACCCTTTGACTTCAGTTCCCAGAAGCCCCAACCAGCATGGCCAGTGGTCAGGAATTCTGGAAGTTGTAGTCTTAACTACCTTTGAAGGACTGCAAGTCTAGGTGATCAGGATTTCAGAATTAGCAGACCCCTAGTGTCTCCTTAGGGTCGCCATAAGTCGGAAATGACTTGAAGGTACACAATATGAAGAACAACAAAGGAAGTTAAAAACTTATGAAGTGGAGTGGAGAAACTGAACATGTTTCCCTGCAGATATTGGTAGACTATTGCTCCCTCCTAACTCAACACTGAAAAGGCAGGCTAGAGTTACCGGGAAATGGATTTCGGTAACATTTGGAGACTATGGATTCTCTAGCTCTGCTGTAAGGTGCTGGGTTGTTGCTTGTCACCTTGAGACAACTCCATAACTTTCTAATAAAAAGTAATCTGAGAGGAGATTGCAACTGTTGTAACTGCTTCTTGTGTACCTGGTTGGGGGAGCATGTTTGTGTCACCTTAGCTATAAAAATGGTGACAGGAAATTAGAATGAAACTTTCATTCTAGATGGTTTTGAAATGTAACAACTATATTGAATGAGTTTAACTTTGAGCCACAATAGAAATGAAATTGGTTCTGTTTGTATTTGGGTAAGCGGGAATCTAAGTGTATTGTGTGTAATTTCTGCGGAAAATGTCTTTCAGCTGAAGCCTTCTTGACAAGTGAGGCTTTGAATTTGGTATCTTTTTCCTTTTTTCTTCTTGTTTTAAAAATTGCACTGAATTCAGCAACTGAATAACTTTCTCTATTATAAAATAAACGATCTTGTGCACACTGTTCTGAGTTTCATGATTTATCTTTTTTGCTGTTAATCTCCACATTGTTTTGCTGTATGAGAGATTTTCATTCTTAACCCTGGGTACAAATCAGGAATGAATAAAGGCACAAAGATTCTCACAAACAGCTGAATGTAAGTGTGAACACAAATACAGTGTAACATGTACACACTTCTTTGGTCTTTTTCACCTACACAGATAGTGTCCTGTCAGTGTTTATATTTACATGCAAGTGTAAACTGCTTTTCCAGAGAACAATATTGCAAACTAAATTTCCATTGCTGATTTAGTAGTCTAACCGTTCAATTCCTTGTGTACTGTTCAATTAGCAAGGTGAAACCTCTGTAATTTAGTTTTGTATGAGCCTGCATTTATTCTTTCTTCTTTTTCTTCTCCTCTAGATTTAACCTCTATCGATTCTTCTGTCTCCCTCCCTCTTTTACTTTTTTAGGTAATTAGAAAAGGTTTTATTTTTTTTAAATCTAATTATAACATGTTGTTTTTTCCTAAGTAAACAGGTTCTAAATCAATCAAATAAGGTATTAAGCAAACATAATAAAAGCCCCTTTTGCTAATTAGGCTTATTAGTGTCAGCATTTAAAAAGCCTTTCTTGTCCTAACGTAAACAAGATAAAAGAGATAATCCTTCTAATCAAATTAGCTAAGGAAAAGCTTCAAAATACAACATATAAAAACCGAAAACTCAATATTGGTCAAAGGACAAGGTGTCTTTGATGCTCAGTTTCTATGTGGGACAAAGGGCAGCTGTTGGCAGCTTCTGGTTTCTCCAGATTTTTTTAAACATTTTCAGAAATGGCTACTCTTTTAAATGTTCAACTTCTGTAGTTTTCATTATTGTGCAGGAGAGGAAATTGTGGTTGTATAAGAGTTTGCTGCACTGGGGAGACCTCAAGATATCCATAACCAGTGCTGATCCTGTTTTCTAGTTCATTCCTATTCCTTGACCATGAAATGTTCTAGCTCAATGCTACCCAAAATGATGGTCACTGGACTAGTTGTAGTCCATGAGCCATCGGTTACATGTCTTTGGAGGGTTTCCAGGAAAGAAAGAATGAGTTGTAGCCAATAGGTCAAAATATGATACCGGCCTTTGGCACCAGTGATGTCATTAGGGTTGGTTTCATGCGGTGGGATAACTCATGGTGTCACCCCCCCCATTGACTTCCTTACATACCACACCATACAGAATGTTTTTTGTACTAATTTTACTCATAAATCATATTTGCCGTACATCACTGAATTTAATGGCAATAGTTGTGACACAACACAAACAACTAGCAAAATTAAAATTGTACCTTTAAATTACAATATCATACACACAGCCTAAATGTATTTACATGTACATGGTTTCATGTGTTTAAAAGTGAAAATTTGGTAAGATGTTATATTTAAAAAAAACTAATTTTTTTTAAAAAATTAAAGTTAAATTCTAAAATTTTTAAAATTTATTTTTTTAATTCTTTAAAAAATGTGAGGCTTCTCCTTCCTTCTCTCACTGAGCCTTGCCTCTCTCACACCATTTCCAGTACTTTAAAGGGACTCCGATTAATGTCACAGCCTGTTTCTGTGAAAAACCAGATGTTTGGCGAGCAGTGGTGTTACCCCCCCCCCCTTAAGGGTTGCCTGGCATGGTCCGCACCACTTGTATCCCTGGTTGGCGTATTAGAGATCCAGTGTATGTTGTAGTTTGAATATTGAGCTAGAACTTCAGAAAACCCTGCTGAGCTATGGAAACTCACTGAATGACCTTGGGTCATTCTTTCTCATCCTTAGAGGAAGGCAATGGCAAACCACCTCTAATTAAATCTCACCAAAACCCTCTGTAATAGTTTTTCTATGTTAGACTTGACTTGAAGGCACACAACAGCCTTCACAACACTAGCATATGGGGGGGGGGGAGTGAGTTGTCTGTCCCTCATATCAGATCACTTTAAATGCACCACCAAATGCATCTGAGGAAGTAGACTGAAGTCGACGAAAGCTCGTGCTGCCAATTTCTTTTATTTAGTCTCAACAGTGCTACAAAATCTCTCTATGTACTGATTCTACAGACTAACACGGCTATATAATCTTTGAATTCTAGCCTACTACTGCTTGACTCATGTTCTAGCTCACACTAATTCTAGCCTTGTGACTATCCTCAAATTGATTAGAATGACTGACCAGTCTTAAAACCAGAGCGAGAGTTGATAAATGTATCCCTTCCTGTTTTAGTGCCTGCAGGGATATGCCCCAATGTTATGCCTTTCGCATATGTTGAGTTACTATTCTCATCAACCTAAGCTAGTGTGGCCAAAGATCAAGGATACTGGAAGTAGTAGTCTGAAATATTTTGAAGCTTTTGCACTGGCGAAGGTAGCCTGGATGGAACATAGCCTGGATTGGGACAGGATCTTCCACGTCTACAGTGTGGGGGTTAGTAATAATGTGCTGGAGAAGGCCTATGATTCTTCAGAGATTTGGATGGATGTGATCTGCCTCTTAGGCTGAAGATGCTGGGCATTCCTGTTGATACTATGGACATAGGTGTCACATTTTGCAGCAAACGAATGCCCACTGCCCAGTAAGTATTGAATAGATTTCCTGTGGTGCAGAATTCATGGGTCTTCACTTAGGAAGACTCAATCTGGGCATCTTGAAGTCAACTCTTTTCTCCTTTGAATCTTACTACATCTAGCAAACAACACTTAAAACATTTGGCAGTTCACCTTCAGAAATCCAGTGGGAGAAGAACACTGGGAAGAAATTTAATTTCAGTCAAAATTAATGTGACTTGTATAAAAATCCATAACCTTTCACTGAGTTTAATTTGATAATATAACTTGGTTCTCAGTCTTCACTACCGAAACATTCTGCATCACTTCACTGTCTTATGTGGTTAATAAAACGTGGGGCCTAGAGTAAAGAAAACAAAACTAACAATATTTCAATATAGATAGCTCCACTGAAGCAGAAATAAGATGGTTACAAATTCTCCTTCAGAGGAGAAAGTTCTGTGCTTGAAACTATCTTCTGTTTCAGGTAGTGTTCAAAGAGAGAGCTCTTTTAGTATGTTTTAGCATAAAAGACATATAAGAATCCAATAGTACCTTTGAGACTAAATTGGGAAGAATAAATCTCTAGCATAAGGTTTTGTGGATGATGAAGTGTCCAGGAACTCTGTCTAGGAAAGCTCATGCTACAAATTTCCTCTTTACAGTTAGTCTCAAAAATGCTTCTGGATTCCTTTCTGTACTCTGAGGGATGGGCAATTCACAGACCATGAGCCATATGTGGCCCTCAAAAGTCTGGAGGGCTCCCAGCTGAAAGGAGAGCCAGTATGGGGTGGTAGTTTTGAGTTCTGGATTGTGACTCTAGAGACCACACTGAGTTTCAGCTTGGCCATGAAACCCACAAGGTGACCCTAGGCAAGTCACATACTCTCAGCCTCAAGGCAAATCACCTCTGGCAAACCTCCTCTGAACAAATCTTGCTGAGAAAACCCATGATAGACTTGCCTTAGGGTTGCCATAAGTCAGAGATGCCTTGAAGGCATACAACAACAACAACAACAACACAAAGAGAAAGAATCATAAGAAGAAAGAGCAGGGGCTTCAAAGTTGTCAGTTCGTATTTGGACTGCAGACTGACCAAATGCAAGATGGCAGGTCCCCCCTGCTCACTTGTCTCCATTAGTGTGAGATGTATTGTCTTTCTGCTTAAATTGTATTTGGTTCAAATACAATTTTGCTTGATTCTTGACAAATAAATCAATATACACAGATTTTATTCAAACGTGTATCTCCTGTTGTCACCTCCCTCTTCCACAGCAATGCGTCACTAGCCAGCCTAAACAGAGAGAGAGAGAGAGAGAGAGAGAGGTGAGTATCATGGGTTGAGTGATAATTTTTCTATTTTCTGTCAGCTCACAGCCCCTCTGGAGGCACAGTTGTTGTTGTTCTGTGCTTTTAAGCCAACTCCTATCCTAGGATTGTCTGGGCAAGATTTGTTCAGAGGAGATTCCCATTGCTCTTCACTAAAACTGCGAGAGAGTGACTTGCCCAAGGTCACCCAGTGGGTTTCGTAGCTGAATGGGGATTCAAACCTTGGTCTCTTGATCTCCTAGTCCAACAGTTCAGACCACCACACCATATTGAGTCTCACTAGGAGACACTATACAACAGATAAAAACCTTTAAACAATTAGAAAGCCAAATAAAATCATTTCAAAACAGAGTTGGCAACTCTTTCAAAACCCTTAACTCCTGAGACAACTCCTTAAACATATTTTAAAAAAGCACAACAGTTGAAACACCCAGAGCAGCCATCCCTGATTTTAAGGACTCAAGGTCATGCAAAACATCATAGGTTGTTGCTGTCCACTAGGCAAAGGATGGAGCCAGCCTTGGAAGGGAGTTCCACAGTTAGCTTGCTGCTATAGAGAAAGCCTTGGCATGCATACCCAACCCCTAGCCTTGTGGGGAGGCAGGAGACATCTAAAATTTTGGGCAGGTTTGTATTAAAGAGGCAGTCTTTCAGATGTCCTGGCTTCAAGCTGTTTAGGGCTTTGTAGCTCAGCACCAGCATTTTGACTTGAGCTTGAAAACAAATAGGAAGCCAGTGTGGTTCTTGTAATATTAGTCTCTAAAGCACACATCTGACAACAGATGGTATCAAATGAAAGAATAATTTTGTCCTCTGTACTCCTAATAAAATGCTGCTGCCTTTTTAATGTCATTTTGTCTTGTATGCAAATATGCCAATATTGCTGAGTTCTTCTCAGTTGTGCTGCATTATACTTCAAGGCTGTAAATGTTCCCCATTTAGTAAATGTATGGACTGGACATAGTGTGTGGTACAGGTTTTGGGATACAGGTATCATCAAACGGCAAGCAGTTTTTAATTATTTAATGTGTCATTCTGCTTTACCAATATAGGTATAATTGTGAGATTTTCAACCCCAGGCATTAAAATGTCTTGCATTTTACTGAGTTATGTACTATACTATTTAAACAAAATATGTAGTACTAGTACATATGTTGCAACATGACATAGTGAATACCCCTCCCCCCCAATAATTCCCTGCATCCTGCAAGATATTTCAAAAGAATGCTTTTGAAGATCAGCCCTCTCATAAATTAAGCTCCGGTTTCTTTTCTGTGTCACAGGCTGCATCTACACTGCAGAAATAACATGGTTCAACACTGCTTTAACTGCCCTGGCTCAATGCTATGGAATTCTGGGAATTGTAGTTTGTTGTGGCTCCAGAGCAAAGCTCATTAAGCCAGAGCAGTTAAAGCGGTATCAAAGTGGATTATTTCTGCAGTGTGGATGCAGCCTCAAGTTGGTTGGCCTGTTTATTGCACTGGCAAGTGTCCCATATTATAAGCAATGTCCTGCATCTGAGGTTTGAAAAGCTCTTTCTTTTATAGGGAATTAATAAAATACCAAGCACCACCATCACCAGCAAGAACAACAACAAAACAAAAAACACCAAACCCAGAACACCCCACTTATATTTTGGGTGTGGACCTTTCATACATACAGAAATGTGGACATCATATAATTTATGAAGGTGTGCAGTACATTAATTTTACAGAAAAATTCATGGCTAGGAATATTTTCATTTGGTATTTAGGCAGAGCAAAAACTTGTTAATACCTGCTTCCTGATTGTCAATGCTGCTGTTCCTTATTGCTATTTTGAAAACCTGGCAACACTACTGGTTTTGTATCCTGTCTTTCCTCCTCCAGTTCCAGCCGGCTGGTACTTTAATTTTTCAGGCACTAGGATTTACCCCAATATCATATTTATTTATTTATTTATTGCAGAAGCCACATAGAACTGGAACACGATGTAGACATTCTGAACAATTGTAAAAAAATGTCTCTTGAGTTTCAGACATTTGCCATTTACTTACTATGATAGCTGGAACAAAAAGAAATAGGTTCATCAAATCTATTTTTGTTTTGGGACTCTCATTTTTCCTCCCAGCCAATGTAATATATTGGAAGGAAAAAAGTTCCATGTCATTTTCCTGGAAATCATGATTTAGAAAAGGAGAAAAAAAAGTGATTCCAATTGTGGTGAGCTGGGGAAAACAGAATTCTCACTTGGGTCAGAAAATGAAACTAGTATACATGGAACAAGAGCCAGCATGCTGTAGTGGTTTGAGCATTGGACTATGACTCTGAATTCCTGCTCAACCATAAAACCCACTGGGTGATCCTGGGCAAGTCATAGTTTCCAAGGGTGGTAATGGCAAACCCTCTCTGAAGAAACTTGCCAAGGAAACTCTGTGATAGTTTTCTTGGCAAGGGTCACCATCAGTCGGAAATGACTTGAAGGCACATAACAACAACAACAATAACAACAACATATTAAGCCAAACCACTACCCTAATCGCTAATGCTAAATATATTGGAATTTCTTTTATTAACTAAAATATATATTGCTCCATATTTGTGGTAGCAGCGACAGAGTCTAGAGGACTGTATTGCTCCCCAGAGACCTTGCATGGCTGTCCCCCTGCTGCATTCTTCCTGCAAAAAAACCTCCACAATTTTTGCTGCAAAACTGCCGACTAGACATTGCGGTTGGTATTTTTGCCTTGTTATGTCCCTTGCTGGCCATTATAAATTCAGGAGAGCCTTTTTTTTTCTAGCAGGAAGTGAGACATCTGGCAAAATGCCTCAATACACAGTGAAGGTGTTTGGAGACTTTTTAGGACAGTATCTTTGATCCCTGGGAGCCATTGGGCACAAAAATGGCTCTAGGTGAGCTGGTGACAATGAGGTGGACGATAGCCTCCAACATTTTCACAGATTAAAACTGGGATGTCCATGGCCAAGCAACATGAGAAATGTGGTCAAGGTGGCATAAAACAGTAGTAGGAATAACACACAAGCTGAAGCAATTTGCTTTTGCCTGATCCTACTGGGAAGGTCAAGATTCCCCCCCCCTTCTCTCATCTTCCTCCTGCTGAGTTAAGTGAGTGCAAACTACTTTTGTACTTTCAACATTGGCAGCAAGTGAAACAAGCTGAGGAAAAAGGAGGAGAGTGGGAAGAGGAGAGAGAAACTGGTACATTTTAAAAGCAGTTGAAAAAGTGGGATTATAAAGATTAATTGGGACTGTTTCTGCCAAATCAGGACAGTTGGAGGGTATGGATGGACAGGAGTATGTTTTGTTGCCTAAACTAGAGGCTTGTAGCATTGCTAAATATATTGGAATTTCTTTTATTAACTAAAATACATCTTGCTCCATATTTGGGGTAGCAGCCGCAAATAATTATTTCAGCACCTTCCAAAAAACAAACAAACAAACAAACAAAAAACAAACAAACAGGGAAGCAAATACTTAATTTAAGGAATGATAATTAGAAAAGTAACTACTCTGGAAATTCTGGATGTAGCATATAACTAATCAATCTAAAATCACTTCCCAAACTAATGAAAATATAAATCTCTATATACTGCTTTGATTTGTTCTTCTGTTCCATTTTAATATTCAATGCTCTGAATATATGAAGGCATTTGGCTTTCCTTTCCTTTCTGTTTCCTTTCCTATCTGTTTCCTTTCCTTCTTTCCTTTCCTTTCCTTTCCTTTCCTTTCTGATGCTATGAAGTCATCTTCATGTGGACAAAGCTATATCTGAAGAGAAATACACAATTTTAAAACAAAAATGTAAGGTCCCATAAATGGATCAATACAACAATTGTTTCTGGAAGGAAGCAAGTATTTTTTTGAAAAATAAATGAATAAAAATGATGGGAAACAACAATTTCTTTTTTAAGTAGCATCTTACATAATTCTAGTTAAATCACAGCCTTTCTGAAGGAACTGTTATTTTAGCTGGCTGTGGATTATCTTTTGAAAATGAAATTCTTCCCATTTTAATTAAAAAAAAACGGTCAAAGGAAATTAAGGCCTGATCCCATGAGATACAAGGATGGTGGCTGGTGCTTTCACTGAGGCTTAAATCATTACCACAATGCTAGCTGCCATAAAATATCCATAAAAATCTCAGCATTAGGCTTTTGCCTGGTTGTATAATAATGGACAGGTGTGGGTTGGGGTAGTGATGCAAAATTGTGTTTTGGAGAACAATTTAGCTTGAGGCTCTGATCTTGGCTTTAAAAACAAAAACCAATCAATGCAGTATTGAAGGCACCTTGAATAATTGATTAAGAGTACAGAAGGTAAAATAGTTCTGATGTACAGAAAACAGGGTAGGCCAATTCATGGGAAAGGTCCCTTATGCTTACTGACATGAAATGAGGAAACTTTTTATGCCTAAGTCCTTTGCCTCACAAGTAAATCTCACACCCACTACCCCCTAAACACAGCAGCTGGGAACATGCTATGCTAGAAGCTTTTAGTTCTGGTCATATGAAAAATGAAGAAAGCCAGTCTGTCTGCATTCATAATATGCAGATGTCCTTCTATGGTTCTGGTTTGTAATTTGCTTGATTGCTTGTAACCCTGTGTGCTAAAAAAAGGAGGCCAGGTGGTACCAGTGTTTGCTTTCCTTTTTCAGACCATCGTCTACATGATTCATTGTTGATCGCAGTTGGATGATGAGCTGCTGCCATGAAGAGGCATAGACAACTTTACAGATCCTAATTAATACCAGCAGTTGGGGATGAAGGGCTTGTGATATTTCATGTTCTGCACTAGGGGATGTAATTCTTTTCTAATTTTCTTCTCAAAGGAAGTAACAAGTAATTTGAGCAATTTTCTTCCTGCTGCAAGAAAGTCTTTGAAAACAACCTAGTTTTTGAAGTCTGTTCCCAATTCTGGACTTTATTCTGTGCAAGATTTGCACATGGTTGTTTTGCACAGAAAACAGCCTTTGCTGTGCTATTTTCTGCGCAGAAAATCCTGTAGTTTATTCTAGAGGCAAAAGTCAGAATTGACTCCTTTCCTTGCCTCTGCCCAGGAGCCACTCTGTGTACCATTATCTTTACAGGGACATCAGGGAGATTGTCTTTACTAACTAACTGTCCCTGTGGAATTTTCTGGATCCACCACCATTGCCCCCATTGCTGCTGCCACTGCCAAAGCCAGGACGGATCTTGACAGGTGCCACCATTTACTGTCTAGGCCAGGGAAGTTTTCCCCTCTTCTTCCCTCAGCACTGTCACTTCTGCTGGCATGCCTGTCAGCTCTGAGACACATGAGGTGCCCAGCATGTCATTTGGGCCTCTCATCTGACCTTAAAAACAAGAGGTTGTGAGCCAACAATGGTGTTGCTGCTGAGAGAGGAAGGAAAAATCTCACTGTTCAGGTCCAGGAACTGCCCTGGACACTTAAATGGTTACGTCTGTCAGAGCAAACTCTGGAGAAAATGCAGAATTGTTTTTTCCCAACCTTTTCCCCACATATTTTTGAAGATTCTTTCCATACCTACTCAGCACTATAGTTGATTTGTTCTATTACACATTGCCTTGAATCTTAGGACACTAAACTCTATCCACAGGGCTTTTAAACTTCAAATAAAGTTGGAGAATAGCATTTTTAAAATAGCACAAATCTCATGTCTGTCTGTCTCATTGATGCTATGTGTAAAGCATTGTTAGAGCATCCCTTTTCTCTGATGGGGAAAACCTGTCAATAGGCTCTCAGTCACACTGCTTTCCTACTATTCCACAGATGCAAAACATTGCTGATGTGGCAATTCCAGTACTGTCAGTCATATCATTTTCTCCTGCTCTCCCCCTCGCTATTCCCAAGCAGACTGTTTTCCTATTTCCCCCCTATTTCCTTTCTTTCCTCAAATAAATAAATAAACAAATAAATCATCAGCATAATTTTGTAAATGCATTAAAATAAATAAAATAAAAATCACACTGGTTAGGACATAGGGCAGGGGGAGTTTGGAAGAGAGCACGAGGGACCGTTGATGACAAAAAACACCACTTTTGCTTTATGGCACAGATGCACGATAATGAGTGTTCCTAAACCAGTATGTTTATTTTTTTTAACTAACGTGGTTGTGGTGGGACAAAGGGTTATGTGATAATGTCCTTATTGTTGGGTACAACTAGAGTAATTAATTAATTAATTAATTAATTAAATCTACACTCTGTCTTACTCTCAATATGGAACCCAAGGAGTCTAATAGCTGGGTATAGTAGCTGGGACTAACTAACACTCTAATTGGGACAAATCATCCTTTGTCAGGATACATTTGTGTCTTCACATGTCCATCAAACACATTCAACGCCTTCTTTCCTTGAAGCAAAGAAATAACCCTGTTTTTTTTTCTTTTCATCTTACTTTTAAAATTCTGCCTCTTTGGAAATCTACAGAATTATATTTATTTATATGATTTGTATTAGATTTATATCCCAATATATATCTAATGCTCTTGGTGCATTCTTAACTCAAAACAGTAACAACAACAGAGGAAGATAGATTGAGAATAATTTACTGTGTGACTCAGTACAGAGTAAGAAATAATCAGCTAGTTGCAATATTAAGATACAGTGCAGCTCTTAGAAGGAAAGAATGAATTTATTTACAACAGTGAGGAATGTGTTGCTTAAAGACTGTCAATTAAATAAAGTGCCAAATGGAATAGTTGAGTGAGCAATCTGGTTGATCACCAAGATGTGAAAGTTAACCATTAGTAATTTGTTTGTGAGCTCATATGATGGTTCTTATTAATTTCAACAAAAATTCCTTGAATATAATACAGGGATACAGCCAGTGCTCTGTATCCATGGATTCTGCATCCACAGATTCTGCATCCACAGCTTGAAAATATTAAACAAACAAAACCAAAAAGCAAGCTTTGATTTTGCAATTTTGTATAAGGGGCACAATTTTATCACACCTCTGCTTATAATGGGACTTGAGCATCCACAAACTTTGGTATCCACGAGGGTCTTGGAACCAAACCCCAGTGGATATTAATGGCCCACTGTACTATAGTAGATTACGCAAATGAGGATCCATCCTTTTGTAATTGTTTCTATGCTTCCCTTGCTCTCTTCTACATTACACATATTGGACTTTGATACTATTTTACTATTTTAACAACCATGGCTTCATCCAATGGAATCCAGAGATTTGTAGCTTTGTAAAGTATTTAGAATTCTGTGCCAGAGAACTTTGGTGTTTCACCAGATTTCAAATTTCAGGATTCTGTTGGATGCAGCCATGGAAGTTAAAGTGATATCAAAGTGCTACAATTATTGATCTCAATTGATCTCAAAGGGGCGGGTATTAATAATAATAATAATAATAATAATAATAATTATTATTATTATTTGGTGTGAAAGAGACACATGCCTGCGTATCAGGGTTTAGAAATACTTTGCAGCATTATTTGCTATGGTGGGCATTTCCTGTATGTAGCTCCAATGGTCTTGTTTCAAGTTGTTCATATTCAAAACACAAACTATATACATAGACCTGAAGAGAGGCAGAAAGGTTAGATTTTCATAAACAGAGCCATGCTAGATCAGAATAAATGTCTAGTTAGTTCAGTGATCTGTTCCCAAAGTGGCCAACAGTTGCTCATGGGAAGCTAGTCAAGACGACATGAGTGCAAATGCACCCTCCATCTCTAATTCTTCAGCAACTGATGTACAAAGTTATGTCTTTCCAGATACAGGAGGTGATATATAGCAATCCCATTGATCACTCCATTCTTCGTGAATTTGATTGATTTACATTAACATTGGACATTGCCTTATACCAGAGACCCTTTCATGCTGTTTAGAGTGGGGCTTTTAGAATTCTCTGCTTTACTGAATTCTCAGTAAAAATGGAAGCATAGAGCTATAACGTACTTGCCGAAATTTCACAGAAGAAGACCAGGACATGTGGCAAAGTAACATCAAAGTTTGGTCAAGATGGCAAAAGTAACTAAGGTAGAAGAGGCTGCAACCTTTTGCTTTTGCCTCAGCCTGCAGATTATGGCTAGATTCTGCCCCCACCCCCTTCCTGCTTTCATTGGATGCAAACTTCTTTTGTACTTTGAACTGTGCAGCAATTGAATTAAGATAAGGACAAAGGGGGAGGATAGGAGGAGGAGAAAGAAACTGAAATATTTTAAAAGCATCTGAGAAAGTGGGATGACAAAGGATGAATCAGGACTGTCCCGGCAAAATCAGGAAAGTTGGAGGGTAGTTGCGTAATGTTAAATGACTTCTTCTGGACAGGCTATTGGTTTAGACCAGCAGGTCTCTGGAGTCTCAGAAAAGCAAAGGGCTTTCATTGGGTAGATCCACACACCAATATGTGCTTCACATAATCTTGTATGCTCCTACAACAAGTTTTTCCTTTGTATTATATGAACTCGTATTAAGATGCCCTGATTGTTCACACTTGTGTTCTGTGATGTCCCCTTCTTTCAGCCAAGAAATTGTTATGGCTTGTTCCTTTGCTCCCTAACTGATGTGATTCTTCTCCAGCTGCTTTATCACACTAGGGGGCAAACAGCATTTAATCGAGAGTTAAACGAGAGTTAAACAGGAAATGCCCTATGTTTATCACAGGACATTTCCTGTTTAACCCTCATTTAACTCTCATTTTAATCCTGTTTGCCCCGTAGTGTGAAAAAGCAGATAGTGAGAGTAAGTCGGGGCAGTATAGGGGAGTATCTGGGGTGGTCCTATTTTGCCACATTCTTCCCCCGTTTTCTCTCAGTGCTTCTTTTTCTCTCATAATGTTGTCATGCCATCTTGCAAACATGAAGCAATGGTAGTGAATGCCACCATTTTAACTGCCATGGCTCCATCCTGTGGAATCCGGGATCCCCAAGTTTCTAACAGTGAGTTGAGCATTTGGAAATACAGTTGAGGCATTCAAGGAAAGGAGACAGGTAAAAATTATCTCCATGACAACATCATCTGGTTTAAGAGGGAGTGAACAGAGAGGCCTAGCAACACCATTGGGCCTGGCCTCAAGTTGAAAAGCCCTCCCTCCCTCCATGACAGCACCATCTGGCCAAGGAGGGAGTGAAAGGACAGGCCTAGCAACACCATCAGGCCTGTTGAAGAGCCCTCAAATTGAAGAGCCCTCCCTTCTGACCACACCATCTGGCCTAGCAGGGACTGGAAGTGAAAGGGCAGGCCAAACTCCATTGGGCCTGTCCTAGATTAAGAAGCCGAGCCCTCCCTCCAGTCCATCTGCCTTGGTCCAGGCCTCAGAGGGAGAGAAGAACTGCTGGACCTGATCCCCTTCCCCACCACCATTCCCTACTCCTTTTGTGTCGTGTCTTTTTAGATTATAAGCCCGAGGGCAGGGAACCGTCTAACTAAAATAATAATTGTAAGCCACTCTGATAGCATTTAGGGATGAAGAGCAGGGTATAAATAAATAAATAAATAAATAAATATTAGAACAGATCAAAAAGTTCTAGGAGTGAATAATTTCCAGTGTCTGATTTTCTGCAATGCTAGAATTTTGAGAACTGAAGGAAAATTTCATTTATGGGTACAGAATTCTAATGGGGGTGGTGGTGGTGATGCTTTCATTTTGTCTCCCCAACAGCTCTAACCCATGTGCATGCGACATGTGAATCAAACATAAGATGAGAACAGACTTGTAGAATCAGGCACTCCCATGGTGTTTTAATTCAGCTAACCTCTATCTGGATTAAATCTTAATTCAGGCAGCATCCTGATCTTATCAGACAGTTTTGCCACCTGAATACATCCCATCTCCGTTCCCACTTCCAGACCAGCTCCTCATGGCTCTTTTCAGGTCCGGGAAATTTCTGGCTTGAGAAAATGGTCAGCAGAGCACTCCTGGAAGTAGGAATGGACCTGGGCTGTATTCAGGCAGCAAATTAGGCAGCAAAACCCGCCTGATAATATCATGATGCTGCCCAAATTAAGGTTTAAACTGGATAGAGGTAAGATGAATTAAAATGCCATGAGATAAGCTCCTCTGTTTGAATCTGCCACCTGTGTTTAATTTGCTATTGTTGTATGCTTTCAAGGCATTTCTGACTTGTGATGATCCTAATGATCCTTTTGCACGTTTCTTCAGAGTGGGTTTGCTACTGCCACTCTCTGAGGCTGAGGGAGTGTGACTTCCATGGCCGAGCTGGGATTCAAACTCTGGTCTCCAGAGACATAGAGGCAATGCTGAAATCATTACACCATGCTGGTGCCTCTGTTTTTAGTACCTGCTTCTTTTTTTAAATTGGAGATGCCAGTGGATGAACTTGTAATCTTCCTATGCAAAGCAGTGTGTTTTGGGAGCTTTTAGCTTTTCCTTGGATCAACTGAGTTAAAGTAGAATTAAAAAATTAGTTGCATGCAGCCTTCAGTCAAATGCTATATTATCCAGCCACGATGGCTAACACTTTGGCCAGGAATCTTCCATCATGTGTACCCAGGACTTGTAGTGTTATTTGTGTGTGTGTCTTCAAGTTGTCTGTCAACCTATGGCGACCCCATAAAATTCATAGGGTATTCCTAGGCAAGGAAGACTCAGAGGTGATTTTACTCAAAAATCAATCCCATCACTATCTGCTGCAATTTTAATGAGTAATTTCTTGCTTGCAGCATCTGTCGTAGTTCAAAAACAAGATGGACAACCAGTTACGCTCAAAAACATTTTAACTCCATTTTTGATTGTCTAAACTGTTCTGTGATACCATTTACCTTGAAGGGCATTAAAGGGCTGCAACTATTTGGTAAACCTATTCAATCAACTACTGAATAGGAAAATAAAACACTTGTGTGAACCCAACTGATTGAATGGGTCTCCATTTTTTGAGGCTAGCAAATGGATTTAGGCCTAAGATTTTAGAAGAAATAATTCAAGTTCATTTAATTACAGAAAGAAACCAAGGATGACCCCCTCCCCCTGCATGGATGACAGGGCTGCCAAAATGAATAGCGGACAGGATGAGCTGAAAATTTCCATCAGGCAGAATTTATTATTTATTTAAGTATATTTATTTGTATCCTGCTCTTTTCCCAGGACTGGGACTCAGAGCAGCTTCAAAGCATAAAAAACAGTAACTTTACAAACACTAAAAAGGTACATTAAAAGGAATTAAATTATTATGGTATTAAAATATTTAAAATGGTCTAACATCCCAGCCTGTCCTTATAGCAATTCCTTAAATTCCTGTGTGAACAGGTAGGTCTTAACCTGCTGGTGGAAGGCCATCAAGGAGGGAGCCATTCTGATTTCCCTGGTCATGGAGCTCCAGAGTCTAGGGACAGCCACCGAGAAGGCCCTCTTTCATGTTCCCAACAACTGTGTTTGTAATGATGTTGGGAATTCAGGCAGAACTATGGTGCACCTTCTCCCTCATGCTCAAACTCATCTTTTAAACTGCTTCAGCCCTCCCTGCAACATGGCTATTTACTGATCAGTTGGAAGTGAGTGGTAGGGAGTTTACAGAGAAGCACCTATCTTTATTTTTGTACTTGGATGCACAGCAATAATGTTGCCTTCAGTGCTGTGCATTCAGTTACAGGAACAAAGCATGATGTTTCTCTGTGCCCTCTTTTCATCAGCCAGTAAATAGTCATGTTGGAATACAGTGGAGAGGTTGGTTTGGGAGGTAAAGGGGGAGCCATGACATAGTTCCACCTTACAAAACCTTATGGTGTCTCTTCCTGATCCAGGATCTACTAAAGATGAAAGCGACAGAAATCACGTCCTATGTTCAACCTGACAACCAATACCTTGAGTCAATCACATTCTCTCTACTTCACAGTGATGTTGTGTGGGCAAAAAGGGTGGGATGGGGATCGGCCTAGCCTTGGAGAAAAATCAAATATCCAGGGAGCGCACATGTTAAGTCACAATGAACAGAATTCAGTAGAGATCATCAGATAGGGGACAGGAGTGAAGTCCATCCTTATCCCATCTGTGACAGCAATCACGTGAAAGACATTCTCAAATGTTGTGCTGATCCTATCATAAACCTGTCAGTGAAATGGAACTTCATTAACGGGTTCTTCTATTAATGCAAAATGAAGGGCAAGGATGGGATAATTCCACTTCACTGGTGGGAGAATGACAAGATCAGCAAAATGTCATTTGAAAGGCTTTTGCATGATAAAAAAACAAAACAAAAAACAAACAGCTTCATTTATATACCGCTTCATACCCTTAAGGAGTGTCTAAGCGGTTTACAACTATAAGCTATTTGCCCCTCCAACAATCTAGGTACTGATTTTAGTGACCTCGGAAGAATGCAAGCCTGAGTCGAGCTTCAGCCCTCATGCTGGTCTTGAACTCACCACCTTATGGTTTTGAGTGAGTGGCTGCAGTACAGGCATTTAACCACTGCGCCACCAGGGCTGACGATCTCTGTTGCTTGCGGTTCCTGGACAGGACAATGACAGGATCAGCGCAATGTTGATTGAAAATCCTTCCCACAATTGTACAGGAAGGATGGGACAAGGATAGAAAAAGGATGGGCAAGGATTTCCCATCCACCATCTCATAATCTCCATTGAAACTTACTGCTGTTATCACCTTGCATACCCTTTGACTGAGAACATCTCACTGCTGTATGACACTGCATCCTAAAAAGTGGAAATATTTTGCCAACTCCATAACCCTTCTCCCACCCTCTGTCTCTCTCTCTTTTTCTCTAAGCAAAATTCAATTCCTTTGTTGATTCCACCAGTCATAGATCACAATTTGTGAACGCTCCGGAGTGTGCCAAGTTAGAATTAGGGATGATTCATGCAGCCCCTTTAGTATGTCAGTATGTGGGTGGATTTAATCCACATTGCAGCTGTGCCCAAGCTGAAGCTGGTGTTGCCTAATGCTTTCCAATGATATTTACGTTATTATTATACATCCAAGTGGCTAGTATGGATTGAATTTGCATGTAACATAGGCATTTACCTGTGAACTATGCACAATTCTTACTTTTTCAGTAAGATTTATTGCTTAAGCAAACAGGTGGTCTGCAATTGTCATATTTGAGGGCTTAGATCTTCCAGCTGTGCTAATCAATACTAAAGAAAAGCATAGGTGTGCTGTAATAAGAGATAGACTGGTAACATTTACATGTGATCATGCATATTCTCAACTACAGAGGAAAAAAATGCACATTTCCAAGTGAATGTTTCAAAGATTTTTCATCAGCAGCACTTGCTTCCCATCCCTTATAAAGTACCTCATTCAACTTTAAGTTGTTCTCAAAGGTACTACAAGATTCCTTCATATATTGCTTGTACATTTTTAGAGTATATGTTCCTTCGTCACACACGTGGGCCTGTCTTCTTGTGTCAGCTAAAGGGTAGCTGCTGAATGTCTAAACTATGATGAAGTTTAGTTGGCCCAAGATGTTTTGCTGACTGAGACAAAGAGCATGAAAGTGCTCCTTCTTTTCACACTACAACTTCCAAAATTCCCCAGCTATTACTGATTAGAACATGTGGTCTAAAAAAGTAACTTTTCCAAGGTCTGACAGTAGCTGAATGGACTGGCAGCCGAATATTATTTCAGCACTAGAAACTCTATAGCCTCTTCCACAAAATGTGAGAGCTGCAGGCTAGTTTGGAGGTGCAGGATAAACTGTGTGGACATTAGGGCATAGGTTTTTGGTTGTATTAAGGTGGTTGGGGCCCTGGATTATCATTGCTGTTGTGTGTCTTCAATTAGTTTCTGACTTATGGTGACGCCAAGGTGAACCTGTCACATGGTTTTCTTGGCATGATTCTTCAGATGTGGTTTGTAATTGCTATCCTCTGAGACAGTGTGTGTGACTTGCCCAAAGTCACCCAGTGGGTTTCATGTCTGAGTGGGGGATTGAACCCTGGTCTCTAGGGTCATAGTCCAATGCTCAAGCCACTGCACCACACTGGCCCTGGAGCCCTGGAGCAGTTCCATAAACAGGCATCCATTTTTGTAGACATATGGCCTCACCTAGGACTGGTGGCAAAGATATTAATTAAATGGCCATACCAAGTAAAATGGATGACAGCACAAAGATCTCCACATGTGAGCCTATATTCACCTCCACAGGTTCTGTGAGACCCTATGACCTTTTGCACTATAGAGTTATACTACTATGATTCCACTTGAATTGCCATGGCAACATCCTATGCAGGAGAGGCACTTAAAATTCTCAGCCAGAGAATTCTAGTGTCTAACCAAACTACATATGCCAGGATCTCTGAGGATGTTGTCATGGCAGTTAAAGTGGATTCATAGAGCCCATCCCAGTTCTAAAGGGATTTAGCTTGGGGAAAAAAGGAAGAGAAGACAAACTAAAACATCCTCTGTTGCAGCATCACTGTTCAGATCAAACTTAGAAAAGTTATTTTTTAATATCACAACTCCCATGTTGTTGTTGGGGATTCTAGGAGTTGTAGTCTGAAAAGTAACTTTTCTATGCTATGACTTAGGTCCAAAACACACTGCAGAAATAATCTGGTTTGAGACCACTTTAACTGTCCTGGCTCAATGCTAGGGAATCCTGGGTACTGTAGTTCTGAGAGACATTTAGCTTTCTCTGTCAGAGAGCTTTGGTGCTGCAATAAACTACAATTCCAAGGATTTCCTGGTACTGAGCCATGGCAGTTAAAGTGGTCTCAAACTGGATTGTTTCTACAGTGTGTTTTGGACCTTACTCCCTGTGCATAACATGTTGAGGTATTTAAAATTCTCTTAAATAAAAATTGAAACAGCTACTGGTCTGGGGGCTATATAGAATAATGATTTCCAACTGATGGAGCACCAGATTTGCCCTAATTCATTTCATACCTCAAAAGGGCAGCAAACACTTCTATTAAAGCCATTAAAGCCAGAAGAGATGAGTCAAGGTTAAAAAGCACCAAGAAGTGCATCAGTGGCATATAATAAATGCTTAAATCATTGCTCTCCCAACTGACCCTTCTCCTCCTCACCAAAATCTGTGGCTTGACGTGTTTCACAGGCAAGCAAGCAGCTGTAACGCCAAACTCAGGAAGGACAAAAAGGACAGTCCTGCTTCATGTCCCTAGCTAGCAAAATGGGATCTGAATATATCACTTACGCTCTGCTACTTACATCCATGGGATGTACTCAGCCAGTCATGCCCTGATTAGCCAGAGGGCTTTGTTGGAGGCCTGCAGCCAACACTGTGACTGCTGGTAATCCTCTCTTCCTCTTTCTCTCTGTGTGTCTTATTGGTCATTCTTGTATAATTCAGAGACATATTAGCCATGTTAGTCTGGAATACCAGTATGCAAAGGGATCTTTTAGCACCGTTGAGACTAACTGAGCAAAAGAAGTTGTAGTATAAGCATTCCTGGATTTGGTCTACTTCCTCAAATGCATCCTCAGTCAGGTGAGTGCCAACTACATCTGTGCTGTACTTTGAACTCAGTTTGCAGCAACTAAAGTAAGCCGATGACAAAAGAGGAAAGTGGGAGGAGGAGAGCGAAACGAAGACATTTAAAAGAAGCTGAAAAGGTGAGACAGCACAGGGCATTAATTGGGACTGTCCCTGTCAAATCATGACAGTTGGAGGATATTGTTGTTGTTAACTGACCGCAAGTTGACCCTGATTCATGGTGACCTTATGGATCAGACATCTTCAAGATCCCCTGTCTTCCACTGCTCTGCTTAGGTCCTGCAAACTCTGATCCATGTCTTCCCTGATTGAATCTCTCCATTTGGAGTGCAGTCTTCCTCTCTTTCTGCTACCCTCTACCTTTCCTAGCATTGTTATCATTTCTAATGAGTCAAGCCTTCTCATAATGTGGCCAAAGTACAGCAGCTTCAATTTGATCATCTTGGCTTCCTGATAATACAGACATATAAACTGTACTAATCTAGAATATGAGTATTCAAAGGGTTTCTGGTGAGTTAAAGAAGTTGTAGTATAAGCTTTCATAGACCTGGAGGTAAAACAGACAGGCATGATATGCCGGCTTGGGGTAGTGTGGGGCCGTGATGTTTAGATGACACAAGTTCTGATGCTGTCCCCAAGCCAGCGTCACACCACCCACCTGACCAGAAGGTGGGTAGCGTTGCGATGCTTCAATGGCACAGTGTTTATACATCGCACACCACAGAAGCACCACAAATCCGTGGCAATGGTGAAAAGGGTGCCCTTTTGAGCTGGCAAAAAGTCAGATTGCTGTTGCTGCTGTTGCTGCTGCCCTGATCCCGCGCTCAAAGGGATGGCATAGAGCCGCCCCTTTACAGATGTCTGTTTCGGCCCTTGGTCCACTTCCTCAATGCATGGAGTGAACTGGTGCTCAGGAAGTACCATTATAATGAGACTGTATGAATAGCCATAGAAATGAAAAAACTTGTGAGTATAGTCATGAGGTGATAAGTTCAATTTTAATTATGGTTGTTCAGGGAATGTGCCACCTCATCACCATGCCCACAAGTTTTGCATTTCTATGCTTATTCATATGGTCTGATTATAAAGGTCTTTCCTGGGTACCCATTTACTCCATGCATCTGAAGAGGCAGACCAAGTCTATGAAAGTTTATGCTACAATATCTTCTGCTCAGTCTCAAAGGTGCTACAAGATCCCTTTGCATACTGATAATACAGATATTACATATGCTAGGTCTTGTTGAGTATGCCCCTTTATGCCAGTTTCTGGAAAAGATGAGCAGAACAATGATTTTGGATTTTGGCTTCCCATAGGCAACAGGCTGGCTACTATAGGAACAGAAATCTGGGCTGGATTTATTTTGTAGCCGTCTTAGGGGCCTGTAGAAAGAATATAAAGGGAATACAAGAATATGTACATGTAAACATAATAAAATATAAAATCATTATATTTGTACATTGCATATGGTTTGTACATACTTAAAGACGTTGTAGCCAAACACTTCTGCTCAGAAGGATCCCCATTTCATTTACTGGTATCTGAAAGCATATGATAGCCAGTGTGGTGGTGTGGTTTGACTCTGGAGACTGGGGTTCAAATCCCAGCTCAGTGATATAAGCCCACTGGGTGACCTTAGGAATTCATTCTCCTTCAGTCTCAGAGGGAAGCACTGACAACTCCCACCACCCCCAACAAATCTTGCCAAGAAAACCCTGCTTGCTTTAGGGTCACCATAATTTATGACTTGAAGGCACACAACAACAACAACAACAACATGTGAGTTCTTGCATGGCAGGGAGTTGGACTGGATGGTCTCTTCCAGCTCAGTGATTCTATGATTTTATCCTTCATCACAGTGCAATTGTACTGTTACTTCCTTATGGCCTAGCCATTGCAAAAAGAATTTGTTTGTTGTTGTTGCAACTGAAGGTGATCCTAAGGCTTTTCTTGGCAAGATTTGTTCAGAGGGTATTTGCCATTGCCATCCTCTGAGGCTGAGAGAGTTTGACTTGCCCAAGATCACCCAGTGAATTTCTCTGGCTGAATAATTTGAACCCTGGTCTCAAGAATTGTATTCCAATGCTCAAACCATTCTGCCATGCTGGCTCTTAAAATGCATTATAAGTTACTCATTATTTGTAATATGTTTCTTCCAAGTCTTGCTGATCAGAATTCTCTCCAAGTGCACCAGCAGTCAGCAAAGGGATGGCAAAGCTTTAATGCCATCCTGCTAACATGTTGCCTCTTTAAAAAAGAATCAGAGAGAGTGTAAACTCTCATAAAGGTGCCAATAAAATAATCCTTGCAAGTAAACTCAAGTCTGCAGTAAAAGGCATCTTCCGTGCATTCTGTATGCAAAGTCACTCAATAATGACATTGATGAAGCGTCAGCCATGACCTTGCACAAATGTTCATCATACCTCCTTAGCAGCTACATCAGGTTCTTGACAGGCTCAGCACAAGGCAGAGTCAATCAAGTGCTATTGCCCAGCATTATGGAGCTTTTTAAATCATGCAGTTTCTGAGCCAGTTATCGTTCAATCCCACATGTTACATTTTGGCCCCAGTAATCAGCGCTTCTTAGTTTCTGGTTCCTAGCCCAGATTTCTAAAAAGTTATTACTGGCTTGACAAGGTCACAGCAACATTTGACAGTTCTGCTCAAATGGTATAAGGGGGAAATTAGTGCTTGGAACAGTTCCTTTTTGGGATTACGACTCCTAGAACTTTGGGAGGATTCTGAGAGTTTTGGTTCAAAAAAGTAACTTTCTCAAGCTCTGAGGGACATGCACAGCCAGACAGATAAAGGATTATTACTTGTGCTGTGAAAAAGCTAGTTCATAGAGCACCAGTATTGTTCCTCAGCTTTGCTTATATTTAAAGATATTAAACTCTTAATGTGCTGATAGTTTTGATGACTGCAGATTGTTTTCACCCTGTGATGTCATTTTATTCTTGTTTTAGATGTTTGTGTAAACTATGCCATTTTGAGAATATTGATTGGCTAACTTCTCTTCCAGGTATGAATTTCCTTAATTAATAAATATTCCCAGAGCGTATGTGCACATGTTTGAATTTCAAGAGAACCAAAATCCACAAAACAGCAATATCTTTAATAGGTCAACAAAAATGCACAAAATATATGATGCAAGCTTTCAAAGTTCCACTGGGCATCTTCATCAGGCACAGTTTAGAGGCAACTTGGATCTCAAAGGAAGAACCTTTTGTGTTGCTAATGGAGTTTAAATTTGATTTCCTGGTTTTTAAGACTCTTTGGCCTGATCTAGACAGGCCTGAAGAGGCACCATTGGGACGCCATTAGGGTTTGGGAGCGCACATCGTATACACGCTCCCGAACCCTAGTACGTAATGGCACCGGCGCCATTACGTAATACCGTTTAGTCGGTGTACATAATGGTGCCGTTGCAACTGCGCAGCTTCCACGTGGAGCTGTGTAGTTGCAGTGATGCAAAGGCACCAAATGGCACCTTTTTAAAAATTGCGTCGCAACTGCGTACCTAAAAAGGAGCGCGGTTTCCCTGTTCCTTTTTAGGTGTGCAATTGCTCCACAGCATCTAGCTGCTTCGGAGCAGTTATAGCACCAAAAGAGGTGGTGCCAGACCATCCTTTTTGGGCGGTCTGTACCATCCCTTTGTCTCCCAGAGCCCACATGGCCAAAAGGAATGGCCTTCATTTGCCAACATTTTGTCAAAATGTAGGCTTGTGACTCTAGCATTGTCATTCCCCCTCCCCTCCTGTGTGATTTTATCACCTTTGCCAGATTAAGAAGCCAATAGACTTTGAAAGTTTGCATCATGTATTTTGTGCATTTTGGTTGTCCCGATAAAGTTATCGCTGTTTTGTGAATTTTGCATGTTATTGTACTTTGCTGTTTGGCTAACATGGATACTCATGGATGTTTTCATGATAACCAAGTCTGAAATCCTACACACAAATACACACACATTTCTACATTAAAGCATGTCAAATTCAATGGGTTTGAATAGTTTGAATAGTCTATTCATGTTTGAATAGACATGTTTTCAGTCTGATCAAGAACTGTGAAAGAATATTCTCATTCAGGAGTACTTTAGGTTTGAATTCTTGCATGGGAGGGGGTTTGATAAATATTCCCTGTGGTCCCTCCCAACTCTATGATTCCACAGCTCTATAAGTCACGCAAGTTTTGTACCATTATTCCTTTGGTCATCTGGAAGCAATCAACACAGTATAATTCTGAAACCAGCTTGACTAGCCAACATACTCCCATATATACTGAACTATAAATTGACCTCATGATTTAATTTAGGAATGTGTGTGTTTGTGTGTAGGATCTCAGACTTGGTTATCATGAAAACATCTATGAGTAGCCATGTTAGCCAAACAACAAAAGTACAGAAACATGCAAAATGTCAAGGCAAGTTTGGTTGCCAATATAATGGATTTTGATATGACACATGGATAGGTCAAGGGTAAAACTTAGGGGCATATAACAAAGGATCTTAATGATGAAGCAAAGCAAAACAATGTCAAAAATTTACAAAATTCCAGCAGACTCCTTGTGCTCACTCTTAAGGCTGGATGGATGAGAAAGTAGAGGGGATTGATGCTTCCAGGACAGATTATACTCTTGCTTTTCACCAGGGGATATTTTCTTCTTTTAGATAAGAGTTAAGATACACTACTTGCATTGATCTGTGGATAAGTCGACTCAGATTTTTTTTTTGACCTAAATTTCTAGACTTATACGTGAGTATATACAGTAAATCCAATTTTTTTGGTATGAGGGGAAGAATACCCAAAGAGGAGCTGAAAGAAAGCAACAGCAAAGAAATGGCGATCTATCTTCTAATCCCCCAAATTTGCAAAAGCTGAAAGAGAGTTTCTGTTTTCCAACCATATGCTTAGTAGAAAATGTTTTGAATTAAGATTAATTTCCTTCAGTTATGTTAGAAAATAATTTCAGTTTGTGCAGGGAACATATATATTAAGGGAAATGTTTTGTGAGCAATTTTGTGTTAGGATATTCGCTCTCAATTGTTGATAATAGAAATAAATTGTAATTGCTGCCTATTCAGAAAGTTGCAATTAGGGAGGCCATGAAGTGTTTCTTATGAAGAGAGCTTCATTAGAAGGCCAGGGACAGTGCTGACTTGGCTTTGCAGATAAATTTAAGCCCTGTCCAACCATATTTGCTAATCCCCTCTTCTTCAGATTGCAAAAGCTGTTGTTTCTTTTCCAGTGTATTTCCACTAGCCATACTGAGGCTAGAGCAAGCTTGTTTTCTGTTGCTCCAGCGACTAGGACAGGGGGCAATGGATTCAAACTATAGGAAAAGAAATTCCACCTAAACATAAGGAAGAACTTCTTCATGGTAAGAGCTGTTCGACAGTGGAAGATGCTGCCTCAGAGTGTGGTGGAGTCTGGAAGTTTTTAAAAAGAGGCTGGATGGCCATCTGTCGGGAGTGCTTTGATTCTGTCTTCTTGCATTGCAGATGGTGGTCTCTTCCAATGCTATGATTCTATGATTTTGGTATCACATGATGTGATGCAAGAATTACCACCATGCCACTGAACATCCATGCCATGGTGTTAACCTGTTTCTCCTACGCTGGGTAAACAAACTAATTTGAGAATTGGAAGATGCCCTCAACAGATCTATCAGACTACAACTCCCAGAATCTCCCAGCCACCATAGTCATTGGATGGGGAACTCTAGTATAAAATGAAGCTTTACCAAGTTCTAGAATTGGGGAGCACATGGGGACCAAGGGAGCTGGCACATGTAACAAGTCCTCCCCTGAAAGGAATAGACCATCCTCTAGCACAACATTAATATAGCAATACCAGCATCTACAGCATACAGTCATACAGTCGGCCCTCCTTATCCATGGGTTTTTATTCACAGATTCAAGTATACATGGCTTGAAAATATTTAAAAAAACCCTATAAATTCCAATTAGCAAACCTTGATTTTCCATTTTATATAACGGACACCATTTCCCTCTGCCATTATATATAATGGGATGAGCATCCACGGATTTGTTATTCACGGGGTATCCTGGAACCAAACCCCAGCGGATAACAAGGTCCCACTGTAGTCTAATGCTCAAATCACTGTACCACATTTTTATAATGAACTTATCAATATGATGAATGTATCAATACGCGTTGCTGTTGTTGTATGCCTTCAAGTTGTTTCTGACTTTTGACGACTATAAGGCAAAGCTATCATGGGGGCCAGGTTTGTTCAGAGGAATTTTGCCATTGTTTTCCCCTAATGCTGAGAGCATGTGACTTGTCCAAGGTCTCCAAGTGGGTTTCATGTCTGAGCTGGGAATCGAACCCTGGTCTCCAGACTTGTAGTCCAAATACTCAAATCACTACACCATGCTGGCTCTCATCAATATCCATACCTTTTCATGGGACATGCTGTAGCCAGCAAGCCAGCTACTGCAAAGCATGGCTGTCTGGCCCTCGGAGACTGCCTACATCAGGTCTTTCTTCTTCCTCCCCATTTCACAGAGCTTGCAGAACTCAGAAAAAATGTCCTGCCATAGTACGCTTACCCAAGGCAAGAACAGCTGTGTTTGAGCAGTGAGACCACAAGTGCAAGTTTAAGAGCAGCAGTCAATTTAGCAGCCTGGTGCAATGTACAGAGAATAAGTGCTTCTTATTCTAAAAGACTTGATTACATCACTGGCAAGATGTAGCATTGCAAAACAGACCTGGAGCTTACAGTATCGCTATGGTATGTGTCTGTGTCTGAGTTGAATGAGAATCACTTCCCCTTTTCAGGTACTAAGTTCATCCTCCTCCTCCTTTCTTCACCCAAAGAATAAGAACTAAACAAAATAATGATTTTTCTTGTTGAAACTGAGGCTTTTCTCTTGCTCTTGAAAGCAAAATGGAGCAGCAGGAGAATGGAGGAGCGAAGCCTTAAACTTACTCTTCCTACAATATCTTGACTGACATGTTAGGTTTGTCAGGCATGTTAGACTGAGCAACCTAGAAGGTTTGGAAAGAGAAAGGGTGGAGGGGTTAAAACTTATCCAGCAAAGGAGTGAACCCTGCCCCCCCCTACACACATGATGTGTTTGTAGAGTAGGGTAAGAATCTTCATTTCTGATCCTCGGGATCATCCAGTCTTTGTTCTGTTTGCTTCTGTTGCTTGCTTCAAAAGCTATGTGTGTGGGAGAGCATATGGGAGACTGTTTCCCCATTGAAAGTGGAAACACTTGCTTTTTTTTTGTAGACATGTTTTACATTAAATTACAGCAGAAAAGTTTTCAAAAGTGTATGGAGCTTGGAAGATCCAGATTTGAATCGCCACTGAGCTATCAAACTTAACTGTTGACTGTAAGTCCATTATCCTCTGCTTGATGTATCACATGGAGTTGTTATAAAGATAAATGCGATGAGCAGTAGTGCTACATAGACCACAGATTTTATCACAGCAAAGCAGAATTTCAACAGGATAAAAGTGTCTTTGGCTGGTACTTATTACACTATGTAGTGTCCATCCTGCTGCTGTTTTGTATTCCATCCGTTTCTGGAGTACTCCTTTTCATTGATGCTTTCCAATCGTGCTGCTTTTCGATTATGGATTTCAGTGTGATAAGTGGCTCCCTCTGCAGTTCTGCCCTATCCCTCCCTTAAATCGGGTTTAAAAAATGTAATGTTTGCTATAGATTTTTCAGGAAAACCTAGAGCACTCTTTAGTGATGCCAAGCAGCTCTCTATGTGTGTCCCCACTGTGTCACCCACTGCTGGTGTGAGTTACTCCCTCCGACATCACAGTGAGGTGCCTAGACACGTGATTGATGCTGGACACCTCTACACATGTGTAGACAGCTGTCCAGCATCAGTACAGAGTGCAGACAGGGGAGCAGGGTATCTGAGGGGGGGGGGGGGTCTGGAATGGACCCACCTCCCAGATACCAAGGTCCAACTGTACTTTAAAACAGTTGACAAATGCATTGTGATACTAGTTTGGTTGTTTTTATTTTTGTTGTGGCTGTGTACTTGCAAGATCCTAGGGACGTATCCAAACAGCATGGTTATAACAGTTTGATACCCCTTTAGCTACCATGATTACTTCCTGTGGCATTCCTAGTACATTTCCTTGAATTACAGCATTAGAGCTCTCTGTAGCAGACAATTCTAACTACATCACAAAACTACAGATTCCATAATTCTATACCATGGAGCTATGGGCAGTTAAAGTGGTATCAAACTGCTATGATTGTGTTATGTGGATATACTCTTAAGGCAAACCTATCACGGGGTTTCTTGGCAAGATTTGTTCAGAGGGGCTTTGCTATTGCCTTTCTCTGAGGCTGAGAGATGTAATTTGCTCAAGATCACCCAGTGGGTTTCTACTGCTGGGGATTCAAACCCTGGTCTCCCAGAATCCTCGTCAGACACTCAAACATTATGGCAGGCTAGTTTATCCATTTGTCAGGTCCCCACTCCATTAGACTATGCACAATGTACTCATTTTTCAGTACAGATTTATGCCACTGGATGGCTCTAAAAACCAGATGGAGTGTCAGACTGTAGGGAGAATCTTGGCAAACAAAAGAGAGAAAAAAGTTCAGGATTCAAGGCTAAATTCATTGTAAAAGATTATTTTGTTGCCTGATGTAATTCTAACAGGCTCAACATACAGATCACCAGAAATACTAGCCATTTTCCAGGAGGGGATATTATTAGGTATCTGCTATCTTCTCTTTATATTTCCATATCTGAACTTCATTTTACTCTGAGAGACTGCATTCATTACTGGTGACCTCAGTGAACAGTGAGGTGCTTTTATCCTAACCACATTATCATGTACTACTTTTAAAATAACCCCCTTCCCCCTTCAAAAGACCCTTTTAAAAAAGTCACACTTTTATTGTGTAATTAAAACCTCTTTTCATAACAAGCTATGCTGTTAAAAATAGCCCACAATCCTCTACAGATTGGGAGAATAATGAGATGCAGAGGTGATGGTGGTCAGGTATGCTTAAACAATATTTAACAGGGGAAAGCTCTAGGACTAGTTCTTAAATTCACACACTTGATTTTAGCCAAAAGGCTGAGAAGTGATCTAGTTCTCAAATTCAGGTGGAGAATCTTAGCATAGGACAAAGCTGGGAAAAGAAAGCACAAAACGAGAAAGGTAATGAGAAGAGGAATGAAATGTGTTTCCTACACTAGACTTTTTGTATGGGATTGTTTTTCTTGGTCTACTTTCTTTTTATAAGAGAATACAGACATGGGTTATTGCAAAATGCAGTGTCTTTCTGTTATCCACCTGTGTCTCATGCTCAACCTGTGGCAATTCTTATAATTTAAAATGCAATTGCAATGCCAATGTGGACTCTTAGCATTGTATATGGAGGGTTTTAAAGGGATACTGTATCTTTATTCAAAAGTTTCCTGTTTGTAGGATCAGCACATTTGTCTGCTTCTTATTCTTGGCGGCTTGACAATTAGTGACAAAGTTCTCTTATTTAGTTATCTACTGTGTAAAGGGAGTCTTAATAAGCACTTTTCTGGCATTCCCTTTATTTTCCTTTTAAAAATATTTGAAAGCAATAAAGTGAAAAAAAGTAACTCAGACTAATAAAGCACATAAGTTCACACTGGAGCTTGATTCTCTTCTTCAAAACATAATGCTCAGTTAGTATTAATGAACATTTCAAGAAATCCTTGTCCATAATTCATGATTCTTCAGATGACAGGAAGTTAAGGGAAACATTTTATTACAGATGTCTTTTTTGTGCTGAAATTTGGCTTCTAGTACTTTTTGGGTCAATTGTTTACTTAGATGTACAGCTTGGCTTAATGGGAAAGGCGACAAGAATGAGGACAGAACTCATCTTGAAGCTGCATCACTGTTCCTTCCAATATCTGAGAACTAGCAGGTTCAAGGTGAGTTATCTAACTACTGTTCTTGTGACCTAAAAATTACCATACAGCTAAACTGCAAGGTGAGAAACATATTGGCTGAGATCCTGGATCAGGGAGATGAGGTTTTGCCAGATGAAACAACACAACATCTCTTCTTTCAGCCCCCACCCCACCCTTTGCATCTTCAGCATCCCCACAACATGGACATTTACCAACTGATGGACATTGGAGGAGATGTAGTAGAGAATCATCCAGCCATGTTTCTATAGCTGGACATACAGAGACAACACATCCTTTGCCACCTCCCAGGCATCCTTCAAAAGTCCCAGAGGATGTGTCTGCTGTGCATTCAGCCATAGGAACATATCTGGATGCTTCTCCACTCCCTTGCTCTCCAGCAGCCAGTAAATGGCTGTGTTGAGTGGGGCTGTGACAGGTAAAAAGTGGGCTTGGGGAGGGAATTTTGCCATTGCCTGGGGCTGGTAGAGAACAAACATCCCTAAGAACCCTCACCCCAAATTTATTCAGATGTAGGTTGGATTTACACCATTAGACCAACTCCTAGGTGCATGACAGTGTTCTTAGCCAGACTGGTTAAGTCAGGATGCAGAGACCTGTGATGGAATGAACCTGTTGTAGTTGGTGGCTTTCATGTTTGTGGGATTAGTGAATTCACTCCAGGTTTTATTCTGATCATTTTTAAAAGATCTATCCAAGAAAGTGAACATGACCTCCAGGTTCACCATCCAGGAAAGCTCAATTAAAGTTTGGGCTAAAACCCAGAATGGATTTGCCATCCCACTACCATGAGAGCCACCAGCCATTATTGGCACGAGGGAAATCTCTCCAGAGATAAAACACCTGTCTGAGAAATAGAATGAATGATGTGGCAGTTCAGAAGCTCAAGCAGGAGGCAAGGATCAAAATATTTCCCCTCTGACTTCCAGACAAATTTTATGTGGATTCTGATGAAAGAAGCTTTTTCAGCCTGTGGGAGGAGGTATCTAGACTATCAGGATTTACACCCTCTAGGAAGAAAATCAATTTCTTTGAAATATGGTGCTGTAGAAGAGTTCTGTGGATATCCCTTTTTCCATGCTGCTCCCTACTTCTGGAATCATCTTCCCATGCTCCTATGGACTTCTACATCACTAGCAACTTTTAAATCTGGATTAAAGACAATTTTGTTTAGGGAAGTGTTCCAGTTTGCAACCTAATTTTCTGGCTGCTGGCAACATCTATGTATGCCAATTGTTTTTCTTATTGTTTTACAGGTATTTTAAGAATATGTTGTTTTAAAAATTTCTCTTTTTGTTTTTAGACTGTATGCCATAGGCAGACTTTTATTTGTATTTTTCTATTTACTATGCACAGCACTGTGTAAATTTACAGGGCTTATGGACTGTTAAAAAGACAAAGAAATGTGCCTGAGAGCAAATTAAGCCTGAACTTTCCCTAGAAGGTAAGATGGTAATTGAGACTGTTGTAGTTTGGACATAACATGAAAAGACATGACTCACTAGAACAGACAACTATTCTTGGTAAGTTAGAAGACAGTAGGAAAAGCAGAAGACTGCATTACAGATGCATGCACACATCAAGTAAGCCATGGCCCTGACTCTGAAAGACCTGAGCAGGACTATTGATGATAGAGTGACCTGGAGGTCACTCATTCATAGGGCCACAAAATTTGAAGTCAACTTGATGCCAGTTAAAAACAGTTTAGTGGTGATAAATTCATTAACAACTATGCATGGTAATTCACTTTGATAGCCCAACCTGCTTTAATGGAATTCAAAAGGATGATTACGTTCTCAAAAGATTGTGAATCATCATACTATATATAAACATTATTTATGTTTTCTAGAATTCAGTGCATAAATGATCAAATCTTGCATAATCTGAACAAAAATCCTTTGTTGTAGTAATTCATGAGCCATCTAATGCTAAAGTGGAAAACTGTTTGAAAAACTTCTTGCTTGCTTTCATCTTTGGCAAATTTATCAAAAGATATTTGTCTAGCATGCTGATATTTGCTGAGACCTGAATAAAATGATTGGGCATTTCCTGCCCTGTGGGAGATGTTAGGCAATCCTTTACCAAGATGAAGATGCAACTAAGCATTCTTTTTAAAAATTGATTGAATGTATAGTTTTAATTTTTCTCTTTTTTTCAAAGGGCTCAAAGCTGTTTGGGGGCTTAGACCCCTACTCTTCTAATTGTTTGTTCCACTTGACAGTTCTCAGCCAAGAAATCACTCCATCTCACATACAGTGAATTCTGGAAATCAGAAGCTAAGGCTGTGCCTGGGCCACCCAATTTAATATCGATCCCAGTTTGCCAATGTGTCAGCTCTACTGTCCCTCTCGAAATGGAAACAGGAAGTGATATGTGCCACTTACGCTATTTTGAAAAGGACTGCAAAGGAAAACAGAGGTATTTGGAAGTAGTATGGGATTCTGGGGGTGCTTGCAGCTGTGAAATTGGAGTATTTTGGCATATTTTTATGAATAGATGAGAGCTTTTTGTGTAGTTTTGAGGCACAAATTGGCTGAAAACTATGCCAAATATTTTAAACAAAGTGGGGGATGCCTTGGGGAGCTTATGGGAGGCTTCATGGACCACAGAAGCTTAAGGAGTAGATCTGCTCTAAACATTAGACCTAGCATATGCACAGCTACCGTACCACCTATGGAAAGAGCCATATGTGTGTAAAAGTGAGTATTGCTACTTGGTAGATGCCTCCTTGGAAGTGGAAGTCTTCTAGTGAAGAACTCCTCCAAACTAGCACTTTTAAATAAAGTTAAGATTTAAAAGTACCATCCATTTAAAGCCAGAATAAATCAAAATTGAACCCCACCTGTGATCCAGGCATTAAAAGCCTGGACATTAAAGTGTTCAATAGGAAAATAAGCATAGTTTAGATATAAATACTACTTATTTTCAGAGGTTGGAAATGTTGGCTCAAAGATGCCAGGACTTGTACTTCAAACAAGTTCTCTAGATTATGTTTCAACTGGAACATAAAGAAGAAGGAAGGCCTTGCTACCAACATCCTGCTTACTATATTTAGTGAAAGAAAGCTAAAAGAGACAGCCCAAGAGGGAGAAAACTAGGTAGCACTAGTGAAAAAGGAGAATCCTTTCTTTTCTTGTGGATGTGCTCACCTCTTACCTTTCTCTGCCTGTTTGAATACTGCTCTGCTTTTGTGATGATTGGGAAGGGCTGAACTGATAAAATGGAAAATGCTTAACCATGAAATAATGGTTTGCATTGGCCATACATTTGTGAATAGGAAACTCAATGGTGGGGATACTTAAAAGACAAGAAAGAGTGGGGAGAAAGAGGAGATGGGAACCTTCTTTTCTTTACTCCCAGGTTCATTATGCTTCATAGTACAATAACAGAAAAGTCAGTCCTGTATCCGCGCAATATCTCAGTGAGGCATAGACTTGGAAGAGCTAGCAGAGTTTTCTCTAAAACTAGCATCCAGGCTCCCTATTCCCTCATTTCCTGATGTGTCTTTTCTTGTTTTTCTTGCTTTTTAAAACACTACAGACATACACATTATGCAAAGCAAACAGCAGTGAAATGACAAGCACAGCTGTTGCAGGGCCCGCACACCATGTGATCTTTTGAAAAATCAAATATGCTTTCTCTCTTATCAAGGCTGTAATTATTCTCAGGCAGCTTTTTATGCTTCTCTTAAAATAAATATCCCAAGCCCAGTCAGGTTAACTCTTTCAGGGTTCTGGATGTCAGGGTCTGGAGGCAAACCAAGAACTGGGCAAACGTTGCACCTCTTCTTCTTCTTTTTCTTTGGACTGTAACTCTGATTCCTTTACCCAGCATATCATGCTGGCTGAGGGATACAGCAAATTTTAGTTTAAAAAGAAAGGAACTTTCCCAAGCTCTGACCATAGTTTCTTTGATTTGATGGCTATCAATAACGGACACAGTTCCTGTAACTTTAATAGCTATGTAGAGAAGGGAATTTTAGCAGGAAGTGTTTTTCCAGAAAGCATTAAAAGTACTGGAGCCCTGTTCCTTATTTTACCCAGCAATTCTGGGTCCCCAGTGCATAATACCTTGAGACCACTGGCCATATTGTCTTGGGATTCTGGAAACTGTCATCCAAAAAATGACACTTGATGAATACAGAGGCAATATACTCATGTGTGAGCGTAGAAGCCACTGGGTTTTGACTCAAAGGAGTTTATCACATGGGAGGAATTTCTCTCAATTTCGAAAGAAATAGAAGTGAGGCCAGTTCAGAATTGAGTAAATTTGCTAGATCAGCTAATTTACTTGATTGCGTATTGACACTGCATTGTGTTCAGAACTGCCCGAAATTGCCTTCCAGTGCCCAAAATTGCATGTGATAGTTTCTCACGCAATCACGCGAAACCCCATGATTGCGTTCGGAAGGACTTCCCTTTGCCCAAAAATGTGTGTGATCAGCTTTCACGCAATCTCACGAAACTCCATGATTGCATTCTGACTGCCATTGCATTATACTTCCAATTCCCTTCATGTGATAAACTCCAAAGATGCTGCTCAGCCTAAGGAACCAAGCACCCTCATATGTACACTTATTCTCGCTCACACTTAGTCATGCTGTTTTTCTCACTCTTTTTCTTTCACGAGCTCACTCCTGCAGGGTAAACCTTAATTCTCTGACCCACTGACAAATTTCTTTGAGAGGGATTTCTTTCCGTCTCAAAAGCTGCTACACAGGATTCCTTTATCTCTTTGGAATTTATCACACGGGGGCAAATGTTGGCATTAAAGAGAGATTAAAGTGCATTTAAAGCATCTCACAAATAGAGCGAAAATGATTTATTACATGCAATTGCACAAATAAAGTGATATCGGAAATGCATTGTTGCTGAAATCCTGATACATGTTAATGCTTCTTTGTGACCACTTTAATGGCAGGTTTTTGTGCAACATCATGTGAAATCATTTTGCATAATTACGCAATTTTTCTGGGATAGTCACAGGATAAACTCCTGATCTCCTTCGTGTGATAAAATCCTTTATTTATGACACACATAAACCTCTCTCTTGCTCACACGCATACACACACACAGTTCCAAACATTTGCTTGGTTGTGTTGCACTCTCCCTCAGACCTTCTTAGCCAGTTAATTCTTACACACAGTCTCTCAAGTCATGACTTTTCTCCCTCCCTTCCTGTCAGACAATAATTCACACACATTCTCAGACTCTTGCATATGGCAATTGTCTCTCACACATGCACATGGTGACACTCTCTCTCACAGTCACACATACATTAATTCTTTCATACATCCTTGGTACTTCCCTCAGTGTGTGACTGACTTTCTCTCACAAACTAATTCTCTCTCACATGTTCTTTTTCTGACTCTCTCCCCCTCAGATACACTCATTCATACACAGTCTCTCACACAAATTATTTTTCATACACACACTCTTAGTTACAGTTGTCACTTCTAGTTTACATACTCACATATGCACATGTGTATACTTGTACATACGCAAGAGAATGAATGTTTCTGTGGGAAATGAAATTAGTTTGTGTGTGAGTGAAAGAACAAAAGGATGAAGGAGAATGGCTGAGTGTGTACATATCTGTGAGCACTGGTGTATGTGAGTGTGGCTGCATGTGAGACTGTAAAATTTAGACATATATTAAGTATTGAATTTATTTCAATAAAACTGTTGTAATTTGAATAATAGCTTTTCTTTATAGAATGTTAACATATAGAATGAATATATATGAATGTGTAAATGAAAATATGCACATTAAACAAACAAAATATTTTTATTGATATATTATGTTGAGGAGGCCCCCAGTGACATCTGATATAAAGGGAGTAACAAGGGTAAAAGATTTGAGAACCAATGCCTTGGAGGTGAGATTCTCCTCTCTTGGAGGAATTTTTCCCCCCCAAAATAGGGGAAAATAGCTTTGAGGGTTTCATGGTTCCCATCTCCACTCTAGAATAAATGCAGGGAACCCAATTCAGATTAGGATCCAAACATTTACGGAGGCAGAGGACTTTAATCCTTGGCACTCAGTGTGGTTCCAGCAGGAGTGTAGTGACAAGGGAGCAGAAATGAGGGCATTACCCCCAAAATAAAAATTTTGCCTTCCCCGTGAAATTTTCATACAGTTTCCAAATTTCTAGCACTGCAGTTGAGCATTTACAAATACAGATTAGGCATCCAAAGAAAAAGATATAGTAGATTCAACACTAACACTTAATAAAATTACTCAAACATTGCACATGTACAAGGAAGCCTTTCTATACATGTACGCTTCCTGTGTCTCAGACCTCACGGCTGTTTCTAAAAAATCACTCTCAGTTTTGACACATGTGCTGACACTATACAGGTATTGAATGCTTCATCAGGGAATAAAAGCAAATTTAATAATCTTGTCTTTTGAAAACAACACATTTAAAGGAATTTTGAATAGACTCTTTCTTCCCAAGTTTATAGGAAAATCACAGTGCACCAGCTTTGTTAACAGTTCAAACCATTCTGACAGGATGACTTGCACAATATGAATTAACATTCTCCTCACTGTAATTAAGTATATACAACTATTTTGCTTTGTATGGATATCCTTTCTTAAAGAAGCCTCACCTCATATTTTCTAATTAAAATGCATTAATTGCGGGTTATATGGGAGCCAGCATGGTGTAATGGTTTGACCATTGGACATTGATTCTGGAGACCAGAGTTTGAATTCCCACACAGATGTGGAACCCCACTGGGTAACCTTGGGCAATTCACATTCTTTCAGCTTCAGAGAGTGGCAATAGTAACCCTACTCTGAAGAAACCTGCCAAGAAAACCCATGATAGTTAACCTTAGGATTGCCATAAGTTGGAAATTACTTGAAGGCATGCAACAACAAGTATTGGTCATATAAAAATATTTTACCACAAAACGCTGTTTTATAGTGACTTCTGTCCAAAGCCTTCTGTCCCTCATTTTTAAATCCCTGCTGCCCCCCAGTAAAAATTGTTTAGCTACACTCTTGGGTTTCCATCTGGACTGAGGCCCCATGCCTGCCTTTTATGTTGCCAAAAAGGATCTATGGAGTATCTTTTTAGGACAACAAAAATTAGAGGCTGCTATTGATCCATTTCAAGAAGAGCTGGGGAATGTGTGCCTTTCTAGATGTTACTTGACTGCAGCTCCCCAGGACCCCTCACTGGCTAGGAATGATAGGAATTGCAGTCAAATGACATCTAGAAAACCACATATTTCCTATCCTTGCTTTGAAGTACTGACCAGTTTGTATCTTTGCTATTCTTGAGTTTCTTTCTTGGCCTCTCAGTGTTCTGAGGGGCAGGGAAGGAGAGAAGAACATCCCTTGGGATGCTGATCTTAAATTTATTTCTTTGTTCCCCAGTTACTACTATTGGGATCTGAAACTCTCAAGAAACACAGTACTGTTATACTAACTGTTTGAGAGCTTATTCCTTCATTACTCACTCAGTGCTGCCTAATGACCTAAACATGTTAAGCATTTTTTTCTTAGAGAAGTTGCCTGAGGTGCATTGATTCCATTTCCTCCGTGAAGGACTTTTTGCTGATGTGCAATGACGCAGCTAATCTACTACTGAACGCAGAGGAGCTGTCTGTGTACTGCAGCAGAAGATGATCCAGGAAGGGAGAGGCATCATTCTTTACCTGGGAAATGGTCTGTTCCATTCTGTTGAAGCCGTTAGCATTTTGTTTATTATGTACGTCAGCCCTGCCCATTCCCAGAACAATCCCTTAAAAATGGGATTTGTTGTCAGGTTTTAATGCCATGCAAAGGATGGTAAATGCCACAGTTTCATTAGTAGGGATGGAAAAGATATTTGCATGTTTTAAAATGAATTGATCCAATTTATAATCTGGATACATCTGGAGTAATTGTTTTTTTAGTCCAATGAGGGAATATAATTTAATAAGGGAAGAGAGCAAATCACCACCACCACCACCTGAGATTTGTGGATTGTTTTCAGAAAGAAACTGCTAATGTCAGATGACCTTTTTCTTCCCTCTTTTTGATTTATATTTAGTGTGGTGTATAGCTTTGAGGACTTTTGGAGAGCATGGTTCCAATCCCCCTCAGCCATGGAAAATCTATGGGTAATTTCACACTCAGCCATAGAGGAATGTAATGGCAATTATGCCAAGAAAACTCTAAGATAGAATTCTATAAGTTGGACAACACATAACAACAGTAACTCAAAATGAGTGACTTTGAAAAATGCACACACAATACACACTTTAACCAGTAGGAAAATGTGTACAAAAATGAGCACATTAGGAGAGATGTATATGAAAACATGTATGCATTTCCAACCAACTTTTGTATACCAAGTCTTGCAACCTTATGCAAATCAATTATGGGAAGAATATGTAGGCTGAATTCAGAGAAACTCAATACATTTAAGAGTGAGAGAGTTTCACATTCTTAAGCTACAGTATGTGTTTGAAATACTTCGGATTTCCTTGTGGTAGTTGCTAATGCCAATTCACTTGCCTTTCCCAGGTTTAACATCAGCTCCTGTCATGACGGGACAAATGACAGGCATGAAAGAGACTTCACTTGTTCTGATGCTTGCTGCGAGACTGGCTCTGTTAAGGATAGGATCTCCAACAAATTCCTGATGTGCCTTGCACTAACAGGGAGAAGTTGATCACTGAAATCAAAGCAGTGTGGAGTGACCATGCAATGCTGGAATTCATGATTGCAGGACAGGCCAAAGAAGTGTATAGTCAAACATGAACCTTGGGTTTCAGGAAAACTGATTTCACCAAGCTCATGGAAATACTGGGCAGAATCCCATGGTTAGAAATGCTAAAGGAAAAGAACAATGAGCATGGGTGGGACTTCATGAAGAAGGGAGTGCTAAAAGCACAATCACAAATAATTCCATGGAGGAATAAAAATGGGAAATATCTGAAAAAGCCAATGTGGCTGCCAGTAAACTAAAGAAGGAGTGAAAAGAAAGAACAGCAAGTATAAAGAATGGAAGGACAAATCACCAAAGAAGAATACAGATGTATAACCGAAGCTTGCAGGAATAGTGTAAGGTAAGTTAAAGCTCAAAATGAGCTTTTATTTTGCTTCCTTTCCCTCCCCAAAAGAAGACTGTGTGCTTCCATGAATCAGCAGAGACTTTGGCAAGGAATCCAGTTGCAAATTAAGATTGATAAAGAATTAGTCAGAAATCACCCAGTTAACCTAAATGAGTTCAAATCAGCAGGTCCAGATCAACTAGAATATTGAAAGACCTTGCTGACATACTCACATACTCACTTGGCATCATTTTTGAGAAATCCTGGAGAATGGATGAGGTGCCAGAGGACTGGAGATGAGCACACATTGTCCCTCTCTGCCAACAAGGCAAAAAAGAAGATCTAGGAAACTACAGGTCAGTCAACCTGATCTCAGTAAAAGGAAAAATATTGGAACAGATTATATAGGAGACCATGTGCAGGTATCTTGATGGCAATGCAGAGTAGAATTCTTATGTGGGAGTGCAATGTGGGAGGTGCTAATTTGCCACCCCTTTCCCTTAGCCATTCCTGTGTTTGTTTCTGATGCTGTCTGGCAAAATCTGCTAACCTTGTGCCAGGAGCAATAAAGAGACATGGTGGGTGGGCTATGCTCTTCAAAGTTACCACTGGCCGTGGCTCTTGGCCTAGAACCTAGAAAGTAAATGTTTAAGATGTTGACTTAACATACCTTCCAGTTTGACAGGGAGAGTCCTGATTAATCCTCTGTTGCCATTACATTCAGTGATATCCAGGAATTATCATTTATGAATAACATTAGTACAAAAACATTACTAAGGATTCTATATGGTGTGGTATGGGAGGAAGTCAATGGTGTATGTGTGACGCCATGAGTTACTGAACTGGATGATACCAACCCTAGTTACACCACTGCTTGGGTTAAGTGAGCTAAAGTGGACTGGAATGGGGCACAGTGTTTTACTCAGGAAATGAAAATGTAAGAGAAAATGGGGTGGCATTAATAGTGAGGAGAGATGTAGTGAAAGCAGTCAAAGGATATAATGCAAAGTCTGACTGAATCAAAATAATAAGACATCAGGGAAAACCAATCAATATACTGCATTCATAATCCAAGTTTATGCTTCAACTGCAGAGGCAGAAAAAAAGGAAACTGGAATTTCTATGCTGGTGTTTAGGAAGAAATTGATCATACACCAAATAGGACTTCTTGTTAATCACAGGCAATTGGAATGTAAAATATGAAACAGTGCAGAATCAAAGATTGTAGGAAAATTTGAGCTAGGATCAAGCAACTGACTGAATTCTGCAAGACCAACAGTTTGTTTATTACAGACACATTCTTCAAGCAACCCAAGAAGTGACTGTATATATGGACGTCACTTGATGGTCAATATAGGGATAAAATAGATGGCCCTGTAGGAGTGGCCTCCAGCAAGGAGGTGACATGGACATAAGAACCTGCTTTATGTTGCATCAGACAATTTATGGTGTGCCACCTTGGCTCACCAATGTTTCAGACAGATGTCTTTCCCCATCACATCTGGAAAAGGGAGGGATCATGTCATGATGTTTATGGTTAAGTCACTAACATCCCCTAATATCTCTCTGGATATGAAACTTAAGACATCTACCATTGAATCAAGAACTCTACCACATACTGTATCAAAAATCCAGTGCTTGGAAAACTTACTGTTTCGAACTACAACCCTTGGAATTTCCCAGATCATACAAGCTGGGAAATTCTAGGAGCTGTAGTCCAAAAAGTAATTTCTCCAGTTCTTAACCTTTGATGCTTAGGTCAGATTGCCAATCTGGGGGCCCTTTCACACTTCACAGTTATAGTGCTACATCTCCACATGAGCTGTCATAACTTCATCCTAAGAAATCTGTTGCTTGCAGTTTGGTGAAGCGTCAGTTCTGTGGCTAGGAATTTTGATTACAATTTTCTGCCTCGAAATCCTAGGATTCCACAGGATCTAGCATGGCAGTTAAAGTGGAATCATAGTGCTATGATTGTGTAGTGTAAAAGGAACCCTGGGAGAGGGTAGACAAGAACCTTCTTGCCTGGTATAAGGGCAAATTCATGGATTTCTAAGCTGAAATTCATGGAGTATTTTGGTTTATTGTATTAAATCAACTGATCCCACCGCAGCAATTTGCCTCTGTTATCCCCATTTCATGCTACTCTCTGCTTATTATTTCCTCCAAAAGCCATCTTGAACAGATGTACAACAGGCAGAAATTCAGTTTGGGAAGTTTTTTTCTCCATGCTATGGCAACATTTTCTATGCAGAATAATTCCTCCACAACATTGCTAGAGATTGATTTTCAGTCTACCACAGACCTGCTGCTGGTGCTGGAAATACCTGCATTCCTATCCCTATTATTAAGTTTCTTAGAGGTTGTTTTGTATAGCTTCAGGCCCTTTCTGCTTGTATTACAAAAACCTGAGTTATGTGATCACACAGAACTGATACTTTAGAGTCACTGTTGTGAAGCTGACTTCTGACTGGGGACCTCTCACAGGCAGGCTGGTTGCCTCCAATTATATCTCCACCTTTCCTTGAAGACACAGAAAAAAATAAAGGTAATCCCTTCCCTGAAAACTGTTGGCAGTCTGCCACTGAAACCCATGAACATACAGAAATCAGGCAGGCTGCTAAGCTGAGATAAAATCAGAGAATCAAATATACTCACTGAAGCAAGGACCATAGACAGCAATGACCAAGCAACTGGAACTGAGGCTAGCTGCCTCTTGTTAGATGGACAGGCTATTTTAAAAAAACAAAAACGGTCTGGCTCAGGTACTGGGACTTCTTGTTTGTGAATAATGTTCATTTGGTTTTCTTGGAAATTCCACCAAAGAAGTACTCAGGGTTCTTCTGCTTTAATTCTCTTAACTTCCTGACCACGACATTCTGAGGCAATCAGAAGCTGCCAAGTAGGGATGAAAAGAATATTTGTTATTTTTCATTCCCAGGTTAAAAAAAAAGGGGGGGATTTCTGATAACTAGGACATGCTGTTGGAAAGAATAATAGGTCAGCAAGAATCTTGCATGATTTTGTCCCCCTAGTCCTCACACAATGCTGGCTCTTTGGCTTAGTAGCGGAGATGAGCATCGTCCCCTACAGTTGGTTACAACTAGACATTAATGTCAGGAGACTACTTTTACCTTTTTACCTTTTTATATAGGGCCTAAACACACCGGCGATAAACGTTGGTATCAGGGCAGAGTGGGGGCATGGCTGCATTCCCCGACTCCACTCCTACATCAGCATGACACTGTGCACCCCACTGCATGGCGGGAGACTTCACACCACGTCTTTGATGCAACATTTACACGTGCTGGGCCAAAGAGTCACAGAAGAGCCATGGTGGTGGCTAGTGCACCCTTTCAGGGCAGCATGGAGCCACCTCTTAGGAGTAGTCTGTTCATCCCCTTAATCAAGTATAGTTAGTTGTACTTAAGTATTATACTTAAGTATACTTAACTCAGTAACCTCTCCTGACCTGATCCTTGCAAACCTGATCGAATACTGGCCTCCACCTCCCCCCCAGAAATATGTAATTTAGAAAAAAATGGCTTTGTTCAAGATCCTATATGGGAGAGACATGTAGCTGTGCTCTGTCTTCTGACTTGACACCCCCCCCATGCACCTTAAAAGCCAGGAAATTGCACTGAGTTAAAGGTGTCTGTGGTGCTGGTGCGTGAGGCACTGAAGGAAGACCTGTACAGTCTCTTCCTTCCAATGTGATGTGCAGAAGCAGGGATCTGTACAGGGTTCTGTTACAACTCCACTCTGCTAAAAATATATGAAATTATTTAATATTTGTTGCAAAACAATTTAAAAACTGTTACAACAATTTAAAATAATATGAAGCTCCCACATTTGTGGTTTTTCTGATTCATGGAGGTGGTTAGGTGTGTGGGTCCATTGCCTTCTTCTAAAGCTGAGAGTGTGTGACTTTCCCAAGGTCACTCAATGGGTTTTCATGGCTGAGCAGAGATTCCAACCCTGGTTTCCTGGACCCCTAATACAGCAGTAATACCATTACACCGCACTAGCTTTCCCAAGTTAACATTGGGAAAAAAAAACTCCCAAAAAGTCATATTTGGGTTGTCTTTGCTGGTAGTGGCACACACAGAGTGCCCTAACTTGGCTTGGAAGGTGTGAGCCAGCTAAGAGCCACCAGTCTTCAATGGCTATCATACAAGCATTGACTAGTTATTAAGGTTCACTGAGTAGATACCTTTAGGTGTTAATCAAATAAAAGAGTAGATGAAAAGGTCGTTTTCTTAATTGGCAACCATCATCATTTATAGGCTGGGTTTAATCTTGCACCGATTACTTGATGTGTTCAACTTTAATGGAAGCCTCTTTTATATTTGCAAAATGAGACATTTAATCACAGGACTATAGAGATGAAAGGAGACCTGCAGGACATCTTTTCTTTTCCCCACCTCTCTCCCTCTTAAGGAAGGTGGCTGGAACCTCTCTACCTTTGGACCACCTCCTGGGACAAATGATGCATTGCACACAGACACACTGTGCTTTTCTCTGACTGGAAATAAGGAATAAGTCATTGAGCCAAATGCTTTCAGGTGTGTGTGGTGTGTGTGTGTCCTGCACTCTATACTTTTTGAATACAATGCAGAAAGCCTGAAACATGAAAATCACAAATGAAAAAGTACTGAGGTGACATATTTCAGGTTCACTTGATTTCTTTTGCATCTCATGCAGAGAATTGGCTCTCTTGCTGTTTGCTGTTTCTTTGAGGATATATCTCTGTAGGCCAGATCAGGGAAGCTATGTTTGTTCATTTGGTTTTCATTTATCATCATCATAAGCATAGGCCTGAGCCCTGACAGATAGCGGATGTGGTGTGTGGTTTCCTAATGGGGTGCTTAAAACACACACCTACACCCAAGAATCAAAGGTGCAGGAAATTCTCTGTTTCCTGTTTCCAAGCAGACTTCTTCAGGCATTAACTCTCTACTGTTGAAGTGATATTATCCTGACTGTCCAAAGGAGAGAGCATCTCATCTGACCACTAACCTGGAGAGGAGACTTATGGTCCCCTCTCCAGATTAGTGATCAGATGAGGTGCTTTTTTCTTTGGGCAGTCAGGATAATATCACTTAAACAGTGTTAGCTGGCAGGGGTGGCTGAACCAGCCTATCTCTCCAATTAAATTAAAACCCTGAGCAGATTCACAGCCCCACTGATGTGGAAGCCAGCAGTTGTGCTGCTTTGAGCAAGTGGCAAAATGGGGGAAACTCAAAAGTTGGATCTGAAAGGAATGTTGACAGATAGCTGAAGCCCACTTGTCCCCTTCTGATTGTCCAGTGTTGTTCTTCATGCACATTAAAAATCCAACCTATGGTGGGGGAAGAGTGTAGCCTTTTTGTGCTTCCTGCTGGGTGAACACCCTACAGGCCATCTCCACAAGTAAACTTGGCATTTTTTATTACTGAAAACTGTTATTTCCATGACTTAATATGATCACTGGGAATGATTATTCAAGCCAACAATGACATCTGATGTAACCTTTCAGGTTTTGCTTCAAAATTTATAGTCTGAATGTCAACATGTATCTTAGTTGAGTGCTTTAGTTCAATGCTATTCAAAGTGATGGGTTCTGGACTAGCCCTGATCCTTGAGCCATTGGCTGCTGGTTCCTGAGTATCCAAGAAATAAAAAAGTTGTAGCCAACCAGCTCAAACATGGTGCTGGCTCCCCACTTCAGATAGCCTGAAAAGCATTGTTTTAGGTTGTAGTCCTTTGCATATTACAAAGAAGACACAATTGAACCCAGGAAGGATTACTTCTGAGTAGACCTATACAGTATATGATTGTGCTTTTAGACTTGGTGTCTTCTGAAAGTCAAAATCAAAATAGGTGTGATGGAATCTTCCTTATATCTTTGAGGTTTCCTTTACCACTTCCTTACAGAAGGTCCCTAGTCATTGACACCTGCCCTGCTTCTACCCTTTTTCACACTCGCTAAGTATATAAGGATCAGGGTCCCAAGTGTCTTCTTCTTATTAAATCAATATCAGTTGTTTGCCCTACCTCCACCTGGGCTCCACCCATGCCTTGGCTCCTGGACTTAAGGAGGAGAAATGGGCCTTTCCCCCTCCTCCCCAACATCTGCCAGTAAAAAGGACTTGGCTGAGTGTTTGTTTGCCCTACCTCCACCTGGGCTCCTCCCATGCTTTGGCTCCTGGACTTAAGGAGGAGAAATGGGCTGTTTTCCCTCCTCCCCAACATCTGCCAGTGAAGAGGACTTGGCTGAGAGAGTGTTTGTTTGCCCTACCTCCACCTGGGCTACTCCCATGCTTTGGCTCCTGGACTTAAGGAGGAGACTTGTCCCCCCCCCCCTTTTCTTTTCTTTTCTTTTCTTTTCAGACTGTGTATAGTTCACATTGTTTTAGGATTGGGATGGGGGTTGGGAATGGAGATTTTCTTTTTACTTGTTTTGATATGTTAATTGTTATGTATTTTGCTTTGTTAATTTTATTTTTTGTTATAATTACTATGTATTTTTGTTCTTGCTATAACTGCTTTGTATTTTTGCTTTGTTAATGGTTATTCTCTTTTGTACCCCACCCCGATTGCTCGTTCAGAGGGGCGGGCTAGAAATAAAATGTATTATTATTATTATTATTATTATTATTATATCTTAGGTAGCATGTTTGTCTTTACCTATAATGTCTACAATTCACTCAGACAGAAACATTTACTACGATAAATAAACAGTAACTTTATTGAACAACATTCAGTAAGAATAAAGCTTAGGTAGTTTAGTTCAAAATTAGTGTGGTTACATTAATATAACAGTTGCAGACTTATCACAGTTTCCTCTTTATTAACTTAAGTACACTTCCCCTCCTAGTCAGAATCCTTATCTGCCCATACTGACTGTACCTTTTAATTAACAGACTCCAAGGCAGTTAGCCAAATGTATTAAAATCAATGTAAAATCATACAAAAATTATTCAAAAACAAAATTTACTTGCATCACTGTTAATTACAAAGCACAAATCAGCAGATACTAGTAGATAACCCCATAACAGCTCAGATGGTTTATGCAAAATATTATTACGTTTTATTTATCAAATGCAGTCAAATTCTCACAAGCTGAGGATGTGGGCAGAATTCTTGGAAGATGACATGTACCATATACATACCTGAATGTTGTTTTTGGTGTTTTATAAGATTGCAGAGGATGAATTGGTCAAGTGGAAATGACTGAATGCCATGGTCCCAACAAACTTAATGGAAGTGGTGGTGAGATCACTGTTGAACACTCCTCCATTGGAATAAAAACAATATATGTATCTGGTAGTCAATCTGTGCTAGAAACTGGGATGCATTGCTATTTTATTATTATTTTTGCTGGACCTCTCAGCGGTTTTAAATACCATAAATCATGGTACACGTCTGGATTGTTTATCTGAAATGGAATTTGATGGCATGGTGGGTTTAGTCTTTTCTGGAGGGATAGAGTTCCAGAGGGTGGTGCTGAAGGAATTCAATTCAGCATCTTTGTCCTTGCCCTTTGGTGTTTGTCTAAAGGGTTCCATCTTGTTCAGCATCTCTGTGGAACCATTGTCCATGTCTGGAGCTTGATGTCACCAATATGTGGATGATCTATAGCTTCATCTCATTTTTTCATCACAGTCTATAACCAGAGATTGAAAAGGTTACTTTGGGGGAGTGCAACTCTCAGAACATCCCAGCTAGCATACAAAATGAGAGTTGTGCTCCAAAAAAGTGAATGTTTCAAAGCTCTGATCCAGGGAGATTTGGAGTGTTCTAAATTTTTGTTTTGAGGCCAATAATACATTTTACAGTGTGCATAGGAACAAAATGAGAAATAAACCAGATGAGACAGGTTGTTCCTGGTTAGTAAAACTACTGACTTTGGAGCAGATGAATCCAACCTTTATGCAAGTTCACAGTGTGAAGGTGAATATTCTTGGGCAAGCGCTACCTGTGTCTGAACCTGACTTGGCCTAGGATGCTCAGGTGATGGCTGCCGCCAGATGTACCACAGCCCACTTTTGGCTTGTGTGCTGAGTCCATTTTGTGAAGAAAAAACATTGGCCTGATTTAGATTGGCACAAAGAGCCGCAATAAGGGCTCTTTGTGCCACCTTTAGGGTTAGGGAGGGTGCAGCTTTTACACCTTCCCTAGCCCTAAAGCGTATGGGTGCTGCCATTTTAAAATGGCAGTATCCATACGGACGCGCTATGATAGCGTCATCATGTGTGCAGCATTTAAATATGCTGCGCACGTGATGCTTTTGTGCCGCGGGAGGGCGCCAATTGCACCCTTTCTGCAGCGCAAAAAAGGAGGTCTGAACGGAGCTTTTAAACGGCTGTGGCAAAGACCCTGGGAGAAAGGGGCCGCAGTGGTGACCCCTTTCTCCCCCTTAGCCCTGCCTCCGGAAGCAGAGTGCAGCAGGCACCTAGGGCATCTGCTGCACCCCGCTTGGAGGCCATGGGGAAGCAGCAGTTTGCCGCTTCCCTGTGGCCTACAGAAGTGGCGAGATGGGGCCGTGGAGGCTGCCGGTGTGGCAGCCTTGGACCTATCCTGCTGCTTCTTGGGGTGGGTAGAGACCGCCCCTTTTGGCGGTGTAAAAAGCCCCATAGTTTCTTTTTAGAGAGCAATACAAGCCTTAGGTACATTATGGCTGGACACATTCTACATGGGGCTGCCTTTGAAAAGTGTCTGGAATCTTGATTTGGCCTAGTGTAAGGCAGCCAGGTAGTCTACTCATGTTGCATGTTGGGAGCACATTTCTTTGTTGAAATGGCAACCTTGATTTTTGGTTAGTTTCTGGGACAATTCAGGGGCTAATAAATTATCTTAAAAGACCCTTACTGTTTAGAAGCATCATGTCTTTGAATGACAAGTTTTCCACATACAAGTCAACCTGTTCCTTATGGTCATCTGTTTTGGTGACCTTGAGAGAAACCAATGGATTCAAATTAGAAGAAAGGACTAAAATGTTAGGAAGAAGGTTGTGATAGTAAGAACTGCTTCAACAGCAGACTATCTAACAAGGGTGATGAACTGTCGTGAGGAACCAAAGTTGAGGAGCTATTGAATGTCCAGACTCCAGAGGCAGCACGGGAAATATAAATCTGCAGGAAAAGAGATTCCACCTCAACATTAGGAGGAACTTCCTGACAGTAAGGGCTGTTTGACAGTGACTAGAACACACTCCCTCGGAGAGTGGTGGAGTCTCCTTCCTTAGAGGTCTTTAAGCAGAGGTTGGATGGCCATCTGTCAGGGATGCTTTGATTGGGAGTTCCTGCATGGCAGGGGGTTGGACTGGATGGCCCTTGGGGTCTCTTCCAGCTCTATGGATTCTATGATTAAATCAGGGATCCACTTACACTACATGTTATATTCCACTTTAACTACTATGGAAGCCTCCTGCGGAGTTCTGGGGTTTGTTGTTTGGTGAGCACTACAACTCTGGCTGAGAATTCTGGCATATTGGCATGGTAGTTAAAGTGCAATATAGGGCTATAACTGTCTAGAGCTATAACTGTGTAGGCCCCCTTCCTGGTGTTTTAAAGAGGATATTTTTTCTAAACTGGCTTTTTGGACTGCTTGACTTTTTAATTGCTTTTTCCTGATGCTTAAGCTGTTTTTTTATTGTTGTCTTGGTGCCATTTTTGTTTTTAATATTTATCACCATTAAGCTGCCATAAACTTGTGAAGAAAATTCAGGACACAGTTTTAAATAAACTAACACATGCATATGGAAGAAATTTTAGACCCATTTAAGGCTTAAAGATAAGAACTGGATCAGGAAGAAATTACATGTTTGGACTACACTTTTCAAACTCCACCAGCCAATATGCCCTGGGAGAGTGGTCGTTTTAAAAAAGGCAACTGCACTGGTAAGAATCAGGAGCTTAACTGAGTCTGACCAGGAGAGGCAGTAGTCAAGCAGCCCTTTTTCAGTGGAAAAAGTCTTTGTGGTTTTTCCTGTAGTATCTATGGCAATCTGTTGAAATGCAAGTTACTGTATGTATGGGCGCCTGTCGACTTTGCATAGATTCAGATGGCTGTATATTTTTGGCAGAGGGAGGGTGAATAGATGCAAATAGATGTGAATTTGTGCAGGAAAGTGGAGACAATCAATCATCAATGTGAATGTGTGAAAATCCATAGCAATCTGCATAATACACTCACATGTAGACTTGCCCCAAGTCTTCCCTTCACCACTGCATTTTCTACTAGATGAAATTTCCAAATACATTTCAAAAGAAGGCAAACAGAGAAGACATTGTGTTAATCCAGTTGTAATGCAGCTCAGGACTTTGGGCAGGTCTGCTTTTACCCAACAACATGACTGGAATTATGATTAATGTTGCTTTGACCAGTGCTCAAAGAAAGCACAAGTACATAATGAAAGTGCCTGACTGAAAGGTTCACACATCTGGAAAAAAGGGTCAGATAGTTGCATGTTTCACCAATTGATTTTTTTTTTAAATCAAAGTTCTTCAAGGTGCTTCACAAATGTATATCAGCAACTGCATAAAGGATCAAAAGATTAGTAAGAAGAACCCATTAAATCTGGCCGTGTTTGGAATTACAGGGTTGGGGCTGGGGAGCGTGTTGCATAGCTGATGTTAATTCCTTCTTCTCCCTATCTTTAACCATATGGCAAAGCATTGAAGGGAAAGTGATGGAACATTAAGCAAGGACCCCCCTCTGAGTTGTGCTTTTACGTATTCAGCAGTTTTCACTCCATTCCATTACTCTATACAGCTGTATTGCCTTATTAGTTAATGTCAGACTCCTTTTGGCTTGGAGAAAGTGCATCTTGCACTGTCATCTTCAGACTTAGCTTCCTCTGTTTTCTTTCAGCTGACGGATAGAAAACATCTGTGCAAAGCACAGAAAATTTACTTTTAGGGAGCTAAATCCTATTGTTGGTTCTCTTTAGCAGATCTGTGGAAGTAACAAATACGAGGGAGTATCGTAAAGTTTTAATGATCACCTTTTCAAAAAATTGACAGAAAGTTTGTTTTGATTTGTAGTTGTTAACTTATCTCTATGTAGTCACTATCTAGATTTATACATTTTTCCCAGCGTATCTTGACCCTCCGAATACCTGATATTGTAGAAGTCTGCAGATTGCACCTTACGAGGGGGTATCGTAAAGTAATAATTATCACCTGGAAGTTATTATGGTATATTGTCATTGGTTCCTAAGTGCACGTTGCTGAGAAAATCAACTCATTGCGTCCTTTATTTTTGTGACTGACTCTGCCAGAAGTAACTAAAGTGTAAAATCCTTGTCAGGTTCAATCTACAATAATGGTATTTGGAGAAATGCTGGGGGAAATGTGTTAATCTGGATAGTGATTACTACAAATCAAAACAAAATTTCTGTCAATTTTTTTTAAAGGTGATAATTATAACTTTATGATACCCCCTCGTAACTCCCAGAAGCCTTCAACTAGGATCTTCACAAGTCTGGGAGTTGCTGCCCAACAAGTAACTTTTCCAAGCTCTGCATCTGTCAAGTTTTTGTGTTGACCGGGAGGGGGGGAGCTGTGCATTGTAAGGGGGCTGAAAGAGATTTTAGTGTTAGGTAAAATCTTGCAGCAAGGCTAGGCCAGGAGAGAAAATGTCTCAGCAAGATTGAATGGCCCATTTAAAAACAACAATAATGAACTAAATTCAAATGGCAAACTGCAGTTTTAAAATAAATGGCTGGAATTTAGTATGGGACTTAATGTCTACAGAAACCTGTGGGAAATAGAATTGAGCAGTTTTGCAACTTCTGTATTTTTCAAGGGGCCGTGGTGTTACTATGTAAGGGAGCCAGCAAAGTAACCGTTGTGCATTGGACACTAATTGGGTGCTGATGCACATTGGCTAGTCCCGATGCACATTGGGACACCAGCTAGGAAATAACAATGTGCACTGGTGGAACTCAATATGCATTGGGACACTCTTGCTCTGATGCATATCTTTTCAATTCCCCAGCAGAGTTCTGTAGTGCCTTGGCTATGTAGCTAAGTTTGTCTGAAGTTATGCAGTGTGGACTGCAATATGGAACTGCGGCCAATGTTCATATTTTGAAAAGGCTACTGTTGCTGCTGTGTTTTTCCTGCTAAGGAGGAGAGGCACCTGAATGATTTTCTGCTTCTGTTGTTTAAGTCACTTGATTGGTCTTGGCCAATATACACTTTCAGTTGGAGTATGAGTGTGCTCATTCATTTTTTACCTCTGTTTCAGGCTGCTAGCAACATGTTTTGTTCCAGCACTGTTCTCTCCTACTTTCAGGAAAGAAACAACAGCTGAAGCATAATCAACAGAAGACTTAGGGCCCTTTCCTGCTATGCAAGTATAGCACTATGGTTCCACTTTAACTGGCATTGCAACATTCTCTTCAAATGTGCTGGGGATGTTGATGAGATTGAGAAAAATCAATCCCTCAATGTTCTTAAAATTTAGTCAGGCTCATGAAGGGAGATAAAGTCTTTCAACAATTGGGACCCAATTCTGTTTGTCAGTGGCAAAGCGGGGTGGTAGTCATGTTCAGATCTTTTGGAATGATTAACATTTTGTGGCTGCAGTCCAACATCCGCTGAGCGTAGTGTACATATCCACATTTACAGAAATGTGCCACCAGTATGAAACCCTTGCCTTCACAGAACTGCAACATTCCAGAACACTTATCAGTGACTGGGTGCCATTGTTCCATGCTCAATGTGCATCTGCAAAGTGCAACCACAGTGTGAAATGCATAGTGCATAACATAATGCACAACACTGCTATATGCACAACTCCACTTCTACTGGTATCTGCAGTGTTGCACTAAGGCAAGTAATATGCACTGCATGCATAGTGTAACTTATGCCTGTACATCTAACATAATGCACACTTATAAATGTTTGCCTACTCCTGCTCATCATATGTATTTGTCAATAAAGAACCATTCCCTTGAGTCTCAAGTACCCTTCCCTTTCAAGGGAATGGAGTGCATGAAAGATAAACTCTCCCAGATGTTTCCTATTGCTAAGAAGAGAAGCAAGATAGCTCCTTCTTTGTAATATATTAGATGTCTAATTTCTGTTTCCAGCCCATAAGATGGGACGAAAAATGATGTACTTCAGGGGGTTATTGCAAAGGAAGAGAAGCTATGTGAAGCACTTTAGGCCTTTCAACTGAGCTGCATTAATGATGCTAACATTCTCAGATCCTGCCTGAAGAGCCATTTAGAGATGTTGAAAAGGCCTAAGATGTTTTCCAAACGGCAGTGAAATGTTTTATGTTTGGCTTTGTTTGCATTTTAACCAGCATGCACCTCTCCTTTTGTGCTTACATTGGAGTATTTTTCACTTACTTTGGACATTAAGTGGATTAATTAATACCTTGTTATCACAGTGATCAAAGCATGCATGGCACTGAAAGGCTCCTGACTTTGTTTAAGGGAGAGGGGGACACTATTAAGCATTTCCATTGATTTTAGGGGGTGGGGGAGCCCAGATAAATCTCCAAACACATTAGCTGTGTGCAAAGTGAAGAGCATCAGTCTAAGCTGCATACTATGAAACACAGCCTGGCAAAGCAGAATTTGCAGGGGAACAGCCTTCACTTAGTGGTAAAGTATATGACTTGGAAACTGTGGTTCCCAGTCCAATACCTGGCATTTCCAGGAATGCCTGGTGAGGATGTCTGAGACCTTTCAGCTTTACTGCCAATTTATTGAGCTGGGTAGGCTAACTATAGCTACTTGAAATTTAGAAAAGTTATTTTTTTTAACTACAGCTTCCAGAAAATCTAGACAGCATGGGAAGGGGCCATGGTGGCAAAGGAATTTTGGGAGTTGGGAGATTATAGTCCAAAAGATAAGTTTCCCAAGTTCTGGGCAAGTTCCTAACTGCAGCCCTTTTTTTCCCATCTCCACTTCCATGCTCCAGTGGTGGTAATAATAATAATAATAATAATAATAATAATAATTTATTTATAGCCCGCCTCTCCCCAGAGGATAATAAGCTGGTAGGTCTGCATTCTGAAAGCTATCACATATAGGATAACATGCAAGATACTTTGGCTGGCCTCCTATTCAGCCATTACAACATGCTAAGATGGACTCACAATATCACAGCTGCTGGGAATCCATGTTTACAATCATGAACAACCAAATGTGATCCCAAAAAACTACGGTCTCAGCCTGGCTGCACCCTGACTGAAGCATTTTTGAATTGCTGGAATCGGGGCATTGGGAAATGGCATACAAAGTGAAATCCTGATAGTGGGATACCTTGAGACAAGCAGTTGTGGCAGGACTCCGGTGTGTGTGTGTGTGTGTGTCTATCCAGCTGCCTGTTCTCAACGAGTCTCATAACCAGGAGCATGCTGTCAATTTCATTGCCTGGTGCCCGTGTCTTCAGTGCTTTAGAAACGCTTTTGTTGGGGTGCTGCCCAGCTGCAAAGGTAGGTTATTTGGGGGGCATTATACATTGTAATGATGATGATGGAGCTCTATCATTGTAGTTACAATGATGATGCAAAATCTCAGCCTTTGTTTGTGTTCCTCAGAGGTTGCTGCCACTGTAGCCTAATAACAATCAAAGGTATTCCTGTGATGCTGGGCAGACTCCAGATGATGAATCAGTAGTTTAGGAGTTCCTGATTGTGCAACCTTCAGGTGGTTCTTGCATGTACCTATTTAACATGATGAACTATGGGAGATGGGAGGCAAAGATTTTCCAGCCTAGTTTACTAAATAGAACAGAACATCATAGTCACAGGTGGTGGTGGTGAGCTTATAGTTATTCTTTTCAGAGGCAACTGGTTATTAATTGCCGCATTTATCACCTTTGCCTGAATCCTCTTGCTAGTTCCAAATAGAGTCAAGCCACTGGAACCATCAGATGACTCTTCATTCAATAACTGATTGAATGCATCTACTTAAATTGGAACAGAAACAACAGGACTGAGGCCATTCTACTGTTGTTTGGTTTCCTACCCATCCCAGAATTTATGTGGCAACACATAAGGGCCACCACCTCCCCTTTTTCTATTTTTTCTATTCATTTTCATGACTACTACCATTCTGGCCTTGGAGAGGCAGCCACAGCTCCACCATGCCTAGCCCCAAAGGAAGCTGAAAGGCCCTCCCTCCACCTTGACTTGCTACCATCCTGGCCTTGGAGGGACAGATGGAGAGGCAGGCCCAGTTCTACCATTCCTAGGCCCAGAGGAAGATAAAAGATTAAAAGCCTTCCCTCCATCTTAACTGCTACCATCCTGGCCTTGGAGGGAGAGAAGAACTGGCAGTATCTGCTGGATACGATATTCTTCTCCATTACCATTCCTTTAGTGTCATGTCTTTTGAGATTGTAAACAATCTGTAAACTGCTCTGAGAACCTTTGTGGCTGAAGAGCAGGGTATAAATAAGTTTAGTATAAATTTACTAAATAATTAAACAGATTTTCAAGAAGCTACAGCAAATGTTGTGAGTTTTTGAGACCTGTTCACTAAAGAAAGTGACTGGCAAATAGCACTAATCATATACAGCTCTTCAGGAAATGATTGACAAAACTGCTGCCCATTTGCTGAAGGATTTACATGTCTGACAACAACACAGCTTTTTAAGATCCATGGACGACATTTCAGTGGTGGCATATTTCCTGCTTTTTTGTTTCTTAGTGACAGGAGAGCTGATTATGCTTGACATTTACACATCAAATGCTGTTTTCAATATGTCAGGCCATAAACATTTTTACCAGCGTTTCTGCGGGTGAAACATCTTGACGTCGCTGTAGCCTGTAATCATTTTGTTGCCATTAACATTGAGGATGGTGGGACAGCAAAATAACTTGAAGTAATTGGATTGGGTGAGGTAAAACAGCAATTTAAAATGAATTAGCAGCCTGAGCTGCAGGCATGTTTAACTTGCCCACTTCTCTCATCCTCATCAAACCCAAAGAAAATGTGAGTATTTCAAATTCGGTAGAGTTTTAAGGAAGCTTTGCAGCCTCAGGAAGGAGACATTACTTATGGTCAGAAAAATCATCAGCTGGGAAGTATCTCATCATGGCTTCTCTTTCCACCCATCCCTCCCGCCCCTCTTCCTTCTTGTTTGTTACTTTTTGTACTTCTCAGTGAACTGGAACTAAGATTACATGGGCAAAGATCCCAACCATTCCAGAGAAGGCAATTATAAGTTAAAGGCTTTATGAACCTGGGTGCAACAAAGCCAGTGACCTCACATAGTTCACATTAACTTTTCTGTCACCCAAGCAGGTCAAGCTTGACAGAGATATAGCGAGCAGAGATGCAGTAAGCTGTTTATTGCTTATAAGCAGAGATGGCAACAACGGTAAATAAAAGTAATCATAGCTCAGGGGGATCAGGTTATCTTGAACTCAAGTGTTTTTCTGGAATATTCTATATTGTGTCATAGGGCCTTTTCAAACTACACAAATATAACACTGAGGTTGCATCTGAATTACAAAATTAATGCAATCGGACACCACTTAAACTGCCATGTCTCAGTGCTATGGGATTTGTACTTTGGTGAGCTATTTAGTCTTCTCTGTCAGAAAACTGTGATGCCACAACAAACTACAGATTCCAATATTTCCTAGGATGGAGCCATGGCAGTTAAAGTGGTGTCAAACTGCATTAACATTGCAGTGTAGATGCAGCCTATCATCCCACTTTAACTGGCATGGCAACATCCTTTGGAATCCTGAGATTAGCAATAAAGAAGGGGTGGAAGAGTGAAAATGGGACTGAAGAATGTCAACAATCTAAGGTATGTGGATGACACCATACTACTAGTGGAAAACATCATAGACTTGGAACATTTACTAAGGAAGGTCAAAGAAGAAAGTGCAATGGTAGGCTTACATTTGAACACAAAGAAAACCAAAATAATTACCATGGAAGATCTACATAAATTCAACCTAGATAATGAGGAAATCAAAATAGTTAAAGATTTCCAATACCTTGGATCAAACATTGACAAGAACGATTGCAATCAAGAACGAAGAAGCCTAGAAATGGGAAGGGCAGCCATGAAAGAATTAGACAAGATCCTAAAGTGTAAAGATATACAGCAGAGCACTAAAGTCAGACTCTTTGAAGCCAATATATCGCTCATTACCATATACCATGAGCTAGACAGTGAAGAAAGCTGACAGAAAGAAATAAACCCATTTGAGATGTGGTACTGGAGAGGAGTGCTGAGGATGCTGTGGACAGCCCAAAAGACAAACAAATGGGTCCTTGAACAGATCAAGCTTGAATTCTCCCTGGAAAAAAACATGATGAAACTGAGGTTATCATACTTTGGCCACATAATAAGAAGGTGTAGTGTTTAAATACATGTTCTGCAGGTACTCAGCACAAATCATTAGGTTATGGGTTCAATACTAGCTAAAGGCTCAGGCTCGACTCAGGCTTGCATCCTTCTAAGGTTGCCAAATGAGTACCCAGTTTGTTGGGGGCAATTAGCTTACAGATTGTAAACTGCTTAGGGAGTGCTTAAGTGCACTGATAAGTGGCATAGAAATGTATTTGCTATTGCTACTTGCTAGTGCTAGGGAAGATAGAAGGCAAAAATAGAAAAAAAGAAAGAAAAAAAAAAAGAGAGGAAGTCCAGAATCCTCAATCAGGGAGGTCACAGGACTGAATCTGCAGGACCTAAGTAGAGCAGTGGAGTATAGGGAGGTTTGGAGATGTCATATCTGCAGGGTTTCCATCAATTGGGGGCTTATTTGGAGGCAGATAACAATAACAAACAACATTTAGGATTAGCATTTTCAGCCACAGAGCTCCAGTGTCTCACCCAATTGCCAGACTTCCAAAGGATGTTTCCATGGTAGTTAAAGTAGAACCAAAGTGCTATGACTGTGTAGTGTGAAAGGATCTCTGGTGATGTCATAGAATGAACATTAGGAGGTTATTGGGATGGTTTCTATTTGTGAAAGTGAATGAGTTCTGGTTCAGATGACTCTGTTCAGCATCACTTTACCCATGTTGGCTTTCTTTCTGTGGAGAGCTGGTAGTGTGATTATTTTAAAAATCTGCATCTTGAAACTCTTCAGTTTTCCCAAAGGTTCAGAAAAGTATCACTGAAATAGTCAGGAGAATTGCGGCATTTTGCCTACAAAAAAAGGCTTATCAGGTTGGGAGGCTTGCTGGTTTAGAAAAATAGAGGGCTGAGAGGTGAAGTAAATGCAACAGGTAAATTAATTTAATCTCCCACCTCCATAAATGGTTCCTCAGTGTCCTTGAATAAAGCAGCTCCAGCAGGGAGAAGGTGGTGTGGAGAAGCTGGATAGGGGCACAACTTTAAATTTTAAAAGACTACAACTGAAGTCAAGATCCTAAATGGTTGAGTTTAGGGCATGTCTGCACTGATGGAAAATTTGATTTACTGTCGGGACTTCCAGATCTGTGGAAAAGACGGGCCATCTGCACACCAGGCATCCAGAACAGGCTGATACTTTCAGTACTGCTTGCACACTCCTAAGGTCAGTAGCTTGCCCAGCCCAGTGTGCCTTCTCCTGAACTCTTCTGTCCACCTGCATGGGACCTTCTCTTGTCCCCATAGCAGCATGCAGTCAACACACCCAGGGGATTCCTTGGAGCTCCCAGCCTGATACAGAGCAAATTGGGAATCTTTTTACTCTGGAGAGTTGCTTGGAACATGGATTGGACCCATGTTCCCCCTGTTTTGCCCCCATGCCTTTTCTAAACAGGTCAATGCAAGAATGGGGAGGGACTATTCCTTTTCTTTCATTCAGATACAGCCTAAGTTATAAATGTATAACCAAGCACTGTCTCCTGGCTGGACCCCAATAGCCAGCAGCTGCTCTGATCAATGGAGGTGTATTCTGCTGGCACAATAAGATGGTGTTTCCAGCCCCTCCCACCAGTGATTTGTGGTGAAATGAAGAATTGTAACAAGGATTCTCCTGATTGCTGCAGAGTTTCTGGATGGTTGGAGGGATCTGGAAATGTCATCTGATGAACAGCAATCACCAACTGAATAGACCATCACCTCTGAGAGTGGTCCCCTGAAGTTTCAGGGAGCATTTATGTTCATAGCAATAGTGTTATGAATTACAAATATGTAGTTCTTGAATATGTAGTGTTACTGAATATGGAGAAGGTTATGTATCTGCAACTTCTGTAGAGAGGATGCCAGCCAGAATCACTATGTGGAGTGCTATTGTAAGTCTGAATAGTATGTTGGTGACCAAGGGCAAATATTTTTGATAAGAATTTACCAAAATTTGCAAATTTCTTCATGTTCAGGATGAGGTTCCAAAAATGAGAGTGTGGCAAAACAATAGCAACAAAACAAACAAACAGCTTCATTTATATACCTCTTCATACCGCCTAAGCAGTGTCTAAGTGGTTTACAAGTGTAAGCTACTTGCTCCCAACAATCTGGGTACTCATTTTAGCGACCTTGGAAGGATGCAAGCCTGAGTGGAGCTTGAGCCCTTTTGCTGATCTTGAACATGCAACCTTATGGTTTTGAGTGAGTGGCTGCAGTACAGGCATTGAACCACTGTGCCACCAGGGCTCCTGCAATCGACAGATTTGCCTATCCAGTCCCAAGAATTTGGGTATTTAGCTCTTCATTGTCTTTGTTGAAATCCTGGTGTATTTATTCAGCCATGTTTGTGGTGGTGAATATTGCTTGCCACCTCTTTCTTCCATTCCCTTCTTATAAGCACATCATTTTTAGCAGCTAGGTAGCAGTAGGGGCAATATGGCCCTTTCCATGTTGGGAATAGCTGTACTGAGCTATGTACCAAAATTTAATTTTGGTTGCAAAAATCCACAAAATTTAAATTTAGGGAAAAATAACTATTGTTATTCTTATGTGACTTCAGGTCTACTCTGTCTTATGTCAACCTTATCATAGGCTTTTCTGTACAAGAACTATTCAGAGGTTTGGCATCACCTTCATCTAAGGTTGGGAGAATGCGACATTCCCAAATTCATGCCGGGCATTTCTATGGCTGAGTGGGATTTGTATGTGGGCCTCCTGGAGTTCTACTGCAACACTCAAACCACAGAAATAACAAAAGACTCCTATGGAGAGTTCAGGCTTGATTTGTTCAAGGATCTATCCATTTGTTGTTGTTTTTTAGCAGTCTATGGTATTGGTAGATTTCTACTCCAGCACCACATTTCAAATGCGTTTTCTTCCTGTTAGTTTTCTTCACTGTCCAGCTTTCGCAACCATACATAAAAGTGGAAAATATAATGGCATGGACAACTCTAACTTCAGTATTCAATGATATATTTTCACACTGTAGGATCTTGTTTGGTTCCTTCATAGCTGCCATTCCAAGTCCTAGTCTTATTCTGATTTCTTGACTTGCAGCATCCATTCTGACTGACTGAGCCAAGGTATGGAAATCATGGACTCACAGAATTATTCAGTTGAAAAGACCACAAGGGCCATCCAGTCCAACCCCCTGCCATGCAGGAATATACAATTAAAGTACTCCTGACAGATGGCCATCCAGCCTCTGTTTATAAACATGAACTATTTCAGTAGCTTCACTATCTGCTACAAAGTGATGTAAATAATATGTGACCGTTATGCTTGTTTTCTTAATGTTCAACTGTAAATCTACCTTTGCATTTTCCTTCTTGATTTTCTTCAATAATTGTTCCAAGCCTTTGCTATTTTCTGCTAATAGTAAGGTGTCATCTCCTGAATCAGAGCAAAGGCCTGTCCAGTCCAGGAAGTAACCCATTACAGGTGACAGCCATTACCTGCAAGATGTTGCTTTGGATGTTCACAAAGCCATAGTGCTTTTCATTTTCTTAAAGAGCACAATGTCGGGGGGGGGATGAGTAACACTTTTTAGGCACCCCCCATTATTTGGGTTAAGGGGTGTTCCAACTTTCCCAATTTGGCAAGGACAGTCCTGATTAATCCTGTGCTGCCCCACTTTTCAGGTACTTTGAAAGCATTAAAGTTTCTCACTCTTCCTTTTCCCATTCCCCTCCCCCTTTGTCCTGAGTATACTTCAGTTTTTGCAAATAGAGTTCAAAGTGCAAAAATGTGTACTGAGTTCAAAGTGCAAAAACCCAGGTATGCATTTGGTTGCACAAAACTTCCATCCCTCACAATGGCTCTGTAAGTACAATCAATGTGTCACATCATCTGAAGAGAGTTATACTATGGCAGCCCTGATGTATGATCTCATCCCATGATTCCCCGTTTTTTAGATAGGTGCAAAGCAAAGAAAAAAAGAGATAGTAATAAAAGATTGGATTTTATGATAATTTTCCTTAAAAAATGGAGAACATTAAAAATGAAACCTACCAAATGTTATTTCTTAAGAGGGAAAAAAAAAAAGAATTTGCGACTGCCAAAGATATTGAAATCTCAAAGGTTTAATTGAATAATTTTTGTACCAAATCACACAGTTTCAAAGTCCTGATTACACACCCCAGGAACATATTTGCCTGAGAAAAGAAATTGCATTATGGATTACAAGATCAAAGATTAATTTCACTGCTGCAGACTTCATTTGTACAGCTCAGACGACACTTGCACAGTTCATGGAATCTTGTAACACCATAAAATCCCCCCCCCCAACATTACATTATAGGGAGTAAAGAAGTACTCAGATCACAGATGAGTTGGACAGATAAAAAAATCTTCTCCTTTTGGCAAAAAGAAGTACCCTTTGCTTCCAACACACCTTTAAATAATTCCTTTTTAAAACTCCCAAGTTAATTCAAGGCGGATGATCATCAAGTTCTTCACATTTCGCCTTCTGAGCAAAATGTAGCATCAGAACCTTTTAGGATTGTCTTTGTAGTTATAATCAAATAATGTTGGGAATACTAGTCATAACTATGCAGAGGATGGGGGGCAGGGGATGTAATAGTTTCTTCTGCCTCTTCATATCTATCTCATTTATCTTTATGGCAAATTGGGCATCAAAAGCAGTCCCCTTTTATTTCCCATCGTAAACCCAAATCACTACTCCCTGCTTCCTTCTTCTTCCCTCCTGCTCCTCCTTGTGGAAAGTGTCCTTCCTTCCCAGTGATTTTTCCTCTCTTCTGTTCCTGATTCCCAATTACTTTACATAGGCCCATCTTAGTCCTCTTCCTGCCCTTCCTACAGTAGTTTTGATGATTCCCCTGTTGTGTTTCTTGCCTTTCTATCCCACATAGATTTCCATCTTTTCTTTGTCCCCTGCTGTTTCTGAGCAGCAAGGAGCACAGGCACTAAAGTGGGCTTTCGAAAGGGGGGGGGACAATTCAACCACTGGCAATGTTCTATTTGGAAAGCCACCTAAGATCCTCTAGTGATCCTGTGTCAGTAGTGCAGGACTCATTGTACGCATTAACATATGCATGTTCCTGGTTCTTCCATTTCACTTCATAACCTTCAGTGCATGGAGAGAAGCGTCTAAATTTCATATGTCTTCTCATATCATTTTAGAAGAAAGGTTGCACAAGTTTTTGTAAAAAACTTTTGTAGGAATAATATAATTTTCTTTCATTCTTGGGCTCTCAGAATAGAGGATGCCTTTTCTATACTAAGTACCAACTAAGCTTATTTGAACTAAAATGCCACTACAAATGACATCTAAGCCTGCCCAGCTCCCTGGCACTGCTTTTTTCATTATGATTTTAACCAGACACTGGAATATACAAGAAGGATACCGCTCACATACCAGTTAATAAAAGAAATTATAAAATATAACATATTCATATTACAATACACTATACTTTTTGTCTTCTCATCTAGTTTTCTTTTTTTTTAAAATACCCAGTAAAAAATCTAAAAGAGTTGGAAGTAAAAAATGAAAAAATAGCTGACTATGGATTTTTTTTAGTTCTTTACAGTGATATGGTAGCAAATAGAAGAAAAATGCACATAATAGACTTGCACAGAAGGTGTTATCTGGTCCCATTTCTGCCAACAGGGCTCAGGCTGGAGTAGAAAATGAAAATTAGATGACAAATTGTATAGATTTGTGGGGTGAGGTGGGTATTTTTTTTTTTTTTTTTTGGCTGTAGCTTTGGTAAAAATAATGATCCATGAAGAAAAAAGATATTGCAAATAAATGTTTATCCAAAACACCAAAAACAAAACCTTAACCCTGAGCATGAAGGCAATATGTAGACTACTGCCCCAGTCCAGAACTTTGGAGTTTTCCCCAATCCCATCCAAAAAATCAAGGTGTACTAACATCCCATTTAGATCAGCCATGACTAAAATGCCCTATAGATTTCAATGGGATATTAGCCTGACAGTATTATCTGGAGTGGGGCCTGGGTGTGCAGTGATACATCCTGCACTTGTGTGCGACCTTGGACCTCAGTGGAGGAGGTAGCTGGGGATCCTACACCTGCAAGAGATTTTTAGATGAAGGCATCCATCTTAGTTCCACTATAGCTAGCCAAGCTGTTGCTCTTACCTTTGTTCAAATTTCCTTACATTCTGAGTCCTTTCTATCCACCCCTCACCTCCCAGCTTAAGTGGAACTTCAAATGGTTCACATGAACACATGTGAAAATGTAATACATCCCTCCAAACAGGATTTGTGCTGAAATGTTGATGCATCCAGAGACAAAACTTGGCAAATGGTTAATGAGCCCCATTTTGGCTGTAGAAAAGAAAGATAAGAAGAGAAAACAAGATGGAAAGAAGTACTAAGTTGCAGCATAAATCAAGATCATGTAGACGGCCAACGCAAACTGTAATTCCTTCTCTCATCATCTGCATAATAATAACAGCACGTTTGCATATAGAACAGCCTTTTTCATTATTGCTCTACTTCATAAAAATACAAGGAACTTAGAACAGACATAGACATTACAAACTTAAGGTTCTTTGGTGAAGAATGAAAAAGAAATGAAACAGTATTTCAGCTGTCAATCAAGTGTGGAAGTGAGCCGATAACTTCTATCTGTTGATCCGCTGGATCCTCTCACAGAGAAGGGACAAGTACTGGGTCAACTTGACCATGGCAACAATTGCTAGTCCTCCTATCATCATGCATGTTGGCCAAAAGAGTGAATGGAACACCACATTGGAACTGTAAAGTTTGGTTAGTAACACATTCTTTTGAACACCTTCTGGGTCATAAAAGCAGGAAAAGTGCTGATACTTCTTGAAGTTTTCCATCACAACATTCACAAGGGACAGAGACTCTTCAAAGTTCTTGCCACACTTGGGTATATAGGAACACTGTTGAAGGAAAAAGAAACACTTTTTTAAAAGAGAAAATACTATGCACTTTCCACTGAACAGAGTGTCCAGGGTGGTCTCAAACATGATGCAAAAGGTATGCTTCGATTACCTGATGGAATGACTTTCCTTACAAAGGAGTCAGGCAACGATCTCAAGGTATCTGAGCCACTATATGAAATATGTCTAACAGAACATTTGGCACTACCTCAAATGTAACTATTACTTCAAAACTCTTTCATGCTATATAAATGAGCTTTAATATGGGTTTCCCTAGGATAATACACATTGTTCATGGAGAGATGTACAAGCTTATTGGGGGAGGGAGGAACTTCCAGTACCTTTATATTCAAAGGAATGTCTGTCACACTTGAGAATATTGTTAGAAACTGCTGAGAAAAGATAATGATTTAAAACCTATTGATAGCTCCGACTAAAACAAATTAATTGAATTTGTTGTAGAATGGTATGTCATCACATAGATAAATCCAACTAACTTGAGGGGTTTACTCTATCTGTGACTAACAATAGGATTCAGGTCTATACGTATAGAGTAAAGGTAAATGTTGAAATGAACCATGACAACCCACATTGAGTTTGAAAATGTAGATAGTTGTATTGATACATTATAGAGGTTGATATACTTTGGGACTGCTGGTCTACTTTATCAAGGGGCATTTATGATTGTGGCAATAATGTCACAATTGTAAATACATAACATAATTTAATATGGAGCAGTTATGGATCCATAACTCTAGGTTGCTTATCTGTAACTGCAGTGCAAAGATGTCAACCATGTCAACCAACATAGGTGCTTCAGACACCATCGCAGTGCAAATGAATAAATTCCTTCTCTAACTGAGGGAGACAGAACCAGTGTGGTGTAGTGATTTGAGTGCTGAACTATGACTACAGAAACCAGGATTTGAATCCCCATTAAGCCATGGAAAGCCACTGGTGCCCACTGATGGCCAAGAAAATCCTATGATAGGTTTGCCTTAGCTTTGTCTTAAGTAAAAAATGACTTGGAAGCACCTAACAACAACAACAAAAATATAGGGAGGGAGGGGTGGGTGAATGCAAAGAGCTCTTTTAGATGAGCATGTCTTACAGTCCAGATCACTGCTGTCAGTGATCACAAAAGCACAAAGAGACAGATGAAGATTTTGGTGCATAGATGCACAGGCACAGTATGAACGGTGACCTGGGAAAGTGACCAAGGTTTTACGTTGACCTATTGAGGGTTGCTGGTGTTGGCCTTCTGGGATGTGAGCCAGGTACTCTCCCCACAGCAGTGTCAGGAACAGCATCAGCTCTGAAACTGCTGCATGCATGGATCAGGGAGAGAAGCTGACAAGCAGTATCCCAAGAGGCCCATAATAAATCCCTTACTCTGGATTCATGCCTGCTATTGTTTGTGGTGCATCAGGCATTCTACGCTTGTGGAATGGGTGGCAGCTTGTCAAGCTGAACAGCAGGCTGTACCCATCAGCTATTCTTGCCGATAGCTGAATGCTGTGACAAGAACAGTTTGCTTATAGGATATGAAAAAGGGAAAGGGGATGTTTTTAAAAAGTGGGCTAAGATATTTTCATGCTGCATTCTTCACCCATGGAGGACTGCTACCATTTCATTCCAGTTGCACAAATGGGAGAACTGGCATAACATGGGAACTTGAAGTAATGGAGCACACTTCAAGAACCCAACTATAGCATGGAGCTGGCATGGTTGGAAATTTGCCAAGGTCCATGTCTCAGAAGAGCCCTTGCTGTCAAGATCTCTTTCTGCTCTTCACTATTCCAAATGGCTTGTTCGCTTGTTTCCTCCCTCTGGCCTGGAAGGGATGAGCAAAAGAATGACAAGAGCAGAGAAAAGCAGCATCCCACTGACCAGCTCCAGTGGTGGAGTGGTAAAGTTTGGGCCACAGGTACTTATTATGACAATCACCATTGCTACATTCCAATCAGAGTAAATATATATACATTTCTCTTTGTGTGCATGTACACATGTGCAGATACTCACAACAATTTCCCTGTCATGTATCGTAAGAACTACAGCTATATTCAGAAGAAGAGGACTTGGGGAGGCGGTGTGTTGGTAGATTATAAAATTCCAATATCATAGAGCTGGAAGGGACCACAAGGGCCACCTAGTTCAACTCCATGCCATGCAGGAATACACAACTAAAGTACTCCTGAAAGATGTCCATCCAGGCTATGTTTAAAGTCCTCCAAAGACAGAGATTTCAGTACCCTCTGAGGCAATCTATTCCACTATCAAACAGCACTTACAGAAAAAAGTGTTTCCTAAGGTTTAAGTGGAATCTCTTTTTTTGCAAGTTGAATCCACTGGTTTGTCTTCTAGGGTGTAGCCACACTATAGATTCTGCAGGATACAGCAGTTTGACACCTCTTTAACTGCCATGACTCTATCCTGCAGAATCCTGGGATCTGCAGTTTGTCGAGATGCCAGAAAGATCAGGCAGAATACTTCACTAAACTACAAATTCCAGGATTTTGTAGGATACATCATGGCAGCTAAAGTGGTGTCAAACTGCTTTAATTCTGCAGTGCGGCTACACCCTTAATCTCTTGATCAGCAGAGATGAAGCCGGTTCCATCTTCCATATGCTATCCCTTTAAATATTTCTCATGCTACTTCTCGGTTTTTCTTCTCCAAACTAAAAATACCCAGTTCCCTCAGCCATAAGAGAAGGCTTGGTTTCCAGACCTTTAATTATCTTGGTCACCCTTTTGTAGATATATTCCAGCTTGGTGATATCCTTCTTAAACTGTGGGTCCCAGAACTGGACACAATATTCCAGGTGAGACCTGACCAAAGCAGAATAGAGTGTCACTAATGCTTCCCTTGATCAGGATACTATACTTTTGTTGATGCAGCCCAGAACTGGACTGGTGACATTACCAATTGGTTGACATTACACTACAAATAAAAATGCATTGGTGCATTGACCCCACAAGTCCAGGCTCTACTACAGCATGGTGTAGCTCACTTTCTGGCAAGCAAGCAGGTGGCAATAGCAGGAGGAGGAAGTCTGGGGAGATCCATGGTGGCTAATGGTTCCAAGTCCATGAGGTAGTGAACACTGACCTGAACAGCTCTATTAAAGTTCAGAGCAGGTTCCCCACTACAATGTCATGGAAGCTACCAGCCACCACTGGTGGGGGCTATACTTGTGAAAGAGTCGCCCAGTCAAGGTGTCCCGGCCAAGGAGTCTTCCTACTCAAATCTAGGTCTGGCATTGCCCATACTCCATTTTTTCCACACATCAGATTATCCTACGGGAAAATTGATTATTGGCGTTGCAGGGAGAATTCTTAGGCTGGAATATTCTCACATGATATGGAACCTTCCATGTTTCCTAGCTGAATGGGAAAGAAGAACACTGCAGTGGCTCTCACACCCCAATAGCATAACATTAGTACCTGGTTTGAGTGGACTCCAGTGGATACAGAAACAGGAAAGGTTGGATTACCAGTTTTCTGGGCAAGGGCATATTGTTTGTAAAGGGTCAGTAACCGGTCACAATATTTCACAAACTGTTTGTAATTCAGGAGCAATGTGCATAATTATGGCTGAGTCAAAATATACAGCTCTAAGTTCTTTCTTAAAAAAAAAAAGCCCTTGGAGATGATACCAAGGTTATAGCTACCGGTGAGGGAGCAGGGGAAGAGAAAAGGTATTTACTCCCAATCAGAATTCTGCCACCCCCCTGCAGTCTCCAAATTTTTAGTATTGCAGGTGTTTTAAGTTCCTGCAATGCTTGAAAACAGAGAAATGACGAAAAATTCTTATTAGGGTTAAATGTCCTCATACCCTCATATGCAGAAAGCTTATGATAGAATTTGTTTGCAACTGAGTGGGTAGTGTAACTAAAACAAACAATACCCTCCTGCCCTCCATTTTCATTTGGTAACAAGACAAAGGTAAGGAGAGATCATCAACAATTATGAAACTACAAATTTAAGCAAGTTGTTCTATAGATCTTAATATATATATATATATATATATGTATGTATATATATATTCTCATGTCTGTTCTGAACCCTGAAAGGTGCAGTATAAGAGGGACTAGATGAACCAGTAGGTACTAATGATCTGTTTTTCCAGTTGTTTATTTAAGAATTAAAAGATTATGGCCAGTGACCCGTTATTATCCCATTAAATAACAACCATCAGCCATTACAGTGTGTGCGTCTGCGAGAAAGAGAGAGAGAGAAAGAACAAATCAATCTCTGGCAGGACACACCAGTCTCTGCTTTGCACCTCATGCCTTGAGTTTTGCTAGTAAAGTCCAGAAATGGTAGATGCCAGTGACATCAGTAGTCCACCAGTGGTTGCTACTAGCTATTTTCCAAGGGATACAGCTTGTTTCACAGGTGAAATAAATATGCAACAGCAATACGTAGAACCAGTTTTGCTTTAGCAGTCAGAGTAGGCTGAAAGCAAAGAATAATTTAATTCCATTCTAGGTCAAGAAGTCAAGAATTATCATCAAAGGGCAGTGCATTAGTAAAACTGATTTGGGATTCTGTTTGTACAACAGTATGCGTGAGAAAAAGAAATACTGAAAACCCTAGAGAGGCAATCATAACCTGTAAAACAGCCTTGAGCAGAGAAAGCATTAACTGTACCTGCATTAGATTAAGCAAAAACAGGGAGGATTTAGGTGTGAATATACACAGGCAAAACTCTTTGCCATTTCTAGAGTTAATTTAGCATAGTGGCTAAGGGCCAAAACTAGACATGAGAGGCATATTCACACCACATGTAACTTCAATGCATTTTCAAGAACAGAAATCAGCCACGTATTGTGAGACTATAAATTTAATTGGAAGAGTGGTGAAAAGAATGAAATACTGTTTAATTATTTTGGTCTTGCTGTTTTTCATTCAAAATTAACCCCAGATGGCCTTCCTGCAGTGGGGGAAAAGATACAGAAAGTTAAAATAAAAATAAAAATGAGGGAAGAACAGTTGTTATTTATTTGTCCTAGTAGCTTTTGTGCTACCTGAAATTTATTTTACACGATGCTCAGCCTAATTAAATTAAATTGGCACAAACCCTCTAAATTCCATCTTAAAACTGCTATGAAGTTCAAAATTTAGATTGTACCATCTTCACATTTGAACAAAATCCCAGAGAATTTGAAAACATGTTCCTTGCTACTTGGTTGACCTCTGTTGGTCCAATAAGATGGTTGGGCAATTGTCGGGGTTTGGGGTGTGTTTTCCCCTTGCTCTGGATACTCAGCACAACCCCTCTCAGAATAAAGGGATAACAATGCACCCTCCCCAAGGCATCAGAAAAGCCCAGGTTACTATTAGTATTATTATTTTCCCTTTAACAATGCACTTGTTTAAAACAAATTGTATGGAGCAGTTATTGACATTCTGCTAGTGGCACATGTAGCCATAAAACAAACTTACACTTGTGCAAGTTTTGTTTTTGTTTTTAAGTTGATGTGGAGGTTGATATTCCTTTCCTCCCTCCAAACTGAACTATGCCCCTCCTTGTCTAAAGATGCCAACCACAGATGCTGGCAGAACATCAGGAGTAAACTCTTCCAGAACATGGCCACATAGCCCCAAAAACCCACAAAAATATGAGGATGTTTAGCCTGGAGAAGACAAGGTAAAGAAGTGATATGATAGCCCTGTTTAAATATTTGAAAGGATGTCATTCTGAAGATGAAGCAAGTTTGTTTTCTGCAGCTCCAGAGAACAGGAACTGGAGCAATGGATTCAAACTACAGGAAAATAGATTAATTAGAGAGCTTTGTTTAATTGTTTATTTTCATTGTCTCTTTGATATCTTCAACAGAATAAGAAGTCAAAAGGGAGTCAAAGTCTGATAATATGGAATTAATAAGTTCTGAAAAAAGGTGCAAAATTCAAGTTGAAAACTTATTCTTGTTTGCTCTTATACAGAATTGTAACTAGTTCTTACAAGCTTGAACATGTTGCAAGTGTCTTCTCTTCTTTTTTATTCACGCACAAAACTGTAACATGCTTTTACAAGTTTTTTGAAAACATATTTTTTCTTTATCATTTATTCATGAATGTAAATATAAATCTGTACAATTGTAAATACATAATTTTAACACAATGAAGTTTAAATAAATAACTTTTTAAAAAAGCAGATTCCAATTCAACATTAGGATGAACTTCCTGACAGTAAGAGTTTTTTCAGCAATGGAATGTGCTGCCTCGGAGTGTGGTGGGATCTCCTTTTTGGGAGGATTTTAAACAGAGGCTGGATGTTGTATTCCAGCATGGCAGGGGGTTGGAATTGAAGACCCTTGAGGTCTTTTCCAACTCTGTGATTTAAAACATTACACACACATTTAAAAACGGCCTGAAGCAACTCTTTAGAAATAGTTTTAAAATCAGATGTGGAAACACTGCAAGATCTGCAGTAGCAATGGCGCATTTATAGCCTTAAGCCAATTTCCAGGAAAGGATCTACAAATTACAGTGCTTTTCACTTGCGTTTCCACTTTCCAATTACACTTGCATTGGGGTAGACCTCACACTTTGCTGGCACAAACCCACACAAAAGGCCATTACATACGTTCGTTATGCTTGGTGATTGCTATTATCCATCTGTTAGCTATCATTGGGATCTAGCTCGGGTATCTGATTTGTCCCTATCTTAAGTAATTAAATTTCTACTTAATGAGGACTGTTGTATCTTTGAGCAACTGAAGGCAGATAATGAACAAGTACATCCACCTAAATGTCATCCATGCAAAGTTAAGGGACTTCTGGCACTCCTTTACACAAAGAAAGATTAACAGCCATCTGGAGAAAAGAGCTACACATTACTGGGCTTGGGCGGGTGGAAGAGGGAGGTGTGATGCACACAGCAATGTCGCATCAATGGGACAGATGTTCAGCAGACAGCATTGCTCTCTCCTTTAAGTCCCTCTCTCTTTGCATTTGTAGTATTCAGTATATTTTTAAAATAAAAGGAAACAGTTTTGTAGTTTGGTCGTAGAGCACATGCATTGCATATAGAAAGGCCCAGGTTCAGTCCTTTGCATTTCAAGGCAGGACTGGAGATGTTTCTCATCTGAAATCATGGTGGCCTGATGTTGGTTAGCGTAGACCAGGGTAGGCAAAGTATGGCCTGGTCTGCATGTAGTCCTCCAGTCTGCTTTTATGGTCTTTGACCACCCCAGACTCCTCTGAATCACCTTTCTTCTGACAAAAAGGGGTCGATTATTTCCCATTGAAGCCTACAAGCTTTAAAAAAGGGAATACAGCCAGCCCTTCACATATGCAACATTGACTTTTTGCAGATTTGATTATTCATAGATTTGATTAATATGTTCTCTCTAGGAATCTCTAGGTCCTCCAGTGTGACTGTGTTGGAAACTGGCAATAGAATCATGCTGGAGGACCTAGCAATTCCTAGAGAAAATACTTCTGTAGGGATTTGTAGATTCTCTAGTGCTATTATTTAGTCAGCCTCTGCCAGATGGTGACTGTAGAGATATGTGGGAAGACCTGGAGATTTCTAGTGAGACGTGTTCTCTCAGGTAAAAAGATAGTGGCTTTGTTATTTGAGGGTTCAGCACCCCTAACCTCATTGAATGTGAAGGGCCCACTGTAGTCCTCTGTGCCTCATCCAAAAAGGGACACGTGCTTGTAAGCTGTACTTACACACATGGGTCTCATGATCAGGATGCTGGCCTAAATACAAGAAGAAATCAAAGCTTAAAAGTAATCTACTTACAAACCATAGTTCCTTGTAATCAGTCCTTTCTTTAATGACAAAAATTATAATTGCATTACACTATGAACAAAGTAACTTTCTAGTCTACCTTCTCTCTCTTTCTCTCTCTCTCAAAAAATGTGCTTGAACCCATATTAGTAAATAGGAAAATGGGCAGACAAACTGATACATTTTGGAAAAAATACACACCAGAATTCATGCAAAATTTTATGCAGAAAGAGAGAAAAAAAGTCTTACAATGTGATAGAGAACTGAGGTGGAATAAGAAAGCTGCTGAGATTCTGAGAAACACAGTAAGAATGAATAATAGAATTATACATAGTAATGGAAGGGACTGCAAGGGCTATCTATTCCAACTTCTTTGTTTTAATCTGCTTACATCGATTTTTCTTGTACATCACCCTGAAAGCTTGTGATATAGGTGGGGAAAGAAGTATTTTAATCACTAATGAAATACATTTGTCACTTCTAAAGAACTGCAACAGTGAGACACAATTCTGGAGTTGAGCAAAGAGCAAGGCTATCATCCCTGTTTAGCTGTGCTGGGGATAGGAGGAGCCTGCCTTTTCTCTTGATAAAATAAATTCTTACCCTCTTCTCCCCAAGGCTCAAGGCAGGGTACAACATAGATTGAAATACAATATATAACTGAACACAGGAAACCATTTAAATACATAGGTAAAAACTTATAAACATGGGATTAAGATGACCATTACACATTAAAATCATCCTGATATAAAATTAAAAATATACCATTTCATAATTTATAGTTTAAAATCTACTGGGTAGGCTGCCGGAATAGACAGGTCTTTAATACTGTTTTAAATGCAGACAGTATGTTTAGTTGTCGAATCTCTCCTGGCAGGTCATTCCACAATCTATGGTTGGTTGATGGAAAAGAAGCATGAGTCCTGTAAAGAAGCATGAGTTCTATAGTATAACCTCTTGGGTTTTGCTTGTTGCTTTCACTTCCACATCCACCTGTTTCATTTTTTTTTCAGGGCCTGTGTGTAACACTTTCTGAGATCTGCATTACCAAGGCTCCTCTAAAGACATGTTTCTAAAAACTTGGGTGTTTTTTAAAGGTGGACTATGGTTTGAAGGCATTTTAAGTGTGAGAGTGAATAAGACGAAGTAGTTTGAGCATTGGATTGAAACTCTGGACACCAGGGTTTAAATCCCTGCTCAACCATGGAAACCCGCTTGGTAACCTTAGGCAAGTCATACTTTCTCAGTCTCAGAGGAAGGCAAATCCAAATCCCCTCTCAACAAATCTTGCCAAGAAAATACTGTGTTCACCTTAGAGTCACCATAAGTTGGAAAGACCTTGAACACACACAACAACGATGGTTTGAAGGGCAAACATCCTCCTCCTTTCTTTTTAATTTTTTTCTAGAGTTATAGTGTCATAGTACAAAAGTGCCATTTCACTGATGTACTATAGGACCATAATTTTTTTAAAAAAAGAAAGAAATTGAGATTTTTTTTGTTGTGATGTGTCTTGCAGTGAAAAAAAAAAAGGCCACTTAGGAGGTGGGAATAAAATGATGCAGCTGGTGCCAAGGATTGCCAGAAAATAGTACAGGACAATAGAAAGGTTGTTGGGGTATTTTAACTCCCCCCACAACATTAAATGCCACAACATTCCAACATTTTAGAATGGGGGAAAACCTGTACAAAAACTGAAAAGCCACAGAACATGTCTCATATGAAGGAGAGGATGCATCTATTTGGAGAAATCCAAAGGGCCAGTTTGCAATTTTACAATGGCTGGATTTGGCTGTGAAACCAAAGGTTCCTACTTCTAGTACATCTGCTAGGAAAACTGGTTTCTTTATAGAGACTGTTTCCTGGTGAAAAGAAAATGCTTGTGACTTTGAGTGCCCTTGCAATATTTCTTCAATTGCAGAGCATACAAGAAGAAAGTAGACTGGTGCTGCATCAGAATCCCCATGAAGAATAGCATGAACCCTGCAGCAACCTCCAAAACTGCTCCCCCAAATGAAATTTTCCATTAATCCCAAAATTTCAAAAAAAAAGCAGAGATTGAGAGGAGTTGAAAATTGTTCACACTTTGGAACTCTTGTTTTTGCTTTGCTTTGTTTTGTTTGGATGTGAACAAGTATATCTAAACACTCAATGCACTACAATGGCAGAACTTTGAAGACTGAAATAAAATCTCATTTTGAGGTGGCAAAATTATCATTTGCGGGCAATGTCCTCATTTTGTCCTTCCTGGAAGTTGCACATGAAAATTAAATGTGTCATTGGTCAGTTTTAAAAATTTTATTCAAATAAATTTGCATGTGATGGGTTTTTATTAGGATTATACAGAATTTGGAAGCAATGAGTTACCAATAACACAGTTAACTATAATCAGTAATTTTATGGGGTAGTGAAGAAACATAGAATAATGTGAAAGCAATAATTAGCACAAGGAAAAAAAACACTTAAGTAATTATGTTTTCAACCTTGCATGGGTTTGCTTGTTTGAGTAAACATGCTTGCATTGCACAGTGCTCCACAATGTGCTGATTTTATCCTGAATCTGTAGAAAAAGAGATATATGCACATATCTCCTTTTCTACTCATTTACGATGTTTCCTCCTCAACTTTCTCTTTTATCCAGAATCTGGTATTTTCAGGATCTGAGATGTATTTATTTATTGATTTTAGCAAGGAAACACTGTGGCAGAAGAATATAATGGGAAATTCATGGGGGTCGAAGATCATGGAGCAGGGAAGCCATGAGGGAGGGAGCAGATTATTTTGTAAGGCGCACAAACATAAATACTTATTTCAAGTCAGGCCTTTCACTTTCTAGTGTGTTTCTATAACCATGAGGTCTCCAAACATCCATTCCAAAACCCATTACTAGTATTTCCAGGAGTGAGGTTAAAGGAGGGAGGGGGCAAAATGAGGTCATTGCCTACCAAATAAATATTCTGCTCACCCCGCAATGAAATTTTCCTTCAGCCATCAATTTTCTAGCAATGTGATAACTTGAAATGTCAGATGAGCCTTTAGAAATATAGTTTAGAAAAAAAAATAGGCAAAGTTAACAGGGAAATATGATAGACAGCAAAGAGAAGAGTTCAAGCTATGGCCAATATTCAGTGTTTCACTCTGCCATGTTAGAAATTTGAGGATTGGAGGAAAATATCATTTGTAGGGGCAGCATTCTTATTTTGATGACACAATGTTCTCATTTTGCCTCCTAAAATTACATCCCTGTCGTCAGGAATGAAAATGGGGTGCATTTCTCTGGTTAATCCCTGTTATGGATTATCAGGCCTTAAAAGCTTTATTTGGAAGTACAGATCAAGCCACCCTCTCCACCTGTCCAGTGAACTGTGCATTTCCTTTGGAAACTGATTTGGAATGAAATTTGTTCTTACCTCTGGATTGATTTTAATTGTCTCTTCTGTGTGGTAAAGTAAGAACTTTTGCCCTGAAGATGAGACATTGACATAGACCTGCAAGCAGGGATACTGGGATATTTTCCAGCAGTCTGGACCACAGCTGAACGAACAGTTAAAGGTTTCTGTGATGGAGACATTGAGAAGTGTGCACTGTGTCTCTTCTGTCCAAACACTGATGAGAAAAGAGAGATAAAAAAAGATTAGATGAAACCACACTGAACAAAAAGGGATGAAAAAGGGCTTGGAAAACATTAAAAACTATTATGAAAACTCAAAATGTTTTAAAAATGTTTTCTAAGCATCTCCCCTTCTTCAGAACTGTTGAATTCCAGTAAGAGTCAGCTTGCTGAAACACTGGTAGACTAGACTGCTTCAGGTCCTCTGGATCCAAGAACAGACAGCATGAGAATGCCTCTTAAGGCTGTTTGGAGATATAGTTCAAAATACTGCAGCATGAGTACTGCGTGAGAAGTGAGGGAGGATATCTTGAGAACTTTGGAATGGTTCCACTGTCTTCAGGCGTGTTTCTAGATACAATTAGACATTCCAGAGCTAACGTTGGCTTATCAAATCCAAAGTCCTTCCTTTCAAAAGAGAAAAAGACATAGGGATAAATTCACAGGAACAAGATATTTTACATTGAATCATTCAGTTTAAGTAGTACATGAGGTTTGTGTGTGTGTGCACGCACATGCGTGCATGCGGACATGTGGTTACACATATTTGGGAGGACATTGGAAGTGATTTCCTTTATGATTTGGGCCTGAAAACTACAGTAGTTTTTTTTTAAAATGGGGAATTTGAGGGGCTTAGAGAAACTCTGGGGAGATTCAGAGACTTAGGATTCAGGGGCCACATGCACCCTAAGAACCACACTCTTCTCGTCCCAGGTTTAATTGGTATTATAGTTTTTTGTGGGGTTTTTGAGCTCTGTGGCCATGTTTTAGAAGAGTTTCTTCCTGACGTTTTCTCTGAAGATGCCAGCCACAGATGCTGGCAAAAAGTCAGGAAGAAACTCTTCCAGAACATGGCCACATAGCCCAAAACCCCCACAAAAAACTATGGATGCCACAATGAAAGCCTTTGACTTTAACTGGTATTGTTTACATTAGGGGGAAGGAATCTAGATTCTCCTCGGCCCAATCTGGCTTGTTGAAAGTCCTGAGGGAGACTTCCCAGATCTTTCCCATTCTTCAAAGTTTTACTCTCACTGCATCAGCTACAGCCTTTCCAATAACCTGGCCACAGTAAACATAGACATCATATAATGCCAGTCTTAAAAGAATTGTCTTTGTGTGTCACCTGTCAGTTGTCAGTTTATGGCAACCTTATGCATTTTGTAGGGTTTTCTGAGGCAAGGAATACTCAGAGATGATTTTGCCAGTTCTTTACCTTGAAATATACCCCACAGCACCGGGTATTTGTTGGTGGTCTCTCATCCAATTACTAACCAGAGTGACTCTGATTTGTTCCTTAGTGTAGAGCTTCCACTATACTTTAAGGTAGGGCTTTCACTATACTTCCAGTCTGTATTCAAGGGGCTTGTGATGATATTTAAAGCCCTACATAGAATGGGATGCTTGAGGGAGTACCTCTCTCTATATGTGCCTGCCTGAGGATTGAGGTCTCTTGGAGGGAGGGCTCCTCTGTGTCCTATCAATGTGGTCAATACACAGTGCAGGGGCAAAGTAGAGGGCCCACTCAGCCATGGCACCCTAGTTTTCGGCAACCTTCACTTTTAAGACTTGACTGGGTCCAAAACTGGTAGCATTAAGCACCAAGTAAAAAGCTGGCTGGACACTAAAGCCTAAAGTCTATCTCAAATGCTCACATACATGATTTTAAACTGTTCTATGTTGGAATTATGTTGAATATGCTTTTAATTTATTTAAATTATTTTTAATTGTTTGAAATGACTTTAACTTATTTGTATTGACTTACTTCCCACCATCTTGTCTAGTTTTTGAAGTGTAAAGAGATACCATTGAATACGTGTCCATCGCATTGCCTTTCCAATTTCTGTATATGTTTGTGAAAGCTGGACAGTGAAGAAAGTGGATGGGACGAAAATAAACTGATTTGAAATGTGGGAGAAGAGTTCTGAGGATACCATGGAGTGCTAATTAGATAAATAAATGGGTCCTAGAGCTAATCAAGCCTGAATTCTTCCTCAAAGTTAGGATGACTAAACTGAAACTGTTGTACTTTGGACATACCATGATAAGACATGACTCACTAGAAAAGACAATAATGCTTGGTAAGGTAAAAGAAAGTAGGAAAAGAAGAAGACCACATTCCAGATGGAAATACTAATCAAGGAATCCATGGCCCTCTGTCTGCAAGACCAAAGCAGAACTGCTGCTGATAGCGTAATACGGAGGTCTCTCATTCATAAGGTCACCATAAATCAAAATCAACTTAATGGCAGTTGACCATAACAATTAATTTTACTTACATATTGCCCTAAGATCTTTTGATATAGGGAAGAGAACAAATATTTTCAGAAATGATGAATGAATGAATAAACCCACTTGCCGCTTCCCTTCCTAGCTGGCATGCTGAATAGTGCAGGGGCAAGGATAAATTACAGATATTCTAGATCCATGACTGGAAATTGGAACTGTGCTCTCATCATAAACTGTGTGTTTTGCAATGACATTCCATTTTAATTTGTAGCAGCTCCTCTGCAAGGAGAAATTTAAAATGGGCTTGAGTCTGATATCTCAGGGCCATGCTCCCTAGCATCATCTGGTCTGTGGGAGGCAATCTGGCCTAAGACCCAAATTGTTCTCCATTCTAGATTTCATTGGCAGTGGCTCCCCATGGTTCCAGAGTAGATTCTTTCCCAGTCCTAACTGGAAATGCCAGAGATGCAAATTGGACACTTCTCATGCAAAGCATATACCCTGCTGCTGGAATGGGGCCAGTTCTAGACCTGGTATGCATAATTTCCTTCCCACTCCTCCGTTTCACCTTCTGCCCTGCCATTGTAATACTGGCCAACTACTTCATTCTCTATGAATTCTTCTTCCTTCACCTTTCCTGGATTGTTCTAATAAGAGATTTCTACTTTTCCCTTCAGCAAAGCTGTCATGGTGCTTTCTTTTATTAAAAAATACAGTGAGAAAAAAAAAATCAAGAGCAAAAGTTAAAACACCACAGTTCAAAGGAGCAGCTTAAAATCATTCAGGCAAAATAAAGCAAACCCAAGTACCATGAAAACAGTTCCCAAAAATAAGAGGTCAGATTAAAAAGCTTGGGATAGTTTTAAAAAAGAGAACCTTTTCAGGGTGACAACATGCCATCAAAATAAGCACCACTCTTGCTGCTCTGAAGATAGCGCTCCATACTTGGGGACATTGCCACCAAGTCAGCCCTTTCTGTGGTAACTCAGATAGCAGAGGCATAGAAAGAAGCAAGTCATGAAAAATTTAAGTTTTTGTACATTTGTAATCCAGACTGCACAGTTACTTGCTTTGGAAACTCAATTTACTTCAGAGTTTGAACAAGTTACTCTTTTGAAGTACAACTCCCAGCATCTCCCATGGCCAATCACCATGCCACCTGGGGGATTTGGGAAGTTATAGTAAAAATAAAAAGTATCATCTCCAATTTCCAACAAACATTAGTCTTAATATGTGTAGCCTTCAAGAGACCATGAATTTCAATTACCCTGGAAAAAAAGACACCAAAAACAAAACTTGTAATATTTGACATCACAGGAGTGTTGTCAGGCTCTATTAATTTCAGGCTACTCTAGGGTTTTGATATTCATGGACAGAATATGTGGAGGGGGAATCACATGGGTTGCAGTATCACAGTGATTCCAGAGGAGTAATTTGACCTTAACTGTAATTGGCAGGGATGTATAATTAAGAGTGCCTGAGAAGAGTGATTTTGAAATGTAAATACTGCTTGCTAGATTTCTAATGAGGTCTCTCACCAAAGCATTAACTCTTTCAGAAACAAAAATTACTGCAGAATAGTTCCTACTGATCCTGGCAGAAACAATGAAAGAAACATTAGGCATACATAATATAGAAGGAATGTGTGGTTTGGTTGTCATATGGAGCCACCATTTTGGTTCATATGAGGCAGTATTGTCTATACCGATTGCCAGGGGATCTCTAAGGCTGCAGCAGTGATGGTGTTTCCAGTGGAAAGGTGACTCTGTACTAGCAGCTATCCAAGGTATTGAAAATGCCACGTTTCCCTCCCAGTTCAGCACCTTGGATAACTCATGAGCCCAGATTAGATTGACAGTTGCACTCATATGGGAGCCACACGCCACAACTAGGATTCTTTCTCAAGCCTAGGGACTGAACCTGAACATTCTGCATGCAAAGTATATGCTCTGGCACTGAGCTATGATCCCTTCCTAATCTTTAACTCTGGAATTGTCATCTACAACATGAGGTCATTATTCCTAGTGGCTGTGGCTATCCCACACAGGGGATGGGAGCCACAACAAGTAAGCAAAACAATGCATAAGGGCAATGAAACTTTCAATGGAAGAAGAAGACTCAAGAGGCTACCTGGATAGTCTTTGCCAGCAGTTATGACTCAGAGGTTCTCTTTTAGGAGCCAGGGTGATCTTAAGGAGGCACACAGACCTATGCAGCAATGCCATCATGTGTACTTTGATAGTCACCTAGGCCATTTGAGGGTTGAAATATAGGCTGCTGTCACACTGCAGAATTAATGCAGTTTGACACCGATTTAACTGTCCTGGCTCGATGCTATGGAGCCCTGGGATTTGTAGTTTGTTGTGGCACCAGAACTCTCTGGCAGGGAAGGCTAACTAACAAAATTACAAATCCCACAATTCCATAGCATTGAGCCATGGCAGTTGAAGCGGTGTCAAACTGCATTAATTCTGCACCGCAGAGGCAGCCCTACCATCACAACACATTGGATTTCTATAAGCTGCATGCAACGCAGAAAGAAGCCTGAATCAGCCATTAACTTGCTTGTGTGTAAAGCTACACTGTGGGCACACCCTGTAAATGCACACCCTGTCCCTGAAGGCTTACACACACCTGGTAGCATTCCAGTCCATTGTGTACTAACTAGAAATGTCATTATATGGTTCTTTAACCATATTTAAGGGACATTTGGGGTTAGCTTCATTCCCTTGCCCACATCTTCATTCCTAGTTTAGTCCTACACAGAAGGCAATGAAAGCTTGCATGGGGCTACAGATGATTGTGTGGCCTGTAGATACTAGGGGTGTGAAAAACTTGTTCATTTTGACACTCCATTTGTTTCTGTTACTTTTGTTGTCATTTTGTTTGATTCACACTTGTTCCATTATTTTTCACTAGCCTGATATGTTACAAACACCTTTGTTTTGTGATTCTCACTCATTTTTCTTTTCCCCATGGCTGTCCTTATTGTTGCTGCCTGTGGTGACAGCAGCCACAGAACTTACTGTGATACCCGTTCCCAGAGGCCACCATTTTACCTTTGGGAGCAATGAAACATCTATAGTGGGCTCTGGGTAGAAAATGGTGGTGGCTCTCATGAACTCTGCTGACGCTGCTAAGATAAAGTAGGTTCTCTCATTAAAAACTGGAAGGAATTTTTGATTCATTCTGAAGCAAATGCTGATTTCTAGAATGACTCAGAATAGGATGTCTGGCTTATTGCTTTTTCAGGGTTGCTCTGGGGCAAAGAACAAGATGGTGTCTTCTACAGAAGCCAGCTAGACTAGCATTTCAATAGGGTTATGGAATAACATAACCAAAACAGTGGTTATGGGAGAACATTCTCCAAGACTATTGTTGTGTGCTTTCAAGTCATTTCTGATTTATGGCAACCCTAAGGCTAACCTATCACAGGGTTTTCTTGGCAAGATTTCTTCAGAGGGGTTTGCTTTTGCCTTTCTTTGAGGCTGAGAATGTGTGACTTGCGTAGGGTCACCCAGGAGGTTTCCATGAATCTTAGTCTCCCAGTGTCCTAGTCCAAGGATCAAACCACTGTTCCCCAAGATACCTGAAGCATTAATTTAATGAGCCTAGGACAAAGAGAATTTCATTCTTTCACTCTGTTTCCCATTGCACACATTGCCTGAAGTGATTATATCACTCTGCCTGAAAATTTGAGGGAGCCCCTAAATTTCATGAAGGTTCAAACTCCTCTCTGATCTTGGAAGCTAAATTGGGTTAGTACTTGGATGGGAAACCTTCAAGTAATACCAGGAGCTGTGGGATATATTTCCAAGAAAGGCAATGGCAAACCACCGCTTGATACAGGTTGAGCTTCTTTTATCAGAAATGCCCAGGACTGGAAGTGTTTTGGATTTCTGATTTTCAAACATTTGCATTTGCATAATGCAAATAACTTGAATATGGGATCCAAATTTAAACATAAAATTCATTTATGTTTTGTATACACCTTACAGACATAACCTGAAAGTAATTTTATACAGAGCCAGCATGGCTCAGTGGTTTGAGTGCTGGACTACAGCTCTGGAGACTTGGGTTCAAATTCTGGCTCAGCCATGTAAACTCACTGGGTGACCTTGGGCAAGTCACACTTTTCTCAGCCTCAGAGGATAGCAATGGCCCCTCTAAAGAAACTTGCCAAGAAAAACCCTTGGGTCCATATAAGTTGGAAACAACTTGAAGGCACACAACAACAATTTTATACACCATATTTAAAATAATTTTGTGCATGAAACAAAGTTTGCATACACTGAGTCATCAGAGAGCAAAGGTGTCATGATCTCAGTTACCTATGTGGACGCATTTGGATTTTTGAGTATTTTGAATTTCAGCATTTCAGATAAGGGAGCCTCAACTTGTATTCCTACACTAAGAAAACTCTACCAAATTAATGGGGTTGCCAGAACTCAGACACACAAAGATTGGGCAGTACTGCATAATTTTATCCTGGTTTTCTCCAGAGTCTGATTGCAGTGCTAGGATTTTGCCACTGGGGATCCTTGTCTAATTGTTGCAAAGCTTGTTACCCTTTTGGATGACCATGACCATTCTCACTCAGCCCCCAAATCTTTGGTTTGCTGTGGGATAGTTCCTGAAGAGCACATTAATGAATTGTACATCACAGGACCAAATCTCTTGCTGTTTCACTGGGAAGGAAAGCACTAAAATGTTCTTTAAAAATGACATAGCCGAACTACAATAAATGCAAGTGATAATGTTCCAGTCTTAGCAAAATTATTACATACATCAGCAGGCTTTCCACTTGTGAGGAGGAAGATTTTAGCCCAATGCAAGAAGGATAAATAACCTCTCAAAGTGCTTCAAAATAGCTTGATCCCTTTTGAAAATTAAACTTCCTTTATTTTATTTCATTTTTCATTTCCAAGCTTATGGTTCCTCTTGGCCACTGATTATTCCTGCTGCTCCCTGCTGAATTAGGCTGGAGCTGTGTTTTGCTGCGATAGACACTCAATGCTTTATAGACTTTGTGGGACACAGATGAGCTGATAAGGGTATTAGGGTTTTTATTTTTTTAATATAACCTCCCTCCAAAACCAAACCTCATACTGTGAAGGAAAAGGCTGCAAAAGTTTTTCATTTCTCTACTGCTCTGAGTAATCCAAGGCTAAACAATGACAAATGAAGGAGATCATACATATATGGCTAGAGCCTGACCACCAAATCCCCCTACTATGAGCTAAATATTATTTTTATGGTAAACTCTGTCTGCATTCCTCTATTCCTATTGGGATGTCCTGTATTTGAAGGAGATGGGCATGTTCATCTTGGTGATAAGAGGTGACATGATTGCACTCGTTAAATATCCCAAGGGCTATATGCATCTGAGGAGGTAGACTGAAGTCTACGAAATCTCATGCTAAAGGTAAGCCAACTATTTTATTTCAGTTAGTCCCAAAGGTGTTCCAAGATCTCTCCCCAAGGGATGTTAGAGAGAGGAGCAGGAAGGTGTGTCCTCTGCTGCTACAGAGGTTAGGCCCAGGTCTAATGGTTTGAAGTTACAGGGCAGTAGATTTTGATTGGATAGTAGAAGAAACTTCTTTACAGTAAGAGTGGTTCAAAAATGGAAGCAATTGCCTAGAAAGGTGGTAGGGTCTTTTTCTCAGGGCATCTTCAAAAAGGGTCTGGATAGCTGCCTTCTGGGGATATTTCATCTAAATATCCTGCACTGAGCAGAGAGTTAGATTTGATGACCTATGAGGCCTCTTCCAACACCATAGTTCTATGATTCTATATGTTGTGAATCAGTAAAGAAATTGTAATTAGAGTTTGGAAATTTATTTTTTGGGTCAAACTCTAAACATCCTCCAGGGATTCTGTGACTTGTTGTGTGCCTTCAAGTCATTTTCTGACTTATGGCAACCCTTTTATGGGTTTTCTTGTCAAACGTTGCTCAGGGTGGTTTTGCTTTTGCTTTCCTCTGAGGCTGAGAGAATGTGACTTACCCAAGGTCAACCGTGGAGTTGAACCCTGGTCTCCTGGAGCCCTAGTTTAACACTCAAACCACTACACCATGCTGGAGCATCTTTCGGAAATGGTTGTCCAAAAATGTTTATTTTCCAGTTTCTGAGTCATTCAGGCCAGACATAGACTTAGGGTAGCAACCAAAGTGATTTTTTTACATTGCATAGCAGGAAGCACTGTGTAGAACAGCAAGAAAAATAATCTCAGAATGACAAGGCATTTTTCTGCTAGACAGTATCAATAAAATCCTGTGTGTTGCTTTATGGCTTCAGTATCTAACGGCAATCTTCTTTTTAAAATTGCTTTTATGAATATTAATGATTGTAGAGTTTCTAAGAGTATCCTTTTCAAGTGTTCAGGTATAGAATGTCTTTTCAAAAATCTTGGTGGTATTCTGGTGGTCCTTTCAAGTATCTGCATTCACAAAATCAATAAATGACTACCATTTCTCAATAAAAGAGTCTTGGTTTAGCTTTCCTGTCGTTCTTATATTGTCAGATAGTTTCTCAAGTAACCAAGTGTCCCATACATGGTTCCACCATTTTTCTAATGTTACATTGCCTGTTTTTCAAGCAGAAACTATTTCAAGTCAAGCTGCTAGTAAGAAAAATATTATTAAATATATGGGTTTCAAATTTTTGTTTTCCTTTAGGTATAAAGATAGACCTGGTAGAACTTTATCATCTGTTTGGTAGAAATTAATTTTAGTTTGCCAAAATCAATTAATAACTAGGCAATATAGCCACATGTGGATGTATGTACCCATTTGGTTACATTCCCTCCAGCATTTAGAAATTAATGTTTTAACTACTTGTGAAATTCAAATCAAATTATAGTGCCATTTATGCCTGATTTTTAAAGCAGTTTCTATTTTAGGATGTAATTTAAATGGAGGTAAATTCCCCATGTTTATCCAACTCTCATCTATTATTTTAATGTCTAAATCGGTTTCCCAATTTGTTTTAGCACTATGTTCAGTGTGATATCTCTACCCCAATACAGTAAACATTTGTAGATAGCTGTCGCTTGCTCCTTTGATTGTTGTGTATATATTTTTTTAAACATCGTGAGAGATCTTGGAGTTTCCTTCTTAGCCATTAATCTTTTATTGCTATTCTACATGGAGGTTGCACAGTGCTGGTGCTGTGTATCTTTAAAGGTAAAGGTAAAAGGTTGTCCCTTAACATGAATGTTTAGTTGTAACTGACTCTAGGGGGCAGTTCTGATCTCCATTACTAAGCCAAAGAGTCAGCGTTGTCTGAGGACTGCTCTGGTGGTCATGAGGCCAGCATGACTGCACCAGATGCTGCTACCTTCCCACCAAAGTGGTACCTATTTATCTACTTGCATTTGCATGCTTTTGGCCTACCAGGCTGGCAGAAGCTGGGACTAGTGACAGGAGCTCAACCCATCAAGCAGCAATCAGGCCTCAAACTGCCAACCTTCCCATCCTCCAATCATCAGAATTGGCATCTTAACCATTAAGCCACCACATCCTTTGTATCTCTGCATGTGGATATTTATGCTATGCTGAGGGGATGTTGGATTGCTGCCAATGTCATGGAAAGGATTGTGTAACTTAATCAATTTGATTATAATCCCATTAATCTCCTCCCTGGGCAAACTTTCTTCTTTGTTTTAAGGAATATTTGTTTCTGCTCTGAACAGCCTGGGCATGTCACCTCATTTTTTATATTTGCTTTCAACTTTTTGCTTTGAACATCTACATTTGATAATATCCATATATCTGTAAACCTCATTACTGTGAAAGGGATCTGGGAGTCCAAGTAGACCAAAAGTTGAACATGAGTCAGCAGTGCAATGCAGCAGCTAAAAAGGCTAATGCAATTTTAGGCTGCATCAATAGAAGTATAGTGTCTCAATCAAGGGAAGTAATAGTGCCACTCTATTCTGCTTTGGTCAGGCCCCACCTGGAATTCTGTGTCCAGTTCTGGGCGCCACAATTCAAAAAAGATGTGGAGAAACTGGAGCGTGTCCAAAGGAGGGCAACTAAAATGGTGAAGGGTCTAGAAACCATGCCCTATGAGGAACGACTTAGGGAGCTGGGGATGTTTAGCCTGGAGAAGAGAAGGCTAAGAGGTGATATGATAGCCCTGTTTAAATATTTGAAGGATGTAATATTGAGGAGGGAGCAAGCTTGTTTTCTGCTGCTCCAGAGACTAGAACGCAGAACAATGGATGCAAACTTCAGGAAAAGAGATTCCACCTAGACATTAGGAGGACCTCCCTGACAGTAAGGGCTGTTTGACAGTGGAACACACTCCCTTGGAGCGTAGTGGAATCTCCTTCCTTAGAGATCTTTAAGCAGAGGCTGGATGGCCATCTGTTGGGTATGCTTTGATTGGGAGTCCCTGCATGGCAGAATGGGGTTGGACTGGATGGCCCTAGTGGTCTCTTCCGACTCTATGATTCTATGACTATATGATTTTAATTTGATTTACATGAGTCTGTGTCCTTCTGTTCTGTGGAATCAACCCAGGAAATAAGGCTCTGTGTGCCTAAATGAAAAGCCCAGTTGATCATTGTTTGGGAAGAAGAGTTGCTCCTCACCTGCCCTGACAGCAGAGAAGCCTCCAATAATGGAAAAAAATGGGTCCTGTAACAAGGTATGTAGCACTGGACACCCTGCTGAAGATGTTAAGAGGGGAGGATTCCACTAGCATAAAGAGTCCTCCTGTGCCTGAGCCTGAGAAAGAGCCTGATCACTCCTCCTTCTAACTCGCTTTTAGAACAGCCTTCACCAGAATGCCAAGTCCATGTTTCTAGTGGTAGCTTCAGGCTTCAATGTGCTCTGAGACTTTGGATGAATTTAAAGGAATTAATTACCCTAAGTGCTGAATTATTTCTTCCATATTGGTCCAGAACCTTGGATAGTTCATTCAAATAGAACTAAAAACCAGTGTGGATTCTAGTCACTATTGCATGCATTATAACAGGCTCTAACCAGTAAGTCCAAGATCTCCCTAAATCTCCCTGGACTTTCCGAAATCTCCCTAGCAATGAGTCTAAATCTGATTTTATTTTGCATTTAGTTACACAGAGTCTCCCCACATGAGATGGGGCCTCACATAACCTCTCGAGGTTTGAAAAGCTTACCTTTTTTGGACTATAACTTCCTGATCCTATAACTGGATATGTTGGCTGGGGGATTAGGTGCATTCTGGTCCAACAAAGAGCAACATTCTAAACTTCTGCTTCTTTGCAGGGATTACTTCATGGGTTCCAGACCAGTTTTAGAGAGAGGTTTGGCAGGCTACCTTTTAGGAGTAGAGCTCACAGAACTCAGCAAGGCCAGAGGGATCAACATTATGAGTTTCCTTCATTTCAGTAAGACTGATGCCTGGTTTTATCCTGCATCTAGCTTTGCAGTATAGTAAGAGACTTATTGCATGACAAAAGAAAACCAAGAGGCAGTGAGAAAAGTGGCTTTCTCCTTGCCTCTTCACATGCTGTTATAGCACTTCTAGAGGACACGGTTGTAAAAGTATGTATTTTGCCAAGTGGATTTTGCAGAATGACACAAGATAAGCATTTATGACCATTTCCCTTGGGAAAATAATGGAAATGCTTCAATGGCATGCAGAGAGGCATGCAGCTTATCACTTGCTGCCTCTTGGCTTTCTTTTGTCATGCAATATGGTTGTTAGACATGTTACTGATGATTTGCTATCTGGCTTGCATCATGGCTATGCCTTAAGAGATCACTCTGACTACATCTGAGAAAGCAAAAGTCTGGGTGACATATCAATAGAGCCTAGCATGTCTTTGAAGCTGTCCATCAGTCTGATAAGCAGATCTGGTAATCTTTGTGTCGTTACATTTTTTCCCAGAAGTCATTGTCTTATGACCCACACATAAACCCCAGAAAGTGATACTGAAAAAAGTGTGGATAATGGATGGATTACTTAATCAAATAAATTTAAAGATATCTGTACATTACCAAACTTCGCTGGAACCTTTATCTCATTTTGAGATAATGAACTGTGAAAACTGATTGTGGGAAGGAAAGGCACTCTTTAATATTTCTTTACTTCTCTTCCTTTAACATAACAGTCTACAAAGAGTCTTAAACAGTGTGCCTTTACTTCTCATCTTGCCTTTTCAAAGTAGCCACCACATTAATCAACTGACATTTTAGTTGATTAATCTTCAGTTAAACTAATTAAACCTTGCAGCCCTTTAAAAGGGTATTCATGCAAAAATGCAAATGATGTTGGACTGCATGTTAATTGCAAACAAAGCTCATTCATTTCAACTTTCATTAATTATAAAACAAATGCCACAGTAACAAAAGGGTACAAACAGGTTTGTTTTTGTTATACCTTACATGTGCATTCAACCTTCATTCATTCAGTGGGCTTAAACGTCTCTGGAAAAGGAGCAGAGTATCTCTCAGTGTTTTAGATATTTTGCCTTTCTGGGATGTTATAGGGAAAAAAATGGTGGCCAACAGTGGAAGGGGGGGGGGGGGTCACTGACTTGTAGTAGCAGTTACCAATTTCCCCTCTCAGAATGCTTCAGAAGATTACATAGTCCAGGGAAATGGCAGACTGAAGATGCCCTCTTGCAGGTAGTTTAAATAAATTAAACAAAAAATGGGGAATATGAATGTGAGTAACAAAAAGTCATGCATTAATGAATGAATAACAACTGAATAAATCTTTTATTAAAGAAAATGGATGGAATTGCTTCTACTGTTGAAGAGCCAGTGTGGTGTAGTGGTTTAAGTGTTGGATTAGGATTCTGGAAGTCCAGAGTTTAGATTCCTGCTCAGCCATGGAAGCACTCTGTGAGGCCTTGGGCAAGTCACACTCTCAGTCTTACAAGAACGCAATGGCAACCCTACTCAAATAAATCTTGCCAAGAAAATCCTATGATAAGCTTGCCTTAAGGTCACCATCAGAAATAACTCAAAGGCACACTATAAACATCTACTTTTAAGGGGCAAATACCCACAGTTTTTTTCTTTGTATTTTATTTCAGATATTCTTAAAGCAACATTATTGGGGGAAAGAAACAAATAATTACCTTTGCATGTATGATCTCAGCAGCGTGATTCCGAGAAGGAAGTACATCATAATGGAACACACCATCATTGTCAATCCCAGGAGAATGGCCCGGTCCTCTCCAGCTTTGAGAGCGGTGACTGTTTTTCTTTTGTCCAGCAGGTCATGATCCCTGATTTTTTGGTAAATATTTCTGAGGTTGAAAACAATACATTCTTATGTGGAGTTCACACTTAATCAATAAACCCTCTAAAAGGACTGACTGCTCCACTTCCAGGGCCTGTGTCATGGGACATCAGGGCTTTCCAGGTTCCACAGCTGATGTTTTCTAAACATTTTCCTCTCTGTCCTGGTAGAGAAAAATTACTGACATCCAGAATATACAATGATACTTTTATTGCTGAAGTGTTTTTTAAATGGCTTATTTTCTTGCATCTGGAAACACTTCAACTGTAAAGAAGGAAGTTTGCAAAAGATGGACCTTGGCTTGCATGCCTTAAATTATGCACACTAGAGGAATGCTATTGGACTATCCAATATATTTATATATAGGCATACTTCAGGTAACAAAACCCCTGACAAATAAGCTCCTTTTTATACAGTCCTTTGACACATACCCAGCCCCCCATGTTCTTACTCATTCTCTAGCTAGCTAGAAGTGTTTCAGCAGCAGCATTGGGTAAATGGCGAAGGAGGCTGGAGAAACACAATACTTGTTGTGTCTGCAATAAATAATACAATAAACAAAGCCATAGGTAGAAAGTTATATATCTAGATCTAGATTTAATATATAATGTAAAGATATACATTTATATAACTGAAGTGGGAGTCCTTAATGTTGGTCTCTCTTATCACTGTTCTAGTAATTTCCTGGTGGTATTACTACAATGTGTGTCACATGGGACTGCCTTTGAAGATATTCTAGAAACTTCAGTTGACTCAGAATGTAGTTATTGGGGTTTTGTCTAGTGTTGGATGGCCATGGGATTTAGGTATGAGGACAGTCCTGTAGCAGTCTTCTGTTTGAAGACTTCTGACTGGTATCTTCTTGGTAAGTCCCAATGAAATAGAATTACCTGTTGAATCATGAGTCAGCACCTTGGCCCATTGATTCAATGGGTCTAGTTTAGTCAGAACTAACAATAAAATTTAGGCTTCTGCCCGAAAGGCTGTTCATTTGAAATCTTGTATAAACATAAAGAATCCTAAGAGAGTGGAATGAGCCATGAAGTTCCTCACTGGTATTTAGAATCTGGACATCAGATTAGATATGCACACAAATCACCTTGGGATCATTTATGCCACATAGATTATTCCACTTTAACTTCCATGGTTCCATGGAAACTGGGGATTTATAGTTCGCAGAGCCACAGGAGAGCTCTGGCTGAGAATTCTAAATGCCTCTCCCTACTAAATCCCAGGATTCTATATGATGGAACCATGACAGTTAAAGTGGAATAATAATTCCATAATTGTGTAGTGTGAATGGGGCCCTGGTCACACTGATCTTCACATGGTGAGCTTTTTAAATTGTTGTTGTTAACTGCCCTTGAGTTGCCCTCGAATCATGGTGACCCTGTGGATGAGACATCTCCAAGTTTCCCTATCCTCCACTTCTCTACTCAAGTCTTACAGGCTCAGGCCTATGACCTGCCTAACTGAGTGCGGTCTTCCTCTCTTTCTACTTCTCCCCACCTTTCCTAGCATCCTCAGCACTCTTCTTTAGCACCACATCTCCAATAAATCCAACTATTGCACCCATAGATTAACGCGACATCCACACACATACAATTAATGCATTTCCCCTTTCTTTGGTGCTTCATTAATGGCTGCCCTAACCTAGTGCCAATAGATTAGCTAATATCACATTAGCCCTTTCTCAATATTACTAACTACTGATCTATTCCCAAGTCAAATTTCAAGCCCTGTTGTTTAAAAGTCTTCAGTGGTCAAGGGTCAGAGTATACAGTATTAGGAATCTTCTCTTTTCACATATACTTGCTATCTTCCTTTGCATTTAAGGCTTTCTTCTGTATCCTCCAATGAAAGAGGACAAAACCTCTTTAGTTGTGGTTTCCTGATTGTAAAATGGACTTCAGAGAGAATTACACTTCTGTCCTTTGCTGCCCACTTTGAGGTGATCTTTTCCATTTAAAATTTATTCTAGTAAGAAATAGTAAGAAAAAGTCCTGGCTCTTGTAAGAAAAAGTCCTGGCTCTTGCTACATTTTAAATCACTGGCTTTTAAATATCATCCCTATTTTACAGCTATGATTAATTCTGTTATTGTTCTTTATTGTAGCCCAAAGGCTTATGAGCAACCCCGAACACAATGTGATACAGAAAGGGAGGATATAGATTACTTAAATAAAATGAAACTCATAAAAGTAAGTACCACAAAGGTCAGGGAACCAATGGAAAAGGAAGACAGGAAATGGACTTATCTTAAATACATTGTGTGCCTTCAAGTCATTTCTGAGTTATGGTGATTTGAAAGTGATGCTATCAAGGGGTTTTCTTGCCAAGAATTGTTCAGAGTGGGGTTTGCCACTGTCTTCCTCTGATACTGAGAGGGTGTGACTTGGCCAAGGTCACCCAGTTTCCAAGGCCGAGCAGTTATTCCAATCCTTGCCTCCAGACTCATAGTACAATACTAAAACCACTACATCACACTGACTATCAGTAATGCACTATAGTATATTACTTCATTCATACCCAGCATTATTCCAGATGTGGGACTCAATGTCTATTTTTGGCTGGTGGCAGCTTTCAGGTTCCTGTAGGAACCCAGAAACCAGGACTTGAGAGTAATAGTTCCTTCCCACTTTTTGTTTCATAGGAAACAATATTCAGATGCTTTCATAGGGCCTTTCCCATTAGCTGCTGTCAGATCCTTTAACAGTTGGACATGCCAGGGTTTGCAATGGAAGGTTTGGAATGGAGACCTTCTGCATCCAAATCAAGTAGTCTACAAGAGAGTTATTATCCCTCCACTTAAGAGGCATCAATGTGTCAAAGAATCATGTGGAACTACCTTCTGTCAGGTGTAGCTCACCTTGTGTTATAACCTAATATTATTAAGCTAAGCATTTTCCTGTTCCTTTAAATGGCAGCTTATAATGTGGAGCCAAGCTGTGGCAATAGGGTGATGTACAATGTAGTGCCAGCAGCACACAGAGAAGTTGATCTATATGTTATTGGGCTGCTGTTGCTTTTGGTAGCAGTTAGAGTTGACCCTAGTATGAGGCTGGGTGAGATGGTCAATTTAGGTGGCAGATGTTATAAAAATATGACATAGTGGAGGCAGCCATACCCCAGCTGTTTCCCATCTGTTGTAGGGCAAAGCTGCATACCCTCCAACTGTCCTGATCTGGCAGGGACAGTCCCAATTATTAATCTTTTCTCCCACTTTTTGTGTTGCTTTTTTCTCTGTGTCTCTCCTCCCCCTACTTTCCCCCTTTGTCTCTTCTTACTTTTATTAGTGCAAACTGCAAAAGTAGTTTGAATTCAATTGATTCAGCAGGAGGGAAAGGAGCAATTATAATCTCCCAGAGTCTCCTCCCCCATTTTTTTGGGGAAAACAAATGTAAACTTGTTTCACCTCAAACACCTTCTATGGTGTATGGGAAACTATTCACCATGGTTTGGTCATTTTAGGTCTAGGGATCTTATCAGACATTGGAAATTGGAAGTATAATTTAATGGCAATCTGAATGCAATCATGGGGTTTCACGTTATTGCGAATTAAAGTATCTCACGCAATTTTGGGCAATGGAGGGTCATTTTCGGGTAATGGGAAGTCATTCTGAATGCATTCCAAACGCAATTGGAATTCACGTAAATTCGCTAAACTAGCGAATTCATGTGAATTCGAATTGGCTCCAATTGGCTCCATTCACAATAAAGAGAAATCCTCCTGTTTGATAAGGTCCTAGGAGAAGCTTCCTGCCCCCACAAAGAAAGTGACTGGAGAATTGATCAATTCCTGTTGGGGGAAAAATAGCCTCTTCCGAGATTGAAATGACTCATGGTGATAGGGTCCTCCAAATCCTACTGAAGTTTTTTTATGTACATTTGTGATAAAAAAATCTTTCATTTACACACACACACACACACACACATGATTGAAAGATTTTTGACCTAAGATGTGCCTAAAAACCTTCAATAGGGTTTGGAGGGCCCTTTCACCATGGGTCATTTAAAGCCCAGATGAGGCTATATTCCCCCAACAGGAATGTGTGTGTGTGTGTGAAATTTCATTTCATTTATATGCCACTTGTCTCCATGAGTGGAACCCAAGGCAGCTCACAAAAGAAATAAGTTAAAACCCAACAATACTGTTTTAAAAAACAATTAAATCATCACATTTAAAACAGTATAGAATTATTTTAAAAACACACAAAAGTTAAAAAAAAATCGCTCCAATAAGAAGCCTCCCTGCAAGTGACTGCATACTAGAATCCTGATTAAACAAAAAGGTCTTTGTTTGTGGACAAAAGGAGAGCAGAGAGGAGGCCAGTCTAGCATTATTAAATTATTAAATTAATTATTAAATTATGTTAAATGAAGGCAGTTCATAGGGTGGGAGCAGCCATTGAGAAGGTTGTCTCCATTGTCCTCACCAGGCAAGCCTGTGATGGCTGTGGGACTGAGAGAAAGCCCATCTCTTTAGATCTTAAGATTCTGGTTTCAGATAATCATCAGCAGACCACCTAGTCCCAATCGCTGTTCTAAACCAACCTATTGCCTTCAGGTGTGAAGGAGGCACTGCCAATATCAAAGTGATATTTAATGGCTACTCCCATAGATTCCTGTAGGTGGAGTGGGATGGTGAAGTAGTATCACATTGTCCTCCAAGAATCTTATATGGCAAAGTTTCCTTGCCTGGATTGGGTGGTCGCCCTGTGTTTTTAAGAAGATGCACATGTGAAAAGTGCTTCCCTAAAGAATTGTTTCCTACCCAAAATGGGCTGGCCACATTTCAAATAAACCATTTTTTTTAAAAAAAATCCCTTCATCTTAGCATGGTGTCAGCATGATTTTAGCTTTTAAGAGCATGATATATTAAACTGAACCGCATCAGGAAGATAGATGACCAAAGTAACATATCAGTCATCATCACATAATAACACCAGTCTTAAAAGAGCAGCACTGGCTGCTAATCCACTTCTGGTCTAGATTTAGGGTGCTACTGATGACTTTCAAATCCCTAAATGGTTTGGGACCTTGAAGGAGCACCTTTTCATATATATGTGTGTGTGTGTGTGTGAAAGAGAGAGAGAGAGAGAGAGAGAGAGAGAAATTGCTTGATGGGCTCTCCTTCAGGTCCTACTGAGATGGAGTGTAACATTGCATAAGAACATGAGAGGGCTTTCCCTGCTGTGGCATCCCATTTATGGCATGGAGCCCGATTAGGACCAATATTAGAAGATAATTGCATGCCTGGGCATGGGTTGGGCACGGGCTTACACAGATGAAAACAGATCTTATTGCACACCTCTGTGCCCAACTCGGCCGCATTGTGTACCTGATTCGGACTCCTGGCATACTTTTCTTCGAAAAGTTCTTCGAAAAGTATGCCAGAAGTCTGGATTGGGTATGTGATGCAGCTGAGTTGGGCAAGAAAAGAGGTGTGTGATAATCTCCTTATTCTCTTTTAGGTGCCAAGTTAAAGATCTTTGGATGGTAGCCGCCTCCTCCTCCTCCTCCTCCTCCATCTCCATGTTTTAACTGTTTTAGCCTGTTCAGCCATTTTAACTTGGAAATTTGTTTAACATGCTTTTATACACTTTAAACCAAACAATCAACAAATAAAATAATTTTCCTCTGAGATTTCACAGGACAGAAATATTTTAATGAATAAATAAATATTTAGGAAGAGATTCAGGTACAAACGTGAGCTGGACAAATTTAAATAGGATAAATATTTTAGTGGCCCAGCTAGTGCTAGTGTCATTAGATATTATGGAGAAGGCGAAGTGCACCCCTTCAGTTCCTTACTCCACCTAACTGTCTCCAGTTTGGGTCCAAAGCACACTGCAGAAATAATCCTGTTTGAGACCATTTTAATGGCCTTGGTTCAATGTTAGGGAAGGATGGGAACTGTGGTTTTGTGAAATATTTAGCCTTCTGTCTCAGAGAGCTCTGGTGCCACAATAAACTACAATTCCCCTAGCACTGAGCCAGGGCAGTAAAAGAAGTTTCAAACTGGATTATTTCTGCAGAGTGTTTTGGACCTTCATGCTGTCCAGATGTGGTGTACTGCAAGCTGCCATCATCCAGTTAGTTAGAGAGGATGGAGGAGGGCAAATGTGTGATGGGTAGGGGAAAATAAAAGGAAACCTTCCAGTGAGGGGAAAAAAGGTTTCCAATGTGAACCCCCTACTCCAATATTGTGTAGTATAGGACTGGGGCTTGGGAGATTCCAGTTCAATCCCATACTGAGCTCTGAAGCCTACTGGTTGACCGTGGATCTGTCAATCTGTCTTTCAGACTGACCTACCTCACAGTGTTGTTGTGAGGATAAAGTTGTATGGGTAGGAAAGAGAGCCCTATGTGCTGGTTTGAGGTCAATGGAGGAAAGGTGGAATAGAAAGAAAATAAGAGGTCTGCTTCCATCTCCTGACTTTCTGTCTCTCATGGAAATTCATAAGAATGACACATGCCTCTATGTGGAGGACCACTTTACAAAATATGAGCAGGATGGAATAGAGTGGCGAGTGCTTCTCCTCCATCATGCAAACTGGAGTGACAGCTAGTGAATTAATGAAACAGATCTATAACAATTCCAGTCCAGAGAACATGGATAGGCTTGAGTACATCATCATCATCATCATCATCATCATCATCATCATCATTTCTCCTCATGAGGAATATTTGCATAATAAAGTTTGAAATCATAAGCAGATGACTGACAATTTTGTACTCAGCTAAAAAAAGGGGGCACCCCTATTACCACATCCATATTGCAGATAAATCTGTACACAGCTGTTTATGATTATTGCGGTTTATATTGGTACAGTAAAGCAATGCATAAAAGGCCAGCAGTATATTCCTCACTAGGGTATAAAAATTCTGGAGGTTCATACATCCATTATATGCCCATATAACAGTGATGTGGCTCTATATTAAAATCAGTTAAGAAAAGGTCAGTCAATTTCATTTTTTAAAAAATGCCAGAATATGAAAGAAGAATAAAATTCAGACAACTCAATATTTCACATTGTGGTGCACCACCTCCATCTGTTGTTGTTTTGAAGATGGATGAATTTTGCAGGTTTTTCATTTATATTCCCAGCCTGCTTGGGCAGAATACATAGACACAGTCGCTGGGAGGCGAACGGCTTAGAAATATTACTTTTTTGGATTGTAACTCCCAGAATCATAGTGAGTGTCCCTGCAGGCTGGGGAAGTCTGGAAGCTGTAGTCCAAAAAGTAACTTTCTCTAGCTCTGTGGGAGGCACACAGAGAACAGAAGTTAGCCATGGAACATGAAGGAATGGAGCTGCTTACTGTATATACTCATGTATAAGTCTAGAAATTTTAGTAAAAAATTGACCCCCAAAACAGGGGTCGGCTTATCCACGGGTCAGTGTAAGTACTGTACTTCTGTACTTTAATTCTTATTTTAAAAAAGGAACCATCCCTTGGTGAAAGGCAATGTATAATCTGTCCTGTAAGCACTGACCCTCTTGTATTCTATTATCCATCCAGCCTTAAGAGCGAGCACAAAGCGTTATGTCTGCTGGAGTTGTAGAGGTTCTTTCACATTGTTTTGCTTTTCTTCATCCTTTAGATCCTTTGCTATATGCCCCTAAGTTTTACCCTCAATTTATCCATGGGGCATATTCAAATCCATAATTTTGGCCCCAAAACCTGCCCTCGACTTATATATGAGGTTGACTTATAGTCAAGTATATATGGTAGCTGCAGAACTACAGATGGATCCGGTGTCCATTCAGACTACACAATCATAGCATTTTATTCTGTTTTAAATATGGTTCTGTCCCAGGGGATACTGGGATTGGAAGTTTAAAGAGGGGTATTAATAATTCTCAGCCAAAGAGCTCTAGTGCCTTGCCAAACTACAACCTACAGCATGTTGCCATGGCAGTGAAAGTGGAGCTTAGTCTATATATGTTTAATGCTAATGGGTCCTTGGTAGGCTGGGGTGAGGTCTGGAGCACTGTGACAGTTTCGGACAAACATGGCATTCTTTGTTTTGTCACAGTGGCACCTATGGGGAAGAATCTGCCAAGTTGGGGCAGTGACGTGGCTCTGTTTGATTTCAGTGCCAATCCTGGGTTCAAGTGATGGGGCACAACATTACCACTCTAACAAGCTTGGATATACAGAGGCTCATTTTGGCCGAGACCTCTTACTGCAACTTCGTTCCATTTAAAATCAAATATATTATACACAAGAGAGGCTGGCACATGCATGCACATAGTGATGCTCATTTCATTCTTTTTATTTAAAAGCACTGGTGGTGTGCCTTCAAAAGTAATTTCCAGATTATGGAGACCCTTTCATGGGATTGTCTTGGCAAGATTTATTCAGAGAAGGTTTGCCCTTGCCTTTCTCTGAGCCCTGGAGAGTGTGACTTGCCCAAGGTCCCCACTGAGTATCCATGGCCCAATGGGAATTTGAATTCTGGTCTCAGGAGTCGTAGCTATGCTACACTGGCTCTCTTTTCATATATTTATATATAATACTTTATGTTATAGAAACTTTTTTTTAAAAAAAACAAACAAGAAAATTGTGCAGAAGCAACTTCTGTTTTGTTTCTGCCATTACAAACAGCACTATATTCTAGCTTTTATTCCTCACATCTCAGGGTCTGGCTCTGTTTCTCAGGGCAAAGGGTGGAATGCTGCCCTAAAAAGTTTGTTTTTAAAACTGAGAGCTGTTGGCTGTTATTATTGCAGGCTGCTTCAGCGTGGTGACTTCTGGATTAGAGGAAAGAACCAAGAACTCTTGCAACAGAAGATCTCAATTGTTAACAGTTGGCACCTGTCTGCTTCTTCTCCCTGTCCAGCAGCTAGCAGGAAGAATGACCAAGGAACCCATACAAATCCTTCCTCCCTTTTTTCTTTTGCTGCAATGTATCCTGGAATTTAAAAAAAATACCCTCTAGGCTGGGATATAATGTTGTTCTTGGTGCTGGGAATTACCACTGAATGCTCCAGGAGAACAAATGCATTGGAGCTTATCCCATGGTGTTTTAAATTCATTTTACCTCTATCCAGATTATATCTTAATTTGGGCAGCATCCTGGTCTTAGACAGTTTTTGCCACCTAATTTGCCACCCAAATACATCCTAGGTACATTGCTGCTTCCAGAGCAGCTCCTCCTGGCTCTTTTTGGATCTGGGAGTTTTCTGTCTTGAGAAAATGGCTGGCAGAGTGCTCCTGGAAGCAGGGATGGACCTGGTTGTATTTAGGCAGCAAATTTAAGTGCAAAAGCCATTTGATAATATCAGGATGCTGCCCAAATTAAACCAGATAGAGGTAAGCCGAATTAAAATGCTATGGGATAAGCTCCATTGCCCGGTTATTATTATTTTTTTAAATGAGACCTAGAGCAACAAACATAACAAGCAAGAGCAACCTTTACTCTGGAGACTTCCAGTGGCTCCTGCAGAGTCTCTATAGACTTTGTCTCCACCCCTTCCTCCTTTGTCTCTTTGTTAAACTTGTGTTACTTATTTAAATGCTATGTCCCAACCAACATATGGCAGCATGCTTAATAACACTGTCAAGCCCTGCCCACTCATGATACATCACCAGGCACCAATCCTATGTTGCATGTTGTGGCCATGAAATCTCAGAACCTGGAATGCTCCTGACTTGCCAACCCTAATCGTTAGCCTTTTATGAGCAACTATATTGTAACATTATAATAAACAATAAATGGAAACTGCATCCTCTCTTAAGACAGAGACTCCATGGATTGGTGGTTTGGCAAATGTGCAAGCAACCAGCCCCGGAAGAAGTTACACTCCCCCAAAGGAGCTGGTGCATAGCTTGGGAGTGCTCTTGGATGCAACTCTGGAGACCCAAATTCATTCCGTGGCTTGGACTGCTTGTGGCCAGCTCTGAGTATTGTGCCATCTATGGCCTTTTCTAGATGGAGATAGCCTGCCCACAGAAGTTCATGCAATGATATTTTTGTGGGTAGATTATTGCAATGCACTCTACTTGGAGCTGCCCTTGAAGAATACTTAGAAGCTGCAGTAAGAGTCTAGACAGGGACAGCTTATAGAGATCTTATGATCTTAGTACCAAAATACACACATGTTTCTGTGTGGGAAGAAAGTGGGAAATGGGATAGCATGAGAATGTTAGTGGCAATCTGAGAAATAAATCAAAATGAAGACACACAACACAATGAAACTGGTACATGTTCACATTTCTACTTCCAAGTAAGTGTGCACAGGATGGCAATCATTCATCTCAATATTGTGCATCGCACTTTGCTCACACTGATATATTTCCAGGTAAGCCATAGGACTCTAGATATATATTCCTAGATATATATTTTTCATGGTCTGCTTCCTTCCACTACCTTCACTAAATATTCAAGTTTCATCCCAAATTTACAGTTAGTGACTGCTGGGAATTCACTGAAAAAAATGAATGCCCATCTCCTTAAAATCTTTTTCCCAAATGCAAAAAATAAAAATAATCTCTTTACCCTCTTTAATACTGTGCAAATTAAAATTCTGTATGTGTTTCTGTTACTTACACTGGACTGTGTAATGTGAGGTATGCTGCTTACAAAGAAGTGATGTGAAAGAATAAGCAAGCCTCACTTGGCAATGATGATTTATCAAAAGGTATTTAACTGTGATGGCTCACTATTGAAATATGTGTTGTTACCAAGTGTGATCAGGCAGGAAACGCAGCAATTGTCATACTCTTTGGGAACTTTAGCCCATTGTGAAGCATAGCTTGTGTTCTTCTGTAGACATAAAACAGGCACAGAGCAATCCGTCAACAGTGTTACCAGAACACAAATGCAATTCAGACACATGATTGAGAAACAAGATTGCTAATTGAAAAGGGTTGCAAGCATCCATATACAGCAAGCCAAGAGCCTTGAAATGTACAGAGGAAAGGTAACAAAGAAATAAACTAGTAGGTATTTCCTATAAGCCTTATAGTCTTATAATGTTATATATGGTCTTATGTATAGTCTTACAATGTTTTGTATAGTGTTATAGTCTTATGTGTTCAGATAGCTAATATCACATACTAAATAAAGTGAGTGGATTGTTATCATGTCTATTTTTGACTTAATAAGTCGAGCACTTTCTGTAGAAACCAGTTAATTGGTTATTTCAGAAAATATAGCATCTTCCAAGCAAAGTCAGGAATTATGTAGGTGATAGCGACTGACAGCGTTTCAGTTAAAAGAGGATTGCTGAAACACGCAAGCGGGCCATCTGGTTGGCAAATTTGGGATTTGAGAGAGATTGGCTTATCATGATTCACCATCCTCCACTTCCATGATGGGCTTCCAGCAAAACTACTAGTAGGTCTAATGGGAGGGCCAAATTAGCAAATAATTAATAAATAAGTGTCCACTCTTTCCCTCCTCACTATTGTGCTCATTCAACTGGTTCCTCTTCCTTCCCCCATCCAGTTCTCTCTTGTGTGTATCCTGTCTGATATTGGCTGTTGGGATGAGATCTGAATTCCTTGCAACAATGTGGATTTACATTTTACACAGTGTGAAAGATACTGAGCAGTTAAGTACCCCAGTGAGTAGAAAATATTTTGAAAGAAGAATTGGAACTTGCAGTCTGACATCTACTTTGTGGATAAAGTATTTTGTCAAAATCCTGGATAACCTATTTGCTCACAGGCAATAATCAGACAAAAGAATAGTGTCTGTACAATTGACAGTACCAGCTCTCTCAACCCAATTTCAACCTTTTCTCTCATTTCTTTTTTCTGACAATTTCTTCTTCTGTGTACTCTGCTTCATAGCACTTCAGTGACACTCCTGTTTCTTTTTTACTTCTTTCTTCTTTGGCCTTTTCTTTTGGTTTGTTGTTATTGTTGTTGTTAACTGCCACCAAGGCAACTTTGACTTGTTGTGACCGCAGGCATGAGAGACCTCCAAGGCCTTGTCTGCAGGGGCCAAAAGACCTGTCCCCTCACCATTCTGACACTGTCCTGTTCAGATGATGCACAGCCTAAATCCTGGTTCTTGTGCAGGCAGTCCCGATGATGTCTGTCACATTTCACACAAGAACTGGGGTGGTGGTGGGAGAAACACACTTAAAATGGCATTGAAAAAAAAACTTACCTGGATCCAGGAAGATCCAGGAACCTCTGTCCCATGCCATGGTGGCTGTCTGCATGGGTATCCCACTGGGCTACCTGGTGCACCTGTGCCTTGTTCCAGCATGTGATCATTGCTAGGCACCTAGTTCAGGAGCCCTGATGGCACAGTGGTTAAATGCTGGTACTGTAGCTACTCACAGCCACAAGGTTGTGAGTTCGATTCCAGCCAGGAGCTCCAGGGTTGACTCAGCTTGACATCCTTCCGGGGTTGCTAAAATGAGTACCCAGCTTGTTGGGAGCAATTAGAGTACACATTGTAAACCAGTTAGAGTCTGTTTAGTTCAGTATCAAGCAGTATAGAAATGCAGCTGCTATTTCTATTGCTACTGCTCTGATCTCAGAAGTGAGCGACCTGTGGCAAATGCACCAGCTGGCCCAGAGGGACACTTGTGCAGACAGCCATGGTGGCATGAGAATGAAGGCCATAGTAATGGGGGGGGGGCAGTTCAGGATTTGGAGGGTCAGGGGTCTGGGTTGCCACTGGAGTCTCTTGGCCAGTTCAGACAAGGCCTAAGTCACCATGTCACTGGCAGCCTTGTTCAGGTCTTACAGACTCAGGGCTGTGGCTTCCTTGATTGAATCTATCCGTCTCGCTACTTTGCAATAAACAGTTCTTTCCTACTTCACAATCTGCACTCATGTGAGTGATCTACAACCGCCAGCAACCTGTGCTTTCTGCTATTCACTTGTACCATAGACTGTCCCTACCTACACTTTTATTGGGGTTTTATTTTGCACCTGATCTTTCTTCATGTTCTCCATTTTCATGGTCTCTGCTGCTTGCTCATTAGATGAATGCCAGATTTCCTCAGCTATGGGCCAAACTAGACATAATGTCAGGTGTATCTGTGCAATTACTGTCCAAACATTTTATAATATGAAAATTAAACCACTGGGGCGGAGGATGGAGTTGACATTTTCTGAGATCATTGCAGATAATTCCCTCACTCCTTCCTGCTCTGATTATGAAAATTAGTACTTTTTCCAAGCTCTTGCAATAGGCTTTTAAAATTACATGTTAAAATCAGAGACATTTTGAAAAGACAGCTGTAAGCTACTCTATTAAATTAAATAAACACAGCAGTAAATAAATATAGCAGACCCTTTGGATACATGGCGGTTTGGTTCTGGGACCCTGGGGAGGATATGAAAAAATAATAGATGATCGTGCCCCGTATTATTAAATGGGGGGGGGGGGTACCTCGAACATAAACGCTAAAGCATGTCCAATGTCACATTACCACCATTTAATAATATGGGCATGATAATCCATGATCTGTCAAATTTACAGATCCAAAGGGCTCACTGTAAATAATTATGAAGTTTAATTCATTCTGTAACTAGTTGCTGTATTGATTATTACAATATTCTTCTTTCTGCCTTTCCTAGTGCTACTCCTCTCAGTTCTGAAATGCTGCTAATTATTTCATATTTTCTATTTACTGTTTTTATCAAATGCCTATAGTCTCCTTCATTTCTCTCTATTGTCTTTTCTTTTTTTACATGTACACTTCTCTCTAGTGTGGGGTTCCTGGTGTTGGAAGGATGCACTGAACCCTCCTTGACCTACTGAGGATTGCACTGCCATCTCTACTGCTTACATTTAGTGGCAACTGCTGTAATGCTTGAGGATGCAGTAAGGTGTCAGATCTCACTGTCATGCCACAGAACCCTGCAAACCAGAAGGGAAGGAAGATCTTTGTAACGTGTATCTACCCTATGGAAAAAAAAATGCAGTTTGACACCACTTTAGGTGCTGTAGCTCCATCCTATGGAATCCTGAGATATGTAATAATAATAATAATAATAATAATAATAATAATTATTATTATTATTATTTTGGCTTCCAAGGCTTGATCTGTATTAGGATCCATTTGTTTGTCTTTTTGGCTGTCCAAAATTTGTCTTTTGCTTGTTTAAGACATCAAGTCAAATAGAAGACATTTCTTTGTCTTTAGGCTGTTAAGAGATGTTCTTAGCAGTCTCTCAAATGATGGAACTCCCTTCCATAGGAGGTCATTTAAGGCTGAGCCCCACCTGATAAGGAAAAAAATCTCTGGAAATCCCAGGATTTGTTCTGCACAAAGTGATTTTATTTTGGAAATCCACATAATGTTTTCTTTATCCTGAAGTACTTCCTAAAAACTCCCAGGATTACCAAGGAGTTTTCAACCCTACTTTCCAGGACAGTTTAAATTATTCAATTCTTTTTAAAAAAGAAAATGAAACATATCTCTACTTGGCTCTCTGTTCATATAATATGGACCTCGGTAAGAATGTGGCCACCAATAAACACAGCTGTTGTTTCCAGGTTGCATATTCAACAAAAAATCAAATGAGGGAAAGTGGAACGGTTGCACCAAAACAAAATGATCTTAATGTTTAAGCACTTTAGCATTTTGACTGTGACTCCTGAATAATACTAAAGAAGGATCACTGAAAACTTGTGAAAACCAATTTCTAACATATTACATGAATTTAGAAGTGATCCATGATCAGTAGGAAGAGGAGCATGATCATAGAATCATAGAATCATAGAATCATAGAGTTGGAAGAGACCACAAGGGCCATCCAGTCCAACCCCCTGCCATGCAGGAACTCCCAGTCAAAGCATCCCCGACAGATGGCTATCCAGCCTCTGCTTAAAGACCTCCAAGGATGGAGACTCCACCACACTCCGAGGGAGTGTGTTCCACCGTCGAACAGCCCTTACTGTCAGGAAGTTCCTCCTAATGTTGAGGTGGAATCTCTTTTCCTGCAGCTTGCATCCATTGCTCCGCGTTCTGGTCTCTGGAGCAGCAGAAAACAAGCCTGCTCCCTCCTCAATATGACATCCCTTCAAATATTTGAACAGGGCTATCATATCACCTCTTAACCTTCTCTTCTCCAGGCTAAACATCCCCAGCTCTCTAAGTCGTTCCTCATAGGGCATGGTTTCCAGACCCTTCACCATCTTAGTTGCCCTCCTTTGGACCCGCTCCAGTTTCTCCACATCCTTTTTGAATTGTGGTGCCCAGAACTGGACACAGTATTCCAGGTGGGGCCTCACCAAAGCAGAATAGAGAGGCACTATTACTTCCTTTGATCTAGACACTATACTTCTATTGATGCAACCTAAAATTACATTGGCCTTTTTAGCTGCTGCATCACACTGCTGACTCATGTTCAACTTATGGTCTACTTGGACTCCTAGATCCCTTTCACACATAGTTTCATTCAGCCAGATCTCCCCCATCCTATATCTGTGCATTTCATTTTTCCTCCCTAGGTGCAGAACCTTACATTTCTCCGCATTGAATTTCATTTTGTTAGCGTTGGCCCAGCTTTCTAGTCTATTCAGGTCATTCTGAATTTCAATCCTGTCTTCTGGAGTATTGGCTACTCCTCCTAATTTGGTGTCATCTGCAAATTTGATAAGTATGCCCCCAATTCTGTCATCCAAGTCATTAATAAAGATATTGAATAGCACTGGGCCCAGGGCCCATGATGAACACAAGGGATGGAGAAGGAATATTCAGGTAAAATCAAAACAAAGAGAATTGAAAACTTTTAAAACATCTAGATACTCTTTCCCTTCTGGAGGAGCACTCTGTGAACGTTATGATAAATAAGAATCACTGTTAGAGCTTTTTAAAATCAGTTTTTGCCTTGTGGCTAAAGGTGCAGTAAGTCCACACAGGATTGAGGTCAGGATTTGGGAGTGTAGCAGTTGTTAGATTCTAGAGGCACAAAATCTGTTTTCATTTGATTGATTAGTTCTTCATCTATTTGTACTCACCTTGGACGTTCAGCGCTGGGAAAACTATATATTTGAACAAACAAAGAAATGAATGAACGGATGAATGAATTGTGATAAAACAAACTAGCTGAAGAAAAAGCCCTTTTGAAATCCTGAACTGACACAGAGTTCATATATTACTACTGGATGAGTTTGGAAAAATTACTTTTGGACTACAGCATCCACAGTCTCCAGCTAGCATGGAGAGTGACAACATTGGTTGGGGGTATTCTGGCAGTTGTTATCCAAAGGTAACTTTTCTGAGCACTGGCTCATCATTTCTGGGCATTATTTACAGGTCATGAAATAGGGGAAGATTTTGGCTATTTCTAAGGACAGGGATGTGATTGGGAAGGCGGGGGGAGGGAACATACACTCTTTAGCAGCTCAGATCAGTTAGTGAACACCATCTTTTCCATGTTTGAGAAGTATACTGGGGAAATGATGGAATCACCACACAATGAGAGTAGCTATTTGCGATACTAACCATTTGGTTATGGTAATTCGTCTTCCCTCTAGAACATCACATAGAACAGTGTGTTTTTGGAGAAAAATAGGGGTGACCATTAGCCAATTGGACCTTCAAGAAGGATGAGCTTCCTCCCCACCCCCAAATCATATCCTCCCCCAATGGAATACTCTCATATTTCTCACCAAATTTGGGGAAACATTTGGAGTCCTGTTCTAGAGAGTTACATCTCACTATATCAGGTAGGCTTCAACACGAAGAGGGAGCCTCAGAAATCCTCATTATTTCAAAGGAAAGGAAAGGAAAGGGGGAAAATTCTATTGGACTCTCAGTTTACTTTCTGCCAAACTTTGCTTGGTAATTACTCAGTTATAAAGCAAAAACCAAAACAAAACAAAACCAAAAACAAACTCCCAGCCCTCTCATTTTCTTTTGCTGTGCAACCGCTAAATACTATAAAATCAATGACTGAATACAATTAAGGAAAATTATTACTTCTATGGCTGTTGAGGTGCACTCATCACACTTTCTGTCACTCAAAATCAAGGCACTATTGATTTGTGGGTTTATAATCTAGAATGTTGCATTGTTATCAGAATTTTTCTCCTGCATTATCTCATGTCATTCCAGCAGTGTTGTGATTCATATTATTAGGGTGTGGGTGGGTGAGGGAAAAGGATTAATGACAGCAAATGTAAATTGAGCTAGTGCTTGAAAGTGGAGAAAAATGAATGAATGAATGAATGGGGAAAGGAGAATGCACAAGTCCGAAGTTATGTTTCCTATGCAAAGACTACAACAGTTTTCTAGTTGAACTCTCAGAACAGATTTTGGATTTTGGCAAGGAGAGGTGAAGCAAAACAAAGGAGTGCGCACAGTTTATCCAGGCAACCTTTCTTCTGCAAGAAGATCCCTGCATGTTTAGATCATCTGATCAAGCCTTGATTTGATGATAATTACCTTCTAATGCAATCATTACCAAGTGAGAGGATCTTTCTAGTGGTGGGTCTTCTGTTTTTGAATGTTGCTCCCTATGGAAAGCCCTGCCTCACTGTTCTCTCTTAGCTTTAAGAAGGTTGGTTATGTGAGCTCAAATGGCCTTGGTCAAGGGAGTAGCTGTATGGTTGCTGTTTTATCAGATGCCTTTTTCTGGATGTAATTGTTTCATCTGTTGTTTGACTTTGTCTTTGTGATTTTTTTTACCCTTTTAATGTGGAAGGTTTAGTTTAGTTTAATTTCCAACCTCCCTCCCCCTCAAAAGAGAGAGTCTATATTAGAAACAGGCATCCTAATTTCTTTCCAGATGTTGTTAGACTTCAATTCCCAGCATTTTTTCACTACTGGTTATGCTGGCTAGAGCTCCTGGAAGCTGCAGTCTGACCACATCTGGAGGATCACATAATGCTCTCCGATGGTCTACGTGAGCAGACACCAGTTTCTAACTTTGTGTAACACTCAGATGCAATTAACAGCCTAGCATGCAGCTGTACAGAGAAGGTGATGGAAGCTGGAGCAAACCTAACCATTAATGGACAATCCAAGGACCAGGTTACTCTTATCAAATACAGTTCTCTAATGCATACTCTTCAACTGTCCTATTTTGACAGAGACAGTCCTAATTAATCATCTGTTGTCCCACTTTTCCAGGTGCTTCATTAGCAATATACCAAGCCTACTCAGACTGTTTTAAAGAATCAACAGAGATTTATAACTATTAAAATTTTAATTTAATTTTGTAAAACCATTTTTTAAAAAAGCACTTTTCAGAATGTTATGGCCATGGGGAAAGAGACAGCATTCCTTGCCGGCCGCTTGCATTGGCACCAGCATTAGCCAATAAATGCTTGCACTCACTGATAACTTTCACTATTTCAGGACAAAAGGAAGTGCAGTGCCTCCTTTACCTCCATGTGACTGCCCATCTGTGGGGCAACCACTGTATTATTGCTGTTACACACATGGATCCAAAAGAAGTCAAACATACTTTCAAAGCACCATAGACACCACATACCTTCTCTCGTCATGTCTGTACGATGAGGAGCTTCGGCCGCTGGTCCAAATAAACATCTTAGAGGATTGATCTCCACTGCCTCTCCTTACCGTGGAGGTCTGGGATGGATGATGGTAGGACCTAGGAGGAAAAGGACATTCTTTTTTATCACATGCTGGAAACTTGTTGGGCCTCATTACATCCATGAATCCAAACCCCCAAATCTTGATTGGCTTGTCAAAGGCTTTGCAGATCCTACTCCATAGAGAGAGGCTTTTAGATGATTCCAGGGGAGACACAAACTGGGTTGCTCCAGGAGGCTTTTGATTAACATTCAATAATTTGTGGTTCTTCTTCTTTGGGTTCTCATTTCTCCCACTCCAAACCTCTACTAGACTTAATAAAATACATTTTCCTACCATCTCAAGGGCATTTACTGTTGGTTTTGTTTAATGTTTGCTTAAGTCTATTCACGGTCAAATAATCCTCCCAAACATTTAACTTCCTGAGTTGCCTTTGCAGGCCTTTTTTGTTCCATGCCGTTTCCTGCTGGGAGCTCTGTTGGACATTTGCTTTAAGCAACCATAAGATCTCCAACAATTACATTGGGTCCACCATGTATTCCAAATGCATCCATCTGTTACCAAACCTGCTGTTACATTTAAAATGCGATCAAAGTCCACCTCCTAGATGGCCTTCTAATTGGTGTTGCTTGGTGGAGAGAGGTCATGGCAACCTAACCAGGTGTTCCATGACTAGTATTGGAGAAGTGTGTTATCTGTGAGATCTACAAAATAAATGCCAAGGGCAACTTTTGTTGTTTTATTTTTGTTGCTCCCTAACACACCTGCATTATTCCTGCACAGAACTCAGTGAAGTTACCTTTCTGGGCTACAGCTCCCAGAATCTCCTAATCAGTATGTTGCATACTCCAACATTTCACAGATAAAAACTTGGATACTTATAGCCAAATGACATCAAAATGTGATCAAGATGGCAGAGCTTAATGATGAGGACAAACAGACAAGCTAGTAGATGTTGCAGCACTTTGCTTTTGCCAGCCCGAGCCTCTGGGAAAGGCAAGATTACAACCTCTTCTCTCTGCTGAGCCCTGGTGGCATTGTGGTTAAATACCTGTACTGCAGCCATTCGCTTACAAATCATAAGATTGCGAGTTCAGTACTAGCTAAGGGCTCTGGCTTGACTTAGGCCTGCATCTCTTGAGGTCATTAAAATGAGTACCTAGGTTGTTGGGGGCAATTAGCTTACAGTTGTAAACTGCTTAGAGACTGCTTAGGCAGTATGAAAAGGTATATAAATGAAGCTGCTATTGCTGTTGAGTTAATGGAGTACAAACTACCTGTTGACTTTGAACTCAGTTTGCAGCCGTTGAAGTAAACTGAGGACAAAGGGAGAAATGATGTAGGATCTCATACATTTCACAGATGAAAACTGGGTTGCGTATGGCCAAGCAACATAAGAGTGTGATCAAGATGGCAAAAATTATTAATGAATAAGAAAATCAAAGCTGGAAGAGCAGGCAGCAATTTGCTTTCACTTGATCACTCTCTTCTCCTCTCCGTACTGCTGAATTATTTGAGTGTAAATTACTTTTTGTCTTTGAACTCAATTTATAGCAATTGAAGTAAGCTGAGGACAAAGGGAGGAGGAGAGAGAAACTCGGACAATTTAAAAATAGCTGAAAAGTGGGACAACAGAAGATTAATCAAAACTGTTTCCGAGTGCTAAATTTGGGGAGTTGAACAGTATGTGCCTCCTGCCAGCCAACCTTCTGTGTGTCCTTGATAATTTTCCCCCCCCACTAAAGTTCAGTGTCCACCTTCTAGAGGGCCCTCATTCCCACTAGTCTTTACCAACTTTTTTTAAATTCCACATTTGAATATTTTGTAATGGTTTCTATTGTGAAGCATTATTATTGGTTGAAATCCACAGTGCTCTTTTATGAAAAATCTCAAAGGTGCTACAGATCCCTTTGCATACCGTTTTTCTAGACTAATGCGGCTATGTTTTTGAATATTATACCACTGTGATTCCATGTTAACTGCCATAGCTGCATCCTGTGGCACCCTGAGGCTTGCAGTTTGTGAGGGATTGGATCTCTCTGGCTGAGAAGTTTAAATGTTTCTCCATGAACTGCCAATCCCAGGATGTTGCTATGGATGTTAAAGTGGAATCACAAAACTATAATGGTATAATGTGAAAGGGCCTTTGGCAAAAGAAATGCAGTCTTCCCTTAGCAGTCTGCTGGGTGAGGAAGACATGGGTGAGGGAAAGGTAGAAATGGGGGGGGGGGGAGACAGAAAGATAGACAGAAAGAAAGTGGGTGGAGTGGATGGCAGAGAGGTGAAGGGAGGTGGCCATGTTCACTTTTTCTCTGTCTTGCCTGGTCACCAACAAATGTGGTCCTGACAGACTATCATTGATGGAATCGATGGAATTGACTGACTACCATTGATGGGACTTTGAACAATAACAATAACAAAAATGGTACATCACTCTTGTTTTGAAGTGCTGACCCCAATAGTACTGGAGTAAGAAATGGAGGCACCATTGGGCTCCATTTTAAATAGTACAATGTTGTGGGCAGGGCTGGCCTTGAGTTTAAGCACAGGAAGGGAGAAGTGGGGAAAATCACTTCAATGTTCATCCTCTCTGACTGCTTCTGCTCTCAAAGTCAGGTCCTTGAGCTCTTTCACCCATAGGGGAAGAGTCGCAGGTCACCATGGTTTACCCTATGCACAGAAAATGTAGACTTCAATTGGGGAAATAGCTGGAGGGCAAAAGCTGAACAGCCCCTCTGCCATTTCTTTGCTCAAGAATGCTGTATCCCAAGGCTGTGTACATTTCATTTTTGGTCTAGTTTAGTTTATTCTAACTTGGGAGAACAAGGACTTAAACCTAGGAATTGTGTCATTGGCTTGAATATGCATTGTAACTTTCACGAAAGTGGAATGCAGACAGAGCTCTTTTTTGTTTTGTTTAAATAGTCTTGGTTCACAATCCATGCAAATGAGAGCTCCCTTATGAGTGCTATGTGGAACATGGTGTGTATTGCTGACTGGGGTGTGACACAAAGTACTTCCCTGAAGAATTAGGAAGCAAAGTCCTTTGAATATAATGCAAACATCTTTAAATTATTTGTCAAGCATTAGTCAAATCTACTGAGGATAGCTCTGCAAATTTTCCTTATTTCCCCCCTGATTCAACATACAGTAGTACTATTTATGTTCTTTTGTTCTTAAATGTATTACAGTATTGGCCATGATTGCCTAACAGATCCTATACTTACTAGAGGTCCAAGAGCCAACATGCTGGTTAGGGGATTTTGGGTGCGGAATTCCTGAAAGTAATTTTTCAAAGCTCAGTGTCAGATACATCATGCAGTGAAGGCTGTTGAATTAAAGATACCCTGCTGGCAAGCTTTGTGTCAGTCTGATAGGGGCAGGGGAGGCATACCTTCCAACGTTTCAAAGATGAAAACCAAGACATATGTAACCAAACAACATCAATAGTCAAGATGGCAAATGACTCATGAGAAAGAATGCATAAACTAAGAGAGGCTGCAGCAGTTTGTTTTTTTCCTGAGCATCCTGGGAATGGCAAGATTATGCTCTCTCCTCTCCTCTCCCCCCCTCCTCTTTTCTCCCTTGCTGAGTTAATTGAATGCAAATTAATTTTACACTTTGAACTCAGTTTGGAGCAATGGAAGTACATTAAGGACAATGGGAGAAAGTTGGAGGAGGAGAGAGAAACTGGGACATTTCAAAAGCAGCTGAAAAGTGAGACTGTGGGAGCCAGTGTGGTATAGTCGTTTGAGTCTTGAACAACAACTGTGGAGACTGAGACTGGTTCCTGGCTTGGCCAGGAAACCCACCTTCGGCAAGTCACACTCTCTCAGCCTCAGGGGAAGGCAATGGCAAACCTCGATTGATCTTACCAAGAAAACTCCATGATAGGTTCCCGTTAGGGTAACCCTAAGTCGGAACCACCTTGAAGGCACACACCAACAACAAGCCTGCCAAATTAGGACAGTTGAGGATATGGGGAGATCATACATCTTCCAAATCTCACTTCTGCAGCCCCAGAAGCTCCCTGTCAGCCCTGCAAAGCATCCTCCCATTAAAAAAAAAATTCCAGCAAGATTTTTGGCTGTTATTTACCTGAAAGGCAGGCATAGCACTTTCCTCAATCCTGAACTATGCCTTGTTCATACTAGTACAGCAAATCACCACAATCTTAGGAACAGCAGTATTGTTTTTCCTCTGCCCAAGCTTGGCATCAGTTAATTTCCTCCCATGTTTTGCTGTTGCTTCCTTTATTTTGCATAATAGTGTTTCACTCCTTTCTCCCACTCTGGTTTGTGCTTCCTTTTGTTTATGCTCTCCTCCATGCCCAAAACAACCTCCCACATGGTGTCTGCCAAGTCTCTTCTGAAGTCTTGTTTTCAGTTAATCCTAGCACCATCTATTCAAACATTTCAATAAACATGCCCCCAACCTGATTTGCTCAGTAGAATTGTTCCCTCGTGGCAATGGGACTGGGTGACAGCTGGGCCAGGAAGGTGAGCAGGCGAGGAAGGCAGTGAGGTGGAGTGGGGCAGACATTAGGTAACATCAAGGCCAGTGATGCCATTGGAGGATTCCAAGATCTAGCTTTGGATCATGGAAATTGGTGGGAAATGAATTACTACAATTCTCCTTCTTTGGAGATCTTTAAACAGAGGCTGGTTGGCCATCTCTTGGGGTTCCTTTGCTTGTGAGTTCCTGCATGGCATGGTGTTGGACTGGATGGCCTTTGTGGTCTCTTCCAACTCTATGATTCTATGAATTGTCTGTGGATGAACTGATAGTACTCAAAGATTTGCCTCTTTGATTTGAATAGAAAGTTCAATGTGTCAATAAATCACTTTACATGCCTCCTGGAACCATCCTCCAAACTACTTCCCTGCAGAGCTGGGAAATATTATATAGTTTTTTGTGGAGCTTTCAGGCTATGTGGCCATGTTCTAGAAGAGTTCCTTTCTGATGTTTCACCAGCATCTGTGGCTGGCATCTTCAGAGATGCCAGCCACAGATGCTGGTGAAACGTCAGAAGGGAACTCTTCTAGAACATGGCCACATAGCTCGAAAGCTCCACAAAAAATTATGGATGCCAGCCATGAAAGCCTTCGACTCCACACCTGGGAAATATTACTTTTTTGGATTACAGCTCTCAGGATTGCTTGGTTTCAGGGCATTGTATTCTAAAGAAGTAACTTTTCTATGTTCTGCTTCTCCCAAAAAGGCGATCAGGAGGAATCGGATATTGTTAGGACTCTCCTTATGGTCCTACACAGATAATGGTGTGTGGTAGCTGGTAGAAAAATATCTAGGTTAATGCAATGATAACAAGTGTTTAGGGAGAGTCCTTTATTCAAGAGAAGAGCTTCATTATGTTTCACAAGGCCAGTGCCTTGGAGCTGTCCATCTGTAGTATCATTAATGTCACTTGTTTCATTATCAGGGTGAATCACAACAACCTTCACCATTTATCACACAGTTACACACTTAATCTTGTGTAAAATTTTCCCAGTTACACACTTAATCTTGTGTAAAATTTTCCCAGTAATGACACTGCTACAAACGTGGCCAAAGTCAGATATATGGGGTTCTCACTTTACTGTTTATTTAAGCCTAAGGGCCATGTTCTAACAAGGAAAAAGCCTTAATTGGAATGGTACAGTAAGGGGCTGTACAGACTGGCAGTTTGAGCTAGCTTGGGGGTGGAGCCGGGCCATAGCGTATACATGATGCATGCCCCAGCTCCGCCCCACAACAGGGTGACACAGTGCACCGCTCAGCATGGTGTGTGGCATCATGGCACTCCTCCAGCATTGGATACATATGATGCAGCACGAAAGGAGCGTTGCTATGTTGCAGCAATGCAGCTACCACACCCTTTTCAGGGTGCAAAACGGAGCCACTTTTTGTGGCTATGTTTTGCCCTCTGTAAAGGCCAGATCAGGGCCATGGTGTGCAGTTGCTGCGGCCCCAATCTGGTTGTAACAGGGGTGGCTGGAGGCCGTGCCTTCGGGCCTGTGTGCACAGCCCCTAAGGTGTCTTACTACAGTCATTGGACATCCAGATCTGATTGGTAGAATATAACAAATAGGAATCCACACATCTAAACTTGTGAGGTAGGACAGCCTGAAAAATATTGGCTAGAATTCAGTTGGGCAGTCATCGTTTTGTCATTAACTGCCCTCAAGTCAACTTTGACCTGACCATCTCCAGGACATCTTTTCCTCAATGATGCTTCTCAGTTGCTGAAGACTTAGGGCTGTGTCTTCTTTGACTGAGTCTGTCTCTGCTGTATGGTCTTCCTCTCTTTCTACTACTCTCCAGATTTCTGAGCATAATTTCATTTCATTTCGTTTCATATTTATTTATTTATTTATGGAATTTATATCTTGATTTTCTCCCAAAATGAGAATCAAGGCAGTCTTTTCTAGTGAATCATGCCTACTTACTATGTGCTCAAATACGACAGCCTCAATTTAGTCATTCTGCTTCTATTAATGAATGGAGTAAAGTAATTGAATTCCTAGAGAACCAACTAGACATTAGAAATACAAAATTTATTAATTAAGAAATTAAACTCTAGAATGTAAGTAAAGGTAAAGAGGAATCAAAGATTCATGTAAATCCCACTAAGAGACTGGATCCACAGATCTATTTATATAAAGAAAGTCACCCATTCACTTTTAAGACTATATTGGTAGGAAGGAAGTTAACTGGTATGTGAGTGAAGAAGAGATTGAGTGAGTTAAGGAAAGGAAGAATGAAAGATAAAGTTAGTTGAAGGAATAGAAGGGATAGTGAAGAAGGTAGAAAAGATAGAGAAGAGAGCAAATATAGAGGAAGGGGAAGAGGCCACTTGGTTAATGTAAGAGAAGAAGGTGTAATTAGAAGATCATAGAAAGATGTAATGTTGTAGTTTGTATGGTTTGTATGATTTGATGTTATAATTGTTGGATGTAATATGTTTTCAATAATCAATAAAATTTATATTTAATTTTTTTTTAGTCATTCTGGCTTCTAGGGAGAATTCACACTTTAATTGTTGCAGGACCCATTTGTTTGTCTTTCTAGCTGTCCATAGGATCCACAAAACTCTTTTCCATCACCGCTTCTGAAATATGTTGATTTTTTTTCCTATCAGTTTTCTTCACTGTTCAACTGCCACATCCATACATAGTGATGGGAAATACGATGGCTTAAACAATTCTCACTTTAGTGCTCAATTGTATATCTTTGTAATTTAGGAACTTGTCTAGTTCTTTTGTAACTGCCCTTCCCAGTCCTAGGAGCTTATCTGATTAACTTTAAAACAGGCTCCAGTCTCCTGGATTGGAGCCAGGATGCTAAATCACTGCCTAATCACTGGGTCCAAGCCAGGTCCCAGCTGTACTCTGCCAACACTTTTTTGAAGTTGGAAAGCTTCTGAGTTCAAAAAAGTGCTGGCGAAGCATGGCTAGGACCCAGCTTGGACCTGGCTGATGGCGGGAAGTGATCAGGTGGCAATTTAACACGTGATAATCCCCTCCTCCATACCGTGTCCTGGCTCTAGCCCAGGAGGCTGGAGCCAGTTTTAAAGTTAATCAGATAAGCTCCCTAGTCTTTTCCTGATTTCTTTACCGTAATTTTTATTATGGTCAACGACTGAGCCAAAGTATGGGAAGTCTTCAACTTTGGCAGTTGGGTAGTTGTTGTTGTGTGCCTTCAAGTTGTTTCTGACTTATGGCAACCCTATCATGAGTTTTCTTGACTAGATTTGTTCAGTGGAGATTTTGCCATTGCTTTCCTCTGATGCTGAGAGCATGTGACTTGCCCAAGGTCACCTAGTGGGTTTCATGGCTGAGTGGGGAATTCAACCCTCATCTCCAGAGTCCTAGTCCAACATCCAAGTCCAAGAGTCCTAGTCCATCCGAGTCCTAGTCTATATCATGCTGGCTCTCTAGTTGGGCAGCTACAAATGTATAAACACAGTAGTTACCTAGCCTCCTGGCCTAACCTACCAATCCCCCATCCTTAGTAGGCAGCAGCCACTGTGATCAATGGGGAAAGCAGCAGATTGTGGGTCTCACCTCATCAACTGAGTGACCTCCAATGTGATACGTAGAAGCAGGATCCCTGTTGCAGTCCCACCTAGCACCAGAGATCATCCATACAAGGAGAGGTGGGAACATCCGTCACTGGCTCCCTCATTGATTGCGGCTGCTGCTGCCTTGCAAGTGGGGTACTTATATTTGGCTTAAACTAGGAGAAACATGGAAATAATGAAGAAGAGCTATCCAAGATGCAGAAACTATTGGGGGAACTTGGCTTGGGACATTGGACCGGTCTCAGCCCTGGGGTAGAAGTCACCAGGCACCACTAGCATACTGTAATGTATATCTGATCTGATTTGACCTAAACTAATTGAATCTAATCATTCAATCAAATTCAAAAGTATCCTTAGAAGACCTCAACATAAAATAGATAAAAAGCCAACCATGTCTGAGCTTTTCCATTCAGAATGCATTCTGTGTAGTTTTCCCTCTGCTATAGAGCTATGCTCTCCCTCACCATGAATGATGACTTAATCTGTTAATTTTAAAGCAATAAAATGTATATAAATATATTCATCCAGGGTACAGGGTCTGACGCAATATAAACATACACACCCAAGGCAATGTACATGAAACCAAACAGCTCACAAGCATCCTGAATAGATATGAAAAGAATATAAAAATCAATTAACCCTCAAACCTTTCAAGTCCCAGCTGCTTTGGTTTCCTATTTTTATGATTATAAGTTCAATGCCTTTTCCAAGTGCCTGGCTGAGCGAAACCACTCTAGAGATCATTAGATAGTTCACTAGTCTATTACTCTATATATGATAGCACTCCACATTCTTTCTGGGGTGATTGCTTTCTCCTTTCAAGGTGAGATTGAAATGAGTAGATTTGCTTTTGAAAAGCCTCAAACATTTCATATCTGAACACAGTCAAAAGGAGGATAAGGTGTGGACAATATGTTCTGAAATGTGCAAGGCAAGGAGGTTCTGTGGTGTTTTATGCTCTCTCATGCTCATGTTTAAAACATTTGTTTTGTTTTTCTGCAGTCAATTTGGATCTCCTTATCTTCTTGTTCTGTACCATTTCCCTTCCCTTTATATAATGAAGGTCTGAGTTTTAGTCTCTTGTTTCTCCAATGATGGTAGGGATCACACGGCAGTTGACCACCTCCTAAAACGAGCTGAACTAGTCCTTCAGAAAATTTACTTTTGAGATGATAACTCCCAGAACTAGAATCAATGCCACTCAAACAATACTAGACTATACTGACCAACAGTACAAATCAGAATGTATCTTCTTATAAAAAGATATAATGCAATCCAGTAGCACTTATGAGAGTAACCAAGAAAAAGAAATTTATAGACCAACCATTCATTAACTGCACTCCACTTCATCAGAAGCATGAAGTACACTGGAATCTACAAAAGCGTATGCTAGAAATTCCCTTTTAAAAGTAACTCTTAATAGTGTTACATATCTTTTTTATGCTGAAGCAGACTAAAATGGCAGTGTCTCTGGCTATATCTTTTTAATCTCAAAAGTGAATACAGGATTTCTTTATATCTTTTTATATGGATACAGTCAAACACAACTGTGTATTTGAATTTGTTGTTGTTGTGTACCTTTAAGTCATTTCAGACTTATGGCAACCCTAAGGTGAGACTATCATGGGATTTTCTTGGAAATTTCTTCAGAGTGGGTTTGCCATTGCCATCCTCTGAGGCTGAGAGAGTGTGAATTGCCCAAGATCACTCAGTAGGGCTGAGTGGCAGAGCGGGGATTCAACCTTGACCTCCAGAGTGATAGTCCAGCACTCACTATACCACACTAGCTCTCGGGCCTTTGAATACACCTTCCTATATAAGGGTCAAATCTAATGTTCATTCATGCTCCATTGTGACCAGAAAACTGAATCTAAGAGAGATGAAACATATCAATAGTGGCTATGCTGTTCTCAAATGCATCTGTTCAGGTGAAATAGATTATTCTGTTACCCCAGAGCCAGCCCTGACCGTGAGGCAGAATGAGGCAGCTGCTTCAGTCAGCAGATTTGGGGTGTCACAAAAGCCCAGCAAACTATAGGCTATTTATTTCATTACTATTGTGTTTTTTCCTGCCAGGGATGGAACAAGCTGTTTGTGGGATTTTCTGACTCATGTGCCAAAATAACTTGACTAGTGTGTACATACTGTGTATACATTGGCTTAAATGTGTGGGGGCACTTGAATCCAGCACTGGGCTGGGAGAAAACCAAGATACAAAACAGACAAAATAGACTTGCTGTTCTACCTCATACTGCAAAATGTCATAACTTCTCTTTGTGTGTGCATCTATAGTATAGAAATAATGCAGTTTGATACCATTTTAATTGTCACAGCTCCATCCTACAGAATCCGGGGTTTTGTATTTTTGTGTGGCACCAGCGCTCTTTGGCAGAGAAGGCTAAAGACCCTGTAAAACTGCAGATCCCAGGATTTAATATGTTGGAGCTACAGTACGTAAAGTGCAGTCAAACTGCATAATTTCCACAGTGTCTCTGTCTATCTCTCTCATATGTCTCTCTCTCTGTATATTTTTTATCCTGCTAATTCAAGTGGCTAATAATGTTTACTACTATTGGTGATGGCTCATGAGTAGATCGTATTTATTTATACATATTTGGTCTGGCATTCTGTTTGGTAGTTACAAGCTCGTAAGCTGATTTTATGATGTCTTAATTGCATGGGATTCATGTTTATGGTCATTAATGAACAAATATGACCCCCCCAAACCTACTTTGTAAGACAGACAGTGCTCCATCCAAAGGGATTCTGAAGTGCTGGAAATGAGGATGCTGGGGAGTGTTATGAACCCCTCATAAATATGAGGTTCTCATATTTTGATATTTCATATTTGGAGATAGCATGTTTTTGAGAGATCGATGACCTTTCAGGAACAATAAAAAAGTCAGGTTCCTAAGAAAAAGGGAATCACTGCATATGTTGGCACCCCCTCACAGTCAAGGTAGTCTATAAATGGCGTTGACCCGAATTATTGGGCCAGTGGTGTTGCAGCAGCTGTGGTTGGCCCCTTCCAGGCCTCCTTTGCTGTCTTGCTTCTGCAGGCGCTCCTCATTGGTGGAGGCCAGGCATTTGCCTGGCCTTCTATTGAATGAGATTGCAAAGGGGCAGGCTCTTGACCCTCATTGGCTACCTGGCCTATTTAAGGCCACATTCGGCACTCCTTGGTGCCATTTGAAGTTCGGCTCCCCACCCTCCATCTCTGGGGTGGGTGTTTGTCACAACTTTGTGTATGGCAGCAGAAGTTCTGGATTTGGCTGCAGGGTTCCAAGGCTCTATGGCCCTGGTTTGGGAGTCCTTTGGACCTGGGAGAATGCTGAGTGCATGGGTGGCCATTGCGGGGGTCACACCATATTTATATCCCGGTGACTAGGGGCTGACCCAGCAGCCCAGATAGATGTGCAATGGTGGAATTGCAATTAAGTGCTTCTAGTCATCCCGATGCTCGGTGTTGGTGATGTTCCAAATCCAGACCTCTAGCTTGTGCCAACCCTACAGGTGTGTTGTGTTGATGTTTCAATAAAGTTGTGGCCTTTTTCACCCATATTTTGTCCTGTTACATTCTTGGGGGGCCTAGTACACTGCAATACAAGATTTTGCCTTTGGAAAAAGGAAAGGGAATCATAGAATCATAGAAATTTAGAGTTGGAAGAGACCACAAGGGCCATGCAGTCCAACTCCCTGCCATGCAGGAACTTCCAATCAAAGCATCCCTGACAGATGGCCATCCAGCCTCTGCTTAAAGACCTCCAAGGAAGGAGACTCCACCACCCTCTGAGGGAGTGTGTTCCATTGTTGAACAGCCCTTACTGTCAGGAAGTTCCTCCTAATGTTGAGGTGGAATCTTTTTTCCTGCAGTTTGCATCCACTGTTCTGAGTCCTGGTCTCTGCAGCAGCAGAAAACAAGCTTGCTCCCTCCTCAATGTGACATCTCTTCAAGTATTCAAACAGGGCGATCATATCACCTCTCAACCTTCTCTTCTCCAGGCTGAACATCCCCAGCTCCCCAAGGTGCTCCCCATAGGGCAAGGTTTCCAGACCCTTCACCATCCTAGCCGCCCCACTTTGGACACGCTCCAGTTTCTCCACACCTTTTTTGAATTGTGGTGCCCAGAACTGGACACAGCACTCCAGGTGGGGCCCGACCAAAGCAGAATAGAGTGACACTACCACTTCCCTTGATCTAGACACTATACTTCCACCGATGCAACCCAAAATTGCATTGGCCTCTCCAGCTGCTGCATCACACCGCCGACTCATTTCAACCCGTGGTCTACTTGGACTCCTAGATCCCTTTCACTTGTGGTCTCATTCAGCCAGGTGTCCCCCATCCTATATCTGTGCATTTCATTTTTCTGCCCTACGTGTAAGAAAAGTATGAGTTAATTTTGCTCTTTCTAAAGACAGAAATCCCACAAGCCATGGGATATTGCCTTTGGAAAGGGCAAAGGGAAAGAAACCTCTTTGCTCCTTGCAAAGACATAAAGAGGGGTTTTGCCTCTTGAAAGAGCAAAGGAAAAGGAAAGGGGTTTCACTTTGCTCTTTCCAAAAGCATAAACACCATCAGCCATAAGATTTTTTTTTCCTTTGGAGAGAGCACAGGTGAATGAAGAGGAATCAATGGCCTTTGCTTCATCCCCCTCGAAAAGTGCCACCATGCACACACAAGCCCCAGCTTCCCATCCCACTCTGACAGTCACTTTCTTCTCTTTCTCTCATTCCCAATCCCTGCCCTAATGCAGATGCTGAAATAGAATTCCAAGCACCTCCTCTCTTTGGAAGTGCATCTGAGGTTGGTGCCCCCCTTGAGAAACTGTCACCCCCCGGAGGGTGTGCCCTATTATTTGGTACTAGTCCAAGGGTGACATACAATATAATTGTCAGTGAGCAAATACTTGTGCAAAATAGTAATGCTACTGGATGTGCACATTTGTGCAACCTGTCAAACAATCTCCTGCACAATCAATCATGCATCCAATTGTACAATTTCTTGGGCAAATATTTTGGAGAAAAAAGAGGCACGCTTGTGCAAAGGTTTGAGGCATCATAACTAAGCTAATGGTGATTTTCCCTAAATTGGATTTAGGCATATACATCTTTTGCCATATATGATCATAAATTTAAATAGGTTTGCAAAATGAAATAAGGACACAAGAATCTAAGTGAGCAAATATCAGTTCTCCTCAATAGCATGTCCCTTTCATTCCTTTGGGTGGGTGGGTGGGAAGTAAAGTAGAGAGGATAAGCCTGTCCTCCATAGGGACAGAAAATGATTTTGTTGATTTTAATTAAAGTAACCTTTTTTGCATCCCCTTACATCCCTCGTCTTGAGAATTCACACATTTGTAAGACTTATTGGGGTGTTAGGGAGAGATAAAAGGAAATTAAAAAAAATTAAAATGTGAACTGCTAAAAGTGCATATAACTGAAACACACAAATACCTTTGGTCAATACAGAAAACCACCTACTTAAGGTAAAATATGTAAACCAATGTGCAGTTTAGGCCAAACACACAAAAATATGTGCACATTTGCATGCACGCATGTCTGTCTGTCTGTTTCTGCATCTTGCAACCTGATATGAAAAAAGAATGGGAAACAGAAGAATGTAGGAGTTGGGAAACACAGCAAAATTGAGATGTGGAGATTTCCCATCCTTAGTCCTCCATCATTGATATTAGGTAGCCAGGCCTTTTTAGAAGAGAATTCTGCAAGGAACAGCAATGTGTTTCTGTGCAGAGCACATAAAGATCTATTTATCTCTCACCCAACAGTGTCATGCAATACATCATCTCTCCTCTATTCACTCTGTTGGCCATAATGGCAGGAATTTTGCTACTGTATAATAATGGTAGCTCTTTTGCTGTGGCATTTCACTCCCTGGTTGGCAGAAAAGTTGTGTACTTGTTTTAAATCATGCTCTCAACAGCAGTTTTGTGCATTAAAAAAACATAAACTCAAAGTATAATAAAATATAAACTACACCTTGCCTAAACATTGCAATTTTCTCTTTACCGCAAAATACCAAATGGCCCTGAATTTCTGCAAGCAAATAAGCCAATTTTCTCTGCATCCTTTGAGGGCCTTCTATTCCTTTGGTGCTCTCTACTATCTAACCTTTGAAACAACACAGTCCAGAAGCCTTGGCAACTAGACAGAATAGAAAGTGTATGTTTATTTTTGAAGGGAGAGGGAGAGTGAGAGGCAGTAAGTGAGAGATTATACATGTAAATCCTCAAGGATATAAACTTAATATATTTTAAAGACTGTGATATGTACTGTTAAGTAGGATTTGAATGACACCTTCTCTGCATCAAAGCAAGGGAACAGCAACAAGCCTTCTCTGGAACTGCCTACAGCTTAGAAAAGACATTTTTTCGTATTACAATTCCCAGAAATCTTCAAACAGAATGACCATCAGTGTCTTGGAGATTCTGTGGCTCATAGTTAAAACAAACTTTCCCCAAACTCTGAACAGTTTTAAACATATTTCCTATAAAAACATGATGGTTGGACCCTAAGTGGTATCCAGATATACCACATAGATACTGAGGCCTTTGGAAGGCACAGGGCACAATCTGTCAGAATGGTCTACTACAGATTACAGAACTACCTGGTATTTCTAGGCTCAAAAGACGAAGACTAGAATCTACCATGGTCTAGGTCATATAGCTTTACATATATTCAGCTACACAGAAGAGCTGCTAAGTAACCCTCTTAGTAAATTGTGAAGATGTGTTAACAGGACAATGACAAGTGTCCTGATGTGCCTCAAGGTCTACCAATGCACTTTGGCACTCCCTAGTCAGTGTCCTGATGCACAATGGGAGTGATACACAACATGATCAATTCACAAGGGGACCAATACACATTGATCCTTTTGCACATCAATCTTAGTGATAGACAGAATTTCAAAAATATCCCCCAAATTGTTGAAAAACATGTTTTTTCAAGTGTTGAGAAACCCTGATGAGAAGAATCCTGGATGGATGAGAATCTTTTCAGTTTGGGACTTATTCTGCACATAATTTACATGTGGTTCTTTTGTGCAGCAAACAGCATTTTCTGCATGAAAAATAGTATTTCAACACAAGAACAACACAGGAATATTAATTCTTGAGCATATAATGTTGTTTTCTGCACAGAAACCAAGTTGTAATAATGGATTTGTTCTCTGTAAAATTTGGAAAATGGTAGAAAAACATGTTTTTTGACACTTGAGAAACTGTGGTGAGAAGAATAAATATTTATTCTTGGATTGATAAATATTTTCACAGTGCTGGATTTATTCTCCACAAAATTTGCAAGTAGTTTTGTGCAGAAATTAACATTTTTTGGTGCAAGAAATAGCCTTTTCTGTGCAGGAAACAGCCTTTTCTGCATGGAAAGTAATACTGGATGCAGAAATATTAATTCATGCAAAAACAAAATTATGCTATTTTTTGTGAAGAAAATGCTGTACAATTCAAACATGGGTGATTTGTATAGGAAATAGCATTTTCTGCACAGAAGACATCATTTTCTGTTGAAATATTATTTTCTACAAAGAAAAGGCTGCTTCCTGTGCAGAAAATGTTGATTTCTGTACAACACAACCCCTTTGCTTTTGCAGAGTAAGCCCTGAATTGCAAATAGATTTTGAAAATGGTGTGGTTTTGAAAATTTGCCCACAGCTGGAAGCAAATTGTTGAAATTGTTTGTTCCTACCTTCCAGAAGAAATGCAGTAAAGAATTACTCCTCTAATAGGTCCTAAGGTGCATTGGTTACTTTACTGGCTTCCTTATGTATTAACATAACAGCAACTCTGTACTGGATATGGATGTTACAGAATGGCCCAATTATCGGAACCAATGGCAATAATCTTTTAGAACTCCTGGAGAACAGGAGAAGTCCCAGCAGACTGGAGGAGGGCAAACGTTGTTCCCATCTTCAAAAAGGGAAAAAAGAAGATCCCAACAATTATCGTCCAGTTAGTCTGACATCAATTCCAGGAAAGGTTCTAGAGCAGATCATTAAGCAGAGAGTCTATGAACATTTAGAAGCCAATGCCATAATTACAAAAAGTCAACAAGGGTTTCAGAGAAACAAGTAATGTCAGACAAATCTGATCTCTTTTTTTGAAAAAATTACCAGCTTGGTAGATGAAGGGAATGCTGTGGATATAGTATACCTCGATTTCAGTAAGGCCTTTGACAAGGTTCCCCATGACATTCTTGCAAACAAGCTTGCAACATGTGGGCTAGACAAGTTAACTGTTACATGGATTTGTAATTGGTTGACCGGCCAAACTCAAAGGGTGCTCAACAATGGTTCTTTCTCAACCTGGAAAGAAGTGACCAGTGGTGTCCCACAGGGCTCTGTCCTGGGCCCAGTACTATTCAACATCTTTATTAATGACTTGGATGACAGAATTGGGGGCATACTTATCAAATTTGCGAATGACACTAAACTAGGAGGAGTAGCTAATACTCCAGAGGACAGGATCAAAATTCAAAATGATGTGAATAGACTAGAAAGCTGGGCCAACGCTAACAACCACTCAGGTGGGCGAGTGGGTTAAGAAGGCACCATTTTAACATGAAATTCAACGCAGAGAAATGTAAGGTGCTGCACTTAGGGAGGAAAAATGAAATGCACAGATATAGAATGGGGGACACCTGGCTTAATGAAACTACGTGTGAAAGGGATCTAGGAGTCCAAGTAGACCACAAGTTGAACATAAGTCAACAGTGCGATGCGGCAGCTAAAAAGGCCAATGCAATTTTATGCTGCATCAATAGAAGTATAGCGTCTAGATCAAGGGAAGTAATAGTGCCACTCTATTTTGCTTTGGTCAGGCCCCACTTGGAATACTGTGTCCAGTTCTGGGCACCACAATTCAAAAAGAATGTAGAGAAACTGGAGCGTGTCCAAAGGAGGGTGACTAAAATGGTGAAGGGTCTGGAAACCGTGCCCTATGAGGAACGCCTTAGGGAACTGGGGATATTTAGCCTGGAGAAGAGAAGGTTAAGAGGTGATATGATAGCCCTGTTCAAATATTTAAAGGGATGTCATATTGAGGAGAGAATAAGCTTGTTTTCTGCTGCTTCAGAGACTAGGACGTGGATCAATGGATGCAAATTACAGGAAAAGAGATTCCACCTCAACATTAGGAGGACCTCCCTGACAGTAAGGGCTGTTCGACAGTGGAACACACTCCCTCGGAGTGTAGTGGAGTCTCCTTCCTTAGGGGTCTTTAAGCAGAGGCTGGATGGCCATCTGTCAGGGATGCTTTGAGTTGGAGTTCCTGCATGGCAGGGGGTTGGACTGGATGGCCCTTGTGGTCTCTTCCAACTCTATGATTCTATGATTCTAATTCCTGCATATGTAATTCTGCATATGTATGAAATCTTTCAAACTATATGAGTCAAAATCCCTTCCTTTCAGAAAGCGAGCATTCAAAGCTTCAATTCGATATACACTTATCTTGAAGGGACCCCTATTAAATTCAGTGGGAACATGTTTGAGTCAAATAATAAAGTACACAGCCAGTCTTGCATTTTGTTCAGTCTACAGCTATAATTTCAAGCCACAACTGTGGCAAATCTGAAACAATGAGAAATGGGGTTAAAAAAAAAGCTAATCTTGATAAAAGAGGGGCAGTCACAAGGTCACTTTCAGAAGACAATGCATTACAGGCGACAGCTACCACTTTGGGAATATTTAGTAACATGGGTAGTACAATAGCACTCCATTTTGCAGCAAGCAAAGCAATGTCATAATGATGACCCTGCCTTAATATCAGTGTTTAGTGTAGAGGGAGAAGAAGCAAACTGGGAAAGAAAGAACTATATTTCTCCAGCTCTCATGTCTCAAATTCAAAATTCAAAGACCCAAAACCAAACAAACAGATGTTTCTGGGATATCTTCAAAAGTAGCCTACATCTAAGACATTACAATAATTCAGGGCTTGAAATACTGTAGAGTCTCTCTGCCCAAGAAGAGAACATGAGGTATCAGGTGATATTTTGTAGAGGCACTCTGTGACCTAGAGGCATCTAGGATGACAGAGCTGGATCTATGAGAATGTCGAATCTATGAAAGTGCTCCTTGCACTAGTGTGCAGCCCAGTTTAGAGCAGGCTGAATACCACTTAAATGGGCAGACAAACAGTCTACTAGTAACACATCTATCTTGTCTGGATTGCGTTTCTGTTTACTGACCCAAGTCCAGTCCATTATGGAGTTCAATTACTGGTTCAAGATAACCGATTAATAGACTTGAGCCTACTTCCTCAGATGCACGTGGTCTGAGGAAGTAGGCTCAAGTCTACCAAAGTTCCTGCTGCCAACTTATTTCTTTCAATTAGTCTCAAAGATGCTACAAGAGTCCTTTGTATATCTATATCTATATCTATACATTGTCATTGTACTTTGGGGGCGCTGGTGAACAGAAAAGCAATTAACACTTGTAACCATGACATCACCATCTTTGGGACTGGCTCTCCAAAAAGAAACAGAACCACTGTAATACAATGACTGACATTTTTTAAAAGTGACTTTCAGGTGAGTAACTGCAGCTTACATGAAATAAGTTCATTTTCAAAGGGGGCACAAAGTCCAAAAACGTTCTACACTTGGCAGCTGCCAAGCCCCAAAAGGGGCTCTGTTGCTCCTCCTTATTGAAGGGAAGAGTAAGTAAGTGGAGAGGAGTTTCAGACCATGAAAGTCTGGCTGCTCTGAGTTCCCAGGGGAAGGAAAAAGTGAATGCATTCCATTTGCATCTTTATTTCTTCCCTGGTGACTGAGCTGAAGCCAGCTGCTTCTCACTGGTCTGAATTGCCTCCGTCTTCCTCTCTTCACCATTAGTAAACCACAGCAATGGGATCTCTCTCAGGATCTGACAGCTGCCAAATAGTGGGGGTTGTAGAACTGTGTGTTTGGAACTATGTGCACATCTAGGATCTTGGTTACTGTCTTCAACTCCCAGCTTAGTTTGCTCAGGAGGATATAATGGCCAACAGCTAATGGGTTTGACACTTTCAGGATCAGAGGCATCATGCTTCTTAGTACCAATCACTTAGAAATGACAAAGGGAGAAGGATATTTTTCTCATGTCCTGCTTCTGGGCTTTGCACAGAATCTGGCTGGTCAGTGTGGGAAACAAGATGGTTGGTGTGATCATTTAGGGCTGTTGTTATGACAGTGTCCTTTTACTTGATTCATCATTATTATTTGGTCATGATGTATCCTGCAGTGGCAACCACTTCTTTTGGTATGCTATGCTCAACCGTCTCTGAAAATTGACACTTTTGCTTGTCACCTCACAACACACACACACATTAAAAAAGACAAAGTTCTCCTTGCCTCATCAGTCAGAAATGAGCTTGCACTGACACAGAGCACGATGACATGTTGAACAACATGCCTACCATCTCAAATGCTCTTAGTGTGCTCTGGAAGGTCAGGGTGAGATGCAAAAAAGGGCTTATTTTATATTCTACTGTGAGCTAAATACCTAAAAATCACATGTCTCCATTAAATTTATAGAATGAGTTTAATCTCTAGACTTTTTATATCCTATGATGGTCCTTAAAAATTATGTACAGCCAGCCAGCAGAGTGTAGTTTTTAGAATCTGGGACTGGGACTAGAGAAAATCAGTTTCTAGCCCCTCCACCCATCGAACCTTCAGTTCTAGTCTTCCTAGGTGACTCTGAGCCTATCATTATTGCTCTAATTAGCCTACTTCACAGGGATGTTTTAAAGGTAAAATTGGGAGGAAGAGAGACATGCACCCTGCCTTGGCTTCACTGAAAGAAAGATGGGCTATGCATACTATGCAGAAGTATTCACCTCCATATTTGACTGTTACACTTTTCTGTTGTATAACAGCTGGAAATTAAAATGAATTCAACTGTTACCACTTGATGTAGTGGGAATCGGGCCTGCAAATCTGCAAGTTGTGTCAATGGGACACAGCAGCCTCCTGCTTCAGGAGTTCGGAGGACAAAGAATCCCCAGATTCTTCCTGCACCCAACTCCAAAGGACCATGCATCATTGGAGGGCTGATTGTACAAGTCACAAGTTGAGTTACCATAAGTCAGTGTGTCATTTATTGTGGAGTTGACTCCAAATTGAGTCTTGAAGCAACTTGAGTCCAACCTGGGTCCAAATAAACTGACTTAAGTCTACATCATTGCATCCTAGTTCTCATCCTTTGGGATGGACTCCTGCAGATGAGACATGGCATGCATGAAGCCAGAATTACAAAATGGGTGAAATCCCTATTTGACTGTGAGCACTGTTCTGCTGCCTTTGCACTCAATATTATTCAGACAAATCCTATGCTGCGAATCAAGAAATCAACCGAAAAAGCTTCTGTCCTTGTTCCACCTCTGGCTGCCTTTTATGAATGGATGAGTGATTATCCCAGTCATGCTCCTCTACTATCTTCCAGCCAGCAGTGCATTTCTGTCACAAGATAATCTCTCTTGGATCCACCCCTTCTTTTCTTCCTAAAATAACAAATAATTTCCACTCTAACGTCCTTGATGGTGAGTTTCTGAAATGGATATTATTTGTACCTTGCATTTGTACATATCTCTGCTGAATGCCAAGGGGAAAAGATAGTGTTTGTCAAACAGTGATGAATGATGGAAGTGAAAGAATTATTGAGCAGGAGAAATAGTGTTACACATGGAGACTTTTCTAAGGGTTGCTACAGAGCTTTTCCTTCTGCAGGAAGTATACTGTAGATTCCAATAATGGGAAGGAACAATGCTTCAGCGGTAGACTATATGCTCTCCATGTAGATCATAAGAGTGGAATGGATGCTGCAGTCTATCAACAGATCATCAAATATCAACCAATGATTAAACAGGGTTGCTTGCTTACCACTTCTTTGAGGGGTCTGCATGATTAATTCAGGGGTATGATTTTTAATATATTTGGCTGATGACGATGCCAGTGCAACTTCAAAAGCTTCCATAATATCTTTTATGCCTTTTAATGTATTTCATATCTTCCTTATTATGCTTTGAAATTGTTTCAATAAAGGTATCACTGGTTGCAAATTTTAGCTCTTTGGAAGTTATTTGTGCAGGATTCTTTCCCCCAATCAGCATTCACAAAGTCTATGAATATGTACCTTACTTCAAAGCTATTGTCTTCCCTGTCCTCAGCCTCAATTTTCTTCTGTACTTTCAAAGTAGTCTTTCAGTTTCTTATCACAGTATCTATCTATCTATCTATCTATCTATCTATCTATCTATCTATCCTGAATTTATAGTTATGTTCTTCCTTCTAATAGCCTGGAATGAAACCTTGTACACATGACTATTGAGTCTCTGCATGACTTTACTTGGTCTAGAGGTGATAGAACAGTCCATTTTGGTGTGGTTAGCTAACCATTAGTGATTAGTGCTAACCATTAGTTAGAATGGGTGGAAGGTAAAAGTATAGATGCTGCAAGGGGGTATGGTCAGCAAAACTGTGTGAACGCTGATCACACAGTTAAAAGTTTAGGACACACATGAAATATACATCTTTCCAGCCTTCTGAAATCTCCTTTCTTGATTTTATTTCATTCTACAATCAAAATTGTGCTGGGAAAAATCTTGATTTTTTTGCAGCAATTTACTAAGCCATTAAAAGTGATCTGCTTTGTCTCACTGAGCAATGTAAAATAAAACAACAGTCAAAATTAGGTGGTAAAAGATGAAGGCCTGAGGCAGCGTGTAGCATTTTCTATTCTGTCTGTCATTCTTCCTTTCTCTTTATTTGTTTGTGAGAGTTTTTTTTTATCATATCTTTTAGTCTCAACAAATAATAGTTGCAACAAAGACAAATTTGTATTTCAATGTATTCACTGTGGATGCTGGCATTTTCCATTCATAAACTACGCATCAGAGCTCTAATTGCTGGCATGCTCATTGCCAGGTCTCTTTAAAGCTGGTCCAGGTTTGAATATAAAGGAAAGGAACTAAGTAATTCCAAAGCTTTCAAGTCCCTACTATACACTGGTTCTGCCTATGTGTTGCTAAAGCTTGTCATCGTTGTGTCTTGAGGCAAACTTCAAAGGTAGTCAGCACATGAATCAGAATAAAGTGGGAGTGATGCAGCTACATTATTATCTTTTCTTAGCTGTTTTCTCAAATTTGCTTATCAAATTTGCAGATGATGCCAAATTAGGAGAGGTAGCTAATACCCCAGAAGACAGGATCAGAATTCAAAATGACCCTAACAGATTACAGAGCTGGCCAAAACTAACAAAATGAATTTCAATAGTGAGAAATGTAGAGCACTACACTTGAACAGTAAAAATGAAATGCACAGATAAAAGATGGGTGACACCTGGCTTCCCAACTGGGGAGTCTTTGTCTTCCTAACTCCTGAAGCAGGAGGATGCTGTCCCTCACTGACACAGGAGCTTCCAGCTTTGGGAGTGTGGAGCGGGAGGAATCTGAATATTTCTTGCCCTCCTAACTCCTGAAGCAAGACACTTGTCTGACCCCTTTGCCAATTGGGAACCATTCTGTTTCTCTGTGTTCTGTTCTGACAGTAGCTTCTTGTCATGAGTACAGATCAGGACTATCATCAGGACTATCAGATGTGTTGGTACTCCCATGTCTTTTAAGGGCATTCCATAGCCTTTCATGATTTATGCAGTCAAAGGCTTTGTTATAGTCTTCCTTTCTTGAACCCTCTTGGACCTCTGCAATTTCTCTCTCCATGTATGGTTGGAGTCTATATTGCAGAATTTTGAGCAGAATTTTACTTGCATGAGAGATCAGTGCTATGGGCCTATAGTTGCTGCAGTCTTTTGTATCTCCTTTTTTGTGGATGGGGATGTATATTCCGATGTGTTGGGCATCATTTTGTTTTCGATATCTGTTGACATATATTGGTTAACACAAGAGTTGACTCTGGTAATGTGGAATGATTAACAAAAGATACATCAGGAGTAATTTATCAATAGCAGCTACCCATATGTGAAGGTGTTTTCCAGTTGCAACTGTTTAGAAGCAATTTCTGTTCTAGCAGTCAGAATACTTCAGAGAATACTTCATCCTTTCAACATCCTTTAGACTGCTGCTTGACTGATATCGTAGCAGCATGACCTTGGTATGTTCCTCTTACTTCTTCTGGCTACTCTTTGCTCTGACTGATGACCTGACAAGATGTTGCTCTGTTATCCGACCTCAGCCTGTGTCCTGTCTCTTTTCTCCTTTGAACTACCTTCTCTGCCTGACTCTGTGCCCTGACCCTGGCATGCCTCTGACTTCCTCTGCTGACATCTCCATGGAACTGTGTATACAATCAGCAGGCTCCTTGGTCCTGCTTAAAGCCATAAATCAGCTCCACGTATCATTTTAAATGGGCCCTGGGCTTCATTACTGAAAGAAGCCACATCAAAACTGAGAAACAGCCCACTTCAAATGAGAAAAAAATGACATTGATAAGGGATACAATGAACTCCTGTCCTAAAAAAGACCTGTTTCTCCATAGTGAGTAGAGACGTTGCTGCTTTGTCTCCAACTTGGTTTCTTCCTAGGTTCCATTCTTCTTCATCATCTGATAAAAGCATATTCTATGCCCTGGGGATATGAAAATCCCCTGATTTCATTGCATTTCTTAGAATCCCACTTGTATTTTCTCCCTGTCTTGGTTTTGTACTGGCTCAAAGACTTTTGTTTTTTCTTCCTCCACTGGCATTTTTAAAAATATATTTTAATACATTCTTCCTAATGCACATATTAATTTACAAATGCGACCTAATGCACACGTTTCCTCGGATGATTAAGTATGCTTGTGTGCATGTTTCAATGTATGCATTTTTTTTAGCTCTTTGAACTTTAGAATTTGCATGTACTGTACTTTGTTTCTTTGAAACACCCAGCAAGCCTTGTGCAGTTCTTGAGGCAAGGTGTGTTTCTTCTCATGAGTCTCAGGAGTTGCATAAAGGCTACTGTATCATTTTTAGACTTGAGGATTAACTGTAAATTTGCTGTAAATGGAATTCTGGTTGGCAAATAGAATCTGGAGGCTTAGGGCCATTTAGTACAAACTATGTTTTTAGATGTGCACCTATGATATTTTAAATATACATTGAACAAGTGTATAAATCATTAATGCAGTAAATCTGATGATACTATTCTCAGGAAATGTGATTATCTACAATACTGCTAAACCCAGATTTGTCATTGTGGAATGTGAAAACAGCAAAAATGAATCTGAAATATCTACCCCTGCCCTAAAGGCAGCAGATCCCATCTGATCTTGAAAGCTAAGTAGGTCAGTACTTGGGTGAGTTACCAATAATGAATACCAGGTGCAACGTAGGCTATATTTCAGACGAAGAAATAGACAAGGTGTTGATTATTACCTTTAAAGCCTTACCTGGCTTGGGTCCAGACAACTTATGGGAATGCCTTCTCCTGTATTGTCCATCCCGCACATGACGGTCCTCTGAGAAGAATCTACTTCAGCCTAAAAAATCCAGGCTGACCACAGTTACCCAGAGGGCCTTTTCCACCACTGCTCCAAAGCTATGGAATGACCTGCCAGAGGAGACCTGTCACATTTCCATTCTAACGGCCTTTAAAAAGGCTGTCAAAATGGATCTCTTTTGACAGGCTTTTCCAACCTCCCCTCCCCTTCCTATGATCATTGGCTGTGCCTTCTTCTTCCATCAAACTCCTCCCCAGTTTTTACTTGACTTTATAGTGATGATGGTTTTATATTGTAATCTATCTTATATTGTTTTGGTTTTAGGACTGGGATGGGAGGGTTGGAAGGGATTAATTTTTATATCTGTTTGTTTTATGATGTAGTCTTTTATTGTTCTAACCTTCCCTGTTTCTTCGTGAATAGGCGGGCTATAAATAAATCATCATCATCATCATCATCATCATCATCATCATCAGACAAAGCCACCTCTGAGTACTCCATGCCTAAGAAAACCTTATGAAATTAATAGGGTGTGGAGTTACCACAAATTGGCAGGTAACTTGAAGGCACATACACACACATCTGAGACAGTATAACCTACCAAACTCTTTTCTGTTCTTATGTCTCATCACACTGAAAGTCTCTCTCTCTCTCTCTCTCTCTCTCTGATAGGTAGGACTGTGAAAAATCTTTTGCTGCTGAGATTTACACAAGTCTAATAATCCTGGAGCAACAAGAGAACATTGAGCATTCAGCATGAGAGATATGATCCTAAATGACCAAGAGAGATATGATCCTTGCAAGACCAATATGTCATTTCTTTCAGACATGGTTTTCACAAAATATCATTTGCACAGAATTACTGTTCCTCCACAGAAGTAGTGACATTTCTTTCTTGAACCTAAGTGGATAGATGCATGCATGCACACAAATCAGAGAGAGAGGGGGGGGGAGAGGGAGGGAGGAAACATAACAATGTCAGCACCAATAACCCATCCAGTATTCCTATCTGTAACAGTTCATTCAGGAAGGCAATAGGTATTGCCTTTTATAATACTGCACAAGTTACAGAAATGTGCAAAAATCACTCATGACAATGTGGGATTTTTCTCTGAGGCAAGGAAGGAAGGAAGGAAGGAAGGAAGGAAGGAAGGAAGAAAGAAAGAAAGAAAGAAAGAGAAAGGGGGAAGGAAGGAAGGTCTGCTAATCAGCCCTGGTGGCGCAGTGGTTAAATGCCTGTACTGCAGCCACTCATTCAAAACCATAAGGTGGCGAGTTCAAGACCAGCAAAGGGCTGAAGCTCGACTCAGGCTTGCATCCTTCCGAGGTCGCTAAAATGAGTACCCAGATTGTTGGGGAGCAAATAGCTTACAATTGTAAACCGCTTAGACACTCCTTAAGGGTATGAAGCGGTATATAAATGAAGCTGTTTGTTTGTTTGTTTTGCTATGTCACAATGAATGGGTCAAGGAGAATTTATAAAAAAAATTCTTGTTTTCTGTGTGAGGGGATAAATCATGTTAGAAGTTACTTCTCTGATGCCTAACCCAGTGAGAAACAAGATGACAGCAGCAAGGATGTCCAAGGAAATGATTGCATTGAAGGTTAAAATATTAAATAACACTCCAAGTTGCAGCCTGGAAACCTTATTGAATAATCAAGTAATGAGGACTTAGATGATGTGTACAGTACAACTGTGTGGAGCAGCCCTTGGAAATGGAAAGGCTACATGTAGAAAGTGCTGCCATTTCCTGAATCTTTGCCCAAAAAAGGAAGCTGGGAGATGAAGTGATAAATGTTGAGATTGTCAACAGAATGTTGAACATGGTCTGAACAACAGGTGATGTCAAGCAGTTTGGCAGCCTGCCTTTCTGAGGAGACAAAACATCTTCTGCTTGTAAAAATAGCCCTAATTTTCTTTGGATTGACTAGGCATGAAGCTGACTTTTTCAACAGATCACTCATATGCCCCTAAGCATCCCTTCTGAATTTAAGCCAGTAAAGGATCCAGATCAGAAGAAGTTTCTGATATCTCACACAAGGTTCAAACTGGTGGCTGCAAAGTCATCATTGTGGTTCTGCTCAGGGTAGAGCTCTATGTCTTTTGACGACTTGCAGATTTCCATAATAGGTGAAACTGAACCAATAAGTTTATCCATTTGTATTTTTAAAGTTATTTTTAGAGCTTGGTAGCTCTGCTTACCCAACAGCCCTAGGCAACAGTAAACATTTCCTCCTCTCGTTTTTCTCTGATGATGAATGATTTAATTAAATCTTTGTTACAATCTTTTTATTTAAGAAAATAAAAAAGTGAGGCAAAGTGGTCTGAGCTTTGGATACAACTCTGGAGGCCAGGGCTCGAATCCCTGCTCTGCCATGAAACCTTGGGCAAGTCACATGCTCTCAGCCTCAGGGGAAGGCAATGGGGTAAACTTCCTCTGAACAAATCTTGCCAAGAAAACTCCATGATAGACTTGCTTAAGGTTGCCATGAGTTGAAAATGACTTGAAGACACACAACACATATACACAATAAAAGGGAGGAATTGGGGGAATGAGGTTTGGTGCAGCTGAGGCAACAACCTTAATTCAGAGAGCCCTCGTGGCTTAGTGGTTAAATGCTGGTACTGCAGTCACAATGTTGGCTCCAAGGTCCACTCAGCCTTCTTTCCTTTCATAGTTCAGTAAAATGAGTATCCAGCTTGTTGGGGGCAATTGGCTTACAGATTGTAAACCACTTTGGGAGTGCTAGTTCGCTGATAAAAAGTATGGAAATATATTTGCAATTGCGATTGCTATAATTCAGTACTTCCATGTAGACATCTATGCAAACAGCCACCATGGTGCAGTAATGGAGACCAAGATAACATTCAGAATGGTGCAGCTGTGAGGCTAAGATACTTTGGGCTGCTCTTGGAGTATCCTGGCCAGTGTAGACAAGGCCTGAGTGATAGTGTAGGAAATCCAGAATTATAGCATCATCAAGAGATGGCCTTCCAGCTTCTGTTTGAAGACGTCCAATGAATGAAGGCATGCCATGCACTTAAGTAATTGGTTCCAATGTCAAACTACTCTTACTGTTAGGTTTCTTGCAATGTTTCAACCAAAACCTACTTGAACCCATCAGATCTCATCCTGCCCTCTGGGGGAACAGATAAGAAGCCTTTGCTTCTTTGCACTCTTCTTCCTGATGCAGCTCTTTGGTTCTTCTTATAATGCTATCATGTCTCACCTCACCCTGTCTTGTCTCCCGGCAAAAGACGGCCAGTTAGAGAATGTAGCAGAGCTGAGCCTCACAGTTGACACATTGCCCTAATAGATTTTAGCACTTTGCTGGAGCTCTTAAATTACAATATAAGAGCCCATCTCTCAGATGAGAAAGCAGCACTACGGACAGAGAATTGGGGAAAAATATTTTGGCAACAATAGTTCATTTCCCTCAGGCCACACAGTCAATGATTTAAGTAACACTTAGCAAATGTGCCTCCAGAAATGTGAAAGTGAAATGCAGTCCAGCTTCCTGTTATCATGTGGTAAGAATGCTAAGCATACCAATGTGGTCTATAGTTCCTGGCTCTTATTCAGAGGAAATCCAGGCCTTTTTCATGCACAAAATAGCAGCAAACCTAGATCTGCCACTGAAGACAGGACAGCAGCTTGCCCTAAGGCAGATTGCTTCAGGCACCCAAAGTTCTCTCTCTCTCTCTCCTACCATATGCAATGGGATCATGATATTGTATATTGCACTCTCCAACTGGACGAACTTGGCAGGGACAGTCTCAGCCTTTTGTCATCCCACTTTTTCAGCTGCTTTTAAAATCCCCCAGTTCGTTTCTCTTCCCACTTTAGCTTTTTTGCCTTTAGCTTACTTCAGTTGTTGCAACCTTAGGGTACATCTATACGGTAGAAATAATGCAGTTTGATGCCTCTTTAACCACCATGGCTCCATCCAAGAATGCCGGATTTGGAGGTTTGTGAAGGGCCAACGCTCTTGATTGAGAAGGCTAAAGACCTTGTAAAATTACAAATCCCATGATTACATCAAATGGCACTACAGCACTTAAAGTGTTGTCATAGAATCATAGAATCATAGAGTTGGAAGAGACCACAAGTGCCATCCAGCCCAAGCCCCTGCCATGCAGGAAGACACAGTCAAAGCACTCCTGGCAGATGACCATCTAGCCTCTGTTTCAAAACCTCCAAAGAAGGAGACTCCACTGTCAAGCAACTCTTACTGTCAGGAAATTCTTCCTAATTTTGAGGTGGAACCTCTTTTCCTGTAGGTTTTTCTACAGTTTAGATGTACCCTTAGTTCAAAAGGCAAAGTACTGATCAATTAACTGAACAGGGAAGGCAATAAAAGGAAGGGACAGATTCTGGCTTTCCCTGTAGCCCCAGGTGAAGGAAAATTGCTTCTATAACTTGTCTGTTATTCCTCCTTAAGACCTTTTGCTATCTTGACCACAGTCTAATGTTGCTTCACTAAATGTGCCACATTTTTCATCTGTGAAATGTTGGAGGGTAATGATGTATTTTCCGGCTATACGTAATAGGCTACCCCAGATAAGAACAGGAAAACACCATATCATGACATCAAGTTCTACAAGTTGCATAGGAGAGGGGACAAACTCAACACGAGAATGCCGTTTTTTGTGGCAGTGTTCTTAGCATACTAATGGTGCTGTGTCAATGTATATTTGCATAAATGCCAGGAATATCATAGCTACTGCTATTACTACTGAGACCCTGCTAACTGTACTTGTTTACAAAGCCATGCCTTTGAAATTGACATTGTATGTATTTAGAATCTAAATTCATAGATTGTCAATTCAAAAAGTGCAGCATAGGGTATAGCTAACAATTAGGTATACAAGGAAATCTTTGAAAAAAGTGACAGCTGTATACAGAAAACCATATCTTGGCTCAATGAGATGATATGGATGAGCCTTGTGGGTACACACACAGTTCTTTCACTCTTTTCTTTCAGTTGGGAGCAAGCAAATCAACTATATTTTTCCATTTATTTGAGTTGGTGGGAAAATACATTAAAGTCTTTGGAATAACTCTATTTAGCCACATTGAATTCATATCTTGGCTCAGTCTCGCAGCCATCCATGGATTTCTGGAAGTCATTGACAGAAGTCTTATATTTCTGGGGTACAATTGGGGATTTAGGACAAATGCAATTTTTATGAGTTCACTCCTTGTCAAACCTATATGTTTGTAAGTTTCACCCCACAAAAAAAGACCCTATACAATTGTTCGAGAATGCCCACCATTAGGGAAACAGTAATTGAAAAACAATATGTATTTCCTTATAGCCATGGTGGTGAATTTCACTCCCCCTGCACCTGCTCTGTATGGGTCAGGAGTGCTACTGGTGATGGGGTTTTGTTCAGCATGGTGGGGCTTCTCTTCAGTTCAGAGGAATTGTGGGAGAAGCAGCAGTATAATCCAGAGTTAATGTCTGGCCCCTAAAAAGTCAGATCCACCATGGTTTGTGACTGATCTCACACAACACTTCTCCTTATAGCAGGAGTATGTAATTTGTAGTCCACTAGAGGTTATCTGAATCTGATGAAATAGACCTAGGGTGCATATACACTGGAGAATTAATGCAGTTTGACATGGCTAAATGCTATGGAATTCTGGGATTTGTAGTTTTGTGAGACATTTAGCCTTCTCTGTCAGAGCACTCTAGTGACAGAACAAACTAAAAATCCCAGGATTCCATAGGATGGAGCCATGACACTTAAAGCAGTGTCAAACTGCATTAATTCTGCAGTGTGGCAGCAGCCCAGGTCTACAAAGTCTTATTCTACCATCTTCTTTATCTCAGTTAGTCTCAAAGGTGCTACAAGATTGCTCTGAATACTGATCCAGACTGTTTTTGAATGTTTCCTCCAGATGTTGTTGAATGGTATTCTCCATGATTCCTCTGGGATGCTGTGCCAACTAGGGCTGCTGAGAGCCGCACTTCAACATCTGGAGGATTCCAAGCCGCCCAACCCTTTTTTCCAGAGTGATAAAATACCTCACTGAACTTGTCGGCTCATAGGTTCACATGGGTCCTCATTTGAATACAAAGATTAAACAGGTGGTGGTGATAGATGGGTTTGTTTGGAAGTTTGTGATATAATTCCTGTACCTTCATAATCCACAATGACACTCATGGACATTTGAGGCCTTTCCCTCTCTTTTTGCATAGGTTGTGCTGCTATGAGCACTTTTGAACTCCAAGACAGGGGATCAGAACAGCTTGTGCACTTTCCCCTGAAATGTCACGTTGGTCATCTGCCATCCAGCAATTGCCGACAGACAAGAAACACTGGCAGAGAAGCAAAAAATAGAGCTCCCAAATATTGTTCTAGAAATGACAAACCCGTTGAAATGTGACATATCTATGTCACCAGAAACAGGACTGTTTTGAGGTTCACAGAAGGGTTTTATTGGTGACATAATAGAGGCAAAATAAACCTCTTGTTGCCCAGGACTCTCAAAGATCGGAGGCTGATTCAGGGAAAATGTTATCATGCGAGTGTGGAATATGGAGCTCAACATGCCCTTATATATAAACCTGATGGGCACCTGTCACTGATAGTTTCCTTACCCCCTACAAGCTGGCAATAAAAACAAGTCATTTAATCTGGGGCATGGAGGGATCATAGTTCAAGAGAAGAGCATAGGTTTGGCATGCAGAAGGTGTAAGGTTCAGTGCCTCACATTTCCAGTTTGCAAACGTTCAGACTGCAGTTGATGAGAAAGACTTTTTGAAGAAGTCCCTGAAGCATTTCTGCCAATTAGAGTAGACAAAACTGGCTTAGGTAGGAAAGCAGTCCTATCCCATTTGAGGCAACTCATATACCTATAATGGGTTCTCTTTAGCATGATAAAGGTTCTCTATTTTCAGTTAATTATCAGGATAATTATTGAGAATATTCTTTATCCAAGTGGTATTATTTTTCACCCTTAACTTGCAGCATAGGTCTTATGACTGGGATTTCTACAGAAGTTATTTCTACAGAAATGGGTATATTTCTACAGGGTATAATTTTCCTTAAATTCCTGGCTGGGTGCTTGCACTCTGGATTCTTAGTTCAGTTAGCCAATATCAGAAGATGATTTTGAAAGTTCAAATCCTGGGTTCAAATCCTGGGTGGCCATAGATTATGGAAATAGAAATCATTTGGTGGTTCACTTTTGGCTTTGCAAACAGAAGACCCAAGTTTCAATTCTTGACATCTCAGTTAAAACAACATTGGTTAAGAGATGTGGGAGAGACTTCTGCCTGAGACCCTGGAGAGGTACTGCCAATCAGAATAAACCATATTGGCCACATGGGACAAGAAGTGGAACCTGGCATAAGGCAGTTTCCTCTGTTCAGAAGACCAGGGTGAGTCCTAAATTAAAGAAGACACAGTTTTACCCATGCTGGCATTTAGGATGCAAGTTATATACAAGATTCTCTGCTGACATTTATCATTTACAGAGGATAAGCTGGAAATAGTGTACCCAGCAAAAGTACAAACATCTCCCATTGATTTTGAAATTTTATATGAGTGTAACTAATACATGTACCGAGAAGTGGCATAGTGTGGCTCATGGGTCATATGTCCTTAGATCACACTTTGCCCACTGAAGCCCCCACCAGTTTCCCCCAAACTCAACCCCTATTTTTTTTTTTAAAAAAAACAACAACGCAGATATAAGGCAATTTTACCCTCTAAATCATGCAAAAAGACCCCCTCAACATGGGAAAGCCATAAACACCGGACCTCACCCTTACAATCACCATGCAATCCTATACTGCCCTCAAATACTTCCATGTGCCTGCATTCTTTTTCAAAATGGCAACAGAAACTGGTGTGGCATTGTTTTTATTTATATATCACCCTGAGATCTTGTGATAAAGATATAACTGATATAATAACTAGATAAAATTTAAAAAGTTACGCACTAGGATTCTCCCAGAGAAGCCTGATAATAGTTGGAAGTTTGTACTGGTGCTGTCTATGATACAGTGGGCCCAGGCTGATCTAGGATCTTACCATTGTAAAAACTGCATCTGAAATCAGGGTTAGAAACATCCTGATAGTTAAATGGGGACAAGTGCTACATATTACTTTCTAAAATCATTAAGCATCCCACACTGATGACACTATAATTTGCATCTTCTGTGCCCAGTGCTGCTCACTGCTTTCAATTAATAGTTAACGTTCTTATTAAAACTACAATATCTTGTACTATTTTAGCAGCACCCCCAACTGTAATTTGTACTTCTTCTGAGATTGAGGCATTAACTGGTTCTTGTCAAAGCTAGGATGACCTTCATTAAACTATTGCTCCCCTACCTCACCCCTGTGCCCACCACCGAAGCTGAATTTCACAAAAAATGCTTCACCCACAGTTTCCTCACATGAGAATAGAGTATCATGGTCAAAGTTTCATTGTGCCTTATCTTTACTTCATGTTTCAAAGGCTTCCACGAATGCCTTTTCCTCCAAGCTTTAAGGATCACAGAAGTGCTGACCAGCTTCCCGTGGCTTACTGAGACTTAGTTCTCAAAAATGGTAGAGAAAAAGGCAAATGAGTTCCTGGCAGGAGTGGAGAAGCAAAATGAAAATTCTTCCCATCTAAATGAATTTTTCCTTCAGTTCCCCAGAATCTCTAGCAAACTGCAAATCATTTACATCTAGAATTCTTAGATTTGCGGTGTTCCCATTTAGATTTACTGTGTTCCCCTTTGTTAAAATTGGTTTCATTCCGCTTTTATTCATCTTTCAGTTGGACTTGATGTGGTGCACTTGCTGTGTTTTGGGAGATTATCGCATGTGAATATCCCTGACGGGATAGACGTGCATTTAACTATCAATGACTGATCTTACTACACTACCCTATTGTTGGGCCATAGGCAGCCCGTATGCAGCCTGTATGCAACCCGGACTTGTCCTGTAGCTTTTCAAGAATGGGATTTTCTCTTTTTTGAGAAGCCACAGGATAAACCAGGTTGCATATGGGCTGCCTACAGCCTGACCACAGGGCAGTGTGGTTAAGATCCATCGTTGATGGTTAAATGTGTGTTTATCCCATCAGGGATATTCATGTGCGATAATCTCCCAAAACAGTTATCTTTATATCTCACCACATCATGTGCAGCTGAAAGACCAATGAAAGGGGCAACCAATGTTAACAAAGGAGAACACAGCAGTAAAATCTGTCAATGAAGTTTAAATGCATGTCTATCCCATTGGGGATATTCACATGCGATAATCTCCTTGGCCTCTTAATGATAAATAATAGTGTAAAACATAATATATAGGATCACAGAGTTGGAAGAATCCAAACAGTCATATTCTAACCTCTTCTCAACGCAGAAGTCTACTGCTACAATACCCATAAGACAAGCATATCCAACCTCTGTTTTAAAACCTATTAATGTTCAAGTTAGCGTGTTCTACAGCTACTTTATTGTCAAACAACTTCATCATCAAGAAGTTCTTTGTAAGGTATGTTTTGTTGTGATTTCAGCCCATTAGCATGGGCTCCACAATCTGGAGCAGCAGAAAACAAACTCACTCTTTCTTCCACATGGCACCACTTCAGATATTTGAAGATGGCTATCACACTTCCACTCAGTCTTCTGTTCTCCTGCCTAAACCCACACAAATCCCTCAACTGTTCCTCTTGCAGTTTGATCTCTGGACCTTTAACCATCTTGTTTGCCCTCTTGTGGACATGTTCTATGCAGCCAATCACTTTGTATTTTATCCTGGTTTAACACCAAAGACCATAAACAACTGAAAACATCACAGTGTGGTGAAAGGGAGTGAAACCCAACCCTATCAAATGACTCATATGAAACAAAGAAAAGAAAATGATGTGTTTTGCTGACTATATCTTATTTCCACATGTTTTCCCATAAATGGGAACCAAAGCCCTGTAGTCCGTCAAAACATTGCTTCTTCATTTAGATGTCTTTGCCAGATCTTTTGCCAGATAATTGAAATATGAACCACTTTGTTAGTATCAGAGACACAAGGAAACAAAATGCAAAATAACAACAACAACAAAAACACTCAAACCCACCTTTTCCCCATGATCTCCTAGGGTTTTTTTTTCCATCTCATGGCACTTCTCTACTAAGTTTCCTTATAGATGCTCTATGTGCTATCAGAAGTGACATTCTGACATATTCCAGACACTGGAAAATGTTTTCTTTCTGGGAGCTTTTAAGCAATCAGAGTGTTTTTCTATTCACCCTCTTTGTTACTGCCACATCCAGTGTTCACAGCAAGGTCTGTGTTTCAGGTCAGACATATTTCTCAACTGGGAATCTATATTTCATTTCCTCTCTTTTACCACAAAAGCCTTTCTGACTGAGGTTTGTCAGTCTGAGAAGTGGAGCAAAAATCAATTGAGTTCCACCTCTCTCATTCTCAAACTCTTAACTTTTCACCAAATGGAAAGGGGCAACATTTATCCTGAACAATGATATCTACCTCTCATATGCCTTGGGTGGTAAGCTGGTCCTTGCTGACAAACAGTATCCAAATTTAAAGCAGCATTTACATGGAATGCACAGAGAACCACCATTTTTTTAGTGGTTTGAATGTTGGATTATGACTCTGGAGACAAGGGTTTGAATCACTGCTCAGCCATGAAAACCCACTGGGTGATCTTGGGCAAGTCACATTCTCTCAGCTTCAAAGAAAGGCAAAGGCAAACCCTGTCTAAACAAGACTTGTCTTATGGTGACAAGTCACCATAAATTGGTGGCCTTAGGGTCACCATAAGTTGGAAATGACTTGACACAACAAAAACAAAAGTGACAAAACACAAGGACCATGTCCTACACAAAACCTAGAGCACAGCTCTGTCCCCATATCCATACTGTGGACATTACTAGAGCCTCTTACATTGTCAAACCCAACATCAGTCAGAGCTTGGCAAGATACCCCTTCTGGACTACACTGGCAGGAATATTGCAGCCAACTTGGCAAAGGTCTGATCAGGAGTTCATTCAGCTATTGATTGTCCATTGGAATACATATTATTTGCCAGTAATAACCATTCCACATTTTACACAATAGTGTAATAGCAAGACAGGGTCTAAATAAAAGCATACAGAGACATACTGGGTGGGTTTTTGGGAGTTGCAGTGCAAGCAAACTAAGTTTTCCAAGATGTTATTGGCTTTTTGTTATTGGCATCTCCTACCTAGGATAAAAAAAAATATTGAAAGCAAATGGCAACACATATATGTCTTAAAGAGAGTCAGTATAATGTACTGGTTTGGGTTTTGGACAATGACTCTGGAGATCAAGGTTCAGTTCTCCACTCGACCATGGAAATCCAATGGGTGACTTGGGTGAGTCACACTCCAGCCCCAGAAAGTCTTGTGATAGGTTCACCTTTGGCTTGCTGGAAGTCAGAAATGATTTGAAGGCACACAACAACAAGTGTTAACTCAAAAGGAAATGCAACTGCAGGGATGGGAATCATGTAGTGCACATGATGCAGAGAATATTGGAAGTGGTCCTGTGTGGCACTTGTCCATTCCAGACTGCTCCCCAAGCAGTGACTCAAAACACAAAGAAAAACACAGTTTGTGAGACCAAAATGCGTATTTTGAAAAGTTGAGCAGTAGTCAGAAATAAGTTCTGGTCCCTTGAAATATCAACATGGAGTGCACCTTGTGAACTACTGGAAATCCAGAGGCAGTGAAAATGGCACTCCACCCTCATTACAAGCTCTTTCCCTCTCTGTCAATGTCAGTAGGACTTATTATCAGAAAAGTATGTATAACTTGCAAGCCTAGTCTTTCAGGTACTGCAAAACTATTTGTTATTTTAGCAGAAAAAGACTTCTGCAGTTCTCAGCTCTGAAAATACTCATCATGTTATGTTTACTGATTCTGTTTCTGAAGTCTGAAGCCTAGCCATCTTTCATGGATTTTCTGTCTTTGGTTCACCCAGTATGAATGATAGGTCAACTAAATACCCAAAAAGGTTTATTTTCCAATATCATCTGCACCGCAAAAATGCACAGTAACATTTTGTCTTTCAAAAGAAGAGTGCTGTGCCTTTTCCAGACTTGCCTCCAAAATGACGTTACTTCGGCAACCCCAGATTAGGCCATCACTTGAACCTTGACCATTTTTTTAATTTTAATTTTCCATTTTTCAAAACAATATGTTTTTGCCAGGTCTTCCCACAAGTAATGCTTACACAAAATTATTGGAAGAGCTGCATTGCTGTGTTGTTTGAAGCTTTTCATGACAAACTATTCACATTTTCATAATATTTCCATGTTATTGAAGAATATTGTCAGATATTCTTTTTAATGCCTACCTACCATATCTTTATTAAGTCTGTGAAAATTTCACATGACACATTATGATGATGATGATGATTATTATTATTATTACTATTTAAAAATCTGTCCATATTTCATAGTATTTCAATTATTCAGTGCCAGGATATTTTCATTCCTGTGTGACTAAAACAAGAATACAAGAAAATGTCTCTTTATGCTAAATCAATACCACAAAAATCCATAAAGCCAGACAACAACAAACAAAACACATGCACAAAACAAAAAGCAAAGCAAAACAAAACAAACACTGCCCATACTGTATATACTCATGTATAAATCTAGAAATTTACATCATAACATTAACCCAAAAATCTGACTCAACTTATCCATGGGTCAATGTAAGTACTGTATCTTAACTCTTATTTAAAATAAAGAACCATCTCCTGGCGAAAAGCAAGAGTATAATCTGTCCTAGAAGCACTGACCTCCCCCCCCCTCACTCTCTCATCCATCCATTAAGAGTAAGCACAAAAACTTATGTCTGCTGGAATTTTATGTTCTTTGACACTGTCTTGCTTTGCTTCAGCTTTAGATCCTTTGCTATATGCCCCTAAATTTTACCTTCGTCTTATCCATGGGCCATAGCAAAATCCAAAATTTTGGACCCAAAACTTGCCCTCAACTTATACATGAGGTTGACTTATAGTTGAATATATACAGTAATTCATGTTATTTCAACCATTCAGTACCAACACCCTCCATTCCTGTGAGACTAAAAGAATACAGTCTGAGCCCCATATCCATGGAGGATCCATTCCCATAGTTACTGTGGATAAGTGGAAACTGGTTAATAGCAAACATTATTTTACAGCAGAAGATGACCATAGAGTTGCACTGAAGGACTCTCTAGGCACCTGGAGGTCTGCCAGTGTGACTTTATGGTCAACATCTGGTAGATGAGTATCACAGAGTATCATGAGTATCACAGAGCCATGCTAGAGAGATCTCCCCCCAATGTGTGTATGTGAAACTGGCAACCGATCCCATGGATATAGGGACAGACTATACAAGAAAATGCCTGTCTTACATCAACACCATAGAATCCATGATAAAAGGCATTTAGAAACAAAACACTAATATCCCCCCTCCACAATATTCAGAGTATTAATTCAGTTGTAGAAATTATGTAGCAACTAGAACCAGTTGAAATTCAAAGGCACATAGCTATCCCATGGATATCCGTCTTTGAGAATGGCAAACAGAACTGCAAAATGGAATACATACAGTGAGTTTTACAACTGTCTACAACTGTTAAGTTATCCAATCCTGTTTTAAATTTATCCATCAGTACATTTTGTGGTAGTGAATTTTATAGTTCCACCATGTCCTCTGCGAAGAAGTACTTTCTTTATCTTTGTCCTGAATCTCCCACCAAGGACTTTTTTCACCATGGAACAACAAATCTACATTGGCCACAATACCACCACTGGGTGGCAGAAGGATGTCTTCTGTATAGGTTGCATGACACTTGCAGTTATTTCTGAAATGTAGCATGGCTAATGATGCAGGGAAGAAATTTATTTTGTTCATATTTTAATTCATATCTATCTAATTCCCTAGGCAGCATGTTTAAGTCCTAAATTTATCAACAACCACACTTTATGCCAAACATGATTTTGGCAATCATGAAGCCATAATTATTCTCTGCTTAGTATAACTCCCTTAGAGCACACCAAAGTCATTTAAGAAAGAAAAAAAACCCCACTACATTGAATTTATAGCAGAATGCTGCTACATGTCCTGGAAAACAATAAAATATTAATAGGTTCAGGCAAAGCCAAGATTTCTTGTTGGGGAAGCCCTGACGTTGTTACTGTAATGTGAACCATGGAAGGAGAAATTAAATTTTATGTATGACTGAACTTAATACAAAACTTGGATTAAACAGGTTCTAAACAGAGACATATGGATGTGAAGTTTCAAAGTGTAAGTACACAAGCCAAGAGGCCCCACAACATTGGATAGAATTAATCACAATTCTGGCTCAGATTTTCTTGGGATGAAAGGGCCTTTGTGGCTTGTTAACCTTCAGAGTAGCAAAGAACAAGTGCAAGAGAATCTCTTTCCATGAAAGATCAGTATAGTTGCCAATGTATCAAGTCCAGACGCACATCAAGCATTGTTGGTCAGAATTGCCCCTGAACAAAAAACATCATGTTCAGACAAGCCAGTGGAGACTCCTAAATTTGCTATGGAGACTCCTAAATTTGCACCACTGTATTCTATACTATGTCTTCACCTTTCTCATATACCTCAGCTATGAGTTGTTGTTGTGTGCTTTCAAGTTGTTTCTGACTTATGGTAACCCTAAGGAGAACGTATCACAGAGTTTTCTTGGCAAGATTTGTTCAGAGGGGCTTCACCTTTATTTTTGTCTGAGGGTTGCCCAAGGTCACCCAGTGGTTGTTCATGGCTGATGAGGATTCAAACCCTGGTCTCCCAAAGTCTCAGTCTGGACTCTGTGTTAGTCTCTTAGTTCAGATCCATTTGTTAGTCTATTGGTTCATTTTATTGTCAGTTTCTGCCTCATATTGGTTGGCAAGAATCATAGAAATGCAAAGCTGGAAGAGATCCCAACCCTTTGCCAATGCATGAAAATCCACAGGTCAAGTATTTCTGACAGATGACTATCTTTTCTTTTAAAATCTCCAGTGAAGGAGAGTCTACACTCTTCTGAGGTAGTCTGTTTAACTATGTAGCAGCCGTATCCTATTACAGTCAGGAGCTCCTTCGTAATGTTAGTCAGAAGCTGGACAGAAAGGATTCAAATCCTTTCTTGTGATTTGTTTTTTTAAAATAATTTTTTATTGAAATAACATATAAAATACAACACACAAAACACACAACAACTCAAGTCGTGAAGACGAAATCGATAGACATCAATACATAACATCATCCAATCAACATCCTTTCTACCAACAATAACATATGCAACCAAAACTGATACATGAAAGCAATGGTACATATATCCTTATTATGCTTCCTAGGATACAGTTCTCACCTATTGCTCATCTACTGTATTATATTTTCAGTCCCCTTTTTGTTGCCTACACAAATTTGTAACTCATACTTATAGTACAAAGTCTATACAAAAAAAATCCTCTCTTACTTCTTATCTCATAGCTATAGAAGGCGTTCGAATAACCAGTCACACATCCCAATTTCAAGGGTAAATCACAATAAGTAAATAATCTTTTCTCAGGAACTCTCTGGTAATATAAGAATAACAAATGAAAAAAGTTAACCAGTATTCTTTAATTTTTTCTCTCTATAAATTCTTATAACTTCCCATTCTCTCTCCACTAATTCTTTGTTTTTGTCTTTCATTAGGGCTGTAAGAGAATCCATTTCCATCGCCTCATATAATAAAAACCTTTCTTGTGATTTGAATCCATTGGTTTACGTCCTGCTTTCTGATGCAGCAGAAAAATCTTGCTCATGTTTCACAGCAGAGCCCTTCAAATATTTGAAAAATGGCTGTCATATTACCTTCTGTTCTCCACGCTAAACATAGTAATCTCCCTCAACCATTTCTAATAGGACTTAGTTTCCAGAGTGAATAAAAGACTAAGCCATGCTCAGAGTTCAGATGGGTAACTCTTCCTTCCCTTTGTAAACAGCTTTGATGAGTTAATCTTCAGCTCCTGATAATGCAGGTATTTGCATGCATGCATGCATGTATGGCTTAAATTGGGAATGACGACATGGGGGTTTATGTACACCTATCCTCCAAATGCCATCAAGCACCTAGAAATGTCCTAAACATTTGTTTCTTGAGTATGAAGGTCTAAAGAGGGATTTGGCTAAATGTGATAACAGAGCTGATCTTAGCTAGGAATGTAATTCTTTGCTATTGTAGTAATTAATAATTTTACCAATTTTCTTCCTGCTGCAAGAAAGTCAGATTGAGATGTATTCCATGCAAAATTCACTTGTGGCATTTTTGTGCAGAAAGCAGCATTTTCTGCACAAGAGATAGCTTTTTCTTTTTAGAAAATAATATTTCTATGCAGGATTACATTTTCTATCCAGAAAATGCTGCAGCTGGGGACTCATTGTGCAGAATATTTGCAATTTTCTGCAGAAAAAAGCATTTTCTACATGGAAATATTATTTACTGTGTAGAGAAACTCTTTTTGTACAGAATAAGTCCCAAACTATGGAGATACTTGTCAGATCATATTTCTCCTTGTCATGGGCTTCATCTGCACTTTAGAAATAATGCAGTTTGACACTGCTTTAACTGCCAAGGCCCAACATGATAGAATTCTGGAATTTGTCATTTTGTGAGCTATTTATCTTTTTTTGGTCAAGAGTACTCTGGTGCCAGGACAAATACAAATTCCATCATTACATAGCATTGAGCCATGGCATTTAAAACAGTGTCAAACTATTTTCAGTATTTGCAGTTTTCAATATATTCAATATTTTTTCCATCTCTATACTTATCAGGATTCCTGCTTGTATCTCTCACATGTCTGTGTCCATGATGAAATTCAAAGATGGGGTTTACATGCACTCTTGATATCTCATCCTCATGAATAAGGCTTTACTTATTTAAACATTTGTATTCATTGTATTTAAAGCAACTAACTGTTTCTGAACTTCTCTCTGTTTGGTTTTTTGATACAGTGTACACATTCTGTACTAAGCACTGCAGTTGATCTGGTTTTTCTTGATTAAACCCAGGATTGGTTTCACCCATATACTTAATTTTTCATATACTGGTTGTGAAGTAGTCTATCTGGTTGCGATGGAGTATAAGAGTTTAAAGCAACTTCTGGAAAAGAGGTCTTGTGCCATCAAAGAGAAGGCAAAACACTATAGAATAGGACACATAACCACCTGAGATGCTTTGGATTAGCACAACTGGTAGATTACGGAAGAGGACATGTTTGGATTGACTCATCCTTCACATTTTTGTAAAGAGAGTGGAGAGATGGGTTCGCTGATGTTCATCTTTTATTGAGATGGGAAGGACTAGGGACATAATCTGGAAGTTGAAACAGGCAAAAATTGGACATTACAGTGCTGGGCTGTTGCCTTCATACCTATTACATTCAGCAGTAAGAATCTGACAGCTTGTGTTGATGAATATTGGATGAAGCAGATGATGACTCAACTGTATGCCACAGTATTCACATGGCGTTGTACTCCAGTACTGTTTGTATGCAAAATAGTTTGAAAAGGAGATGTAGCTGCTGTGCGTTTATCAGCCAGAATGTTATGAGAGTTTATGCAATGCTACTGAGTATGCTGAGGTGTGAATTGAATCCCGCATACAATTGCATACCATGCGTAGCCTTATCATTAATGCAAAAAGGACACTTTATTTGCTTTACTGGACACATTTCCTCACTGCAATCAGTCTGTGAAATATATTTAGGTCCATCCCACAGGTTTGGAACTGGAAATGAAACTTTCTCAATTAAACTTGAATCAGAAACTTTCCTATCAGTACCAACGAAGCAAAAAAAACCAAAAAAAAAAAAAAAAACAAAAACAAAAAACAAAAACTCTCCTCACCTACTCCTTGGGCTTCCTTTCTGCCCTTGGCTTTCCAAACATAATAAAGGATGATTGTGTGGTTTGAGTTAGCCACTTCTGCCTACCTTTGTGAGCTTGGAAAAGTTACCCTTTGCTTATGTGAGGTTAATCTGCAGCCATTTCCTCTTATCTTCCTCTCCTTGATTACAGCATATATTTGATTATGTAATCAAATATAAATAAAGCTACTTTATATGTTTTACAAAGGAGAATAAGCATTTTTTTCTTTTCTGCTAGACTCCATGGTTTTGTGTATGCGTGTGTGTGTGTGTGTGTGTGTGAGAGAGAGAGAGAGAGAGAGAGACTGGTTGTTGTTCAGCTTCTTCTTCTAGAAAGAGCCACTACTACTGTATTTCTCACATTTCCCAGTATGTATTGCCGGGAAAACATTCTGAACTTGGTCCAGGCTGCTTTACCAGCATGTTTCAGAATGGAGCATTTCTACTAAACAGAGATTTTTGTAGTAAGTCCTGGAGAAGGCTAGCTTGTACATGGTTATGGGGGACGAGATCTTTCAGAGTAAGGCACTATGAGGTCCTCCAGATGTTGTTGAATAGCAACCTCAAATACCCTTTACCATTATCTTTGCTGGCCAGGGCTTCTAGGGCTGTATATGCATTGGCCAGCATGGCAGCTTAGAGTATTCTGGCCCCAAAGCTACCCCAGTGTCCTCTCTGGAGCAACATTGGACATGTGTTTGCACATGTGCTGTGCTGCCCATTGTCACTGCCATGAGTTGCTCCCTCTGAGGTCAGAACAAGGTGTTCAACTTTGATTACATGGCTGGGTGCCTTGTTCTGACCTCAGAGGGAGCGTCTTGCACCAATAGCAGAGGTGCAGAGCAGGACACATTGTAAATAGCTGCCCAGTGTTGCTCCAGAGAAATCCAGATTTTCTGGGAAGATCCAGAAATTCATTGTACAAGTGCTATACCATGTGTTCAATGGCATCTGAAACTAGGGATTTCACCCTGCATCAACTAGACAAATAAGCATGAGGATATGGGATGGGTGGGGGAGAATGCATTATTTGGCCCATGTGGACATGGCCTAGGACTCATAGTGCAACAACATCTGGAAGGCCAAGTGATCACCACCTTAGTTTTAAAGTCACCACCATCATTCCTAGGATTGCTGAAGCCCTGATGGTGGTGTTTTTAATAAGTGCATTTGGATCCAGTAGCAAGAGGCAAAATAATAGCAAGATTGAGATTTTATCCCACAAGCCAGTAATGAGCGAAACAGACTACCATCCTTTAATGGGGGTTTATGAACCTGCCTTGTTGTCTCCTAGGAGGAACAGACATTGCAAGAGATTTGAATTTTTTTTATATATCTTTGGCAAAAGAGCATGTTAGTCCCACTGAGGTACTAGCAATAATTTATTGTATTTGGTTGGAGGAAAAAATGGAGTGCATGTAGCATTAAGTGGATCCCCCACAGATTCAAAGAACAACAACAACAACAAAAATAACAGGACAGATTTTGGGTAAGATGTATATTTAATAATGTGGAGTTCAAGACTGAAAATGTGCTTAAAAGGCAAAAAATGTCAGCACAAAAACTCAGTAATTGCCCTGATGGCAAAAACTTGACTCAGTCTTAGTCACTGTGGGTCCAATTTGTTCCTCTGAAATGAAGCTAATGTTTGTTTTATCTCCCATTTAAGACATATTTCCAGGGCCTAAGTGGTGTGGTCTGTCTTCAAATGGAGAAAAATGTGAGACAATCGTGTTAATAGATTCTGGCATCCTCCAACTAGGTCATTAAGGAACTTTCTCAGGATGGTCCTAAACTGTGGCCTCCTCATGGTTGGATACATGACAGATGCAGCAAATAAAAGAGAGCCAGAAAGTCAGCAAAATAAGTTAATGTTGGATCAAACCAGATAAGAGGTGTTGGTCCATGTTGTAACAATTTTAACAATTGTTCAATCATAGCTTGGAAAAAAATTAAATTTTTGGATTGCAACACAGAGCATCACATAATTAGCAATGCTGGCTGGGGTATCTGGGGACTTGTAGTTCAAAAAGTAACTCTTTTACGTTCTATTCTCTAGATGTTTTCATTAAAGTATAGTGTGGTGCAGATGGCACATTTTGTAAATGCACCGACACAGTTGCCGGATGTGATCAGTGCATTAGAAGGATGCATACGATATGAGCCCTTTTCTTATCATGTTCCCTTCCTTCTCCAAATTCATCCCCAAGCTCCATCTCCAGCAGTGGGGAAAATACTTCATGTAATACTTCATGATTCTTTTCATCTAGGGAGAAAAATAACAGCTGGAGGAGTGGGAAAATATTAAGAAAATGGCACACGTGGACACTCACCCTTATACTGTTGCTTTCATCAAAACAGTTGAGCTGCCTAGAGGCATTTGGTAAAGGAAGTCAACTCAGCTTAAAACAACAACATTAATAACAATAGGCAGAAAGAGGAACAAAGATATCCTTTGCATCTCATATTTTGTTTTCAGTTAAGGTAAGTGGTCTCTGAAAGATCTTTCAAGTCCGTTGCCACAGTCAGCAATAAAAAAAATCCCTTCTTTTCATGTTGGAGAATGGTGGTGAACAAAGTTGGAGGGATTTTTGAAACACCTTGAGTCTTAGTGTTGCTGCTTCTAATGGCAGAGTATGTCCTACACTCCTGCTGGTTGCTATTAAAGAATTACACGACAGTCTAGTGTTATCTATTTTGATAACTATTGCCCTATTGACCAGGAATGATGAGACTGGACAACAAGATGGTTTAATAAAGGCTACAACTTTGTTGAATATATAGAAACAGCAACAAGGTAGAAGCATGGGAATGATGGGCATGTTACATGTGAGCAGGGCTGACACCTTTCATATTGTGTGAAAAAGAGGGAATTTCAGTAGCTATTGCTTGTCACACAAGCATCATCTGCTGAAATTCTCTCTATTACACAACCATTAAAGTGACAGGAGTCCTGTTCCCTGTTTCAACTGACAACCTTATACTTGACAAGCTTAGACAAGCCAAGCTTCCCCATAGGATGATTGCTTCTAGACTTGGAATTCTGGGATACCTAGATACTATAGTTCATTATTACCTGTATCCCATAAAATAGAGCAGGAGGTCCCAAGAAAAAACTGCTTTGTGGTACTAGTTAGCATTATTACAAGGAGTATTATTTGGGAGCAGTAATTGCCATTGGCTTCTAGCCAGTTGGCAATAAGAATTATGTGGGTTGGATCCATCCCCAGTTAGTACTTCAGGCAGATCACTAAGGGAGCAAAAAAAAAAAGTATCAAGAGCCTGCACCTGCCAGTTATGACAAAGGGTATACCTGTATTGCAGAAATAAAGTAGTGTGATACTATTTTAACTGCCCTCCCTGATTCTATCCTACAGAATCCTGGGATTTGTAGTTTGGTGAGGCACCAGAGCTCTCTGACAGACCAGGTTGAATATCTCTACAAATCCCAGGATTCTCCAGGATGGCACTGTGACAGTGAAAGTGGTGTCAACCTGCTTTTGTTTCTGCAGTGTGAATATATCCAAAGTGAACACCTAACAGCCACATAAGATCATATAGCACAGAGAAGGCAGAAAAGCTGTGCCCCAGGTCAATCAGGACATAACCAAAAATTCTGACCTGGGCCCAAGAGGTGACTCAAAGGTCCCATGATATAGAGGGTGGGTGAGAAGGGATCACATGCAAAGGAAAAGAGAAGAGAAGGGGAAATTACACCTTTAAATACACCAGCCAGCACAACACAGGTTGCATCAGATCCTCAGTGCACACCCTGACATCTTCCAAAGGAAGGGCACCAGAAAACCCTCATGGCTGAATGCAGTGAAGAGTGGGTTCATGAAACTGTTGCTGTGTGCCCTCAAGTCATTTCCAACTTATGGCAACTCTAAGGCGACCCTATCATTGAGTTTTCTTGGCAAGGTTTGTTCAGAAGAGGTTTGCCATTGCCTTCCCCTGAGGCTAAGAGAGATAACGTTCCGAAAGTCACTGATTGGGTTTCATGGTTGAGTGGAGAATTGAAACCCTGCTTACTACTGCTCCCCATAATTTTTTTAAAAGATGAAATCACAGCTTGCCACTGAAAGCCTGCAGCAAATCATTAAATGCACCACAGTCCATGGGAAAAGGAACTCAATGTACTACAGGGATAATCTGCATCACAGTTAGTATCATAGTCTGTTTCCATTTAGTTCAGTCTCAGTATCGGTAATCAATATAATAAAAAATGGAATTGCCATTAGTCAACTGAAGCATATTTAAGATTCAATGACACATAAATATAAATATAATAATTAAAATGGATTGAGCATTAGGATGAGCATTTTATATAGTAATGATGTGTGGTGAATTTTAATGTGTACATAAGATTTGATAAAAATTAATGTGTAATTTCAATGAATTTTAATATCCATCTAGCAAATTCTTACATATTTTTAAACTCTGCAAAACTTAAAAAAAAAGAAAAGAAAGAAAGAAAAGAAAAAAGAAAAAAAAGTAATATAGGCCTGATCTAGATTGGCAAAAAGAAGTGTGTTCATGGCTGCGTGAAACTCTAGCCTTTAGATGAGAAAAAGGGAAAGTGTGCCATGAAAACGCTTTTGTGTGTGTGTGTGTGTTTTAGGGGGGAAGAAGCGCCTTTAAAAAGGTGCTGGTTTTCCCAGCTTCTTTTTTAAAAACTGCGGAACAGCGCAGCTCCATCTAAAGGCTGTGGTGCAGCTGCTAAGCATTAAGGAAAAGGCAACTTCATGTCACATTTTCCTGCCAATCTAGAAAGCCCCTATGCCTCCATCATTTGAAACACCTGAAAAGTGTTCCCCAGCCCTCTTGTAGTAGCCCACTAGGGTACAAAAAGAATAAATCTGAACCCTAAAAGGAAAAAGAGTTCAGCCAAAACTTCCAGAAAAAACAAACAAACCTCTTTTGGACTACTTCTGAAATCTTCCAGTCAGCATGGCTATGCTCTAAGTATGTATGCAACTTCAATCCCTTGAGTAAGATTTCAGTTTCCACCAGCCCTCTTGTTTTGGGAGTTCTAGCTGTACACACACACACACACACACACACACCTCACTCTGGCCATCTTTAACCCAGGCTGAACCACCGAATCTTGGCATCATCTACTGATGAATGAACAGAATGAGCAGAATATTAATAACTGTCAGAACAGCTTTTAGAGGAATATGGTAAAAAATTAATGATGGTTTAGGCTTCAAATTATGGTAGATTGCTGTTATTTATAGACATGGTTGGATGGGTTGAAAATGTTCCCAGGAATGATTAAAAACAAAAACAACACAAACAGATAAATATGCAATCTAATCATTTAATTACATGACAGCTGGCTAAGAGATCCTACTTGGGAAAGCCACCCAGTAAAGCTGGTCTAGCTATTGACATATTCCACAATAAATAAGTAGCAGGAATTGTAGTTAATAAAATATTTGGGGGAAAAAAAATCTCATTTCATAGAAAAAGACACTTTAGTATCTATCTAAAAAGGTGGACATGTGATTAGCTGTTTTTATTGTTGTGTGCCTTCAAGTCATTTCCGACTTATGGAGACTCCAAAGTGAACCTATTATGGGGTGTTCTCGGCATGTTTCTGCAGGGGGGCTTGCTATTGCCATCCTCTGAGTCTGTGAGTGTGTGATTTACCCAAGGTCACACAGTGGGTTTACATGGTTGAGCCAGGATTGCCTGGCAGTCATTATTGCTATACAATGATGAGTGAAGCATTCTGTACAAATTTAGGATTTATTGCCACATCTCTTCCAGAACATTGGTCTAATATGGCAATGAGAGTATCATGAGATCCTCCAGATGTAGTTGGACTGCAGCCCCCAGCATCCCTCACCATTGACTGTGTTGGGTAGTGATGAAAGGAATTGCAATTCAGCAACATCTGGTGAGTCCTGTTCCAAGGCCTGTTTCATACTACACAGTTATAGAACTATATTCGACTTTAACTGTAATGGAAACATCGTATTGTATCCTGGAATTGGTCATTTGGTGAGGCACTAATACTCTCTGCCTGAGAAATCTAAATACTGCTACCTAAACTGAAAACTTTCTCATCTGATAACTAATATGGATGCAAGGAACAATTGTATTCACCATCACTTACAATTTAGTTTCACCAAAACTTGGTGAAGTATACTCATTCTGTACCTCAGTCTTGTCCATGCTTGGGCTTGTTTAATTTATGGATCATGCTGGTCCTCATTGCACTGCAGTGCACTGCAGCCCCACAAGGAAGGGAACCTAACTCCTGGCCCTAACAGCAAGGACCAAAAGGGGTGAGGGTAGGTTCTATAGTTCCAATAAACAGATGCTGCTTCCAGATTAGGTCTGGACATAGCTGGACATGTACAACAACAGCATTGTAATTCCATATTGCCTGCCATGGTTCCATGCTATAGAATTTTGGGGCTTTTAGTTTGTGAGGTACTCGAGTTCTCCATAGCAATATAATTGTGTAATATGAAAGGGCCCTAAATTTTCCTCATCTCTTATCCACTTATCCTAACCTCTCTAAGATGTAAACAGGTCATGTCTGCACAAATGGAAAAAACCCAATTTGCCATTAGGGGATCTGGATCTGAGGGGAGGATGAGCTGTTCACATGATTAGCACCCACAACAGGCCAATACAGGCAGCACTATCCACAAATTTTAACCAAATTTTCACTTTAATCACATGAAACCTTGCACATGTAAAGTCATTCAGGCTGTGTGTATGATACTTTAATTCACTGTTCCCCCACCCACTGCATCCCCTTTAGTGACTCCTCTGCATGTGTGTAGCAGCTAGCAGTTCTGATGAAGAAGAAAAGACACCATTGGCAAAGAAACAAACTAAGGATTTAATGTAAGAACTTGCATTAAAGATAGAAAAGCTCTTTAAGGCTGCTAACACTGAACACATTCTTTTTCAAGTAAAAGAATGACTTATATCAAAAAATCAGAGTAAAGCTGAATACAAAACCAGTCATCATACCAAAATTTGATCTGAGCAACATTGCAACAGAATTTACAGAAAATGTAACAAACAGTTTTGAGTTATTAAGCATAACCAACCAGAGACTAACACAAGCCAGGGACATAGGGCCAAAATAGACTGGTGGAAGGGGTGCCTTCTGAAGGCGGATTGGGGCTATGGCAACTGTATGCTGTGGTCCCAATCCGTCTTGAAGCAGATTGCTGCTCCTTTTTCAGGTGGCAAAAAGCTGGCTTTGCACCCTCACCATGGCTGGAAGCCAGCTTCATGATGCTTCAGTGGCATGCACATGTAAATACTACACCGCAAGAGCGTCGTGAAGCTACTCCCATGTAAATGGCTAGGCGGCTTCCAGATGGCTTCCAATCTGCTCCCAAACCACTATGCTCCCAAACCACTCAGAAGGTGGCTTAACTTGCCATTCTGTTCCAGCTCATAGTCAAAGAAAAACACAGGAAACCATTATTGGTGGCCAAAAGGAAAGAGAAAAAACAATGAATAACAGAAGAAACACTTTGAGCAGTAAAGGAAAGAGAGGAAGCTAAAGAACAGGGAGAGAAAAATAGAGTTAGATCCATGACTGTAACTTTTCAACAACTAGTGTGCAAGGATAAAGAGAGCCATTATAATGATCAATTCAGAGAAACACAAGACAACAACAAAGAAAGAAGAAAAAGAGACCTTTTCCACAACATCCAGGATCAAAGGGAAGTTCAAACCGGGAGGAGAGATGCTATGTGATCAGAATAACAACATACTATGCAATCAAGAAGATATAAAAAGACGGTAGAAGGAATGCACAGAAGAGCAATATAAAAATATATTAAGATATTTAACATGTAGAATAAAGAACTATATGAACATGAGCCCCAGATTCTAGAAAGCATGGTGGAAGCCGCACTAAGAAATATCAGAAAGAGTAAATAATCAGGAAATTTGATATTCCAATTGAACGGCTACAACCCACCCAGACAGAAATCAGCTCAAGTGTAAACTAAAATATCCTAACAAATATGGAAAATAAAACGATGGCCAGCAAACTAGAAATGATGACAATACATTTTCATCCACAAAAAAAGGGAGACACAAAAGACTACAGTAATATAGGACCATTGCATTAATTTCCCATGCAAGCAAAATTAAGCTCAAAATTCTGAAGCATAAAGCCCAATCATATCCCAGAGAGAAATCCCAGAGAGGCAAGCAGGTTCAGGAAAGGAAGAGGCATTAGGGTCCACATTGCAGACATATGCTAGTTAATGGAATGCACCAAAGAATTCCAGAATAAAATCAGTATGTATTTTATTGACTATAGCAAATCCTTTGACTGTATAGACCACAAGAAGTTATGGAATGCTTGTAAAGAAATGGCAGTGCCACTACATTTGATAAAAAGAAAATTTGTGAAAAACTTCCCCCTGTTCTGATGTTGGGGTTGCATTTCCATTGTATCAGAGAGCAATGGGTGTGCCAACATGTGAAGGGTAATTTTTATGGTACACCCAACCCAGTCCTTCCAACACCTGGCTGGACTTCCCTGCCTTCTACCATCTGCTGTTCAAGGCAGCTTCCTCACTTTGCCTAAGAGTAGGGCCATCTGCAGCTGTTACAAAACTACCTATCTCTCCATTTCAGTTTCCTCATCAAGGAGATTATCAGGATGGGGCTGGGAGTGAAGTGGATCACCCTCCCGTCCTTCTCCTGTCTTTGTACCGATCGCGCAAAAGCATTTCAGAGATGTCACACTTATCCTGTCATTGAAATGGAATTGTATTAATGTGAACTCCCGTTAATACAAAATGCCAGGACAATTCCACTTCAATGATAGGACAATGGATGCCTCCTTTTAAGTAGGTATTAAGCTCTCCCTCCAGTCCATCTGCCTTGGTCCAGGCCCCAGAGGGAGAGAAGAACCACTGGACCTCATCCCCTTTCCTACCACCTTTCCCTTCTCCTTTTGTGTTGTCTCTTTTAGACTGTAAGCCTGAGGGCAGGGAGCCGTCTAAATATAAGATTGTATGTACAGCACTGTGTAAATTTACAGTGCTATATAAATAAAGGTTAATAATAATAATGACAGGATAAGCGTGATGTCATCTGAAAGCCTTTCGCACAATCACAGTCAATCGACAGGACAATGTCCAGATAAGTGCGACATCATGTGAAAGTCCTTCCTGTGATTGTGTGGGAATGATGGGACAAGGATGGGAAAAGACAGGACATCTTCCATCTGATAATCTCCAAAGAAACAATGCCCACTGGAACTCAGAGAAAAAGCAGGAATGTGAAAACCTACTAAAATTATTTCAGTTTAGCCCATTGTGTTTCTTGCTCACATTCCATTGCTTTCAGGTGGACTCTTTGAAACTAGGAGATAGTTGCCCCTTTCCTTCCTTTGTCCTGTAACCAAAACGTTAAAAGTGTTTTTGTGTGTACTTTTGCACAGAATTGCTTTTTTTCCCCTCTAGGAGAGGAAGGATGGAAGATACACAAACAGCTATTGTTGGAGTTGGCATTTCAATTAATTAAAAAAGCCTTCCATCTCCACGAAGGGAATTTTTCTCTCTCTTATTTCTGTTGTCATTCTGTTTGCCTAATTGTCTCCCTGCTGCTTGGTGCCTGTTTTGATAACTCTGTATGGTATTTATCTGTGTAAATAGATCAATAGCTTTTAGACAGTGGGCTTCTAAGGAAATGGCTTAAGAGAGGCTTGCTTTTGGCTTGAAAGCATGTGGAACTAATTTATCAATAGAGCCAGCCAATGGGAAGTACAGGGTTTGCAAAATACCTTTAATCCTTAAGAAATAAAAATAAAAGAGCTTTGAAATTTACCTCTTTTTTTTGTTTAATTTAATTGGTGCTGAGGGAACAATATAGAAATGTTACCTTTTGGATGACAAGTCCTAGATTCTGCAGGGTATAGAGTGAAAGGTTACTTTCCTATGGTTTCAGGTGACTTTCTTCTGCCATCTCTTTCCTCTGAACAAATGTATGTCTTTAGGTCATTTGCAACGTATGACAACCCTGAATCTAATACGGTGTTTTCTTGGCAAGATTTGCTCAGAGGGCATTTGCCTTTGCCTTTCCCTGAGGATGAGAGAGAGTGACTTGCTCACGGTCACCCAGTGGGTTTCCATGACCAAGCAGGGATTTGAACCTTGGTCTCCAGAGTGATGCTCAAATCACTGCACCATAGTGACTCTGAATAAATGGCCAGTTCAAAACCAGAAAGGAGTATGCTTTTATAACGAAGAAGCTGGAAGCTGGTATTAAGCTTATTAATCCTCTGTTTTTCCAGAGAAGAAGCTTTTTATAGCAAAAAGAAATCACGAAGAAGCATGGGTTGCAAAGGGAATTGGAGATTTCACCTCTAGGAGAAAAACAAGGCCAGTTTACACAGCTCTCAAAACTATTTTTCTCAGAATTTCATAGCACAGAGCCATGCCAATTAAAGTGGTGTCAAACTGCATTATTTCTGTAGTACAGATTAGACTATGGTGGCCTTAAAGAGTAGCAAAGCTGAGTGCCAGACCAAATTGCTGCCATTACAAAACAAAAAGTGTATTATTATGAGGGCTTTAAAAAAAATCTGCGTTTCCTATTTCTTGACCGTAGCAAGCATCTAAAATGTAAGGACATTATTGCATCCCCCCCCCCCCAATGCCTGCACGATAGTAGCTAAAAACATGGAAGGGAACTACTTTATCCATAGATGCTTGGTGGGAGAAAAAAAACCCTAGGATACGCCAGCTGCACCCTTTTCTGGAAACTGTGGTGCACGCACTGGTAACCTCACGTCTGGACTTCTGTAACGTGCTCTACATGGGGCTACCCTTGTGCTTAACCCGGAAACTGCAACTGGTCCAAAACATGGCAGCCAGGCTCGTCACCGGTACATCTAGGAGAGAGCACATTACATCAGTGCTTAAATCCCTCCACTGGCTGCCAATTAGTTTCCAGGCACAGTACAAGGTGTTGGTTTTAACCTTTAAAGCCCTACATGGCTTGGGTCCATCCTATCTGAGGGACCGCCTCTTCCCATATGACCCCCCCCCCCCGCACACTCCAGTCCTCTGGGAGGAATCTGCTACAGCTCATGAAGACCAGCCTGGTCCAGACCTCCCAGAGGGCCTTTTCAGCTGTTGCTCCCAAGCTGTGGAATGACCTGCTGGACAAGATGCATCTTATTCCATCCCTTGAAGGCTTTAAAAAAGCCCTAAAGACGCATCTTTTCCAGCAGGCCTACCCAGAAGATGTTTAACACCTCCTGATTCCGAAATGCTGGTCTTGTGTGCTTCCACCTTCTCTCCAGCGTTTCCACTCTATATAGCTAAGATCACCGGGTCGGAACTTTTCGTTGCTGTTTTAGCTTATTTTTAATTGTTTAAATTAGCTATTTTAACTGTGCTCTGATTTAATCCTATTTTAAGGGGGGGGGGGGAGCTGGGGAATGGGATGGTTTATTTTAATTTGTATTGTTTTTTAACCTTGTTGTAACCCGCCGCGATTGCTTGTTCAGAGGAGCAGGCTAGAAATAATAATAATAATAATAATAATAATAATAATGACTCACTACTCATAGAAAAAGTATCACATTATAAGAGAGTTACCAAAAGACTTATTAAAAGGCAAAAAATGGGGCTGGTTTCTTCAGAGAATGTCAACAAACATGGGAATTGCTTATCTACACCTTCACACCAACTGAGTTTTTGGAAGGACTTATTATGAATTTAAAAGCATTCCATGGTGAATGTCATATCTTGCTTAACTATTCACAGATGAACTGTATTACTGTATTTGATTGCATCCTCATCTGTTGTATTGTTTATTTAATTGTTCTTTTCAATGTTATTGTTAATGAATTTGCACATTTTAATAAAAGCATATTTTTAAACAAAGGGACTAAAGTGCAGCTCTTGAAATGAAAACAGTGAATTTGATGAGTGGGCTAGGTATGGATGAATATAAATTTTGTTCTCTATGATGTTTGCAAAGTTGTTCTGTCCCTCATATCAGTTTGCAAGCATTTCTGCACAGAAATTAAACATATATATTACACAGGGTTTTTTGGGGTTTTTTTTGGCTAGGGTAACCTCTACTACCATACTTGTTCAACTTGTATGCAGAAAATTTCATACAAAGAGTGGAACTAGACTCAAAAGAAGGAGGAGTGAAGATAGGAGAAAGGAACATTAACAATAGATATGCAGACTACACAATATTAATAGCAGAAAACATCAGTGACTTGGAACAATTACTAATGAAGGTCAAGGAAGAAAGGACAAAGACGGGCCTGCTGTTGAACATAAGGAAAACAAAATAATTGTAACAACAACAACAACAACAATTTCTTATATCCTGCTTTTCTCCCAGTATAGGGACTCAAGGAAGTGAACAGCAAATTTAAAACAATACAGCTTTAAAACAGTACATTAAAATGTATATATATATATATATATATATAAAAATTAAACCATTTTAAAAGTTAAAACAGTTATGAATTAAAATAGAATATGTTAAAAATATAAACTATAGCACAACATTCCCAGACCTTATTGATTCGCAAAGGCTTGCCAGCACAAGAATGTCTGTATCTACCACCGGAAGGATAGCAGGGATGGAGCCAACCTGCCCTCCCTAGGGAGGGAGTTCCAAAGCTTGGGAGCAACCAATGAGAAGGCCCTCTGTCTTGTTCCTGAGGGTGGTGGGACAGAGAGAAGGACCTCTCCTGATGATCTCAATACTATGGTGGGCTCATACAGGGAGATATGGTCCTTCAAATAGTCTGGACCCAATCTGTATAGGGCATTACAGGCCAAATCCAGCACTTTGAATTGTGCCTAGAAATGGACTGCAGCCAATAGAGCCGTTGCAACAAAGAAGTTGGATGCTTCTTGTTGTCAGCTCCAATTAACAGCCTGGCTCCAGATCTTTATGACCATAAAATTGAATTAGTAATTGAAATAGTCAAAGATTTCCTGTATCTGGGATCAAACATCGCCCAGAATGGAGACTGCAATCTAGAGGTAAGAAGAAGACTAGGAATGGGAAGGACAGTCATGAACAAGCTAGAGAAGATACTAAAGCCTAAAGATAAACAACTGAGCACCAAAGTTAGGATTGTCCAAGTCATAGTATTCCCAATCACTACGTATGGATGTGAGAGCTGGACTGAGAAAAAAGCAGATAAAAAGAAAATGAACTCATCTGAGATGTGGTGATGGAGAAGAATGCTGAGGATGCTGTGGCAGCCAGAAAGCCAAACAAATGGGTCCTTGAGTGAATCAGGCCAGAAATTCCTCTGGGGGCCATGATAACCAAGAGGCTTGATGGAACACCCTGATAGAGTGGCATCCTGCTTTTCCTTTCCTTGATGGATAGGAGTCATGGCAACTGCACCACAACACACTGCAGCCCTGATTCGGTGCTTTGTCAGTGCTAAAAGAAACGGCAAAATGCTGCTCCTTTTGGTGCTGGTAAAAATGTGCTGTTGTCGCTGTGGCAGTGGCATTTTGGCACTCCTTTGGCACAAAGTGTCTAAATGCTGTGCCAAAGGAGTGCCATGGCATCCCTCACCACGTGGTTGGCTGCTTGGCATCGGGGCATGCAGGTGCTATGCCTCCACTCTGCCCCCTAGGCTGGCATTAAGCAGCGGCCTGTTTAGCCCCCAAATTGAGGCTGTCCTATTTTGACCACATCGTAAGAAGGCATGACTCATTCGAAAAAAACAATGCTGGGAAAGGTAGAGGGTAGAAGAAGTAGACTGTGCACCAGATGGCTAGACTCAATTAGGCAAGAGAAGGACATGAGTTGGCAGGAAATAAGCAGAACAGTGGAGGACAGGGAGATTTGGAGCTGTCTCATCTACATGGTTTCCATGAGTTTAAGTCAACTTGAGGGCATCTAACAACAAAACCTCTATCAAATGTTACAGTTTGTAATCTTTGCATGCATATGCTCACTAATTCCTAAAGGTCTAGCAAATTACTCACTTGCTTGGAAGACAATTTCATTGTGCAAAAGGTGGAAGAGGCAACAAGGGAGTCAGCTATTTTGGATCTGATCTTAACCAACAAGGAAGACCTAGTTGATGGGGTGCAAGTGGTGGGATCCTTAGGTGGGAGTGACCATGTTCTCCTGGAGTTTGTTATACAGTCAGACACGAATTCTAGACTTTAGGAGAGCTGATTTCAATAAATTTAGAGAAATATTAGGGGTGATCCCATGGTCAGGTACACTAAAAGAGAAGGGAGTTCAAGACGGATGGGAGTTCCTCAAAAGGGAGCTTTTGAGGAACTCCCATCCGTCTTGAACTCCCTTCTCTTTTAGTGTACCTGACCATGGGATCACCCCTAATATTTCTCTAAATTTATTGAAATCAGCTCTCCTAAAGTCTAGAATTCATGTCTGACTGTATAACAAACTCCAGGAGAACATGGTCGCTCCCACCTAAGGATCCCACCACTTGCACCCCATCAACTAGGTCTTCCTTGTGCCTTGATACTGAAGGCACAATTTCAAACAGTTCCAATGAGGAAGAAAAATGGGAGATGTCTCAAGAAACCAGGATGGATGACTAAGGAACTTTCAACTAAGCTAAGTTTTAAACGGAACATGTATGAGAAATGGAAAAATGGGGAAAAAACCAAACAGGAATTCAAACAAATAGCAAGCACTTGTAGGGATAAAGTCAGAAAATCTAAAGCACAGAATGAACTCAGGCTGGCTAGAAAGGTTAAGAACAATAAAAAGGGCTTTTTTTTGTTATGTCCACAGTAAAAGGAAGAAGAAGGAAAGTTGGGCCACTGCATGCAGAAGATGGCAAAATGCTAACAGGGGGCAGAGAAAAGGCGGAATTATTCAACACCTTCTTTGCTTCAGTCTTCTCAGAAAAGGCAAAGGGTGCTCAACCTAAGGATAATGGAGCAGAAGACAGACTAGGGGAATTTCAGCACAGAATAAATAAAGAGATAGTACAGGAATACCTGGTTAACCTAAATGAATACAAGTCTCCAGGACCAGATGAACTACATCCAAGGGTATTAAAAGAAGTGGCAAATGTAATATCGGAACCATTGGCAATAATCTTTGAGAACTCCTGGAGAACAGAAGAAGTCCCAGCAGACTGGAGGAGGGCAAACGTTGTCCCCATCTTCAAAAAGGGGAAAAAAGAGGATCCTAACAATTATCACCCAGTTAGTCTGACATCAATTCCAGGAAAGATTCTGGAACAGATTATTAAACAGAGAGTCTGCAGATCTAGAAGATAATTCCATCATCACAAAAAGCCAACATGGGTTTCAGAGAAACAAGTCTGATCTCTTTTTTTGATAAAATCCCCAGCTTGATAGATGAAGGGAATGCTGTGGATGTAGTATATCTTGATTTCAGTAAGGCCTTTGACAAGGTTCTCCATGACATTCTTGCAAACAAGTTTGCAAAATGTGGACTAGACAAGGTAACTGTTACATGGATTTGTAACTGGTTGACTGACTGAACTCAAAGGGTGCTCAACAATGGTTCCTTTTCATTCTGGAGAGAAGTGACCAGTGGGATCCCACAGGGTTCTGTCCTGGGCCCAGTGCTATTCAATATCTTTATTAATGACTTGGATGAAATTATTGAGGGCCTAGTTATCAAATTTGCAGATTACACCAAATTAGGAGGAGTAGCTAATACCCCAGAGGACAGGATCAAAATTCAAAATGACCTGAATAGACTAGAAAGCTGGGCCAAAGCTAACAAAATGAAATTCAACACAGACAAATATAAGGTTCTGCACTGAGAGGAAAAATGAAATGCACAGATATAGGATGGGGGATACCTGGCTGAATGAGACAACTTGTGGAAAGGATCTAGGAGTCCAAGTAGACCACAAGTTGAACATGAGTCAACAGTGCAATGCAGCAGCTAAAAAGGCCAATGCAATTTTAGGCTGCATCAATAGAAGTATAGTGTATCGATCAAGGGAAGTAATAGTGCCACTCTATTCTGCTTTGGTTAGGCCCCACCTGGAATACTGTGTCCAGTTCTGGGCACCACAATTCAAAAAGGATGTGGAGAAACTGGAGCGTGTCCAAAGGAGGGCGACTAAAATGGTGAAGGGTCTGGAAACCATGCCCTATAAGGAACTACTTAGGGAGCTGGGGATGTTTAGCCTGGAGAAGAGAAGGTTAAGAGGTGATATGATAGCCCTGTTTAAATACTTGAAGGGATGTCACATTGAGGAGGGAGCAATCTTGTTTTCTGCTGCTCCAGAGAACAGGACCTGGAACAATGGATGCAAGCTCCAGGAAAAGAGATTCCACCTCAACATTAGGAGGAACTTCCTGACAGTAAGGGCTGTTCGACAGTGGAACACACTCTCTCGGAGTGTAGTGGAATCTTCTACCTTGGAGGTCTTTAAACAGAGGCTGGATGGCCATCTGTTCGAGATGCTTTGATGGAGAGTTCCTGCATGGCAGGGGGTTGGACTGGATAGCCCTTGTGGTCTCTTCCAACTCTGTGATTCTATGATTCTATGATTCTATATTTTATTTCAATGTAGTAATAGCTGGAACCACATTACTGTTTTCGACTATAGCTCCCAGAATCATGCTGGCTTGGGGGTACTGGCAAAGAAAAGATGAACAGAATGTTTTAAGAGTGATGCCTTGGCTTTGCAAGTATAAAGAATGTACAACATTTCTTTGACTTCTGCACTGCTGGTGTGATGTTGCAGCAGTGTCCACATGGGCCAGCTGGCCCATCCCCTGTCCACTGAACTGCTGCCACTGCATCCTCACCAGGAAGTGCTCCGTGGAAAGGCAGCTGGATGTGCCACCACTTCTGAGGGTAGAGAGGGGAGAGTATAGGAACCCCCTGTCATATGGCTGGATGTGTCCTGGCTGTGACATCTCCAGGAGATGTCTGGCCACGTGATTGGAGGGGGGATGGTGTGACTCTTTGTGTGTGGTTTGGCCCAAATCGGGGGTAATCCAGCTGTCCATATACGAAAACCCTGACACATACCTCAGAGTTTCAGGGAAACATTGGGAGTTGCCTCAATTTTTCTTTCTCCAAGGCAAAGTTGGATTAACAGGGGAAACCTACAGTATTTCTCCGAAAGCAGCTGTGCATCATAGGGACAGACAGCAGCAGCTTTGGGATGAGTTCAGGCTTTTTTTTTGCAAGGTTTTTTTTTTTTTTTTTTTTTACAAATTCAAGTTTATAAGCCCTAGGAGAAAGAACAGCAACCAGCTTCTGCTGGAGTTAATTTCCTCTCTGACTGTTATCCCCCTTTCTTTTTTCTTGCTTTTAATTGTAAGCCTAAGGGCAGGGAACTGTCAAATTCACCAAACTGAAAACTGTTTTTGGAGCCTTTTCAGTTGAAAGGTGGAGAATAATTGGTCTAAATAAAACAAAGAAATAAATGAAAAATTAAGTGTATGTTTTAAATTGTTTCAATACTGTTAATAGTTTTGTTCTATATTTTGTGATCGGGGTTTTTTGCATGTTTTTAACTATCATTTTAATGTGTAAGCTGCCTTGAGTCTGGGAGAAAGGCTGGGTATAAGCGATGCTGCTGCTGCTGCTGCTATCCATGATGTCAAAATTCTGTCACCTCATTCACACTTCTGTTGCATGCATAGATCCTGTCTATTCCATTTATTTGGTTTCTGAGAGTGTTGAATAATACCAACATGAAGAGGAGCTCCACTGTGGATTTCAACTACTTATTCCTGTCTCATATTATCTTAGGGTACATCCAAACGGTAGAAATCATAGAGTTTGACACCACTTTAAGTGCGGTAGCTCCATCCTATGGAATCCTGGGATTTGTAGTTTTACATGGACATCTTTGGCCTTCTCTGCCAAAGAGTACTGGTGCCTCATAAAACTACAAATCCCAGGATTCTGTAGGATGGAGCCATGGCAGTTGAAGTGGCATCAAACTGCATTATTTTTATAGTATAGATAACCCTAAATTGCAGGGCCTTTCCAAGACATTTTGATACCGGAGGCAGTACAGCAAATTGTTTTTTTCCATCCTCCAAGTCAAGGGGCAGAATGACCATGCCAACTTAGTTTTTTGAACACCTGAGGAAGAAAACTGCCTAGTGGCATTTTTTTCTTCTTGCCTTTCTCTGGCAATAAAAAAAAGGAATTCCTCACCATAATCCAAGTCAGGGTGCACAGTAGCCATGCCAACCAAGTTATTTTATCACTTGAGGCAGAAAATGCCTAATAGCATTGTTCTCTTGTCTGGCAGTAAAAATACAATAAGCACAAATTGAATAAGCAACAATTGCTGCTTCAGATCAGCCAAGTGAGATGGTCACTTCACTCTGGCCTCATGGTAGGGCCAATCCTGGGCAGCTTTTGCTCCGCAAAAGCCAAGTTAAGAAGGTGGTCTAAGCAAACCGCCACCCAGGGTACTCAAAATCCATTAGCTAAATCCTTTATCAGTTGTACTTCTTCCAAGCCACTCTTGGACTTAACAGACACCAGGCCACCAGCAACACAGAGAGATAATCACTTGCCAAGAAAAGCAAGATTAAGATTGCACATGGCCCTGTGTGAAATATAGGGTGGAAAAGTTAATGGAATGGCGAGCTGGCAGGAGCCATTGCTAAGGCCTGCAAAGCATGATAGATTGAGATAGATGTTTTGTTGGAGTTTGCTGACACGGACACGTTACAAAGCCAGTATTCTCCACATAAATGTATGGCTGCCAACCTCCAAAGGAAATAAGGCATTGTAATGAGAATTTCATATAAAGATAGCTGGCAGATGCTGGCAGGATTAGGGCAAGGTGTGCTGTGTACATGTGGAGGAAACCCAGCAAAATATCACCTAGGGTAAAGATAAATTCAATAGGAAGCCATACTGAAGAAGAATACAAAAGTGATTTATGTTTTGACATTCAAAAACTATGTGCCTAAAACTGGGGCAGGCACTGTGTGGCCCATGATCCCTACATTTGTGGTCTCTGAATGCTCTCTTCCCACATCTTCCTGTCTTTTCTGTGTTATTTTTGAGCAACCTTGCCTGAAAACTATGCAGAAAATCCCTCAAATAAATGAAATACCTTAGTTTTTGGCTAAGTTTTTGGGAGAAAGGTGGCATACAATTGAAATGAAATGAAATAAAATTAAAGAATAAATAGTTTTCCGCTGTAGTTCCTCTCAAAACGGAGGGACTATAGAGGTAAATGTAGATATTTGGGCTTCCTGGCTTTCTCTCTCTCTCTGTGTGGCCTGATGAGTGGAAGTTCTTCGAGAAAAACTAGTTTCTGTCCTTTATGATGTTGCCTAACCTGACATAGAGATCTGAGTCACAAGGCTCTGTTGAAAGGAGCATCTTTTCCTTTAGAATATTTTCCATGTTCCTGGCTGGTTAGAGACACAGCAAAGCAGCATGGATAGAAATGAATTATCCAACCCTCCCATCCATTAAATTCTAGCTATAAGGAGGTACATCCTCCAGCATTTCACAAATGAAAATCAGGACACATGTTACCAAGTAACATGACATTGTGATCAAGACAGTAAAAGTTAGACAGGAGAAGCTGTAGAAGTTTGCTTTTGCCTGAGTCTACAGGAAAAGGCAATATTCCACCCCTACCTCTTCCTGAATTGAATAAAAACTACTTTTGGAATTCAGTTTGTCACAATGGAAGGAAGCTGAAGACAAAGGTGGGAGGAGGAGAGAGAAACAGAGACATTGTAGAAGTAGCTCAAAAAGTGTGATGACAGAGGATTAATTGGGACTGTCCCTGGCAAACTGGGACAATTGGGAGGAACAACTGAAGGGGAATATAACTGAAACTTTATGAATGCATTAATGAGAGTCAGTTGAAATAACCACATGGGAAATGGGTTCTGCAAATCTGGTGCTGAAAAAGATGGAGCTGAGATTTTGCATCAGAGGCTAGGATATGTAACTTTGCAGCATTGTAACTGTGTCCATGAAGGACACAAAAGCCATCTAGTGAATTGGAACAATATGTATCAGAGCACCCTGTACTGTGACAATACGAGTTCTTGTTGCACAATGGGTCCCATAGTGTTCTTGTGCCTATTGACCAATGGGGCTCATGGCACATTGGTTACACTTGTAGCTCTGTTCATGCAATGTTCCCCATAGTTATATCTCTGTTCCCCCCTTGACAATATTTTTTGCACTATGTCACAATTTATCTTTATATAAACATAGGTCAGTTTACAACGATCGAAGTACCTAATGTGATGCCAGCCAAAATGTATAACTATCAACCCATAAGCACGGATGCTTCCTTCTTCTCATGGAGGAACCATGTTTTGCTCAGTAATGATCAGTACTCCTTGTTGAATGTATTGGGTATTTGCATATCATCCAGATTTTTAAAGATGAAAATATGGACACGACTATTCTCATAACATGGACTACTGTATGATATATTCATTTACTTTACAATAACTTAGATACATTGTTTCAAACTCCAGTGAGGACTTTACACATCACATTTCCACATTAAGCTGGGATTTAAAAATAGACAAATTGCCACACAAAAATAAATTAAAAAATCTCATACTTAAATACATATACACTATCAGCATTGTTGTCAACTGTTGTCAAGTTGACTTTGACTTATGGCAATGCTATGAATGAGAAACCTTCAGGTCACCCTGCCATCAACTGTCTTGCTCAGGTTATGCAGACTCAGGGTTGTGGTTTTCTTGACTCAACAATTCTAAATGTATTTTCTTCCCTAAACACATTTGTAATCAATTCTCTATCAAAATATGTATTTTCCAGAACTCATTATAATTCATTTTTTTGAACTGAGAAATGCATTGGAATAAGGACAAATGCAAAAAAACTAGTGGAAGACTACAGTATTTGCACTTTCATTGGGGAGGCACAGTTCAGGTCAGTTAATATCAGAATTTGCAAATATTGAATTATTCCCTTGTTTCTAGCAAAAAGGCACAGTTGGAGACTTTTGTTTTGAATTCATTAGTCTTAACTATTTATGGCCACAGTCTTCACATAGGTGACCAGCTCAGAATTTGGAAGAGTTCATTTTTGGACTATAGCTCCCAAAATCCTCTAGCTAGTATGGCCATTGTCCATATTAGTTAGAGAATCTGGGAGCTCTAATCCATAAAGGAACCTTTCCAGGATCAGATTTCAGACTCCTAAATATGCACAGCTATACAAAAGTAAACTCTTAATTTCACAGTCATCTACCCTGTCTCTCAGCCAATACAATGCAAAGGCATATGGGCTGCAAGGCCAGTAGTTTAAATTATACCAGTTTAAAGGCTTCATTTAGGTGAAAACCCATATGCTTCAATTGTAATAGCTAGCAATTAGAATATGCATTTAGGCTTGGGCAGGAAATGTGTGACGAATAAAGTTGAATGGTTTTCTTCACGGTGATTAAAATCAATTCACCCTCTTCCAGACTGTGGATGTAGGTGACCTCTATGGCTATTGAGACAAAATGGCACCCAAGAATTTCAGAATGATATTATGGTTGATATTGACTGTTTTATTATTATCCAATTAGCCACAATGGAGCCCATTTTCCTAGAGGGGGCAATAAACAGAAGAAGAGCAGATTGGTGACTGGTGAATTGCATATGATGCAAAAATAGATAAATGTGAAGGTAGCTAGGAAATAGCTGTACTTAGGATAAGAGGCTATTGTTAGAACAGAATATGGAGAAACAGAATGGATCCCAATTGGCAAAGGGGTCAGGTAAGGCTGCATACTATCATCTTACCTGTTCAATTTGCACACAGAAAGCATCATACAAAAAACAGGCTTAGATTTAGAAGAAAGAGGAGTGAAGATAGGAGGAAGGAATAACAACAATCTAAGATATGTGGATGATACCATACTACTAGCAGAAAATATCACAGACTTAGAATAATTACTAAGGAAAATTAAAGAAGAAAGTGCAAATGTGTATTATTCTTGTAAATAACCTTTTCTATTTTGAATATACTCTGATGTTGCTTGGCTACAAGATTTTCATCTTTAAAATACTGGAGGTTATGATATCCATGGATGCATAATTTGTTGATGTGGAAGGCTGCAGTGCTCCAGTGAAAGTCTAAGAGGAAGGTGAATTTTGGGGGGTGGGGGTGGGACTGTAAAGCTATTTGTTTTTCTTAACATCTATCAATCAAGTATAACAGTTTGAAAAACACTCAACTGCATTCAGTTGGAGCCCCCCGCCCCTTTCTTCCTCTGCTTGTTCAAATACAGATAATGCCTACTACTTTAAATGTTGCGGAAGTACAACTTTGGCATGATGTCTTCACCATACATCTGCCTCAAGTAACATTTATGGGATCTACAGCTGACTTGTAAGAAAAAACAAAATTGTACATTCCATAGTTTAGAGACTTGTTCCTTATCTATACTAAGTTATATAAAGCAGTCATAAGATGTACAAAGCTTACAAAGGAAACAGAAACATCACACGTCCAAGAACAATGCAAGTGTCAAAGTACAGATCAGAGGCAGCTGGCATTATCAATATGAACTGCAATGGGAATGAACTGGAGAGCAGCACTTACAAATACAGGAAAGAAAGTGATGCAGGAAATCAGTAGTGTGTGAGTGCGCTGAGAATTACATATGAGCTGCACTGTGTTGTACAAAAATCTCTCCCCATCTTTGTTGGTGTTTGATCACAACATGGTTAACCACCCCTGGACTATCTTTTGGTTTCAGCTTGATCTTTGGTCCTGACTTTGGTTAGATGTTGGAAAAGTTACTTCCAGCCACAGGCTATATTGACTTCAGAAAGTAAATTTTCCCAGCTTTGCTGTTCATCTTGTGGCTCCTGCATTTTAGCTCTCCTCACTGCTGCTTATAGCCTTACAGGAGCTTACATGACTTAATGCTCCTTTGCCCAGGAAAATAAAATAGAGGGCATTAAACAACAACAACAACCCCCAAGACATAAAAGCTTATCATATCAGAGAGAAGAGCAGATTAGCAGCTTTTGCTTCTATGGGGCTTTTTACATTGGCAAGAAAGTGTGACATGAAGTTGCACTTTCCTTAATGCTTAGCAGCTAGACAGCAAGCCCCAGGTGTGCATTTAAAAAGTACAGGGCAGCTTGACTGAGGTTTTTTCTGTGGCTCAGCAACTACATGGGAAGCTGTCAAAACGCTACAAACACAGGTGGAGCAGCTACATGGGCGGCAAGGAACGTGGCTTTTAGCCGCGCTTTAAACATTTTTTTCCCTTGCTGGCTGCGAATTGCGCAATTGCGCAGGTACACCATACAGTCGGAGCTTATCACATGGGGGAGTACAGGACCATTCCGAAAGAGGGAGAAAGTGAGGTCAGTTCGGAAATGCACATGATTATGCACAAGCTCATCACACACAAAACAAGAGAGCATCTACACAAAAAGAAAATGCAGAGTCAATACGAAAGAATTCATCACATGTGAACATACTGGTCGGCTTTCTGTTGCAAATTAAGGCATCTTGGGAAATGGTAGCAAAGGCTCATGGGAGTTGTAGTCTGTGTTCTGTCAGAGCATTATATTGAGTTGTCTTGAGGTTTCAGCCCTCTGTCCAGGAGGGATTCCCATATGTCCTCCATTCTTGAGCAGAGGCCCCCCTTTTCCAAGTTGACCAGGCACGTCCTCCTTTGCCAGGACACGTCCTACTTTTCCAGCCTTCTTTTTGAAGAGGAAGCAGGAGGGCCAGGCGTGCTCTGGCCAGGCTCTGGGGGTCTCTTCCTGGCTCCTTCCCTCCCTCCCTCCCTCCCCGCTGCCTTCCTCCTCCCTTTGGCTGAGAGAGTGTGACTTGCAGGGAGGAAGGGCAGCGGTGGTGCTCCAGGTCCTCCTGATGCTGGGCCAGGGCAAGCTGGAAACAGGAGGAGGAGGAGGAGGAGGAGAGGGACATGGGGCCCCTCTGCTGCCCTGCCTCCCTGCAAGTCACACTCTCTTAGCCAAAGGGAGGAGGAAGGCAGCCAGGAGAGAGCCATGGAGCCTGGCCAGAGTGTGCCTGGGCCTGCCTTCTCCTCCCCCCTTCGGCTGAGAGAGTGTGACTTGCAGGGAAGCAGGGCAGCGGAGGTGCTCCAGGTCCCTCCCCTTCTCCTCCTCCTCTTGCCAGCTTGCCCTGGCCTGGCTGAGCGCCTCCAGTGCCCTGCTGTCTCCCTAGAAGTCACACTCTCTCAACCAAAGGGAGGAGGTGAAGGAAGGTGCAGGCGCACTCTGGCCGGGCTCTGAAGGTCTCTTCTTGTCTTGGCACCTTCCCTCCCTCCGCACTTGTATCGCTGCCTTTAAATGGGCGCTTTAAAGATACAGAGCCCCATTTAACCGTTCAACTACACCTTAGCCTTTAGATGCAATAGGGGTGCTTTTTACATTGGCTAAAAGGGGCGGTCCAAACTCGCCCCTTCTAGCGGCGAGATGAGGCCTAGGCTGCCACACGGGCAGCCCCAGAGGCCTCATCCCGCCGCAACGACCCACCGCAAAAAAGAGCTCCGGGATCGAGCTCTTTTTTTGCGGCGCGGGAAGGGCGCGATTGGCGCCCTCCCGCGCCGCCAGAGCGTCAAAACGTGCGCAGCGCGTCAAAACGCTGCGCACGTGATGACGCTTGTACGGCGCCACCGTGTAGACGCTGCCATCTTTAAATGGCGGCGTCCATGCGTTTTAGACTTAGGGAGGGTGTAAAGGCTACGCCCTCCCTAACCCTAAATGCGGGCTTTTTAGCCCTAAAAGCGCCTTTTTTTGCCCGTGTAAAACGGGCCAGCAATGCTGCACCCTTTTTAAAAAAGTAGTGGGGAAATCAAACTACTTTTTAAAGGCACTTCTTCTCCCTTAAAACTCCCAAATAGTGTTTTCATGACACACTTTCCCTTTTTCTCATCTAAAGGCTGGGCTTTCATGCAGCCTTCAACACACCTCTTTTTGCCAATGTAAAATGGGCCAGCTCCTTTTTAAAGCACTTCTTCTCCCTTAAAACTCCAAAATAGTGTTTTCATGGCACACTTTCCCTTTTTCTCATCTAAAGGCTGGGCTTTCATGCAGCCTTCAACACACCTCTTTTTGCCAATGTAAAACGGACCTCTGTATGGTGAAGCATGCCAGTATGTCTAGCTCTGAAGCAGAATAGTCTAGAAAGAGATTTACCAACTCATCTGTTCTTTGTAAGAATTAGGCTTCAACTCAGCACTATTTTGAAATTTGGGTGAGATATTAATGTGGGGGGTATTCCATGCCCACTAAAATTTTGCAAGTGAAATTTGGGACACATGTGGTCAAGCAAAACCCGGGAATGACAAAATTCTGTTCCCTCCTATACTTTTTCTCCTGCTGAACTGAATGCAAATTACTTTTGTATTTTGAACTCACTTTGCAGCAACTAAAATAAGCTGAGGACAAAGGGGGGAGTGAGAGGAGGAGAGGGATGCTCTGACATTCTGTAAGTAGCTGAAAAAAGTGGGATGACAGAGGATTAACTGGGTCTGTCCTTACCAAATTGGCACATTTGGAGGATATGATATTCATTTAGAAGTCACTGTTAACCAAACAGTCTAATTTCTTGCTTCAGTTTTGAGGCCTACTACCTTGGGAACTCAATGTAGAATGAATACTGTTCCCCTAAAATATATAACTCCAAAATGGCAGAAAATTTCATCAACATAAGTGTGCGGGGCAAAGCTCATATCACTTGATATATACAAGTTTCCAGGTTCAAACCACAGTACATCTGATTGAAAAAATTAGATAGCACGAATCTGCTAAGTGCCTTAGGGGACCTCTGCCAACCATAGACTCATAGAATAGAGTCATAGACACATAGAGTTAGAGGCAACAACAAAGGTAATCCAATCCAACCCAACCCAACCCCCTGCCATATAGGAACTCATAATCAAAGTACCCCAAGAGATGGCCATCTAACCTCTGCTTAAACACCTCCAAAGAAGGAGACTCTACTACACTCTGAGGTGGCACACTGCACTGTCAGACAGCTCTTCACATCAGAGTAAACCTGATTACCAAACTTTGGTCCACCAGGTGTTTTGGGCTTCAGCTCCCAGAATTCCTGACTGTTGGCCACAGTAGCTGGAGCTTCTGGGAGTTGAAGTCCAAAACACCTAGAAGACCAATGTTTGGGGATCATTGAAGTAGACAATGCTGACCTAGGTTGGCCCACAGTCAAGTCCAATATAAAATCAGCTTTCTTTGTTAGCCAAATAACACAAATCTTTAATATTCCTGAATTTCATAACCCCTTCGTCCAGCCTTGGCCACAGAAACTGGTTGACTGAACTAAGCTTTGTGAGGCAGCTGCTGATAGAAGCAGAAGCTGTAAGGATGTAAATCTGGAAATCGACTGTGCATTGACCCTTGTGGGCTAGGCATCAAGTGAAATGTCCCTTTTCGTTTCCCTCATCACAGCCCAAAAGAATACCAGCTTGAAGCTGGCATAAGAAAACCATCACCAATATTCTAGAGCCAGCCGAGTTAATCAGTTTGGAAATACCGAAGAGACAGGGGGAGAAATGTGCCAGAACACTACAAGCTCACACATTAGGCAAATCTGTTGCTGGGTCTTTACAGTGCAGTGGGGAAATCACCCAGGAGCAGCACAGTGAATGCAAAAATAAAGCAAAACTAAAAACAACAACAACAACAACAACAACCCTCCATTCCTTTCAACCAAAATGAAACCCTGGAGATCATTATAATGCTTAACTGCATGTAACCAAGGAATCTGGATCCCAGTCAAGAAGTGTAAACTACCACAGAAAAAAGAGATCTTGATTAACATGCAGCTTGATGTGATGTGGAGAAGAAATGTAGATTCCTGGAGCCCTGGTGCACAGTGGTTAAATGCCTGTACTGCAGCCACTCACTCAAAACCATAAGGTTGCAAGTTCAAGACCAGCAAAAGGGCTCAAGCTCCACTCAGGCTTGCATTCTTCCGAGGTCGCTAAAATGAGTACCCAGATTGTTGGGGGCAAATAGCTTACAGTTGTAAACTGCTTAGACACTCCTTAGGTGGTATGAAGCGGTATATAAATGAAGCTGTTTGTAGATGGCCCATGACATTTTGCTGCCTGATGCAAGGAGCAAGGGGGTGCCCTCTCTAGTCCATGTATACTGGAGTCAACAGGCTGAGACCCTTCATCACATTTGAGGGCAGCAGGATAGTTTAGTGCACAGAAGTTCTTGGAAGGTTGTAGAACAATTCTTGGGAAAAGGAATGTCCAGAGACTCAAGAATAATAACTGGAAAGGAGACACAGCTACCCTCCCCTTGAGCATCTACAATGTGGGAAAGTCACCTCACTCTGCTCACTGGGTAGGGCCAATTCTTTTTTAAAAAGTCAGATCTGGGCTCTCTAAATACAGTATTATGATTTATGATATTAATATGAACCAGCTTGCTCTGAATCCATTAGATAGAGGGAGCAATAGAATGAAACAGACTGACAAGAGGTGGGAAAAGTTACCTTTACAGCTAACAAGTTGATTGACCATGCTGGCAGGGAGATTCTGGGACATGTAGCCTGTCTATCAATTTTGCTGTATTGTTCACCCTACCTCTGTCTCATGCCTCATGCCTCATGTCTCATGCCTCATGCCTGGTAGTTAAGAAGCTCAATTGCAAACTTCAAGAATCAGTGAGGGACAAATCGTCAGGTGAGAGTGATCATAGAGGGAATTCATTTTAACAGTTCCCTGGTTCCCCTTTGCTATAGGCTACAAGGCATGTGTCAGTTTGGAAGTCTACTTTCCCCTTGCCTCTTATCAAACCAGGTGCTTTCTTTGTGTTAATATACCAGCCAAAAACCTATCAGCAATAAATGTGTATTGCAGCTTTTGACATTACAGCTACATGTTTCTTCAGATGTTTGTCTTTTGAGGATGCAGCTGCAGCGTGACAAGAATAAAGTGAGAATGAGACTCATAAACAAATGCTTTGCATTTATATTACTGTACATTCCAAAAGCTATTGACTTCAACACTTAACTGATTGCATTTATTTTTGCAATTGGGTAGACCCAGTTTGGAAACAATTGAAAAAGCTTCTTGGAACTACTTTGCATTAAACAATTTCCAGTAGTTTTTACCTCTAAGTTGGATAAGAGGTGCCACATAGATGTTGACAAATGGACACACATGGGCTTATCATACCTGACGGTGTATGTAGGGCATGCATGTTACCATTCGTAAAATAAATGATTCTTTTAAAAAAGTTAAACAATAGAATTTTAAAAATTAAAATCAGATTTCAAAGGTTTTAAAACACAATTAGTGAAAAAGAGGCTTGATACTAGTCAACTTCTAATTATATTCTATGCACATGGCAACAGTGACTTATGGAGATGGTAGATAACCTATAAGTCCTATTCTGCAGGGGGTATAGATGCAGTGCTTTCTCTCACTTAGCATTGCATCTCTTTAAGAGAAGGTCAAGGTAGAATGAATTTGGAGGATGAAGTGGATCTGAACAAGGAGGAAGAGTCTGGACAGAAATGCAAGGGATTTCATTTTTTATGAATTGAGAATTTGTATGAACTTAGAAAAATTGCTTAGAACATGGCTACTTTCCAACGAAACCTAAATCTGCATATGGATTAAATTAGACAATCATGTATTTTTTTTTAAAAAAAGGATGATTTTAAATAGAACCTTCTAGGCTAGTGATTTAAACTGTGCTTTAAATAATTAAAATGGATTTCTTCTTAGAAGAGATTTAAAATCATGATTGAAAACAAATCAGCCCAAGTAGATGCACAATGAAATCTACGTATTGACCTTTTGTGTGTGAGTTGGCCCTTGCAGTTAAAATGAAAGGTCTGGAAACTATGTCCTATGAGGAGCAGCTTAGGGAGCTGGGTAAATTTAACCTGGGGGAGAGAAGGTTAAGAGGTGACATGATAGCCATGTTTAAATATTTGGAAGGATGTCATGTTGAGGACGGAGCAAGCTTGTTTTAGCTGATCCAGAGACTAGGGGTGTATCATTGTTATTGCTGTGTGCCTTCAAGCTATTTCCACCCTATGGTGTCCCTAAGGTAAATCTATCATGGGGTTTTCTTGTCAGATTTGTTTAGAGGAAGTTTGCAATTGTAGGCTGAGAGAATGTGACTTGCCCAAAGTCACCAAGTGGGTTTCATGGCTGAGCTGGAAATTAAACTTTGGTCTCCACTTGCATATACACTGTAGAAATAATGCAATTTGACACAACTATAACTGTTGTATCTTCATCTGATGGAATCCTGGAATTTGTAGTTTTACAAGGTTCTTCACCTTCTCTGCCAAAGAGTGCTGATGCCTCACCAAACTACAGTTCTGTACGATGGAGCCATGGCAGTTAAAGTGGTGTCGAACTGCATTATTTCTACAGTGTAGATGCACCCTAGAATAGGGAGCAATGCATACAAAGTACAGAAAAAGTGATTCCGCCTAAACATTAGAAAGAACTTCCTGGTGGTAAGAGCTGTTCATTGGTGGAATACGCTGCCTTGAAGTGTAGTGGAGGTTGGAGGGGGTTGGACTGGATGGCCCTTGTGATCTCTTCCAATTGCACGATTCCATAAATGGGGGAAAAAAAATGAAAGAAACCCAGATGTCCTATGTCCCCTTAAACCTTGCACTGTGGCCATCTGGTAGATCAAGAAAGGGAATTCCAAGTCCACTTCAATCTCACCATTGGATATGGCAGCTAGGGCTGTTTAATTTGTAGTGAAACAATACTTGGAGAACCACAGCGTTCCCCGCTTCTTCAACAGAGGATACAGAATTAACCAACACTATTCCAGTGACTTCTATGGCGGGTGCAAGATTCATGCAAAGGCTCAAAAGTAAGATTAAAATAGGGGATCAAAAGAACCAAAGTGAATTTCCCACCAAAACCAGGGCTGAGACTAAACGTTATTAAAGAAAATTTCCATCTTGTTAGGGGAGCTTTCAAAGAGGGAATTAAAAGCTTCATGAAAGAGCCCTTTCTACTTCTTTTTGTTTTGACTGTCCTTCACCAGCTAGGAGAATTTTTCCACCATTCTACATAGAAAAAAAAAAATCCAAGGAAAATCTGCTTCTCAGTTTGAACAGTAATAAACTACTGTTTGTCAGAACCAGATCTTCTTTCAATAAAACTGACACATTTTTCTCTCTGAGGTGATAAGCCTATATCTGACCTATACCACTTCAGACAGCCAATACAAAGAATATTAATCCAAACTTTCACACACAGAAATTCAACATACTATGGATAACTCCTTTGCTTGCATGAAAGAACATTCCACAGTGAAGACCTCACCCCATGTCTCAGGGGGCACAATCCAGACACAGAAACTTTAGAAAGCCCCAGGAATTGGTTTCAGATGGACATCCTCCTATGAAGAAAGTCCTGTTGACTGGAAATCCATTCAGATATCATATAGAATTATTTGTGAAGGAATTCTGTGGACTGTCCACACACCTCTGGTCTGAATTCAAGGTTATGGTGATAACATTTATATTCCTAAATAACCTGGGACCTTGATACTGAGGGAGCACCTCTCTCTCTCTCTCTCTCTCTCTCTCTATATATATATATATATACCTGCCCAAGAACTGAAATCTATGGGAGGGGACCACCAGTAGGAGAAAAACATTATGGGATGACATAATAATAATAATAATAATAATAATAATAAATTTGTATCCCACCCCATCTGCATGCAGGCAATTCGGGCGGTTTACAACATTAAAATTATACATAACATAACCCCCAACCCTCCCTCCCTTAAAACAGAATTAAACATTTTACAATTAAAACCTGTTAACAATCAATAAAAATGTACACAATAAAAATTAAAATTAAACAATAGAACAACAGCAACAGCCATGGACAAACAAACAGCAAAACGGGATCAAATTCATTTCTTTCACTCCTTTGGTGGCCGGGCGTCTATTCAGAAAAGGTCTGCCGGAAGAGATCCATCCTAATAGCTTTTAAAAAGCTCTCTAAGGTTGTTATATGACGGATCTCATCCGGCAGGCCATTCCATAGTCATGGAGTGATAGCTGAAAAGGTCCTCTGGGCAGTGGTGGATAACCTAGTTTTTATTGGTTGTAACAAATTTTTCCCATAGGACCTGAGCGTGCGTGGTGGGTTATATGGAAGGAAGTGGTCCAAGAGATTTTTGGACCGAAGCCATTTAGGGCTTTAAAGGTAATAACCAATATCTTGTACTGGGACTGGAAACTAATGTGCAGCCAGTGAAGAGATCTTAAAACTGGAGTAATATGGTCTCTTCTAGACTGTACCAGTTGAAGTTTCCAGACCAGGCACAAGGGTAGCCCCATGTAGAGGGAAAGGGCCTTCTCTGTACAGCATCACAGTTATGGAATTCCCTCTCCTTGGAGGCCCAATTGACACCAACATTGGGATCATTTCAGTGCCCAGTTGAAATCTGGCTTTTTATTAAAACCTTTGGCCCAAATTGATTTTATCCAGGCTGAGCCTGTCCTGTGGTCACACTATTTAAAATTGTTTCAACCAGATTTTAATTGTCATAGTTTCTTTGAAAAACCATTTCATATATTTTTATTCCTTTAAAATCATTGTTATTTTAAAATGAATTTAAACTGATTTTATTGTAAGGAACTCTGTGAACTTATGTAGGTTGGGATACAAATATTTAAATAAACAAACTTCAGTACTTAAAGTGGCTGCTCAGTTTGACACTTTATAACCCAAGGTAAAGAACAAGATGATGCCTTTTCTTAAAATCCAACTTTTGAAAGACGAACCTTTCTTTCATACTGTTAGCGGATTTCAGAATGGTAGGGTGATGAATCTGCTTGGTGTTTTTGTTGTTGTTTTGTTTCTTTAACTATAACCTATTATAGAGACAGTGTTCAGCACCTTGGACAGCTCTTTCAAGCTAAACACTGAAGGTTGTCAAAGTCACCAGCAGCTGCTGAGTGACCAGTTGCTGCTATTGTGTCAGATGTCCCTCCAGCTGGCTCCTTAGAATATGCTTTTCTCTCATAACATCTGAATGCCACCTTCCAGCATCTTTTGCCTGAAGCAACTGACCATGAGTGGCTGATCCCATGTCTTACAATAGGATATCTAAGGCTGTTGCCACCCTAATGGAGACAGCAACCATCTGAGGCCGAAATTCATCAGGTTAAGCTTCTTCTGCTGAGGAGGTATGAACATAGGAAATGCTGAATCAGTTCTTTTTCTGCCCATCCAGCAGATGTTAAAAAGGCCCAGTTAATGGTTTGGCCCCACTGCATTGCTGTGATGATGTAGGTATGGCTTTGATCAGTTCCTTAAAAGCGAGACAATTCAGAACTTCATATAAATTGTTCTGGGGTTTCCAAAGGAAAGACTAGGATATAAATATGCTGAAGAAATAAGCACACAGAGACTGTCTCCCTAGAACAGTGGCACCCTTAAATATGCCCTTAAGGAAAGAATGTTCATTCTACTTAAATATTTATTGAGGAAAACTTAAAAAGAAACATATGTTAACTAAGCTCTCATTTTTTTTTTATTTCCTAGGACAAATGTAAATAATATCTTGGATCTTTAGGCTATAGTCTTGCACCTAATTACCTGAAAGTAAGCCCTACTGATTTCAGAAAGACTTCTTGTAGACATGTACAGAATTACATTGAAACATTTTAATTTAAGGAAATTAATGGAAGTAAACTTCCTTATCCTTCTTCCTTATGACCAACTGCATCTCCCACAAATCTCTCCAAAGGACTGAGGATATTGCTGAGCACTTTATGATGAGATACATTGGTCCATCCAGATGCTAGCTCAATATTGAGATGCTAGCTCACCAATCTGAGTGGAAGTAACCCCAGTAGTAGCATGGTAAAGTTTTTCTCAACCCTTTTATGCTGGTGGACTTGTATCAATAGAAGGCATGTGCATAACCCTTGTGATGTCTCAACTAAGCTGCATCCCACATGGTCATATTTATATAAAAAAGTACATTCCTGGCACAAAATGATTACCAAGAAGGCAAATCATTTTTAAAAATTAAGTAGAAGGCATCACAGCATCTAAACCAATACAATTCCTGTATGGTGGTAACTGGTTTTGACCATGGCTGGTTGGATGTGTACCAAGAAATTCTGGTTGAACAGTCCTTGCCAAGTGTGTAGCTACAGAACAATGGATAACAACATTGTAAAATATCAGTCAAATCTTCTTTCCTTACAAGATATTGCCACAAGAGGATGTAGGCATCATATTCTTGGTTGCTTTCTCCATTCACATGTGACAACTGTGTAATCCTAAAAGCTTAACTAGTGGAATGAATGAACTATGTGAGCACCCTGGAATACGACCCACAGTTCTCTGGGGTTCCAGAACAGACAAGTAAACCTTTCTTGGCAGAAGGGTCTGCGAGGGAACAGTTCCCTAAAGCTAGAAACATGTCAAGGATGACTTTAGAAAGTCAGTGTTTTCCAGCCTCAGTTCCCAGTCCTAAAATGTGATTCGCATTAGCCTTCCTTGTTGTACTAATAATACCAGCCAAATGATTGTGTATATTAATAGACAGGATAAAGACTGTTGATTTAACAGTGCTATATAAATGCAAAACTGATTTTGTAATTGAGGAACAAGACAACCCCATGCAACATTTTTTTAAAAACAAATAAAATAAAATAAAATAAATAAAACTTCCAGGGAAGAAAGAAATGCTACATTAAAATTAGCCTATTATTTGAAAACAAAGCTGATGCATCTTTTTATCTATAAATTCCACCACCTCCCACTTAGAGCTAAGACATCTATATGGACTTCCATTAGCTTTTCAGAACTGAGAAAATTACTATGGGAATGAACATATGAATCTCGAAGATGTATCAGGCTGTAATGTATCCCCAATGAAAAGACAGCACTGATAAATGAGGCAAGAAAACGGATGATAGGGCTGCTGTTCTAAATGGGAAACACACTTATCTATTGCTTAAAACAACTCACTGATGTGGAAAAATCGAAAATATGGTGCCTGTTCATTAAGCAGCTCCAAAAGAAATTACATGCAGCAATCTGCTTATTCTAGCCTCAGAGTGTTCACTTTAAATAACAGTCAAAAAAAGTTGCAGGCTAGAGATTTCAGTTATAAAGCCATTCCTTTGCACCCACTCCATCCTTGTCTAGGCAACGTTTGATGCTGACTATATGACTAGCAAAGCTTTGTCATCCAGTTCTAAAGCAATAATTCAGAGTGATAAATAGGCAACAGCAACTAAAAACCATCAAAACAAAGCAAAACAAGGAAGCAGACAACACCAAACCAGGCAGGCACTATGGCCCCGAGGATACTGGAACTTTGCAGATAATGCAGGTCTTGACATGTCCCTTTTTGCATGAAAAGCACCGAAAAGCACCCTGCGGGACAGAGGCAGCTCCCAGGTTACTGTCAGCATAGAAACAAAAATCCACCCAGATGCCACTTTGCCTCTTTGAAAAATTAGCACCAATGTTTGTGTCCAGAACTCCATTATTATTACCTGTCAAGGAAAGAACAGCAATTGCAGCATTACCTTCAGCAGTTGCTTAACAATGCTTTCACCCAGCCTGCAAACCCTGAAGGGTTAAAGACCCTCATTAATTTATTTATTGTCAACTGCAGATCTTTAAAAAGGAGAGAGAGAGAGAGAATAAAAACATCACAAAACAATTGGAAGTCAGTGGTCCTTACCAACAGTCAGTGCACATAAGGAAAAGCAGGAGTTGAGAACTCTGATTCTGGGCAGACACAAGGACAAGAGAGAAACCTTATTGGCAGCCTTTCCCCTTCTTAAACAACTCCAACTCAGAGACAGAAAGTCAGCCTGGCACTTCTTCAGCATCCTTCCATGGTCCGTGGACCTTCATTGTAGGCAGAGCAGCCTCTTGCTTTTCACCATCACCCTCAAAACATTCTCCAGGCAGGGGAAGGATGCTGCTTCTGAACTCTGAGGGAGACACCATCCCAAAGTTGCACTTGCAGATGATCACAATTTATGGTCTGTTACATTAGCTGGCGACCCAAAGAAAGGGGTGCCTTCCCTCCTCCCTACCCCCAGTTGTCTCTGAGACACAAGCACAATGCCAAAAACTGCCTTGTGCTGAGAGAAGTGAGGGATCCTTTCCTCTCAAGCCACCAAGCTGAAATTGAATGTTTGAACAGGATGAAGGGAGGGGAGAAAAAAAGGGAGAGAGATGGGTACCTTGGCTTTTTCCCCCCAGCCTGGTTTGGTCTTCTGCAACAGCAGGCTCATAATTGAATTGACCCATTGTAAAGTCCTTCACTATTAAATTAACTCTTCCATTGTTGCCAAACCCCACAAAGAAGAAACCTGGCATCTTCTAAGAGCCTAAATCCCCAAAGGAAATAAACCAGATGAAAGGCATGTGAGACAGCTGAACAGGAAGAAAGCTGATATCAAAGGGCAAATAGGGATTTTTGCTTACCCCACTTAGATGACAGGAGAATGTTTTACTGGTTTTGTGTGTGATACCCCAGTTTTACAGCAGAGGGAGGAAGAATAAAAGTGTTGCTGGATCCATGAGGCTCTTTAGGCTTAAAGAGGAAAAGTAACTCTCTCTTTCCCTCTCCCTGCTAAACAAACTTTCTGAAGTTAATATCAACTCTGTAAAGTTCATAGAGTATTATTTTGGTTTGTGAAGTAAACTAGGCACAAGATCATCTGCCTCAGACGCAGAACCCAATAATGTCCTTATGTTCATTAACAGTTTTATGAGATTATCTAAACGATGCCAGAACAGTCACTTAATTGCTAGGAAACTGCACGAAAATCACCCCAGGGCTCATGAGATGTCTGAATGACTGCAATATGGAACATAAAACTTTTCTCAGCATATGAACAGTATGCTCCCTTTTCTATTCCCACCTCTATTCCAGGGACGCCCAAGACATTTTGCTGTCTGTGTCTAAAATGTCCTCCTAGCCATTGGCAAACAAAAGGAGGAAATTTATCATCATCAAAAGCAGACAAAAGCATCTACTGATTTGTATGAATTGATGCAAATTGAGAAATCATGGCTGTAATTTAAATAGAAACAGAAGTATCTCTCAATCCACTGGGCAAAACTATGTTTACACTGCAATCTGGTAACACTTTAACTCCTGTGACTCCATCCTAAGGAATCCTGGGATTTGTACTTTTGTAAAGTGTTGTTGTATTCCTTCAAGTCATTTCCAACTTAGACTGACCTTAAGGTGAACCTGTAATGGGGTTTTCTTGGCAAGATTTGCTCAGAGGAGGTTTGCCATTGCCTTCCCCTGATTCTGAGAGAGTATGACTTGCCCAAGGTCAGTCCTTGCATTTTATACTATGAGAAATCTCAAATGTATTCTCCTGCACTACAGCACTACAGCTCTCTAATTCTAACTACTTCACCCAACTACTAATCTCAGGATAGAGTCATAGCAGTTAAACTGACATCAAAGTGTTATAACTGTGCATGCACCCCTGTACTTGTGGGTCTCCTTGTTTACTGTCTAATCACTACCTGTTGATAGGCAACCATAAGCCTCCCTCTTGTCCTGTTTTCTACTTCTTTGATACCAAACTGACCTAGAATTGGACATCCCTTCAAACAGGGCCCCACACTCTTTAAAATAGGTATGTAGCACTCCACCCTGAACTAAAACTGACAATGCTGGCAATTGAACCTTGCAAAGAGATCATCACCTCCCAACTGTCCTGATTTGTCAAGAACAGTCCCATTTAATCCTCTGTATATGAGTAGAGTGAGAGAAGAGAGAAAGAGAGAAAAGAGGGAGAAGAGAGTCAGGAAAGTCTGGAGAATAGTATGGGATAGAGAGAGATTTGCTTCTGGACATGGCATTCCCCTTGTTTCTTGGGAGGTAGGTCCAAAGATAGGGTTCCCAGATCTCAAGATCTTGCCCTTCCCCCCACTGCTGTATGTATATGTATGTGTATCTATATATATTTTCATTTGTTAGGGTTTTTTAATGGCATGCTACATTTAATTCTGGTTGATGCTTAATGTCTCCTATTTTAATGAAATTACTAGGGGTTCTCCTTGTAAAACATCACCAGGCCCTGCACCCTACAGCAGCACAAGGGGTCTTCCCTAGGTTTCTGGTTTTGTCCCACCAGGAGCCCTGGTGACGCAGTGGTTAAATGTTTGTACTGCAGCCACTCACTCAAAACCATAAGTTTGCGAGTTCAAGACCAGCAAAAGGGCTCAAGTTCGACTCAGGCTTGCATCCTTTTGAGGTCGCTAAAATGAGTACCCAAATTGTTGGGGGCAAGTAGCCTGCATTTGTAAATTGCTTAGACACTCCTTAGGCAGTATGAAGCGGTATATAAATGAAGCTGTTTGTTTTGTTTTTGTTTTTGTCCCTGAAATTACAGGGCCTTTGATAGTCTTGGCCTGGCAACACTATCCAAGAAAGATCACTGGGACTTAATCCCAAGTAAGCATGAATACTGTTGCACTCAAGGAGACTTAGGCTGTCTTTCAACAACAAACCCTTGAGTCATTTTGCTAGGCCATTTTAAACTCCAGTCCCTCTTTTCTTTCCCTCAGATATACCAGAACAATTTTGCCTGTTTCCATACTGTTAGTATGTGGGATAGATTATAGATTGCTCCTAAGTGAAAGACATGGCAGTCCTTGAAGCCTTGATAAGGAGACATAAATAGGACATTCCAGAAACTGACATATCAACAAGGATAAGATTTACAGAGCTGAAAGTGTGTTGAATATGAATGCATGGGCTTAATGTGAAGATCTTTGAGATCTCTCTCTCTCTCTCTCTCTTTGTATGTCCCTTCAGTCACCTGTTGACTTATGGTGACCACATGAACTTCATAGGATTTTCTTAGGCAAAGAATACTGAGAGGTGGTTTTGCTAGTTCTTTCCTCTGAAATATAGCCTACAGCATCTGATGGTCTCCCATCCAAGTACTAATCAGGGGTGACCCTATTTATCTTCCAAGATCAGGCAGGATCTGGTGCCTTTAAGGTAATTAGGCCCATTTTCTGGTTTAAAACTTAATAGTCAAGCCTAGCAATATAGACAAGAGTAGTACCCTAAACAGATTTTTTAAAAATTAATTATTTGTAAATATTTTACATTGTTTCAGAAGTAATTTTATTAAGTGCTGTTCAGCCTACAGACCATGAGTTCCCATGACATGCAATGATAGCATATAACAATTTCAGAGGGAAAATATATGTGTATTGTATATTTTTATCCATTTCCTTTCCTCTGTTACTCCCCAAGGCTTGACATATTCCTTACTCTCCAAGTGCAAATGCCCAAGTGAGATGGATGTGGAGAACACACAGATAACAAGGTGGCAGTTGCCCTGGCAACAGAAGTCCTATCAAAACATTCTGAGCATCTTCTGCCTGCCGCTTACTGTCCTTTGCACAGCAGCTGAAACAAGAAACAGATGTTAAGTCTCAGCCTTGTTTCTTTCAAAAGCTGCAATTCAAGAGCATGAAACACAGAGAGACTATATGTTTCCACCCTAATTACTGTTTGCTTTCTATACCAAATACTGGATGTGTTGGTCAGTTGGAACAGCTACTTAACTATCAACCTGAAGGGGTGATGTGAGAATGGTAGATTACTTTCTTTCACTAGAAAATTAACATAATTTAACAATAATAAAAAGCCAAGGGAATGAATTACTAGAAACGTAGCAAGGAAATGCTTTAATTAAGGAGCTTCTAAGACAATCTTGGGGAAATGACACAAATACATGACATCATGGAGCAAAGATGGCATTGGTGTCAGTAACTTTGCATGATTTTGTAGTGCAACAGTTAGGGGCAGATGGCTATTGGGATGGAAAACAATGCAGATTCAATCCTGAAAATGCATTTAATTAGATTCAATAGAATTGGCACCTAACAAGGTTCACCTTACCTCATGAATGCACACATTTATTTCTTTATTTAAAGCATTTAAACCCTGTCCTTCAGCCAGAAAAGCTCCCAGAGTGGCTTACAATTTATTAATTTGACAGTTCCTTGCCCTCAGGTTTCCAACCGAAAAGGACAAGACATACAAGGAAAAGGGAATGGGATTAGGTCCAGGAGATGCCAGCTGCTTTTCTCTCCCCCAGAGGTCAGAGCAGTGGCAACTGGAAATGAAGGGAGGGCCTCTCGCCAGCCGATGGGGCCAAGGCAGGATGGAGCTGTGCTTGTTTGCTGTTCTCTCCTTCAGAGACCATAGCAATGATAGTTGAAACATTTATAAGGCTTATGGCAACCATAAATAAAAGCTATCACAGGGTTTTATTGGCAAGATTTCTGCAGATGTAGTTGATCATTGCCTTCCTCTGAGGCTGAGAGAATATGGGCTGCTGTCACCCAGTAGGTTTCCATGGTCATCCTGGTCATCCAGCACTCTAACTATTACATCATATCAGCTCCCATGCAGCTTGCAAGGGTTTTCTTTTGAGAAATAAAGTATGCACAAAAGAATAACAACACTTAATTGTATGCTTTAGGTTGTTTTTCATGTTATGGACAGTTCATTTAAATGTTAGCCTTTACATGTTTTAGATACATTAAATCTGTGTCAACTGTATTCCCCACCACTATGCATAGTTGTGAGAGCACTATGCATAGGTGTGAGTGAAGAAAGCGAATAAGAAGAAAATCAACTCATATAAGATGTGGTGCTGGAGAAGAGTGTGGAGGATACTATGGACAGCCAAAAAGACAAACAAATGGGTCCCAGAACCGATCAAGCTAGAAATCTCCCTGAAAGCCAAGATGGTGAAGTTGAGACTGTTGCACTTTGGCCACATCATGAGAAGCACAACTCACTAGAAAAGAGGATAATGCTAGGAAAGGTGGAGGGATATAGAAAGAGAGAGAGACCGCATGCTAGATGGATGGACTCTATTAAGGAGGTCACCGTTATGAAGCTGCAGGTCCTAAGCAGAGCAGAGAAATACAGGGAGTCTGGGAGATGTATCATGAGTCAAGACTGACTCAAGGGTGCTTAGCAGCAGCAAGAAGTCAATTTGTATGCCACCTGGAATTCTGGTTTTGGGAAATATAAGGAGGAGGATGATGACTACCAGTGTTTTAAAATGAGAACTTCTAAGAATGCATATAGTAGAAAAATACACCCAAACATGGCTCAGTGGAGTCAATGGGTTAGTGGAGGTAAATGCATTAAAATTCATGCATTAGGAAAAACAAGTTTGCAATCTATGAATTTCAGTGTGGTAAGAGAAAGCAATCTTGCAACACAATAGAAAAAAAAATGTAGAGAATTCAGGTGAGATTTCGAGAAATGCAACAAAATTGGGACAAGATATTTTAACCTTGGATGCCTATTGTCTGTGCAGTTTTGCCTGTCTGCTCTGCAAAACTAGTGTGATGTTATGCTGCTATTAACTCAACACAGATGTCACTCCACACGCCTTGATAACATCCAGATTACTCCTATACCTGCTTTTATGAACAATCAGAAAATCTCAATTGATGTAAAACACTGCAGCATAACCATGGACTAGATGATATTACACTGCTTTTAGATGTTTTATTGATTGCTAATTACTTTGCAGGCACTATTTAAGGTATTGATTTTGATTTTTAAAGTTCAGAATGGTCTAGATTTGGCATATTTCATTTGATTAGCTTAACAGCTTGCTACAGTAGGTTCCTTTCTTATCTGAGATTGGGCTAGCATCTGTTAGATGCGGGAGCTTTTCAGCACTGGCACCTTCCTTGTGCAGTGCCCATCCCTATTCAGTATATGAACTCCTTTGCATATTTTTGGGAGCAAATTTAGGATTTCCTCTTTCAGTTGGGCCTTTTAGGTGAGATAGTAGAGTAACTTTAGGCTAAATAACATATTGTTCAGTTGTGAGGTTTTGACTCATTTGGTTGGATGGATTTGGTCCAGAAAGTAACTCATATATATTTAAATAAATATATTAATTTAGATGTGAATGGTTTAATGCATTTTACAATTATATGTTTTGGAAACTGGTTTGCTTGATTTTAAAAAATATTATATAAATGGTTGTTTATCAGTAAAACAATGTAAGTTGATAATAAAACAAAACTCACAATGGGACAACAGCATCACAAACCAGCATCAGAATTAGCCAAGTCTTATGAACACAACCAGACAGTTTACATTCCACATTGGAATGTGGAGAACACAAACGCACGCAGGCACTTTTGCCTGGAATCAATAAGACAGTTTTGCTTCTGTACCAAGCAAACTTTGCTGGGGAAGGCATTTCGTGAATAGGTTTCAAGACAGACAAGGGCCAAGGGCCAACAAATGCTAGTGGAGCCAAATGTCTCACTAAGATACTAATGTTATATCATTGCTTTTTGCTTTTGCGTGCATGGAAGCGATCAAACTTTGTATGGACCTTATCAGATGGGAGGAATTTATTGCGAATGGAGCCAACTGGAGCCAATTTGAATTCATGTGAATTCGCTAGTTTAGCAAATTTACGGGAATTCCAATTGTGTTCAGAATGCTTTCAGAATGACTTCTCATTACCTGAAAATGACCCCCCATTGCCCGAAATTGCATGAGATGCTTTAATTCTCAATAATGTAAAACCCATGATTGCGTTCGGAATGACTTCCCTTTTGCCCGAAATTGCATAAGATACTTTAATTTGCAATAACGTGAAACCCCATGATTGCGTTTGGATTGCCATTAGATTATACTTCCAATTTCCAGCATCTGATAAGATCCCATGATGGTTTGCAGTGGGTCCCAGGTACTTTGCTGGATTAGCAGTGAAAAAAATTAAACTACTAGTGCTATGGTCAATTGTGTACATAGTCTTACATAATGGCATGAAATCTGGAAGCATCACAGAATCATAGAATTGGAAGAAACCACAAGGGCCATCCAGTCCAACCCCCTGACATGCTGGAATAGACAATCAAAGACAATCATTATCCACCATGAAAGTTTTCTTTTTTTTCCTTGTTTTTCTGCAGCATTAACTTTGGGATGTTGGGAAGAGACAGCTGGAGCAAAACAGACTTTCAGTGTCAGGTTTTAGCAGCATCTCTGCCATAAACAATGTAATAAAGGATCTAGCAAAGAGTAGAATTTAGTCTAGTCAATCCTGCTGTAGCTATGTATGCTTGCCTATGAACAGGAAAGGTAAACAGCAGCTGCCATCAGAATTGCTTTCCGAGCATTTATAAACAGGAAAACAGGTAAAGAGGGAATCAGATAAGCCCGCCTCACTATCAACCCCAACCATGTTGAAGAATCATGGATCTATATGTTTGGCCACGAAAATGTAAATCATAAAAAAATCAGAGAATAGTAAAAGAAAAATTCACCCCCGAATACATTTTTTTGAGGGGGGGGGACATTCAAACAGTCTTTAGAAGGTTCAAAATGGTTGTTTACTTATGCCAGGCTTCCCTGAACTGGTTATTTCATTTCACCTGGCCATATTGTTGTTTTTGCTGAAACATGTTGAACTGCTCTCTCTCTTTCTCTCTCTCTCTCTCTTGGTGGTGTGAGAATCTGTCTCTCTCCTTCTGCTCCTGGTACAAAGTTTATTTCAAAGATGCCATGCACAGGAACCCATCGAATTCACTAACTGAGGTATACCTGTATCTTAATAGTGGCTAGGCTGGTGTTCCTCTGGCAGAATCAAGATACCTGATATGGCAGAACAAAGGTTTGAAGTCAGTGGCAAAGTTTTGAAGCAATTAGGAGCAAGTACAAATAGCAAGCATAAGATATTAAACCTTCTTAAGGGCCAACTTTAAAATTGTACATTCAGCAGTTGTGGACTTTGTCTTAAAGAGGTCAATACTTATGGCCAAATTGGAGAAAAAAAATGAAAAGCACTCTTCCAATTGCATCAAATGTCAGATGGGGGAATGGGTAAACTTGGTCTGCAGTGGCAGTGACTGTGGAATCTACAGTGCATGGGATTGAAACGGCACAGTTGTTAAGTGAGTAGATATTGGCTCATCCTCCTGAATGAGATTTTGGGACACCTTGTGCAGAAACAAATGAAATTGCTTTATGTTCTTTTTATCAGTACTTGACCAGCTTGATTTGGAAGACTGGAGCTTTAGGCATTTTGATTAATCTGTCCCCCCCCCCCCCCCGGATATCTTATGGAGCCAAATCAAAACTATAACCAGAGTTCTGGGTGAAAGCCATCTTTTACAGTAAGCAGTGATAATAATACAGGATGATACAATTTGGCTGAAACAAAGCAATATTTGGAGAATCTAAAAGTCATTGAAGGGACCTTGCCTAAGGGTTTGATGGGGTGTCAGCAAAAGCTTAGAGAAAGAATTGAGCATACAACCCATGGAAAGTTAGGAGGGATGCAGCAGAATGATCTGATATCAATTCTGAAAATGCAAGAAAACAGAACTGAGAAGGGAAAAAAACCACCATATGTTGATTTAAAAAAAAATTATGCAGGAGAAAGTGCAATTGAGACATAAGCCTGGATGGTAATTTGCTGCAGACCATTTGTTTAGCTGCAGCTGTGTTATGGTGAATCTGCTCTAGGCTTTATTCTGAATTTAGAGGGATTATCCAAGGTGCTGAAACCCATCCCTCAAAAATGCTAAACACTCTCACTAGTTCTTCCAGGATCAAACTAAAACTAAGAGTGGGTTCACTGCCCCGCTGAGGTGGAAGCCACCAGTTGCCATTGCAGGTATAGCCTTTACTTGGTTAACCAGCATCCATATCCAGATATTTCAACAGAAGGACCAAGAGTCTATTCAATATATCATGTTAACTCTTGGTAGCTCAGCAACTTGCCTGTACAAGCAATGCAGACAAGCTGTTGTCTCCAGTAGCGGTACGAACTGAAGTGTATTTGGGTGATCACGATGATTCTATTTGTAACAGAATAGTTTTTATAAATAACTAAGGAAATATTTACCAAACACTTCTTGAAGGATAAGAAGCAAAAGAGAAAAAGGAGACAAAAAGTCAAGCATCAATCACCAAGCTCCAGAGATGTTTATATATAGTAAATATCAGAATCATACTATTCTGGCCAGAATAAATTGTGGAGGGTAAGCATGGTTCATCATTAGTTTTCTTATACATGTTACTGGCATTGTGTTGTTACAATTTTCCACCCAGCAGAGGAGAAATCTTTGAAGGTGTCTTTCTTCTTTCAAATACCGCAGTTCCTTTTTGGTAATGTTAGATAAGCCATAGAATGCAAAAAGTCCAGTAAAAGGACAACACCATAGTCTAGGATGCAGGTTGCAACTGGACAGGCATGTGGACAGCACAGAATGCAACAGTGATGGAGAACCAGGGCAGTAGGCCAGCCCTTGATTCATGGAAGCATCAGATGACCCCTATGAATCAAACTGGCAGCACTACAGCATATTCCCTTCTTCCCCCTAAGCAACATAAAGCAAAATGTTTGCATCTCGGTTGATCTGAAGGAGCTGTATCATCCACTGCCTCCCATGTCTTCTTTCTGACTTAGGCTGATGCCACACTGAAGCATTAATACAGTTTGACACCACTTTAACTGCCATGGCTCAATATTATGGAATCCTGGGATCTGTATTTTTTTGGGGTCACCAGAAATCTCTGACAGAGAAGGCTAAATAGCTCACAAAACTACAAATTCCAGAATTCGATAGCACTGTGCCATGACAATTAAAACTGTCGAATTGCATTAATTCTGCAGTGCAGATGCAGCCTAACAGCCTTGACAGACTGGCCATAAAGGCTGGCAACTACAGCATCATCTACATACAAACAGACCTCTGTTGTTTGAGGATAATGGGAATTGTATATCAACATCCCTGAAGGGGACCAGTTTGTAGAATGCACCATTGGGGGAAGTTACCTGAAATTTCAGACAGGGGATGCTTTGAGGGATAAATGAAAACAGTAAGAACTTATTAAACATGCACCAGTTCTTCAGAAATGGGCTGAAAAGCCCTTGTTAGCTATCATATTTTTATTTCCAGAGATGAGGAAATGTTCTTGTTGCCAAAATAATCTAACTCACTTTTAAGTGCTATTTCCTTGACTTGGACAGATGGAAGCACCATTTGCTGTTCTGTGTCAGGGAGAAAATCATCTTAGGAAGGCCCAGTGGGAATCTGGGCTTGCCCATGATTTTCTTGTGAGTTTCTCCCTACGGTTACATTTGAATTGTGGAATTTCTTGCCAAGAACTCTGAGTCTGACTCTTTCTGCTTTACTTTTACCTCTTGCTTATTCTTGACAAGAAGCAACTAAGGGGCTATACAGACCTGCACTTTGCGCTGGCCTATGGGTGGGATGAGGACTGAGTGTTCACATGCTCCAAGCCTTAACAATGCCACCCGGGCGCCATTTTGGCACACACTCTTCTAGATGGTGCACACCACGATGATGCACCTCTGGCACAGCACCCAAATGGCACAGTACTGAAGGGGTATCATCAAGGCACGCCGGCGCAGCTATAAAGAAGCTGTTTTTCACAGCTTCTTTTTATTCCCTCCAGGGGCTGAATCGGTACCACCATGGCACCAATCTGAGGCAAAAAGGGGTGGCTGCATGCCACCCATTTGTATAGCCCCTTAATCTTCAAACTGATCTTTCTATCAGTTTATCACTAATGTTTGGAATACATTTCAACCCCTTGAGGTCTTAAGCAATCTCCATGAAAATGAATTTTCTGGCTCTGCTATGATGGTGATAACAACAATGCTACAAGTGGCAGAACAGTTTCTTTACATGATCCTCCAGTCAAATGTGTCATGTGCAAGGTCAAGCTACTTCAAGAGGCCTTAAAGTTCACAGCAGAGAAGTACAGCAGCAATGAAACACAGCTACTTGAGTTCGCTTCCGCCAGCCCAGCTGATGTGAGAGATGAAAGTCAATGGTGCTGAGAGAGTGGTTCATATCCCTTGATTAATTGCTTCCAGTGTTTGCACCTGCACAGCAGGAAAGTGTGAGATGCATTTAAAAAAGGATCCACATCAGCTTAAAGGGCACAATTATACTGGTAGAAAAGAGAAAAACAAGAGATAGATTGGTGTCATCCATCCCACTGGGACAACAGCGGTGGGAGGAAGGTGGTATAATGGATTGGCATGACCAGGGTGAACACATACACTTTGACAAAAAGAGAGGACAAAAGAAGAGACCGGTTTGCATAAAACTACTATATTCTGATGCATATGTATAGATGTTATTTTAGAAAGAACTACTGTACTAAAATTTACATTGAAATACAGTACATTTTGCTAAAGATGAGACCAAGTAGACCCATGTGCTGGCTCAGTCTACTGTCCAGGTGCTCAATGTTATTGAGCAGGTTGAAGGTCCGTTGCTCTTTCTTTGAAGACTGTTCCCTGTAAAGTAGGACACATGACCATTCCACCACAGCCATAATGCAGGACCACATATGTGTGTATGTGAAAATAAATACATACACACACAGAGATTGATCTTCAACCTTTTGCCCAGTTGCTTAGGGCAGTGCTCTCCCTGCTATCTTTGCATCCTTATGACAATCCTACAAGATAATTCAAGCTATGAAACAGACGTTGGATTGATTATTGGACCACTGGGTCACAGCAAGAACAGAATTAGCCATAACGGGGATATAAATCTTTGCTTCCTTTGCTCTCAAATGTGAGAAGGAACATTTATTTTTAATTTTTTAATTATGATTTACAAACACAAAGAATAAATTTTTAAAATTTGCATTCACCTTTGCACCAACAAATTTTTACAAAAACAAACATGCAAACAAAAAGACAAAACAAAATACAATATCCAGTCTAACATTTTGCACCCCACATTTGTTACTTCTTTTTCTACAGCTTTTGCTTGTAACGTCGTACTCAATCTTAGACTATCTCTGTAATATAAAATTATTGTTTTTTTCCAACACTTTTATATATAATGTATAACATTATGAGAATGAACTGTTTCAAAACATTTCTCCCCACTGCATAAGCTTTTTTTGTGCAATTTTTCAGTTCAAGACTTTTGAACAAAACCACTGCTGCCTTTTGCGAATGTGTACAGAATCCATCATATATTATGATCAAAAGTCTTTTATTTTTTAACAAAATTTAAAGGGAAAAAGGGAACTGGTCTTTCTGCTCTCACAGAGTGGAAAAATCTCAAGGCAGTTGACAGGTGTTTTTTGACAATGAGTCTCAAGGTGGCAAGTCACTCTTTTTTGTTGAAGATAATATTAATGAACATTCTTTACTTCCTAGCCAACTGGTCCTTGCAAATAGAGCTATCAATTTCTTTATCTCATTTATGTCAGCTTTGTTCCTCCTGTATCTCAACTCATGTGGCATGGTTAAAGAAGGCCATTGCTGCTGGCATAGGAAGAAAGGAGCAAGTAACAGCACTTTCCAAGTGGGACAGGATACTCTTATTTTTCCTCTTTAAAAACCCCTCTTTATTTTGAATAAAGAGCACATTCTCTGCTTTTCAAAAGGTCAGATTCATTCTCAGGATTTATGGAGGCCTATTGAGAGATGGTTGTGTACCTAATAAATTTGACACCTGGTGTGGATAATTTTTAATACTCCCCTTCTTTTCTCCAACTGCCTTTCCAGATTTGACAGAGTTGGTGGGCAAGCAGCACAAGGAGGCAACTCTGTTTAGCAACTGGCCAGCGGAGCTGCCAGACCAGGAAGGCAGCCCAGTCCCACTAGTGGCTGCTGGTGGGAGTGGACTGCTAGCATCACCCACAGCCTTTTCCAGTTCCAGCAGAACTGCTGAGTGAGCAGGAGAGGGAGGTGACTCTCTTTATCACCCAGCCAGCAGAGTCATGGAAGAGACCCCAAGGGCCATATAGTCCAACCCCCCTGCCATGCAGGAACTCACAATCATACCATCCCCAACAGATGGCCATCCAGCCTCTGCTTAAAGACCTCCAAAGAAGGAGCCTCCACCACTCTCTAAGGAAGTGTGTTCCACTGTCAAACAGCTCTTACTGTCAGGAGGTTCCTTCTAATGTTAAGGAATCTCTTTTCCTGTAGTTTGCATCCATTGTTCCGTGTTCTAAGCCCTTATCACAGACATTTTAGATGCCGATCTGGGCATGGAAAAGGGACACGCGGGGATGCGTGTTGCCAAGGGAGAACAGATTTTACTGCACACCGAAATGTCCCCAGGCTGGCCCCATTCCATTGCTTGGTGCCAGGCTGTTCCCATTCAGTACTGAGGTGCATGATCATCTACATCTTCCTTCTTAATGAAGGGAGTCTTCCTCAGATCTTCACATATTCTAGAACCAATTTAAAGGGGCCACAATAGTTACTGGTCCAAAAAACACTGCAGAAATAATCCAGTTTGAGACTGCTTTAACTGCTATGGCCAATGCTAGGGAATTATTGGACCTGTAGTCTTGTGAGACATTTAGCTCTGTTGTTACAACAAACTACAAATTCCAGTATTCTCTAGCATTAAGCCAGGGAAATTAAAGCGGTCTCAAACTGGATTATTTCTGCCGTGTGTTTTGGACCATTCTGCAACCAATCTGAATAAGTCAAAACCTGACCCACTATCTTCAGGTGGGCCTAGTAACAGTTTATATTGTGAATGCTTTCATTATTTTTCCAAAAGGCTGATACAATTTTTAAAGCTAATTTGGAAACAGAATTCCGGGAGCAAAAAATATTGCAATATGTCTAGATAGTTTTGCTAAGAAATGAAAAGTAATATAATTTTTGTGCATAAGTAGTATTATCCTTCCTTCCCCATCCACCAGTGCCTCCTCAGCACATCACATTCAGATCATCCCTTTGACTCCCCCTCAAGGCAGATTCACACATTCAAACAAATATTGCCCTCTTCTCTACAATCAGAATCTAAAGTGAGTCTTCTACTCTCTCCAATGAATCTGGAATGCAAAAAGGGTTGGAAAAATGGTCTGTTGTACCTCCAGAGTCCTAACATTCACAAAGAATTACATCACTGTACACTAACTCAGGAATTTCTCTCCCTTCCATCTTAGAAATTAACAAGGAGCTCAAGATTTCCAAGATCCATTTTATGACCCACAAGTAAGAAAACCCAGATTTCCTGTCACAAGTATACTTCACTACCTCCTTCTTTGTAGATGAGAGAACCTGGTTAATGGTGGTCCGCCTAAGATTGATTGATTATTTATTTTTTTCTTGTATAAGCCACTTTCCTCCTGAATGGGGCTCAAGACAGCTCACAACATAAATTAAAAACAAAGTACATGAATTAAAAATTAGTAATAAAAAGTAAAACCCCCACACAATTAAATAAGCAACCATATTAAAACTTCAGTACTCTAAAACAATATAAAATAATTTAAAATTATGAAAACATTGAAAAATGCAGCAATCTCCGCCACCATTAAATGCCCTTTTTTGCATAGGCAGTCATCAAATCCTTCTTCAAATAAAAAGGTCTTTTCTTGGCAAAAGACGGCAGCACACAGGGGGTCAGCCTAGTCTCTTGTGGCCTGGGAGCAGCTATCAAGAAAAGTCTCTCCTGTGTCCTTACCAAACATATCTGTGAAGCTGGTGAGACTGAGAGAAAATCCTTCCTTGGAGATCCTTAAATTTTTTGCAGCCTCATATAGAGAAATATGATCTTTTAAATAGTTAGTGAATTTATGTCAGAAGCCAGATCTATCTAGGACTTCCAGATTCCTAGACAGCCTTTCCTTTCTTCCTTAAAACTGACCATCAACACCATCAAAATGAGGAACTGCCAAGGTCTAAGGGTACATTTACACTGTAGAAATAATGCAGTTTGGCATGACTGTGAGTGCTGTAGCTCCATCCTATGGAATCCTGTCATTTTTTAGTTTTACAAGGTCTTTAGCCTTCACCACCAAGGCATGCTTGTACCTCACAAAGCTACAAATCCCTAGATTCCATATGATGGAGTCATGGCAGTTAAAGAGGTGTCAAACTGCATTATTTCTACAGTGTAGCTGAACCCTAAATCTCTTGAAATCAGGTGGTGTCTTTGCATATCTGAGTGCTCATCACTCAGCGACTACAGCTTCAAGTGATGGCTTGCATGTGTGAAATAAACACTTCTAACAGAGTTTTCATGTCATTGGACTTCATATCAAAAGATTCCCAATGGATACAGTTGGAAGTATCAGTTACAAGCTTTTCAATGATAGTTCTTAATTAATGTGTCATTGAGTTATAATCCTTCTTTCCTTCCTTCTCAGTTCACATCTTTCCTCCAAGAAAAAAACTCTCATTCACCATCCTCATGAAGGTCCGAATCAAGATCTCCTTAGTTAGCTCAACAGTATACCCACTACACTATAATGAGAATATGCTGATTTTGAGGTACTTCCAGAACAGTTGTTGTTGTGTGCCCTCAAGTCATTTCCAACTTATGAAGTCCTATAGCAAGGCTATCAGAGGGTTTTCTTGGCAAGATTTGTTCAGAGGGAGGTTTGCCAATGTCTCCCTCTGAGGCTAAGAGAGTGCGATTTGCCTAAGGTGACCCAGTTGGTTTCCATGGCCAAGCAGGGATTCGAACCTTCCAGAGTCACAGTATAACACTCAAACCACTACACCACGCTAGCTCTTCATGAACAGCATCTCCTCACAAATGGAACTACAGTCCATCCTCCATTTCCATGGATTCTGCATCCATGGATTCAACCATTCACGACTTGAAAATATTACAAATAATAATAATAATAATAATAATAATAATAATAATCCAAAAAGCAAACCTTGATTTTGCCAATTTATAAAAAGGACAACATTTTACTGCTCAGTTGTATACAATGAGACTTGATCTTCCACAGGTTTTGGTATCCACAGGGGGTCCTGGAACTGAACTCCTGTAGATACCAAGGGCTCACTGTATAACTTAAGAACAAGTTCTGTCACATGTAGACATGGAATCAACACTCTTTCTTACTGCAACTTAAGCTTAAAACAAGGCAAGGCTTATAGAAAAGTCAGCAGGTTATGTGCCAGAATATATCATGCGTTAAAAAAAACCCCTTGAACACACACAGAGTAACATTCCCTCATAATTATATAGCCCCATGCAAGTGCAACACACTTTGAACCGATGAGCTTCCAAGACCAAAGATATTGATGGGCCTGAGTAGAAGGCATCTCTCAGGCTCACACTGGGATGGGACTACCATGCTGTCCATACCCAGCATCATAAAAATTAGCAGTTCCTAACCACCTACCTAGAAATCACTCATTTTTCCTCTGCCTTTCATTGCTTTCTCATTTGAGCATTCCCATCCTCCCAGAGAAGTAAATGATGCTAGAATCATCCAAAAAAGGAATATCCGCATACCATTCTCCTCACACACTGTCTCAGGCTCAAGGGTACCTTTGTGGACAATTGCAATTGTTCTACCTTAAAAAAAAAAGAACAATAAAAAGGATACTATCTGACAAGCCTCTGTACAGGCCATTTTTATACTTGAGCATTTTTCATATCTGAAATTGCAGTGCCAAACTTACATTTGGCTAGAATTTACAAACAAGGTTAAAATAAATTCTATTACTACTATGACTACTATTATTACTACTATAGTTTATTTCCTTCTCTGAGGCACACTTTTCAGACCAAGAAGTGTTCTTGATGTCCTTGTGAAAAATATGCATGCGCTCTACTTACTACACAACAGTACACGTGTGCTCCATAATCCTGAAGATGATGTCAAGTTTTAGGGAGAGACTTTTAAAAGAGAGGACAGAAGGAGAGAGAGAGAGAGAGAGAGAAAGTTAGATAGTAGGGAACAAGAGAGGGGGAAAATGAGATTTACCAGTGTTTGGAAGTGTTAGGCAAGTTGAGTCTTCTTGGTGATTTCCCCCTTTCATTGGGTGCAGCTTGCATTGGTGTAACATATTCTGGCATCGAAGCAAGGCTGGGAATGGGCTCACACCGGAACCCATTGAAGTAACACCTGTATTACTCTGGAAAGCTTGTTCCCAAATGGGCATGTTTTCTCCTCTACCCTAGGTGCTGATCATCCTGCCTTTCAAATGAGTGAACCTGGACCCACGTGTCAGTTGTCGGGAGGCAGCGCAGCATGCAGCAACCAAACAGTGCATGGGGTTGACCTTGCTTCTTGATTGGTTTTCAGAACATTTTCCACTTTGGGCCAGTTGCCAAGCAAAACCTTCCAAAGCCAGATTAATCCCTTGCTTTGCAAGAGGTTCCCATGCCATTTGTTACTTAGGTCACTGCTGTTGGAAGGCAAAGCAGAGATAGCAATGATGTTCCTTCTCACGGACTCAAGAACTCATTTGGGTGGCAAGTTAAGAAAGTTTCTATACCAGCCAAAGTGACACAAAAGTTAGGAAAGAGTCAAACTTTACTCAAAATTGTGTACATAATACACAAAGGTGAGTGTGTATAAAAAGATCCTACTGTTTGTTTTCTGTAAGACAGTCAGATACCATGCCACATTTTATAGCTCAGAATCTGAAAAATAGGGAAACTTTAATGGAACCAGTATACTGGGCAAAAGATGAGGGTGCTGTTCTTGGAGCTAGCTTTGAACAGTGTAAGCAATAAAACAAATTAATTGGATGCCTGATCCAGACAGAGGATTCAGGGAGCTGGACTACAACAAAGGAACAATCTCCGTTGTAAGGTTGCTTATATCACTTTATGATAAAACAAAAAATACCTTATGTAAAGCTCTTATTATCTACCCTGCTGTACATATATGACACATGGGAAGTACACCAACTATATGAAAGTTTATGCTACAACTTCTTTTGCACAGTTATTCTCAAAGGTGCTACAAGATCCCTTTGCATTCTGATATCCCAGACTAACACAGCCATGTCTCTAGGTTCTACTAATATTAACATATGCAAATCTTAGGTATGGATCACTCTTGAACTACATGATTTTGGAACTTATCATGACAAGCAATTTTTCATGAGCACTTTTTGAATATTGCTTGTGGTCCACTGTTGTTGTTTGTCTTTGATAGTAACCGTCTGATTACTTTTTGAATAATGGAATAAACGAGGCTGGTATTCTACACTATAAACTTAAAAATATAACAAAATAAAAACAATAAGAAACAGTCTAATTTACCTGGCAGCTTATTTCTCATCTTAGTTATTTATTCAATGGGTAACTTGTTTTCTTTAGAGTACAACCAATACTTCAACTATTATCAACCGTTGCTGCATATGTATCCATAATCAAGGCCAAGCCTGTGGCTTCTTGAACTTCAGATCCCCCTAACTTTCACCACTTATAGACTGGTATAAACTTGGCAAAGGACACAATAAATGATGAGTTTTTCAGGCCTCTCACTCATTTGGTGTAAGCTAGCGAGCAACTGTTTCCTCTAAAACAAAGTTCTCTGCCTTTGGAGATGACCTTACTGCAAAAGATCAAAGCATTCCATATGTCATATGATTTCTCTTGTCAAGCAAATCAAACAAGTTTTGTTGTCAAAACACAACAAATTTGGTGACAGTTCTTTTTGATGTGTATTCATCTCATGGACATTCTCCAAAGCAGAGGCTACACAGCAAAAATTAAAGGAGTATTTCCTACTAAGCATGCCAGCAGAAGTTTACAAGCTATTTTAAGCTTAATCTCAACCTGTCTTGTGAGGAAGTAAATCCTATTGAACCCAATGTGCCGTAATTCTGAGTGAGCACGCAAAGGATCAGGCATGAATCCTGCTAAATTTGGTGGAGGTTACTGCTGAATCAGTATGCTTAGTGTGAGTCTGTTGCTTGTCACATCAGATCATTGCTGGCACCAAATACAAATTAAATGGCTTTATTTGTAGGTCAGTAAAAGAACACATTTGTTATCCACCACAAACATTAGGAAGTCTATGGAAAACTTTGGCACCCAAAACTCTTACAACCAGGAGCTGGTATGTATTTCTTCATACTTCTCAGTTCATACATTGAAACGTGCCTCAGGTAATGAACTCTAATATAAGCACTGATCTTGCAGTCTTTCCTGAAATATTGGCATAATTTATCAACTAAAAACAAAACAGGTCAGCAGAAACTTCATGACTGGCTTTCAGCTATTGCTTGTAATTTTCTTGTATCCATTCTCCAGTTTGCAGTAAAGCTTTCACCCTTTCTTACAAGCTCTTTAGTATTCTGAGGATGTTTTGCCTAACTATCACCAGTTCTAATCTTTTTGGAGGGTTTCTCTTTCCAGATTCACAGACTACAACGCGCTCTAGTTAAACCAGGCCATTTTGATTTTAACTAGCAGTAAACCTTATAATACCCAGCACTAAAACATTATTACTTTAATCTTGTTAGCCTTTAGTTTCGGATCATAAATGATACATGCAGCCAATTTCATTTCTGATACAAGGGAGTGCAACTCATGTCACAAAAGAGCACTTCAAATTAGATGCATCTAGAAAATGCCCTCAGTTTGGATCCTTAACTGGTGACCCTCTCTATACAATTTTGCCATCTTAAGGAGTATTTCTTCCAAAATATGCTTTATAATGAGATCTCTGTATGATTCAGTAAGATGACATTTCATAGACACAAATGTGGCATTCCATCTCTCTGTCTCCTCTATACATTCTGATCTCTTGTACATTTCAATATGTCCTGCTCTATTAGACAATCATTAATTGATCAGGTTACCTTAGCAACTGTAGTCGAGCTGTTCCCAATATGGAGATTTCAAATTGGAGCTGGTGGAATAAGATTTTCTTCCTTTTAATCTACCGTACATATTTCTGTAGTTTTCACCTTTGGAGAGAAAGCAAGTTATATCTGCATGTGGGAGGTTTTCAAAAAGTCTTCACATGCAGTAGTTAGAATGAATTTGTGCACTCCTCTCACCATTCCAAAGATGTTTTTCTCTGAACAATTGTTTCTATGGGGGGGGGGGGGGGAGATAACAAAATGGGGTTGAGGGAAGAAGTTCAAGAATTTTCTTAAAAGAAGAAGCAGTGCCAATCCATTGAGAGAGAAGAAACTCCATCAAAACAAGCAAGTCTACCAAAGGCAAGCTTCCCTCTGCCAAACTTTGTTTGAGGAAGCTCCCAGTTATTGCCACATTTTCGAAAACTCCACTCGCCTTCTGTTGTGTTTACATCTCTTCGGTTGGCTGAGCCTTTCACATGTTTCACAGACATTCTGGTAACTCCCTTGAACAGGGAAGAAACACTGGGCTCACACACTGTCACAAAGCTGAGTCCTTGTCCCTGTCTTAGGCTCCTTTTGCCAGATGCATCGGTTCACCTGCTACTTGGCAAAACTGGGCAGAAGTGACAGGCACTGGGAGGATTGTATACCAGGGTTTCCAACAGTGACTGTCATCTTTCAGAAAAGATTGAGGTGAGAACGCCAGATACCAAACAAGCCTCCCTCTTGTAAGGATTTTGAGAAAAATCTCAAAGCCTCCATTCTCTCTCCAGGAATAGAAAATGCAAGAGGAAACAACACAGCCTTCATTCACAAAAAATACCAGGGTTGTTGCAGTGCCACGAAGAGAGCAGATGCTTTCCCTGAGCACACTGACTTCTTCTTCAGTCCTGGATGGAAAGAGTGGTTTTTCAGCTGTTTTTCTTTCTTTCTCTCCAGTCACCTCCACTAGACCACTCTGTCCTTGTGTGGTATTTGTCTGCCTTTTCTTCTCCTCTGAATCCGAGAGTGCTCCAGAGGATTTCCACTTCAGTTCTGTCTAAATCTCTCCTCAGTTTCCACTTGATCATTCCTTTCCATGGCAAAACAATAAGGAGCTGCCCTTGATGGTGGGAGGGAAGTGTGTTTCTCTCAGGCTTGGCTTGTATTTCCTTCTCCCTCCTCCTCCTTTAAAATGTTATGGTCTCATGAATTAAGGAGATACAGTATGTCTGGATCGTACACTAGTCAGTCTCTCTGATTCATCTGGGGGTCTCCTTGGTAACTAGCTGTTTCTCGCCAAAGGTTTGTGTTTTACACACACACACAGACATGATTTAAAGATCAAACAGAGTGAGAAGGGCATGCGAAGTACAAATTACCTAGCGATCCAATATGCCTTTATGCTGTCCAGGTTCACACAAATGCTCATTTTAGGTTCTGTTATTTGTTGTAGGGAGACAGAGAGAAAATCACAGGGGGAACTGTATAGCCCACTTTTGATTTGCTTGCTAGAATTCATGTTTACAAAAAGCTTTTGGACTTCATTGCTGAAGGCAGTTATGCCGACTTTGACCTGTGACAACCCTATGAATGAGAGACCTCCAAGTCACCCTACTGCCATGTCAATAAAAGGAAGAGCAAAGGATGTGTTTTTGTAGGTACTTAATGGTATGTAGCAACAAGACATTTTGATTTGGGTCTTAAACCAGATTGACAGCAGGCTGCAAAGGTTGAGATACATGGCCACAGCCCAGGGGAATTACAATTGGGTTAGTAGATGCTGCTTAGTAACCTGTTTCCTGGGCAATTAGAAAAGCCAGCTGACCTCTCCTTTGTGTGCATATAATCACAGTCTCTTAAACCAGTTTTCCTCTCGGCTGCATGTTTGATTTGTTAAAGGCTGTCATTGCCTGGGAGAAGTTGTGTTCTCACAAAAACAGGTAGATTAAAAAAAAAGATTCAACATTCTCTGGTTTCAAGGAGGTGGCATTAGTGTTAGCAATCAAAGCCTTTATTTAGGAGAGAAGAGCATCCTTGAGCAGCCTGGGTAGCACTCCTGTGTCTTTAAGAGCTGCCTAGCAAGGTGGGTGGGTGGGAAGTGGAGCCAACCTTAGGAAGGAAAAAGCTAGCCACTCTGAGCTTCTCCATGATGTAGCAGTTCACTAGCTTTGCAGTTATTTATTAGCCACAGGCCATTCCCTCTTTTCCACTCCTCAGTGTGTTAACTGATTTACTTTTCTTTTCATTCCTTGTTTTTAAAGGAAGTGGAGGATTTGAAATCGGTTTAATGAATTCTAGTTAATTAATAGAATGAAAACAGGTTTTTTAAAAAGGTAGCCCTTTGTTCCATTGCTCAAAACAGCTCTCAGCTCCCCCTTCAAATGCATAATATCCCCTCTAGAACACACCTCAAAGATAAAACATAATGAAAAACCCTCTACATTTTTGTGATCTGTAAAATATATGTACTGCTGATTAATGCCAGGTCAGTGCCTGGGAAGAGGTGTATGAGCCAGGACTTAATCCTGAACAAGCAAGCTGGCCTGCCTTTATAATTGAAACCTGGTTAACTGGAAAAGGGGGTGTCAACTTAACCCAGTTATGCTCACCAGGCTTCTGGGTGCATCAGCAGGCAAGATCTGATGGATAGGGAGAAGGAGTTGCAGTGAACTATCCTGAGTCCACTCCTCTATTGAGGTACTCCATCTGACAACCTCCACTTGGCAATAGAGCTATGAGACAGGGTGGCAATCCTGTTGATATTCTGTGCACACCACTGCCCAATTGTGTCCCTGCCAGAACTTCTGGCGATGGTCTCAGAAGTGGTATCAGTCCCTCTGAAACCTATTATATTGGGCGATTTTAACATCCATGCCAAGGCACCCTCATCATGGACAGCTCAGGATTTCATGGCTACCATGGCAAACATAGAATCATAGAATTGTAGAGTTGGAAGAGACCACAAGGGCTATCCAGTCCAACCTCCTGCCATGCAGGATATCACAATCAAAGCATTTCCAACAGATAGCCATCCAGCCTATGTTTAAAGACCTCCAAGGAAAGAGACCCCACCATGCTCCAAAGGAGTGTGCTCCACTGTTGAACAGCTCTTACTGTCAGAAAGTTCCTCCTAATGTTGAGGTGGGATGTCTGTTCCTGGAGCTTGCATCCATTGTTCTGTGTTCTAGTCTCTGGAGCAGCAGAAAACAAGCTTGCTCCATCCTCAAAGTGACACCCCTTCAAATACTTAAAAAGAGCTATTATATCATTCCTTAACCGTCTCTTCTCCAGGCTAAACATACCCAGCTCCCTAAGTCTTTCCTTACGAGGCATAGTTTCCAGACCATTTACCATTTTAGTCGTCCTCCTCTGGACACGCTCCAGTTTGTCAACATCCCTTTTGAATTGTGGTGCCCAGAACTGGACACAGTATTCTAGGCGAGGCCTGCCCAAGGCAGAATATAGAGTGGCACTATTACTTCCTTTGATCTAAACATTATACTTCTCTTGATGCAGCCTAGAATTGCATAGCCTTTTGAGCTGCTGCATCACCCTCCTCCTCCTCCTCCTCCTCCTCCTCCTCCTCCTCCTCTTCTTCTTCTTCTTCTTCTTCTTCTTCTTCTTCTTCTTCTTGTTAGCTTTGGCTCAACTTTCTAATCTATTAAGGTCATTTTGAATTTTGATCCTGTCCTCTTAATTTGGTGTCATCTGCAAATTTGATGGGCCTATCTGAATTAATATGTGGCCCAACATAGGTTGCAGGCCGTATTCTTGATCTGTTTTTGTTTTTGTAAGCCAGGATGATGGGGTCGGGGGGTCGGGGGTTTGAAAGAACCCCATCATCATGGACAGGTCACTACCTGATAGGGTTTAGATTTGCAGGAACTCCTAACCTTTGAAGGTGTGGTAGACCTATTAAAATGGGTGAGACTTATGGATTCAAAAGAGTTTCTTAATGCTCTTGTGGCTTATCCAGAAGAGATGGTGGTTCTGTTGATGGCTTGGTTGGTCTGTGAAACAGGGAGATGACCCAGGCAATTGACACAATTGCTTCCTAACATAACATTACCTGGGTGCAGAAGATAGATTCTTTGGTTTTCTGGGGAGCTCAAGGCAAGCACTTGTGTACACTAGAGCAATGGTGGAGAAAGACTTGGAATGAATATGATTAAGCATAGGTTAAGGCCCATTTTAGAACCTACTTTGTGGCAGTGAGGGCAATAAAGAAATGATTATTTGCTGCCTCTATTACACCAGCTCAATCTTGTCCAGTGCAGCTGTTCCAGGTAGTTAAAGGACTATTACATCCTGGATTTCAGACTGCTGAGGGGAAGCCCTCAGAAAAGTGCTATGCTAAATTTACTAAATACATTGTGGAGAAAATTGCTCAGATTCATTCTGGCTCCACATTAAAAGTAGAGTCTAGGGAGGTAATTGAGACATGCATTTATCTGGTTTTGATGGATGAGTTTCAGGTTTTTCAACGTGATGACATGGACAAGTTGCTTGAAGAGGTGATACCAGTCACTTGTTTGTAGACCCATATCCATCCTAGTTACTGGTAATTAAAGTTACGATAGAAGAACTGACTAGTTGGGTGGTGGGGGTGGTAAATTCTCTTTTAAAAGAGGGCTATGCTCCAATGTCTAAAAGAAGCAATTGTAAGAACTTTGTGAAAAAAACCTTCATTGGGTCCCACCTCCCTAGGTAACAGTCTGTAATTTCCACTTTCTAAGTAACATCGGAGTAATGGCAACACAATTCCAAGCTTTTGTGGATGAAACAGACTATCTGGCCCCAACAGCTTTGGTCACCTTGGTGGATGACCTACATGGGGAGTTGGTCAGAGGATGTGTCCCTATTGGTCCTCCTGGAACTTTCAATAGTGTTTGATGCCATTGACTGTGGGTAATTTGGCTGATACGGGACTTGAGGGCATTGCATTGAAGTGGTTCTGGTCTTTAACTGCATGTTCCCTAAAAGAACCTTCAGTTGCCAGACTGTTGATCATCCTTTTGGCCATTAGCTTGTGGAATTCCATAGGCGTCTCTGCTTTTCAACATCTACATGAACCCACTGGAAGCTTTGGGCTTGTGTGTCATCAGTATGATGATGATACCTAGCTTTATCTCTCCTTTACAACTGATATCAAGGAGGCTGTAGTAGCATTGAATTGTTGTTGTGGCAGCACTGATTATTGTCTGAATGCAGTAAAGGACTGGATGTGGGTGAACAGACTGAAATTTGAGACAAGCTGGAAATGCTGCTTCTTTGTAAGAAGATCAACCTGATCACAGCCTGTTCTAGGCAAGGTTGATCTTCCTCTGAAATATCAGGTTGTGGATGCTCTTGGACCCAGCATTGCTCCTGGAGGCTTGGTTGCTACAGTAGCCAGGAGTGTGTTTGCCTATCTTTAGCAAATTTTTGGAGGAATTGCAGAATTGGCCAAAGATGCCGGTGTGCACAGCCCCTAAGTTTACAAAGTTCAGGAGTGGCACATGCAATCCCCATTTCTTTTTTCCAAAAGGTGGGGATGCTGGGGTGCTCAGGTGCAGAACCTGTACAAGTTACATTTTTGTTTGTTGGGTGGCTGGGGGATTCTGTGAGTTATGGCCCCATTTCAGTACCTGAAACCTAGGCAGTTGTCTTACTTCATCTCATTGTAGGACTAGTCCTGGTCATCCTGAGATTGCAAGGCTGAAGGGTAACACTCTGGCCTTATCCAACAACCAGGGGACTGAAGGCTCCTGGAATGTGTTCCTCCAAAGTTTATCTGTCTGACAGTACAAGCTGTTTGACAGTGGAATAGTCTGCCTCAAAGAGTGATGGACTCTACTTTGTGGAAGGTTTTTAAACAGAGGTAGGATGGCCTTCTCTCAGGGATGCTTTAACTATGGATTCCTGCACTGGTGGGCAGTTAAACTAAATGCTCCTGCCTTCCTTCCAACTCTACAGTTGTTTATGGGGGCATTTTGCATTATTGCAAGCCATTGTAAATCACCTTGAGGATATTTCAATCCAAAGGTGCAATGTAAATCTTGCACATAAATAAATTCCCTCTATATCATGCCCTCCACAAGTATGCCCCTTTATTTTTCTCCATAGGAAAGAGTGACAGCTGTTTTCCTCTTTATTTATGATGCACATGTATGCAAAGTTACACAAAAGCCAGTCCATTTAATTCAATGAGACATCCTTGCTAGTTCGTTAGACTTATTTATCTGCTTATGCATATTTATTATTTCAATATATATCCTGTTTTGTGGCCATAGAACAAAATAATGTATGGTAGAACTAAAAGACCAGATTTCCACTATTGTGCCAAATAGGGAATCAGAAGCACTCTGGACTGAAACTAGGGACATTGTCAGGGAGGAATGCAAAATACATTATCTCTAGTCAAATAGAAAGTCTCATTGGATGACAGAGGAAATTCTTTAAGCAATTCAAGACAGACAAGAAGCAAAAGTGAAGGTGACAGAAACAGGCTCAGAATCCTGAATGCAACAGTTCTGTAACTTGGGCATAGGGACAAAATAATTATTATTATAATAATGACTGTGAAGAAGCAGAGAAGACATTAAAAAAATCACAACAAGAGCTCTCTCACACAAGATCTGAGAAATTAGGGGGTTATTCAAACCAAAAAGCGCTGTATGCCCAAGAAGAGCACACATGTATATGATCAAGAGAGAATAATAAGAGAATGGAGGCAAGAAACTGAGGAACTGTGTAAAGAGATGAAACAATGATAGATTCCTCCAAGGAAGAACCATTGGAAGATGAACTAGAATATTAGAAAGTGAAGTGAGAAGGGCTCTCAAAGCACTTGGGAGAAATAAATAAACAGAAACAGATATCAATAGAATCATATAGAGTCAAAATCCATTCCAATTCTAATAAAAATTTGCTGACTAATATGTAAAACAAAACAGCTTATCAAAGACTAGAAATGCTCATTATACATTCCAGTTCCCAAGAAAGAGTATACCAGGCACTGTAGTAATCACTGGATTATTGAACTGACCTCCCATGCAAGCAAAATGATGCTCAAATTATGATACCATGTCCCTAACCTAGGTTTAGAAAAGGAGAAGAGATTAGGGATCATAAGAGAAACATGCATTGGTACACCAAAGAATTTAAGAAGAAAATCAACCTGTGCTTACTAGATTAAACAAGCCTTCAATTGTATAGATAATGAACTATGGTTTTCTCTAAAAGAAATGGGTGTGTTACAACATCTGTTCATCTTATATCTGGACAAGAGGTCACTGCCAGGACACAAAATGAAGAAACAGAATGGTTTCTCATTGGCAAATGGATTAGATAAGGCTTTACAGACTCACTCTGTCTGTTTAATTTATATGCCAAACAGATCAGAAGGAAGGCAGAATTGGAATCAGAAGGAGGCATGAAATCTGGAAGAACCAATATTGACAATTTAAGATATGCAGATGACATTGTATTAGGTAGTTAAAAAAAATACTTGAAACAACTACTAAGGAAAGTTAAGGAAGAAAGAGCTCTGGGTTTGCAAGACCTGAGCATGGCAGTTGATGACAGGATATCTTAGTGGTCTCTCATTCAGTGGGTTGCTATAAGTCAACTTGCTGACAGATAGCAACAATGAAAACTAAAACAGGCATCTGTTCAAGATGTATGAAAATAGGTTCTTCAGTTATGCGTGTGCGTGTGTATGTGTGTGTGCATATTTCTGAACAGGTTTGATGTTTCAAGCATTTATTTATAATTTGTTTAAAATTACTGATAGGCTTCCTTAAGCCTGGGGCCCTTCTGAGGTTTCATACCTAATAAAAAGAATGATACAGCAATAAAAGCATTTTAAAAAATAAACACTGCAGTGTCTGCAGCTGCACCCCTGGCATGCATTAATTTGTCTGGCTTATGGATAGCTATCAAAGATAAAACATTAATTTTATTTTTCCATACAGAGTGAGGGAAATGAAACACAAGACACATTGCCTTCACTCTGGATTGACTTGGAATTTGGAAGAGACCACAAGGGCTATCCAGTCCAACCCCTTGTCATAGGAATGCATAATTAAAGCACTCATGACACAGCCTCTGTGTAAAAAACCTACAAAGAAGAAGACTCCACTTCACTTCACCCCATGTATTGTACTGTAGAACAGTTGTTACTGTCAGAACTTTCTTCCTAAAGTTAAGGTAGAATCTCTTTTCCTGCAGTTCTCATCCATTGCTTTGTCTGAGTTTCTAAAACAGCAGAAAACAAGCTTGCTCCATTCTCAGTATGATTTTTCTTCAAATATTTAAACAGGGCTATCATGCCATCTCTCAACCTTCTCTTCTCCAAGCTAAACATATCCAGGCTCCTAAACTGCTCCACACAGATAAATACTTAATTAAGTCTCTGATATACAATATTGTCCCTTACCATTTTCTCTGTCCTTTTATGTGGCTTCAGCTTCCTTTCTGTTTGTTTAGGGTTTTTTAAATATGCTTTATTGATTTGATTGCATTTATTCAGAGGAGCACATAATATTTTTAGATTATTATGTTTTTAATGCTGTAGCACATTGTTTTTATAGGGTTTTTTGTAAGGATTTCGGGCTATTTGGCCATGTTCTAGAAGAGTTCCTTTCCGACGTTTCGCCAGCATGTGTGGCTGGCATCTTCATCATTCTCTGGCGAAACGTCAGAAAGGAACTCTTCTAGAACATGGCCACATAGCTCGAAAGCCCTACAAAAAACTATGGATGCTGGCCATGAAAGCCTTTGACTCCACACATTGGGTTTTTTTTTTTTTTTACTGTTCCCCACTTAAAAACAAAGGACATTTGTGTCTGACCATTTCTTGCAAATCCCATGGTTGCATACATGCATTATCCAACTTTATCCTCACAACATCCCTGTGAGAAAGAATAGGTTGACAGACAGTGATTTCCTCACTGCTGCTTCATTGCTGAGTGAGGGATGGAGCATATGTCTCATCCATCAAAAGCCAGAGATGTACCCATTGAACCATACCAGTCGTCAACTGATCAACTAGTTCATTTACTAAATTTAAATATTTTTATATATTGTGAAACTATGATGGGGTATTTTTTTTTTTTAAAAAAAATGTCCGGAAGGAGGCAAGAACTCATTTTAAAATGTTTTAAAAAGTTCTGGGCACCACAGTTCTGGGCACCACAAACTCATTTTAAAAAGTTCTGGGCACCACAATTCAAAAAGGATGTGGAGAAACTGGAACAGGTCCAAAGGAGGGCAACTAAGATGGTGAAGGGACTGGAAACCATGCCCTATGAGGAACGCCTTAGGGAACTGGGGATGTTCAGCCTGGAGAAGAGAAGGTTAAGAGGTGCTATGATAGCCCTGTTTAAATATTTGAAGGGATGTCATATTGAGGAGGGAGCAAGCTTGTTTTATGCTGCTGCAGAGACTAGGACACGGAACAATGGATGCAAGCTGCAGGAAAAGAGATTCCACCTCAACATTAGGAGGAACTTCCTGACAGTAAGGGCTGTTCGACAGTGGAACACACTCCCTCGGAGCGTAGTGGAATCTCCTTCCTTGGAGGTCTTTAAACAGAGGCTGGATGGTCATCTGTCAGGGATGCTTTGATTTGGAGGTCCTGCATGGCAGGGGGTTGGACTGGATGGCCCTTGTGGTCTCTTCCAACTCTATGATTCTATGATTCTATGATTTTGCTTTAGATGCAGTCCAGAAGGAAAATCTGTTTCAATTTATTTTTAATCACGTTTGGCACAGGGTAGATAGGGCTGGCACAACTGTACTGCTTGCTATGGTGACAGCTCCAGGATGGGTCTCATATTGCAATTTTTTTTTTTTTTGCTTGCCAACAGTGTCACTAATAAATTTCTGTGTGTTTATCAGTAGTGGTTCTTGGCTCACATTTGAATGGGGTGCTGTATCTGGTATGAGTTTTAGATGGAGCTTTACAAGAGCTTTCAAGAAGAGAAGAGAAGACTTGTTAAGGAGAAATAAGAGAAGGGAGAGGGGAGAATGGAATGTATGGATGTTTCCTTGATGGTTCAAATGGTTATGAGGTTAAGGGTGTCACAAGGTTATAATGTCAATGATGCTATGATGTTATGATGTTAAGGATGTTATTGATGATGATGTTACAATGAATGTTTTAATGATGCATGTATACTTATTTATATGTTTTCCCCCCAAAAAAGTGCTATCCAGTGTACTGAACCCTAATCCTGAATAAACCCAGCAATTTAGCTCCTTTAAGGTTCAGTCTGAAACCCCATAGACAGAAGAGGAACCAGCTACCACTGGCTTGTGTGCCTCTTTGCACAGATGTCCATATGATATTAAAAATGATAAAAGATCAATCATTCTGATTAATCAGTCAAAGATATTAAGGAGGAAGAGCTAAGAAAATGGCTTGAGTTTTTTACTCCCCAAGCAGAGTTGACCTATTCAGTCACTGGGATTTACTTATATGTTGACATATCTTTTAACCAATGGCCCAAATTCTATTAGTTAGTTCCAAGTGATTAAGTGAATCAAACTTGAAAGACTTATCTCTCCCCATATGGGCATGCCCCAACTCAGGAGAAGCCCTTCTTCCTATCCCACCACCTTCACAGGTATGATTAGTAGGGAAGTGGCTGCCTCTTGGTTTCTGAGTCCTGAGTGCTACTGATTGGTGGTAGGAGAGGGCTGGATGTACCATCGTCCAGTACCCCACTGCCCAGCACTACAGAAAATAATCCCTCAGTGTAGATAGCTTGATTTTAAGGTGGGTTTTGGGTGGGTTTGGGGGCAATTATGATTGTGGCAGTGGTACCATGATTTGTAAATACGAGTAGGAAACAATTTTGAGGTCATAAGGGGCCAAGCATGGTTAAAAAACATAATGACCTTTGGAATATAGAGAGATTTTCCATGGGAAAAGGAGCATAGGACCAGGACACGTGTAAGACCCAGATAATGTTGCAATAGAAACTGGATGGGTTTGCTTATCTCTCTATCCTTCCCCCAGACTTTCTGCATATTCTCTCGCATGGTAAATAAGAGATTTTATTACACCAGGTTGAGTAAATCAATCTCTTCTTCCTATCCTCTGTCATGTTCCCAGCCAACCTTCCTGTCCAGATATCCCGAGGTTGTCCTAATTCAGTCACTGTTTTTATAACTGTATATTTAAAGCCACTAACCTGCCCAGAATCCCATTGTTGATTCCTGGGAAGACCATTAGTTCTTTGTTACATTTCAAAACATCATCAAGCACTTCCAGAGGCTAGTTGTCAGGTATAAATATCAGTCCCAAATCTATCACTCTGTGTGCACAGAGAGTTTTCCTCTCTCACTATGTCTCCCTCAGACCCCAGTTTGAGCCACATCCCACTTTTCATGGTCTATTCTTAAGGACAGGTTAATATCACCCCTCTGCTACCCTCAATCTCTGCTATTCACTTTCCAAACTGCTATTTCAGTTAGCTATGAACACTGTGTTTGTTTGAATTACTATCAGGTGTGTGTTTGGTTTCACAATAAAACTTTCTTTATTCACCCATAACCTGGAAATCTCTCACCTTAGTTCTGGTGAACACAGATGAAAATCTCAGCGGATCCTCAAGTTACCCAACCCCTTGCAAAACTTCCTTGAGCTAAACAAATTCCACAAACTTTTACAATGGTTACAGTTGGTGAGGACTCCCTCATCCCCCCCCCAGTCCCCCAGCTTTCTCTGGGTAACACCTTGGGTCAATTATTTGGAAAAAATTGGTTGCAATCCTATCTATGTGAAGTCAAAGGCTTTCATGGCCGGCATCCTTAGTTTTCTGTGGGTTTTTCAGGCTATGTGGCCATGTTCTAGAAGAGTTTATTCCTGATGTTTTGCCTGCATCTGTGCCTGGCATCTTCAGAGAATGCTCTCTGAAACACCAGGAATAAACTCTTCTAGAACATGGCCATATAGCTTGAAAAACCCACAAAAAACAATCCTATTGATGTTTTACCCATGTGCAAGTTTCCTCGTGGAAGCAGCTAGACATTTGTGCCTGAGGTAAAATGTCTACATTCAATTTAAGGCAGCAAAAGCAGATTTGCACATGAAGTGCTATTGTGCATTGTGGATTGCAGGTGCACATTACACACTGTACACTGGGTGTACAAATGTACATACCAATTTCATGCACAATGCTGCGATTCATTTCTGAGTCTGTCTTACATGTCTGCCATGTAATGCCATGAATATAAAACCATTCTCTGTCTTTTGTCATAGCATCTAAGCCAAGATCCATTTCTATGTTGCAAAGGATGCCCAAATTCTTGCCCCAGAACTGGGCTGTGTGGTTTAGGCCCAGTACATCATCCACTCAAGATGATGCAGCCATCTGACTCAGGAGAAGGTGGCATCATACTGTATATCTGTAACAGCCTGCATTCTCTCCCCTTTAGCAGTGACATTTAACTAGCTAACCTTCATTGTCAGCTTCCTTCTGTGTGGTTCTTGCACCTGTCTGCACTTGACTGACCTTTCCTTATTGTAGCACAGAGGAAGACTTTTGGCACGTGCTAAACAGCAGCTTGAGAGGTGTAAAATGAACTTGCCCCAGGCAACAGGGAAACTGTACTGTTCTTCTGGGACTTCTATGCCCACTCAGAAAATTGCTGCCTCCCCATGTATCAGACTCCTAATCTTTTGGCTTTCAGATAGATAGATAGATAGATAGATAGATAGAGAGAGAGAGAGATCTAAGGCAGAGATCTATGCTAGAAAGAGGAAATTGCAAAATTGTTAAAATCAACATTGATCATAAGGATAAATCTCAGGCTTTGTGCAATGGGGATCACTCCATTGAATAAATCTCCATACGACTTTCAACATTTGTAGCATGTCTAGCTAATAAATATTCTAGGAGTTTTGTACTTTTAAAACAAAACAAAACAAAAAAAGGAAAGTAATGCATGATAAAATGTTAGCATTTTGCTTGGGGTTTAAATAAATAGCCTTACATTGTACAAAATTGAATTGAATAGTTTCACAATGTCTGTATTCACCTAGTGGCTTCCATGATGTTATAACATATGGGTGTCTGCTGCACAATGCTCAGACCACTACACTACCCTGCTAATTGGATGTGAGTTATACACGACCTTCCAAATGTTTATGAATGGCAACCCAGCATTCCTAACGAATAGCTGATGCTGACTTTAGAAGTGATGTGTATTGCAGTTCAACAACATCTGGAGGGCTACAAAATTACTACACTTGATTTAGGCTCAAAACTTTGCATTCTTGGCTCTCCCTTCCCTACTGGCTTCAAGGCAGTTGTCCTTGGTGCTGAACAAAAAGGAGAAGGACAGTCTGTGTTCTGCAGTATCAAAGAAAAGGACCTCCATGAATTGCTTTCCTCTGTATTTCATGTATCTGGGGAGGAATGACTTCTATCTTGATTTCTAGGCCTGACATTCATCAGAATGCCACTATTCTTCAAGCATGGTCAACATAAGGGAAGAAAAGGTGTTGAGAACCTGTAATAACATTCAATTTTTCCTCCATAGCACAACTAGGAGTGAGAGGTCAGGGATGAATGCTGTTTGAGAAAAGGAAAGTTGGAGCCTGTCATGCATAATTCTCATTCAGAGTTTGTCAGCAAATATTTCTCTAGATACAGAAAATACTGATGTGTACATTGGCCCCTTACATCATTGCTTTCCTCATACACATTGTGTAGAAGGGTGTAATTTGTGAACAATATGTCTGTATAACTTGTCAGAAATGAGACTGACTGACAAGTATGTAAAAAAAATTAGCATAATTTCGGAGTAATTAAATATATATGAATCTGAAAGTTTGCAGCTATAAAATGTAAGTAATATAATTTGCGGTTGGGCCACTGTGTGCAGAAGATGGCAAAATGCTAACAGGGGACAGAGAAAAGGCAGAATTACTCAACACCTTCTTTGCTTCAGTCTTCTCAGGAAAGGCAAAGGGTGCCCAACCTAAGGATAATGGGGCAGAGGAGAGAATAGGGGAATTTCAGCACAGAATAAGTAAAGAGAAAATACAGGAATACCTGGTTAATTTAAATGAATACAAGTCTCCAGGACCAGATGAACTACATCCAAGGGTATTAAAAGAACTGGCAAATGTAATATCGGAACCAATGGCAATCATCTTTGAGAACTCCTGGAGAACAGGAGAAGTCCCTGCAGACTGGAGGAGGGCAAATGTTGTCCCAATCTTCAAAAAGGGGAAAAAAGAGGATCCCAACAATTATCGTCCAGTTAGTCTGACATCAATACCAGGAAAGATTCTGGAGCAGATCATTAAACAGAGAGTCTGTGAATATCTGGAAGATAATTCCATAATCACAAAAAGCCAACATGGGTTTCAGAGAAACAAGTCATGCCAGACAAATCTGATCTCTTTTTTTTGATAAAATTACCAGCTTGATAGATGAAGGGAATGCTGTGGATATAGTATATCTTGACTTCAGTAAGGCCTTTGACAAGGTTCCCCATGACATTATTGTAAACAAGCTTGTAAAATGTGGGCTAGACAAGGTAATTGTTACATGGATTTGTAACTGGTTGACTGACCGAACCCAAAGGGTGCTCAACAATGGTTCCTTTTCATCCTGGAAAGAAGTGACAAGTGGGGTGCCACAGGGTTCTGTCCTGGGCCCAGTGCTATTCAGCATCTTTATTAATGACTTGGATGACAGTATTGAGAGCCTAGTTATCAAATTTGCAGATGACACCAAATTAGGAGGAGTAGCTAATACCCCAAAGGACAGGATCAAAATTCAAAATGACCCGAATAGACTAGAAAGCTGGGCCAAAGCTAACAAAATGAAATTTAACACAGAGAAACGTAAGGTCCTACACGTAGGGCGGAAAAATGAAAATGCACAGATATAGGATGGGGGACACCTGGCTGAATGAGACAACATGTGAAAGGGATCAAGGAATCCAAGTAGACCACAAGTTGAACATGAGTCAACAGTGTGATGCAGCAGCTAAAAAGGCCAAGGCAATTTTAGGTTGCATCAATAGAAGTATAGTGTCTAGATCAAGGGAAGTAATAGTGCCACTCTATTCTGCTTTGGTTAGGCCCCACCTGGAATACTGTGTCCAGGTCTGGGCACCACAATTCAAAAAGGATGTAGAGAAACTGGAGTGTGTCCAAAGGAGGGCGACTAAAATGGTGAAGGGTCTGGAAACCTTGCCCTATGAAGAATGCCTTAGGGAGCTGGGAATGTTTAGCTTGGAGAAGAGAAGGTTAAGAGGTGATATGATCACCCTGTTTAAATACTTGAAGAGATGTCACATTGAGGAGGGAGCAAGCTTGTTTTGTGCTGCTCCAGAGAACAGGACTCGGAACAATGGATGCAAACTGCAGGAAAAAAGATTCCACCTCAACATTAGGAAGAACTTCCTGACAGTAAGGGCTGTTCGATAGTGGAACACACTCCCTCAGAGGGTGGTGGAGTCTCCTTCCTTAGAGGTCTTTAAGCAGAGGCTGGATGGCCATCTGTCGGAGATGCTTTGATTGGGAGTTCCTGCACGGCAGGGGGTTGGACTGGATGGCCCTTGTGGTCTCTTCCAACTCTAAATTTCTATGATTCTTTCTTTCTTTCTTTCTTTCTTTCTTTCTTCCCACCTTATATTGCAAGATTTCAGGATGACACACAATTAAATCAGTTTAATCAATTTAACCAGTATAAAACAGTATCGGAGGTAACAGGTGGATCAGGAAAATAAACTGAAGCCGTGGAGTCCCACTGCCAGTTAATGTAGGCAGCACTATGCTATAAAGGATGATGACCTTATTCCTCAGAAGTTGGGTTCCACAATTTCCTCCCCATGCCCTACGTGGGATCATGTGAGTGTAGAGGAATACTACTGGGGTGAGCCAGAAATGAGAGTTTTGCTCAGGGGAGAAGCTGAAAACGATGAATGAGATCACAGACAAAATGACAAATGTATAACTATGTATCATCTCCTGACTTTAATTCCTCAACATATCTTAAGAGCTCATAGCTACATTGAACAATAGAAGTGACTAGGTTGCTGCAGGTTGACTTTTCCCATCACCTCTCACTAGTGAGTTCTCGTGTGACCAAGAGTTGGGACTGGTCTCCTGCTTCTGATTGTCACATTTGAGGTAGCTGGCAGGAAGGGGCAGAAAATATTATCCTGCAGCAACTCAAACACCATCAGCACAAACCACCATCACTTGATGTGGCTGATGGCTATTATGGTAGGTTTGGAGGGCATTTGTGATTGTGCCTATAAGTGTGTCAGGAGCTGAGTCTTTCAGCTTGCTTGCCATGGTTAACAAGGTCTGCCATAGCTTTGATTGCTTAAAATATATTATAGGATACCAATACAGGATGATTGGACAGTTAATTGTTGGGGTTGTTGCTCAAATTCCTTTGCTGGTTCACATGCAAATGGGAAAAAGGGAGGAAAGACTATGCTGGGCATTTCAACATCTGTTTCATGGGGAGGGATGGTATGGGATGAAAGTAGGGGCAATCATGGGAAGAAGGGAGAAATGAGTTTGTTTGATTTTATGGGAGAATGGGGTGTTAGCAAGCGCAAAATCTGAATTATGGTATGCTTTAATTGCACTGTGTTAATACTGATGTTTCATCCTAACAACATAAATCTATAGAGAACATCTATGGTTTATGAATAAAAAATTTCTGGGTTTTCACCACTGAAGCCTGGATTTCTAAACTGAAATGTCCCTCTACATGACATAGTACCATGATCATAAACATGAATACCAAGAGTCTAGCTCACACACTTGTAACTGCTCAACAAGATGTCAGCTGATGATTTGTCACTGTATGAAATATGTTCCTATCTACTTTAAAGGATTGAGTTAATTCATTGGTATGAAGGGGAGGGGGAATATGTAGTCCTAAACATAGAAAGTTCTTGGGTTTTAGGACCATTAATGGCCACATGAGCTAAAAGACATCTCCATACTCAGTGCCAGTGTGCCACATACCAGTTACTGTGGCAAGCAATTATGGAAGGCCGATGTCACTATACCCAGAGCATGTATTTCCAGTATCTCTGCACGGACTCTGGAGTGCTCGGTAATTGGCATCATAATGGCACTAAAACTACATTTTGAAATGAGAAGAACAAAAGTAAAAACAGAACATTGCCTACATTTTGGATCCTGGCATGTGATGACATTGATGTATTTATGCAAGGAGGAGAACAGCAAGAATTACTGACCCCCCTTTTTTCCCCTCTTGGGAGGAGAGATGATTCCTCTCTCTCCCTTTTTAAAAAGCTGAGTTTATTCACAGTTTCATCCCCAATATCCACATTCCTTTCTCTGTCAGCAGAATGTTACTATATGTGGAAAGCAGCAAAAGGTGACTGTGGCTATTTATACATTCCAACATTGTGCTTATCCCAGCTGTCGTCCATGTGGTAAATGCTCTCATGTGTGGTGGTGGGGTTCCTTCAAAGACAGTGTGCATTTTTCTGTCACTCTACACAGTAGGTTGTTCCCTTGTGCTCATTAAAATCCATACCGATGTTCTATTTCTCCCTGATTTTCCATCCTACCTAGTCATCAGTCTGGGATAAACATATGGTGAAGTGAGTGGGAGTAAAAATGGGAGAGAGAGAGAGAGAGAGAGAGAGAGAGAGAGAGAGAGAGAAGGAAAACAAGTAGTGTGAGTGGATATATGAACTGGACCTCCTGAAGGGCAAGCTTCATGACTTGCAAAAAATAAATAAAAAAAAATTGCTTCCTCCATAAAGCTCCTGTTGGCATACACAGAAAAAGGTTCCATTCATCTTCAGAAACCAAAGCAACAAACTTTCTTATTTTTAGATCAGCCCCCAGAAGAGAAGTAATGTTTCACGTGCTAATCAATGCAATGGAAGAAGTAGAAGTGTGGAAAATTGTAATAAGGTAAGAGGGACGATTATCGTTAGAAAGAGAGTTCTGATGAATGGTACAGAGGTTGCATGAGGAGTACTTACAGGTCTGGATATAAATAGAGGTGGAACACCTGCGGCAGCCTTCTTTAACTCCGGCTTATTCAAAAGCTGGCTCAGTTATTAGACAGAGGGGGCATTTATCACAGTTGAAGGGATGAGGTTTCAGTAATCAGCCAGTTAGATCAGGGGTGGAAAACTGACTCCTCCATTCTGTTGTCCTACAGGTCCCACCATTCTTATCCATTGCCCAATTAAGATGAGGCTGCTGGGACTCAGAGTGCGCCAGGACCATTGGTGCTGTCATGTTTGCTGGCCATATATCTTGTATAGAGGCTTGGTAATATTGGATAATGGGTTATGCTACACAAATACGTAGTGATACTGGATGGAAGGATTGTTTATCTTTCATGAAGATGGCTGAAGAGCAGGGATGGAAAAATCTCAAGGAAATGCTTGGTATGGAGAGGAAAGGAGGGATAGTTCTGGAAACAGGGATAGTCCTGGTTAGCAAACTAATGTGGGATCAGCACACAGAACCATTTGAATTTCTATATGTTTTAAGATACTCTGTAAACAAAATTGTCTCAGTCCTGACAATATCAATTATGCTGTGAACATCTTTAGTTTCTCAATAAAGTTTTCTGAACCTGCCAAAACTTGTGTTTTTGAATTGAAATTTACCAGTATATGACAGAGTGCAATGATATCTGCAGGGCCACCTGGAGACCAAGCACACCTGGAGACCATCAATGTCCTTTCCCCATGTGCTAGCCAATCTAGCTGCTACTTTCTCCCTCGGCTTGGCCTGGAAGTTGACAATAGTAATGGGTGAAGCTTCTTGCAGTGTCCCAGTGAGCATTATTGTCAGGAACACATGAGCTCTGTATGGAGCACAGTGGCATACAAGGAAGGTAAACAACTAAATCAGTCATAAATAATAGATGGCCATGTTTCTATGAGGAATGTATAAACATAGGCACAGATGGTTTCCTTCCCCACATTGGACACCTTCAAGGGAGGGCTTAATACCTCCAGCATGCATGTCTGTGATCCCTATTCAGAAGAAGGGAAGAACATAACTGATGACTACAGAGTAAGACTTCAGTAGCTTCCGCATGTCATGAAGCCTGTTCTTATCTGGGGATTGTATTAAAGACAGTCCCTGTTATATGGTGCTAACACAGGAAAAACGTGATGACTGGGACAGCCCCATATTTCATTAGGTTGCATCTAAAGACAATGTAAGAGAGAGACACAGGGTGTGCCTTCTGGGTAATATATGAGTAAGACATTGGAAAGGAAAAGATGAAAATGTGAGACCAAGTGTTTAGTCAGGCTTTTTAGCACAATAGCTGTAAAACAGACAGGTGCACAATGGCAGGATGTGGCTGACATGTCAATGGGATGGTTTTTGGCTCAGGCTTTAGTCCGAACTTTGAAGGAGTTATCAAGATGCTCAATATATTGTGCAGCCAAGGGCCAGGACCTTGGATAGATTAAAGTTTAGACAAAACTCAGATCAGATTTACTACTGTACTATCTATTGCCCAATAAAAATGAGGCTGATTGGACTCAGAATGTGTTAGGATCATAATTCCTGTCATGCTTGCTGGCCATATATCTTGTATATGCTTGGTAATATTGGATGATGACTTATGCTACACAAGTAGTGATGCTAGGTGGAAGCATCTAGGTGGAGGCATTCTGTATCAGAGCCCTGGTGGCCCAGTGGTTAAATGCCTGTACTGCAGTCACAATGTTGTGAGTTTGATCCTGAGGGGCTCCAAGATCAACTCAGACTTCCATCCTTTCAATGGAGTTTATCAGATGATGGAAATTGGAAATATAATCTAATGGCAATGCGAATGCAATCATGGGGTTTCACATTATTGTGTATTAAAGTATCTCACACAGTTTTGGGCAAAAGGGGAGTCATTCCGAATGCAATCATGGGTTTTACGTTATTGCGTATTAAAGCATCTCATGCAATTTCAGGCAATGGGCGGTTATTTTCGGCTAATGGGAAGTCATTCTGAATGCATTCCAAACACAATTGGAATTCACGTAAATTAGCTAAACTAGCGAATTCACATGAATTCGAATTGGCTCCAATTGGCTCCATTCAAAATAAAGAGAAATTCGTCCCGTCTGATAAACTCCATAGGTTGGTAAAATGAGTATCCAGCTTGTTGGGGACAATTGGCTTACACATTCTAAACTGCTTAGAGTCTGCTTAGTCAGTATGAAGTGCTATAGAAATGTAAATGCTAAATGCTAAATGCCATAGCAGACATAGCTGTAAGCAGTAGTAACTCCTTGTTTACCACTCAGTAGTCTATTACTCTGGATAGACCAGCAACTTGCAATTCAGAGAGAGAGAGAGAGGAAGGAGAACAGAAAGATCCAGAAGAAATACCTATACTGAGTGAGACTATTTCTATGCCAAAATTGGCTTCTCAGAGGCTTATGGATCTTCCAACCAAAATAACATATATTTACTATTTCAGACAAAGAAACATGTGGACTTGAAACATGGAAGCAATGATACCATTGAAAAACATAAATAGCCAGTCTATAATGTAAATCTAGGCTGTTTGTAATTCTTTGGGCATGCTACAAGCCCCAACCATCATTTCCTGAAACTGTACTACATATGTTAATTTGCAATTAAAAAATTAGATTTGTTATTGAATAATTTGGCTTCTATACCTGTGTAGTTCCTAAGACTAGCTTGATTAGACAGCCCAATCAAAGTTGTATCCACCAATTTTGCACACACTCAGATGTTACTATGTAGTTACTCCATATTTATCAAGTTCATTTTGAAACAAAGATGTAGGACTGCAGACAGCCAGGGAACAATGACTGAGTCCTACATCACTTCAGCATAGTGTAAATATCTACTGGTGGACCTATGTTACATAACTTTTAAACTGAACACCGAAGTAAGGCAACATATGTGGTTCAATGGCCAGTACCCATGACTGACAACCTCATGGGGAACTTGGGTATGCAAAGTGCAGAGGTTAGGAATATAGGCAATACACATCTACATGTTAGTCTGTGTATTTTAATGCCCTACCATTTGTACAACTGACATGCATGCAACATTCAGCCAACATCTGCTTACAGCCCTTGAGCATTGTCCAAAATAAATGAATGAATAAATTTTTTGCAAGGGTAATGTAACTGATGTTTTCATATTTCACTAACAGGATGCTGGGCAATGTGTTCAATGCATGATGTGATGACATGGGGCAGACCAGGACCACTGCATGAAATACACCAAGTTTCTCACATGCACTTAGTTAATATTAATAAGGTCAAGTTCAGTTATGATCTGAATGCTCAGGCTATAGGAGAATTTTCTTCTGAGTCTTCAGAATTGTTGTTGCTTTTGCTATTAAAGCTATCCCACCCCCACCCCCCGTTTGGTATTCAAGGTGGCTTACAATACCTGAAACAAACAGTTAAAATAGTATGGAAAAGTTTAAAAAATTAAACCAGTTAAAAACATAAATCATTAAACAATGACACCAAAATAACAACCCAACACATTTCCTGTAAACAATAAAAAATAAAATTCAAAGAACTGCTGGAATAAAAAAGTCTCCAACTGCATGTGGAAAAATTGTAAGGAGGTGCCAGTCTAGCATCTCTGGGCAGGGAGTTCTAGAGAATGGGAGCAGCTGCTGAGAGGTCCTTCTATTGTGTTCCCACCAAATGTACCTATGAGAGAGGTGGGAGAGACAGAAGGGTCTACCAGTGATGTACACTCAAACTGATAGTCTTGGACTCAAGTCAGGCTCAAGTCCCTTCAATGACTTGACTCTGACTCGACTCCACATAAATGATGCACTAATTTGATTCAACTTGTGACTTGCATTTTCAAGTTACTAACTTGAAATTCCTTGGTTTGGAAGCTGGCATTGAATCGGCACCCTGTTTTCACCGCAAATAAGAGAATAGCATGGATCCTTCTAAAGTTCTTTTTTTTTCTAGAAAGAGCAACAGACAAGACTTACTTGTGGTATATTTGTTTCTCAGAGTGGAAAAGAATAGCAAGTGTCTTAGGCAATGGGGTGCTTGAGGTGGAAGGATGATCCCCCTAAAGCTGTATATACTCATGTATAAGTCTAGAAATTTTAGTTAAAAAAGTGACCATAAAAACCTGAGTCAACTTATCCATGCGTCAATGTTAGTACAGTGGTCCCCCGGGTTATGAAAGTAATTCGTTCCGGATTACCTTTCGTAACCCAAAAATTTTCGTAACCCGGGGGACCCCCAGGCCTCGGAGGGGAAGGGACGGCCTTCCTGCGGGTCCGCGGGAAGACCGTGCCTTCTCCTCCGAGGCCCTGGCCGGCGGAAGAGAAGGGACGGCCCGCGGGAAGGCCGTCCCTTCTCCTCCGAGGCCTGGCCGGCGGAGGAAAAGGGACGGAAGGCCGTCCCTTCTCCTCCGAGGCCCTGGCTGGCGGAGGAGAAGGGACGGCCCGCGGGAAGTCCATCCCTTCTCCTCCGAGGCCTGGCCGGCGGAGGAAAAGGGACGGAAGGCCGTCCCTTCTCCTCCGAGGCCCTGGCCGGCGGAGGAAAAGGGACGGAAGGCCGTCCCTTCTCCTCCGAGGCCTGGCCGGCAGAGGAAAAGGGACGGAAGGCCGTCCCTTCTCCTCCGAGGCCTGGTCAGCGGAGGAGAAGGGACGGCCCGCGGAAGGCCGTCCCTTCTCCTCCGAGGCCTGGGCGCCGGGGGATCTTTCTTTTTTTTCCCGAATCCCGGGGGATCCTTCGGATCCTGGGGGATACAATCGCGGCCCCGCCGGTTTCGGATCCCGGGGTTTTCTTAACCCGGGGGATTCGTATCCCGGGGGACCACTGTACTGTACTTTAACTCATATATATCTAGAGAGAGAGAGTTCTTTGGCATTGTATTCCTTTGCTTCATCCTTTCCATCCTTTGTTACATGGCCCTAAATTTTACACTCGGCTGATCCACGGGTCATATCAAATTCCTTAATTTTGGTTCCAGAGCCTGCCCTCGACTTATACATGAGGTCGACTTATAGTCGAGTATATACAATTGTTTTCAAGGCTCCTGCCATATGCAGCAGAGACAGGCTGCCAAGTTCACTCCAAGCAGCCCATTGCCTAACATATTTGCTGTCCTTTCCCCCTCTGAAAAGTGAATGCACCCTGAGCTCTGGGGGCAAGTCTTGACTGCTGCTGCTCCTAGGAAAAAAAGAACTTTAGAAGGATCTATCCTATTCTGCTACTCCTATCCTCCAATTTTGTGCATGCCTTTTTGGCTTTCTAGTTAATGATATCGCCACTCCCCCTCACACAACCTCATTTTTTCCTGTCAAAGTTGGTTCCCAGGCTTGAGACTCAATTTGATACTTGACATGAAAGTATCTTGCAAGGATTCGAGACTTGACTTGAGACTTAACATAGAGACTTGAGACTTGATTTGAGACTTGGAGTAAAAGACTTACCGTATATACTGGTCAATAAGTCTAAAAATTTATGACCAAAAATTTACCCCCAAATCCTAGGTTGACTTATTTACGGGTCAGTATAGTAATATGATAGCAGCTCTTTCAAATTTCCCCTGAAGGAGCCTCCAAGTTTTTCACTTGACCTATCCAGAGGTCATGTCAAAAACCATAATTTTGGCCCCAAAACTTGCCTTCAACTTATACATAGGGTTGACTTATAGTTGAGTATATACAGTAAATAAATCGCTGGGGCCTACCCAGAAGATCTCGAAACATGGGCAGCTTCTTATTGGAAAATATGATCTTAAACCTGAATGTAAACCATGCCTTGTCAGGATTTGCAAAGTGATCAATTCATCTCTTGCTACTATAAATGCAAGGCATGCATTCTGACACTGACTTACAGCTGTTTTGCTGATATTGTCATTTGAACAATGCAAGCTATACTTTACAATCAATTATACCCATTTCAACATGTCCTATCATATATTATGTCACATATTGAGCCAAAGATTGAGGAAGGTATTTCTTAGCAATACAGTTCCCAGAATCCCCCAGCCACCATGGCCATTGTGGCCGCCCAAAGTAACTCTGGATCTCTGAGGTTTGCTATACACATGCACATACATACACTCATGCATATTCACACTAACAGTGAGTCACACACCTACTGCTAGAGTTGAGCTACATCATTTAATAGACTGCCACTTTTAAAATATGCAATGTGTGATGCCATCAATTAAGTTCAAGCATATTGCAATCTTCATTTATTTTGCTCTGGGAAATTACAAAAGTCAAAGGTATTGAATCTAGAACTCGGGATGATACATTATGCAGTGAATTGTCTGCAGTGTTCACGTTTGTAATAAAATTGCTTACATTATGAAGCAATTATCACAGACTCAAATGCCAATAGCATTTGGCAGGCGCGTCTGTGCCGCAGGTTCTACCTTTGCTGAAATGGCCCTTTTATTCTTTACCTGCCTGCCAAACAACTTCAGCATTTAGAATACCCTTCAGGATATTTTTGCAGGCTTTTGCTTGTGACCTTTGTAAGAACAACAAACAGAGAATAACAAACGGAGAAAACAAAACAGAGAGCAAGGATGTGATCTCTCCAATGCTCTGAGTGATCATGGCTGCTATGGAGACTCCTTTGGTCTCAATAACACTTCCATATTTTCCAGCATTTGACAGATGGAAATAGCAGTGTTTTCCAACCTAGCACCATCCAAATGTGTTGGGTTAGCTATGTTGGCCCTCTCAGTGGACCATGAGCCTCACAACCCCACCATATATATATATATATATATGAACAATATTTTGCTCCCATAGGAATGTGGGGGGTATTTTCACCACATTTTCATACTTTCTGGGTCCTTCTAGACCCAGGCGAGGCTTTTTTTCCCCAACTGAGGAAAAAAGCCTTTCTTTCTGTGGGGAAAAAGACCTCTCCTGGGCCTATCACAGCTTGGATGGATAAGCAAAAATTGCTTGTCCATCTTCTCATTTGTCTATTCTTATGTTGCTTGGCCATATGTGCTCCAGTTTTCTTCTGTGAAATGGTGGCAGGCATGCAAAATGGGGATAGGGGCTTCAGAGGCCCCATAATGGGTCCCCAAGGGCAATGCACAGCTCACAGGCTGCCCTCCAGGGAAAAACAGCGAAGGTGCATGTGCAAGCTATCTCCCCCCCCCCCCCCAATTCTTGGTCCCTGCTCACTGGGACCAGCCAGAAGGATGTAAGGGGGCATCTACTTGTATTCAAGTGAAAATCAGTAGCAATTCTCACCCCAGAATTTGAGAATCAATGCCCTATGTGAACAGATTGAGTGGTTGCATTAGTGCTTGCACAAGGGAGTGGGTTTTGAAAGGGGAGGATAAATGTGTGTGTGTGTGGGGGGGGGAGTGGTTGATTGGTGAATTGGGCTCAGAGTCTGGAAAAAGTTATTTAGGCTTATTTTTTTAATTATATGGCACTGTTCTCTCTACCTGAGACTCAAGAAGACTTACAAAACTAAAAGCTAAATTGTGGTGCCCATAAAAGTTAAAACACTGTTGAACAAATGTCACATTAAAATACCATTAAATTTCATTCAAGGGCCAGCATGGTGTAAAAGTTTGGGCATTGCCCTTTTAAATTTATGTGTGTTTTAACTGGTGTCTTTTAACTGATGTTGTTTGTCTGTTAATTGCTGTTGTTCCCTGCCTTGATCCATGGGTAAGAAATTATTATTATTGTTGTTGTTGTTGTTGTTGTTAGTAATAGTACACAGGTAGACCTAGGTTTTAATCCATGCTCAGACATGGAAACCCACCAGGTGACCTTGGACAAATCACTCTCTCTCAGCCTCAAAGAATGACAATGGCAGACCCCTCTGAAGAAACTTGCTAAGAAAACCTTGTGATAAGTTTGCCTTAGGGTTGCCATAAGTTAAAAATGACTTGGAGTCACACAACAAACAACAAGTAATTTCAAAAATTATCCTGCTGGTTGTCCAAAGAAGTCACTTTTTCAAAGATCTGACTAGGCTTGACTTGGCCTCCTCTCCTCACTTATTACAGACAATCCTCCCATTTCACTTGCAACTGGAGTAGGAAACCAATCAACTCGTTTTAAAAAAAATGGCAAGGAGATACAGAAAAATGAGCCAATATATCAAGTTGAAGATTACAAATAATACTTATTGCTCTTATTTTGATGTAACAGTGTTGGAACCTTTTCTCTTATTGATCCACTGTGTAAAATGATCATGAGATTGTGTCTTATATTTAAAATACATCATGGAAACCATAATTAAACAGTTTTCTTTCAATGTGAATTCGAAGGCTTTCATTGCCAGCATCCATAGTTTTTTGTGGGGTTTTTGGCTATGTTTTAGAAGTGTTATTTTCCTGATGTTTCACCAGCAGCTGTGGCTGGCATGTTTAGAAGATGAAGATGCCAGCCACAGTTGCTGGCGAAACGCCAGGAAAAAACACTTTTAAAACATGGCCTCATAGCCAACCCCCCCCCCCCAAAAAAAACTATAGTTTTCTTCCATATAAGAAGAAAGGTAAGATAAATACAAGACAAGAATCATAGAATCATAGAATCATTGAGTTGGAAGAGACCACAAGGGCCATCTTGTCCAACCCCCTGCCATGCAGGACCTCGAAATCAAAGCATCCCTGACAGATGGCCATCCAGCCTCTGCTTAAAGATCTCCAAGGAAGGAGACTCCACTACGCTCCGAGGGAGTGTGTTCCACTGTCGAACAGTCCTTACTGTCAGGAAGTTCCTCCTAATGTTGAGGTGGAATCTCTTTTCCTGCAATTTATATCCATTGTTCCGCGTCCTAGTCTCTGCAGCAGCAGAAAACAAGCTTGCTCCCTCCTCAATATGACATCCCTTCAAATATTTAAACAGGGCTATCATATCACCTCTTAACCTTCTCTTCTCCAGCCTAAACATCCCCAGTTCCCTAAGGCGTTCCTCATAGGGCATGGTTTCCAGACCCTTCACCATCTTAGTTGCCCTCCTTTGGACCCGCTCCAGTTTCTCCACATCCTTTTTGAATTGTGGTGCCCAGAACTGGACACAGTATTCCAGGTGGGGCCTGGCCAAAGCAGAATAGAGTGGCACTATTACTTCCCTTGATCTAGACACTATACTTCTATTGATGCAGCCTAAAATTGCATTGGCCTTTTTAGCTGCTGCATCGCACTGTTGACTCATGTTCAGCTTATGGTATACTTGGACTCCTAGATCCCTTTCACATGTGGTCTCATTCAGCCAGGTGTCCCCCATTTTATATCTGTGCATTTCATTTTTCCTCCCTAAGTGCAGAACCTTACATTTCTCTGTGTTGAATTTCATCTTGTTAGCATTGGCCCAGCTTTCTAGTATATTCAGGTCATTTTGAATTTTGATCCTGCCCTCTGGGGTATTAGCTACTCCTCCTAGTTTAGTGTCATCTGCAAATTTGATAAGTATGCCCCCAATTCTGTCATCCAAATCATTAATAAAGACATTGAATAGCACTGGGCCCAGGACAGAGCCCTGTGGGACCCCACTGGTCACTTCTCTCCAGGATGAAAAGGAACCATTGTTGAGCACCCTTTGAGTTCGGCCACTCAACCAATTACAAATCCATGTAACAGTTAACTTGTCTATCCCACATTTTGCAAGCTTGTTTGCAAGAATGTCATGGGGAACCTTGTCAAAGGCCTTACTGAAATCGAGGTAAACTATATCCACAGCATTCCCTTCATCTACCAAGCTGGTAATTTTATCAAAAAAAGAGATCAGGTTCGTTTGGCATGACTTCTTTTTCTGAAACCCATGTTGGCTTTTTGTGATTATGGCATTGGCTTCTAAATGTTCACAGACTCTCTGCTTAATGATCTGCTCTAGAATCTTTCCTGGTATTGATGTCAGACTAACTGGACGATAATTGTTAGGATCCTCTTTTTTTCCCTTTTTGAAGATGGGGACAACGTTTGCCCTCCTCCAGTCTGCTGGGACTTCTCCTGTTCTCCAGGAGTTCTCAAAGATTATTGCCAATGGCTCCGATATTACATTTGCCAGTTCTTTTAATACCCTTGGATGTAGTTCATCTGGTCCTGGAGATTTGTATTCATTTAGATTAACCAGGTATTCCTGTACTGTCTCTTTACTTAGAGAAGACATGTCAGTCATTGAGTCCAGGATCTTATGGTGTCAAACAATTCACAACACTTTTTTGTCTCATATACAGGAGTATCCACCACTTTGCTGTTCAGAATGATGTCCAGAGGAATGATGTCCACAGCAATGGAATATCCCAGTGTATGTGTCCCCAATGCCTCCAGAGAAGGAAGTGTCCACATGGCAATTTGTGAAGTCACTCATCTCATAGGGGCTTTCTAGACTGGCAGGAAAGGACGACATGAAGTTGCCTTTTCCTTAATACTTAGCAGCTGCACTGCAAGTCCCAGGTGTGTAATAAAAAGGCATAGGGCAGCTACACTGAGGAGGTGTGGGGACGACTTATCTGAAGTCTTTTCTGTTGCTCAGCAACTACATTGGAAGCTGTCGGGATGCTAGAAACACAGGCGGAGCAGCTGCACAAGTGGCAATGAATGGGGCTTTTGGCCGCACTGAACCTTTAATGTTGTTGCTGTTGTTGTTGTTGTTGCCGGCTGCGAACTGCACAGTTGCGCAGGTACATCACACATGAACTGTGCCGTCATGAAGATCTGTCAGATTACCATTGTGGTTTCACTTCCCTTTTTAAAGTGTGCAGTTGCATCGGTGCACCATGAATGAACCCCTTTATTTTATAATAATAATGATAATAATAATCATTATTATTTATACCCCACCCCTTTAAGATCAATCAAGGTTAAAATACTATTACATCAATAAAACAAACTGCATCCCTCCACTCCTTAAAAAGATATTAAATCTGTTACAATTTAAGTTTATGAATAAACTTCTTTATTTTATGAATGAATTGACATTTTATGCGCAGTTGCATAACAGTTACAGCACCCCAGAGTCCCTACTGTACATGTCTAGGGTTCAGATTAGGGCTGGAGCTAGGGTTTGGGAGCTTTAAAAAACTGCACAGTTGCACTGCAGCATTTAAACACAGCTCCTTTTTAAAGCTGCTTCCCCCCTACTAAACTGCAAAAGAAGTGCGTTCATGCCAAACTTTCAATGTGGGTCATCTAAAAGCTACACTTTCATGCAGGCATGAACACACCTCTTTTTGCCAGTCTAGATCAGCCCATAGTGCCTTGGCTTTGAATATCCCTCAGAGCCAGCTATTGAAGAAACAATAGCAGTCTCTGGCAGGAGGTTGCAGAGTAACTTCACAGTTAGGACTTTCCATGCTTCTGAGGCTAAATAGGAACTTGGCTTAAGCGTTTGTTAGTCTGAGGAGGAACTAAGCTGGAACAACTTCAGGACAGATAAAAGGAAGTGCTTCTTCATATAATATATACAGTGGGCCCTCCACATTCACTGGGGTTAGGGCCACAAGATGCCTGAAAATTTGGAAAAACTGCAAATAAAAAACTGCTATATTTTTAATCTGAGAGAACACCTCTCTAGGAATCTCTAGTTCCTCCAGCACAACTCTATGGTCAACATCTGCCAGAAGCTGACCATAGAATCACACTGGAATACCTACAAATGGCTAGAGAAGTGTTTTTCTAGTTTTCTCTAGTAATCTGCAGGTCCTCCATAGCACAGTTGCACTGGAGGACCTAGAGATTACTGGACAGAACATATTAATTAAATCTGCAAATAATCAAATTTGCAAAAGTCAAAGCGACAAATGTGGAGGGTCAACTGTAGTTAAGCTATGGAATTCACTGTCACAAGTTGTAGCAATGAACTGAGTAAAAGGGGAGTTAGGTAAGTTTCATGGAAGTGAGAAGGCATCAATAGCATAAGTGTGAATGAGCTTACCAGCTAGCCATAAACAGTTCTCAGAGTCCAGGCAGTCCAGGTCAGTAGGGTGTAGCAATAAATAGAAGGCTTTAATCCAAGTGAGTGTCAAGTATCATGGTCAGCTTATGCTGGAGAGTCCAAGGTTCATGAGCCAGGAATGAAGATACAAAAATGTAGCTTCCTCCAAACAGCAATGTTTATGGTCTGGCAGCCTCCTGCAGCTTTTGCCTGATTAATGAGCATTTCCTGTTTAAACACTGTGAGCATCACATCTCCTCCCTTTTTTGGCTGAATTTGGCTGCCATAGGTACTACTGAGTTCATGTCTGTGCATGGAGAGTGTCACTGTCTGCCTCAAGCACTGGCACATCCCCCTGTCCTTCTGTTTCCCTGACTGTGCCATAGTCTGAACTTGGATCCTGGGAACAAAGCATGAAACTAGTCAGGATGACTAGTCACCACTAGTATTAGGGGCAGCATGTCTCTGTTTATCATTTGCTGGGGAGGATGGGGCATAGGATGTAGCTGTGCTTATCTGGTGGGCTTCCCGTTGCCAAATGGTTGGCCACTGTGTGAACAGCACTCTGGCTGAAGTTGGTCTTCGGTCTGAGCCATCAACTCCAGATGAACCTGAATGCCACCAGCCAGCTATATCTCAAAGGCCAGCTGTGGTTTGTGACTGCAGTCCAAGTAAAATGACTTCTTTGCTATATAAACAAAGTAATTTATGTCGGTAAATCAAATTCAGAATTTCATGAAACTCCAGATCTTCCTTTACACTCCTCATAGCCTTCCATCAACGGAGTCTATTGAAAGCATTGTAGTCCTTCTTATTTTTCTGGTGTTTGGTTTCTTTGTCCTCAGGCCATTTGGTAGAGAGGGAGTACATCATTGTTTCATCCCTCCCTGCAAGTCCATCAATCCCCGCTCTCCCTCCAGCGGTGGCAGTATATTTCTTTCCACAATAATGAACACTTTCTCAGGCTGTTTCTCTTGCTCCATGGCTAGGACAGAGTTATCAGATGGTGATTAATACAGCAGGCATCCTCCAGCACAGGTTCTCATTTTCCCCCTTTCTCCTTTCCACTCCCTAGTATTTTTTTTAATTCACAAACTATCAATTTTTGCGACATGAGCCAGTGTGATGTGGTGGTTTGATTGTTGGACTGGAAATCCAGGAAGACCAGGATTCGTATCCTTGCTCAGCCATGGGAACCAAGTGGTTGACCCTGAGAAAATTACATTTTCTCATCCTTAATGGAAGGCAATGCCAAGCTTCCTCTGAGTAAATTTTGAAAAGCAACCCCTAAGATAAGGTTGCCATAAGTCAGAGTCAAAGACAACAGCAAATCTTTGCTACAGACTGTTCTGGCTGTATTCTTTGAGATGCTGCTGAGCAAAATAGACTTTCCCTGCTTGCCCTTTGACTTTTTACCTCAAAAGTCAGAATTATGTGTCTTCCAGGTGTTGATGAACTACAACTTCCAAGTTTCCTCTTCATTGGTTATCTAGGGCTGCTGGGAGCTTCAGTCCAATAACATTTTAAGGGCTGCACTATTCCTTTTGTAGCCTCTTGTTAGATGTCCGGGCACTCAAAATTTAATGCCATTTTTTTGTTGTTGCTGGAATTATCGATTGTGGTCTATGTCACATAATTATACACATATTTAGCTATGTAGCAGAGGTGCTAATAAACCCTGTTAGTGAATTTCAAAGATGCTTATCAGGACACCAGTAAGGGTGCCTCGATGTTCATCAGGCTCCACCGATGTACATCGGCACTCCTTAATTGGTATCTCATTGTGCACTGGTCATTTTGCTGGCTCAGCTTCATAACTACATAACAGAACTGCTCCATTCTATTTCCTGAAGACATAAGCCTACTTGCAAAGGTGTAACGCCTCAAGTGAATTCTGGCCTTAGTTTTTCAGTATACTAGGCTACATCTGCACTGCAGAAATAATCCAGTTTGACACCACTTTTACTGCCATGGCTCAATGCTATGGAAATCTGGAAACTGTAGTTTTGTGATACATGTGGCCTTGTTTGTCAGAGAGCTCTGCTGCCACAACAAACTATAATTCCCAGAATTCCATAGCCTTGAGCCATGGCAGTTAAAGGGCTGCTAAACTAGATTATTTCTGCAGTCTAGCTGCAGCCATAGTCTTCCATTTTCCTCTCAACCAATGGCTCACAAAGTAGCTTTTGTGTCCCAAGGTGTTTCTAGAGCTCATGATGAAATCTTGAAGTCACAAACTATCAGGTATAAAAAGGTTTTTAAAGTACTATGAAGAATGCAACAGCATCTCTTCTACAAAGGTTCTCCTAGCTAAAAACACCCCTTAGCTACCACTATTTTCTGGATCTAATCCCCTTACTTGTCAACAAACCCCACCGTAGGGGGGAAAAAGCATTTCACTAGCTTATACCTTCCTTTTTGGCCCCACTGTGAATTTGATTTACTGACAGAAATCAATTTATTCACATCAAAAGAAATCATTCCCAGCAGCATATAGAATCAGTGAACTTGTGAGGAATACTGTCATGGGTTTTGGGGCCTCTTTTAAATTTCTGCCTTGGTCTCTCTCCTAAAATCTCCAATAGGATGAGTTGGTCTCCCGGAGAGTTAAGAGTTCAGTGCGTGTGGGTTTTTGCAGAACTGTGGTAAGTTACTTTTTAAAATTATAGATCACAGAATCTCCCAGCCAGCATGGTCACTGGGGAGCTGCAGTCCAAACAGTTAAGTTTCTGAAACCTTTTCAGAGCAGCTACAGCTACTGCTGATTTTGATGAAAGCAGCAGCAAGGAGGTAACTCAAAGATGAACTGAACCCCTTGTCCTTGTAGTGCTTTCCAGAGAAAAATCTCATATTCAGGCTGCATCTGCACTACAGAAATAACACAGTTTGACACCTCTTTAACTGTCATAACTCAATGCTATGGGTTTCTGAGATTTGTAGTTTGTTGTGGCATCAGAGAAGGCTTAATCGCTCAGAAAACTACAAATCCCAGGAATCCGTAGCACTGAGCCACTGCAGTTAAAGCAGTATCAAGCTGCATTATTTCTGCAATGGAAATGCAACTTCACAAAAAAGAGAGGCATGAAAGAGTTAAATCCCCCCGCCCCCACATACTTTGGGGTTCAATGGCAAGTAATGGGATTAGGCTTCCACATCAGTGGGGCAATGACTCTGTGGCAGGTGCTCTAAAATTCAGGCTGAAATGCTGAGCGGACTCTCTGCCCCACTGACATGGAAGTTATTTTACTGATGGGACTTGCCAGTGTAGATACAGCAGCTGAAAATGCTGACCGCTTTTAAAACAGCATTAAAGACATATTTTTTTCTAGCAGGCCTACACAGTCAATGTTAAATCATGACTTTTGAATTGTATATGTACTCTCTTGAGTGTATTTTAATGGTTTTATAGTACTGTATTTTAACTGTGTGTTATACATTCTTAATTGTGTTTTGTATTTTGACATACTGTACCCCACATCAAGCCTTGAGGAGAAGAGGGAAACAAATAAATCCTATTATTCTTATTCTTAATCTTATTCTATTGTGGCCTTGATTTAATGGCCTGGCCCAGAAGGGCATAGAATTGAACTCACTGATGAGTGTGCCCACAGCTAGGTCACAGTGTCATTTTCCCATAAGAGAAATACGCCTGCTTATGTATGATTTGTTGTTGTTATGTGCCTTTATGTTGTTTCTGACCTATGGTAACCCTAAGGTGAACCTTTTATGGGATTTTCTTGGCAAGAGTTGCTCAGTGGGGGTTTGCCATCCCCTGAGGCTGAGAGATTGTGACTTGCCCAAAGTCACCTAGTGGGTTTCATGGCTAAGCTGGGAACCAAACCCTGGTCTCCAGAGTCATTGTTCAGTGCTCAAACTACTACACCCTGCTGGGTCTTATGTATGATACTGGCTGCATATTTATTGCCTCAGGCTAAGCGTTTGATTAAAATTATTTCCCTTTATCCTTTCCCACCGATTGTACATTATAAATGTAGCTACTCGCTACATGACATCTATTTTACAAAACCAGAAATACATGATTACTAAAATGGAAATTTCATTTGATGCTACATTACCTCCACCTCCCCTGAAATAAAAGGAATTACTGCTATTATTTACGTGGCTTTGCTGCCTGTGTAGCTCCTGGGCAATACACGCTTAGGCAAATGGTATAGGTAATGGTTTTTAAGTTGAAGTGAACAATGGAAGGATTACATGGAATTCTGATAATATCTGAATTTCTAATCCAGAGTTCCATACTTCCTATAAGGAGATATTAAGAGCTATGCTTGATGAGACCAAGAACTATCTAGTTCACCATTATATTTCCCCCTTTTTACACGGGGGAGCAGTCCTGAACTGAGTAAAAGATGGAATATAAATAAACTCAGCAGCAGCAACAACAACAGGATACCAAGCAAGCAAGCAAACATGTATGTCACGAACAGGATGCTACCCCCAGTGACAAAACAGAGATTCAAACCCAGATCTCCCCATGCAAAGTCTGGTACATTACTAACAACAACAACAACATAATATTGTCTTACTGTTTTGATACAGATAGCCCATGTCTATCCTGCAAACACAGATGCTCTCGCTCTAATTTTTTACCTTAATTTTAGCTTATACTTTTTAGTCTATATCGTAAGTTATTTTAGACCGTTTGGTTTTTTATGACTGGGTTGTGGGTTAGAGTAGGGGATTATTTTTAAATGTATATTTCATGTTTATTGTATTTTACTCTCCCCCCCCCCCCCCCGGTAACCTGCCTTTATTCCTTCAGGAAAAGGCAAGCAACAACAGCAACAATAATATTCTTTCCTGCTCTCCTCAAAGCTCAAGGCAGATGTAGAGAGAATACAGGCAGATTAGAACATTGGCAAGAGCCAATGAAACCTAAACCAGGAAAAAGTGGGGGCTGCTCCCAGGACTGAGTAGAGGGACAGAACAGTGTTTGGAGTTCGTTGAGGTAGTTTTATTTTACCCTGAGGGGTTTAGCAACCATGGAGGCTGGGGAAGACTGCTAGGATGTGCAGTTAGAAGGGGGTTTATGTACCCAAGATAGGGAGAGATGTTGAATCTGAGGGGGTTAAAAGCTACTGAGGCTAGAGTAGGCTGCTTTGAGGGACAATCAGAAAGGGTTTTAGGTATCCGAGATAGGGATGAGGAAAGTTCTTAATTAAAGTGTTGTTGTAATATCTTGCGGGAGACTAGTGAAGTCACATATAACTAGAAGGGTAAAAGAGACAGAAGATAGATAAAGATTTTGTGAGAATATAGACTGTAAAGGAATATTTATAAGGCTATAAAGAAACAATTACAAAATTAAGGAAAAGAAATTGTTAAACTGTGTAACTGCTAAAGTATTTATACCTCGTATCCATCTTGAATGCCATCTGCTATAAAAGATACTGTAATAAGCCTGATTTGTAAATAAAGTCCTCTTGTTTGTTTGACAAGCAGTTGTCTGAAGTGTTTAAAGAAACATATTCAAAATGCTACCAAGAGAGAGAAAAGTCTTTTAGGTTTGGGACACATCAGATAGTGCGTATGTGGTTGTCAACGAGTAATTGGTGCCAAGCTGGCAGGCAGATTTGAAGATCCAGAGGGCTGGCATTTATACAGAGTTTTAGTGTAGGTGGCACTAGAGGTGAGAACTGAGTTCGAGTGCCATGTCACAAATTAGGCAGCAGATGGGTGGGATAGTTGCCAGCCCATGACATATTGGTGTCAGAGGTAGGAATAAAATGACCCATTGGGTTGCCATCTGAGAAAAGTAGTTGGATGGGTGGGTGAGTCTCACTGTGACATATTGGTGGTAGTGGTGGGTTGCAGTGAAAAAGAGTGAAAGGTTTTAAGAGATTTTGGCAGTGCCTCATTGTCACAGGGGGTACAAGAAGCCCTGGTGGCACAGTGGTTAAATGTCAGTACTGCAGCCACAAGATTGTGAGTTCAATCCCAGGGCTTCAAGACTGACTCAGCCTTCCATCCTTTCGTTGGTCAATAAAATGGTAAACACTGAGAGAGTGCTGAGTTTACTGATAAGTAGTATAGAAATGTAAATGCTATTGCTATTGCTACAACATGCCAAAACACAATGGGGCTTTTTACATTGGCAAGAAAGTGTGACCTGAAGTCGCCTTTATCTTAATGCTTAGCAGCTACATAGCAAGCCCCAGGTGTGCATTAAAAAAGTGCAGAGCTGCTACACTGAGGGGTGTGGGAACGACTTATCTGAGGTCTTTTTTGTGGCTCAGCAGTTACATGGGAAGCTGTCAGAACGCTACAAATACAGGCGGAGCTGCTACATGGGCAGCAATAAACGCGGCTTTAAACTGCGATTTTAATTTTTTTTCCTTGCCGGCTGCGAATTGCGCTGTTGCGCTGTTCGTGCCGCCGCGAACAGCACTATTGCGATGGTCGAGGCTTGAACTGCGCTATTGCGAGGGTCGAGGCTTGAACTGCGCTATTGCGAGGGTCGAGGCTTGAACTGCGCTATTGCGCTGTTTGCGGCTGCGAATTGCGCAGTTTTAAATGATTTAAAGGGGGTTTGGGAGCTTTAAAAAACTGCGCGGTTAAACCCCAGCTTTTACACCTGGAGGGCATAGAACGTTTTAATTAGGAGTGAAGTCCACACCACACATGCTCCCAACCCACGATCCATTCTGATTCGCACCTGCAGCGCAGCCTTTAAATGGGCGCCTTAAGGAAACAGAGCCCCATTTAACTGCGCAATGGCATCTTAGCGTTTTGATGTACTAGCGCTATAACGCACTTTTTAAAAAAGTAGTGGGGCAACCAAACTACTTTTTAAAGGCGCGTTTTTTCCCTTAAAACGCCAAAATGGCGTTTTCATGGCACACTTTCCCATTTTCTAATGTAAAAGCTGGGTTTTCAAGCAGCCTTCATGACACCTCTTTTTGCCAATGTAAAACGGACCAACGTGTTTCATCATCAAAATTTCATTATACGTGAGTGTTAACACTGACTCCATACATGACCATGCAAACAATCCAGTGATTGATGTCCCAGAGGCAGTGTGTGTATTTGTGGGTGGTTGAGGGAAGTCTTTTATTTTGTTCCTTCAGAGCTGCCTTCCTCTCATCAGTTGTATGGTTCAATTTGCATTTTAGATAGTCCAAACAGTGTCTTTGGGGTTTTGAAATGCTAACAGAAATTAAACATCCTGCCCTTGTTATCCTACTGTACTTCTGTGCAATTGAGATTCCAGTCAATCTGCTTGGCTTGTCTTTTCATGTTTGAAAATCCATACAGAGAAGGACACCTCATTTCCACAGAGACAGAGATAAACTTTCTAGTAAAACAACAGGTCTGTCGAGCCTGATTGTGACAAGGGTTCCTTTAAAGGCACAACACTGTATGTTGCTATTGACAGGGCTCTTTCTGTGGGATTTCCACAGCAGTTTCTAAGAGTCAAGTGCTCGAAGGTGTTTTGCTGTGGCTGTTTACAGCAATAAGAAGTAACTGTATTTTTTTTTTACCTCCCACTGTGCTTCAGGTTTTATAGAATAGCCTTATTTTCTATGGAAGGACAAACTTCTTTGTGCATGTGGGTTTTTGCAGAGCTGTGGTAAGTTACTTTTTAAAATTTATAGATCACAGAATCTCCCAGCCAGCATGGTCACTGGGGAGCTGCAGTCCAAATAGCTAAGTTTCTGAAACCTTTTCAAAGCAGCTACAGCTACTGCTGATTTTGATGAAAGCAGCAGCAAGGAAGTAACCCTAAGATGAACTAAACCCCTTGTCATTGTAGTGCTTTCTTTGACAAATGGATCTCAAGATACCTAAAAATATTTAGGCACCTTTAGCATGTTGGTTTGCATGTGGATGTATTTACAATATGAATGAGCCACATTTTAATGTTGCAGATTCTTAATCTAGAGTTATTGATTCATAGCTGCTCTGTATGCATTCATATGGTGTATTTATAATAGCGGCAATAGTGCCATGATTCTAAATGCCCTCCAAAGGTATCTTAACAACCAGCAGCTGCATGGAATGATGAAGGTCTGTTCTGCTGGTGTTCACAGTGCAAGAAGAAGAATTTTTCCATCCCTCTTCTACCAGCAAGTGAGGAAGTCTATGAAAGCTCATGCTGCCAACTTCTTTATTTCAGTTATTTCAGTTAGTCTCAAAGGTGCTACAAGATCTCTCTACATACTATTTGAAAGGATGTCATATTGAGGATGGAACAAGCTTGTTTTCTGCTGCTCCAGGGACTAGGACATGGAGCAATGAGATTCCACCTAAACATTAAGAAGAGCTTTTTGATGGTAAGAGCTGTTTGACAGTGGAATGCACTGCCTCAAGAGAGTGGTGGAGTCTCCTTTGGAAATTTATAAACAGAGGTTGGATAGCCATCTGTTGGTTGATTGTGTCTTCCTGCATGGTAGGGGATTGGACTGAATGGCTCTTGTGATTGTTTCCAGCCACTGCTGTCACCGTGTGTGTGTGTGTGTGTGTGTGTGTGTGTGTGCAGGGGTTTCAGACTGCACAAGGTGACACCCTAAGGGTAGGGTGACACCACTCTCCTCAAGCACCTACCTTTTGGCAGAAATTAGCTATGGCATTCATCTGTTTCACTTTAAAATGCTTTAAGAGATGGTAGGATTGGGATGAGGCCCAGTGGGAGGAGAAAGGAGCAGTCCCAGAATTTTTAAAAATTAAAATTTCCAATGTCAAAATGTCAAAAAAAAATTTTTGGAAAATTTTAATTTTTTTATCATCTTAAAATTTTATTTAAAACCATCACATTTTAACCAAGTTTTCACTGTGTATATGTCAATACATTTAGATTGTGTGTATGATATTGTAATTTGAAGGTATAATTTTAATGTTGTTAGTTGTTTATATCGCAACTATTATCATTACATTAAGTAGTATATGGGAATTAGAATTTACAAGCAACATTAGTGCAAAAAAGCATAGCTAAGGATTCTGTATAGTGTGAAATGGGAGGGGGGATGACACCATGAGTTATCAGACTGAGGAATTTATTGCATTCCTGGCCCCTGGAACGTTCCGAGAATGGAACGCAAGGGGCCGGGAACGAGTGAGGGATGGTTCAGAACAGTTTTCAAAACTTGCCTTCCTGGGACAGATTTTGGGATGGAATGGGAATGGAACACATTGAGTGAGGGACGGTGTGTGCAGTAAAATGCATCCCACACTCGTTCCAGCCCCATCCCAGCCCCTTTTTGGGCTGTTCTCAGACCGGGCTATAGCCTGGTGCGATAAACTCCTGAGTGACACCAATCCTAGTGATGCCACCTCTTACAGAATGTTATGATTCTATGATTCTATGAAATTGAGGTATTTTATTTGCTTAATGTTGGTGTGGAGATGGCTAGGTATGGTAGCAAACAGTATGAAAACCACTTGTGTGACAAGTTAACTCTGCAACAAAAGTGGGGAATTCAAGATGCATTTTTCCTGAAGTATGTCTAATGTGATCAATGAAGGGAAACATGAATAATAATTGTCATTCTGTCTAAATGGTATTGTTTTTGCCATAAAGTCTGCATTTGTGAGAGCATAGTTCCATTCATTAGCAGAGAAGGGTAAAAAAGAAAAAGGAAAAGTAGGGGGGGGGGAAGACACTTCCTCCATAGATTAATTGCTAAATTTGCAGTGCATTGTGGTCTCAGGGTCAGGTAAAAGCAATAGCCCCAGGCAAATATTCAGGTTGCACATGTGAACATTTAAAGGAGGGGGGCATGCACACCAGTGTTGCAATATTCATGAGAATCAGGAAATAGCTATTAACAAGTTTGTGTTCTAACTAGATTCTAAATGAAAGTATTGATTTGGTTAACCTAGCCATGCATTTCTTTGCAAAATTAACATATTCTCTACTTTCATAAATTACACGATGCACATCTTTCTATCTTTATGAAGATTCTTCACTCACATGTATGGTTTTTTTTTGCATCTTGTTTAGTTTCTATAAAAAGAAAAGCTTTCTAATTTTGAAATTATATATATGAAATAATATATACTCCTAATAATATAAAATAAGGGACACCTGGCAGTGCTGTACAGGACAAGTTTTCTGGCCCTTAAATAAATAAAAAAATCCCTTATAATAAAGGATACCTGCCTAGTGTACACACAATACCCATTCTCCATGTCTCCAGATGTGCAAGCTCTATGCTTTTTTGTGTACAGTAGTCCCCCAGGATACGAAGCCCCCGGGGAACGAAATCCCCGGGAGCCGAAACTTCCGGGACCGCCGAAATTCCCCCGGGATCCGAAGGAAACCCCGGGGAACGAAAGGGAAAAACCGCGCGGCCCCTTTAAATTGGCCGTGCGGTCTGTCCCTTAAAGCGGTCCCCCGGGAAACGAACATTTCCGGGTTACGAAAGGTAATCTGGAACGGATTACCTTCGTAACCCGGGGGACCACTGTATTTAATACTCAGTCATGGAGAGCCTTTTATGCCTCAAGCACCAAGAATAAAACAAGAAACTTCCATTGTGTGAGTAGCAGGACATGATCTGATGTCAGTGAGAATTCTGATAAACTGTGAATTAAGGTGGAGTAGAAGGCTTTCATGGCCGGCATCCATAGTTTTTTATGGGGCTTTTGGGCTACATGGCCATGTTCTAGAAGAGTTCTTCAGAGAATGCCAGGCACATATTCTGGTGAAACATCCTTTCTGGCATTTTGCCAGCATCTGTAGCTGGCATCTTCAGAGAATGATAGCCTGGAAAAGGATTGGATATATATATCCTGTGTGACCCTGGGAAGGGAGGAGTGATTTGCAAATGTATTGTTCTGTTGCTAATGGCAGTTAGCAGGCTGGAAGCATGTGCAAAAGAGGATTAATGTCTGCTAATTAGTGGTTATTGTCTGCTGGGAATTCCCTGGCCTTAGGCTGTTTCTCATTTGCATAGGTTGAGTCTTGACCTTGCTGTTCTTCAGGACTGGTAGCCAAGCCTTGTTTACCCTCAGGGTTTCCTCTTTCCCGTTGAAATTGTCCAGGTGTTTATGGATTTCAATGGCTTCCCTGTGCATTCTGACATGGTAGTGGTTGGCATGGTCCAGAATTTCAGTGCTTTCAAACAGCATTTTATGCCCAGGATGGTTTATAGCATGTTCTGCTACTGCTGATTTTTCCGGCTGACCCAGTCTGCAGTGTCTCTCATGTTCCTTGATTCTTGTTTGCATACTGCGTTTGGTGGTCCCTATGTAGACCTATCCGCAGCTGCATGGAATGTGGTAGACTCCTGCGGCTGTGAGAGGGTCTCTCTTGTCCTTGGCTGAGTGAAGCATTTGCTGGATTTCCTTCGTCGGTTTGTAAACCATTTGCAGGTTGTGTTTCCTCACCACTTTCCCTATTCTGTCTGTGACTCCTTGGATGTATGGTAAAAATATCTTCCCTTTGGGTGGTTGTTTGTCTTCCTTCCTCTGGGTTTTTCTGGGCCTGGCAGCCCTTCTGATGTCTACACTGGAGTAAACATTTGCCTGTAGAGTCCAGTCTAGGTGTTTCAGTTCATCTTCCAAGAAGTGGGGTTCACAGATCCGTTTTGCCTGGTCTACCAGTGTTTTTATTGTGCTTCTTTTTTGTCCTGGGTGATGGTTGGAGTTCTTGTGCAGGTATCTGTCTGCATGTGTAGGTTTTCTGTATACTGTGTGGCCCAAACATTGGTTTGGTTTGTGAATGACTAGGACATCCAAGAATGGTAGTGTTCCTTCCTTTTCTTTTCCCATTGTGAATTGGATGTTAGGGTGGATGCTGTTCAAATGGTTCAGAAATACAGCCAGATCTTCTTCTCCATAGCTCCAAATATCGGAATCATGTTGTGGGCTTTTTTCGGTGCTGTTTCCAGGGTTTGTTTTTCAAAGTGCTCCATGTAAAAGTTTTCTGTCTCAGGGCTCTCCATTGCTACACCATCTCTCTGCTCATAGAATGCATTGTCCCACTGGAAACAGCTTGTGGTGAGGCAATATTTGAACAGGGCTGTGATGTGTTCTGGAAGACATCACGTTTGGGCCACATAGTATACAGAAAACCTACACATACAGACAGATATGAGAAACAAACTGGATTATTTCTGCTATGTGTGTTGGGCCTATGTTATACCAAGTCAGATTCATGGTCAATTTAGCTCATTATTTTTAACATGATTGGTAGAAGCTTTCTAATGGTCCAGACAGAGTTCTTTCCTGTTCCTACCTAGAGATTTGGGTGATCTGTGCACGTTCTGGCCCTGAACTATAATCCTTCCCAAATTTCCCAGTGGATTATTTCCGCACTTGGAAAATATATTGACTTGGAATAGAAGTCAACTCATTTTAATCTTGGTTCTACTTGTCAGCAATTGCATTGCTGCTTAATACTGTAACATTTTCCCCCACTACAAAGCTTCTTTACATTTTTTCAAACGTTCTCTTAAGAAGCTGATCCAAAGGGATTAACTGTTATAATAGCTAATGGATTGTGCTATCATCAAAGATTGCCTTCCAGTTAAAGAAAATATATATGGCTTTGGAGCCAACTCTGTATATGCAGGAGTAACTTTTTTTATTGCAATCAGAGGAAATGATCTGTAATAAATTTCTTCCATGGCTGTCAGCCTAGGCTTTGAGTGTATAAATGGCCACTTAACTAGCAAGATAGTGGAGCTATTCAATGTCTGTTGATTTTTGGTGTTTGTGCAACATGCCTTTATCCCTTTCTACACTTTTTCTTTTCTGCCTCCAACAAAGGGATGATTTCTACTTTATTGGTGTCATTGCTGTTGTTGAGATGATTTCCCTCCCCATCCTGTTTGCTGGATTGTACATTGCACCAATGAAGGAATGATGTGTACTTATCCATTAAGGCTGGCCTGGGGGTGGAGTCGGAGCATCACATCCACATGACACACACCCGACTCTGCCCCGCCCAGGGTGTCATGATGCTGTGTGTTGCTCCACATGGTGTTTGGCTCCTCCAGTGCTGCATCCACATGATGCAACAGAGTGTCATATTGCTGTGGTGCCGTGGCTACCACACCCTTTCCAGGGCTCAAAAAAGGAAAAGCCAGATCGGAGCTGTGGCATGCAGTTGCCACGGCCCTGATCCAGCTAGGAAAGGGGCTGTGTGTACAGCTCTGTAGATAAGTAAAATTATATGTAGGGCCAGTCCAATACATCTTGCTCCCTGAGGCTTCCTCCTGCCTTCTGTGTACAAAATGCAAATGGTCCTGAAACAAATTATCTTCTATGCTGGCAATGGGGATCTATCTTCTATTGCAGCTAATGGTGTCAGGCTGATCCAAGAAGCACAGAGATGGATGTATGGTGTGTATAAACTTGACACTGGCATTTTAAAGAGAGGTTGGATGGCAATCTGTCAAAGATGCTTTATCTGTGGATTCACACACCAGCAAAGGGTTGGATTGGATTATCTCTGGAGCCCTTCTAACTATAGTTCTGTGGTTTTATGCTGCCTGAAGTGAATGGGTCACCCTGCCTATTGAAGTATCACATAGACCTTTCCTATGTTACCATGTGATCATGAGGCAGAGGTAGATCCATGGCCAACCTTTCTGGGATAATAACACTCAACTGGTATAACTAAAGGGCTGGCTGTAATTTGGCATAAATGACTGAAATAATTCAGCCATCTACTACAACTACTTCTTGATGAGTATTGTCCCCTTTATGATGGTAGGGCAGAATTCTGCAGGGATAGTAGAATTCACTATGCAAAATGGGTGAGATAGAGTGCTGTGTGTGTGAGGTGAGTGTGTGCCTTCAAATCATCTGGCTTGCCTTTGATCAGATTAGAAATTGAAATTGGGAAATCTGATCCATTCGCAGTCATGCCAGCCCTCACCATACTATTTTTATGGGTGTAGTGAGATTGTGAGTTGCTGTGATCTAAAGCTGTTAGATCACAGCTTCATGTAAATAATAATAATAATAATAATAATAATAATAATAATAATATCAAAGTAGAGAGGCTACAGGTGCCCCCTTTGGTGACAGAGTGGCAAGCCACAGAAAGACTCCAGGAGGAAGAGGGCCTTTGTTAAATTATTGCTAATTTAATTTATTTTTAAGGATGGGTGGTTGGGAATGGGTTGATAAGTATTTTCATCTGTATGTTTTAATTTGCTGTACCCCGCTCCGATTGTGCTCTACAGAGGAGCGGGATAGAAATAAAGATTTTTTATTATTATTATTATTATTATTATTATTTGTTTGAAGCAGTGATTGGCTTGTGACTTCCATTGCCAGTGGATTGGTGAATATAGTACTGTTTTAATTTTAAAGGCACTATTTGTGGTGCTGAAACCAGTCCTCGCAATAGGCTCTGTACCTTGGTCAGCAACTTAACAGTTTAGAAAAGTGATTCCTAAACTATGTTCCTCCAGATATTTTGGACCTCAGCTCCCAGAGGTCCCAGTCATGGGTCTAGCCAGCAGTCAGGACCTCTCAAGATGGCGTCCCAAACATTTGGAGGATCAAAGTTTAGGAGCCATGGGTTTAGACTAAAAATCAGAGTAGATTTGCCTCTACTCCTCTACCTAGTAGTATAGGAACTACCAGCATTCTACCAGTAGCATGGACTCCCCCAACACCAGTGGTTTTTGTGGCTGGTACCCTCAGTCTCCTACCTAATGCAGCCCAAGCATTTCAATACATTCAGTAGGAGGATTTAAAGAGATGCACCCATTAAAACTTTCAATGAAACCAACTCTAGTTTTTTTAGCAGCTGCCAGCTGTTATTCACCATTTTGTTCTTTTCCCATAAAGCCCTGCAAGTCTTATTTATTTAATATCCCATCATTGTCCCATCATAAGATTCTCTAAGCATGGGATTATGATACCACACAGTACTCTTCAAAGGTGGTATGATTTGGGTATCATTCCCTGGCAGCCACTGTTTTCCTTTGCAGAATTTGAGCTGTGTCCATATTAATTGGCTGATCAAGGTGACCACCATTCAGACTATTTCAGATGATTGCAAGAGGTAGAAAGCTGTTGCATGGCATTGGAGGGAGATGTGTGTGCCATGGGGGTAATCTGCATTCCCATGAAGTTAACCTGTTGTCCTCCGATAGAGAATTCTGCCCTACCAATAGTTCTGAGGTAAGAGGCAACTTCTAGTCTGGTCACTTTTTGTACCTGGACTAAGAGCAAAGGCTTTCCTCTGTAGTCAGCAAAATATCTAAACCAGAGCCTGCCAGTTTTCTGTGACATGTGTCATGGGATAATATAGAAACCTTTGCAGGGGCATTATCAGTGGGACCTGGTGGCTTCCATGTCAGTGGGTTGATGAATTTGTGCTGGTTGAATTTTAAATAAACTATCCAAGATGCTGAATCTATTTTTGGAATATGCTTCAGTGTCTCTGAGAGTTTCTTTAAACTTCAGTCTAAACCCCAGACTGTACTCACCACCAAATGACCAGGAAGCCACTAGTCACCATCCAACACAATACTTTTTTTTTCCTGCCAGTTGGCAACCAAGAGGAGGAGAATGCATCCTGAAGGAACTGTCTTGTTGCTGTTTCAAAAAAAAGCCTAGGTGTTAGCCAAAGAGTGAATTCTCCTTTTATGCCCTTTGTTGCCTTCAAATTGCTTGTGATTTATGGCAACACTAAGGTGATGCTATCACAGGGTTTTCTCTGCAAGATATGTGCAGAGGAGGTTTGCCATTGCCTTCCTCTGAGGTTTGCCATTGCCTTCTTCTGAGGCTATTGATCATGCCATCCTGTTGGACCGGCTGAGAGGGATGGGGATCAGAGGCACTGTCTTGCAGTGATTCCGTTCCTTTCTCCCTGGCAGGACCCAAAGGGTGAGGCTCGGGGACAGCTGCTCCTCCAAATCTGAGCTAAATTGTGGTGTCCCTCAAGGCGCTGTTCTGTCCCCGATGCTATTTAATATTTACATGAAGCTGCTAGGTGAGATCATTCGGAGGCATGGAGCTCAGTGTCATCAGTACACTGATGACACTCAGATATATTTCTCCATGACCAGATCATCTGCACAGACCTCAGATGGCGTCTCCTCTCTCAGTGACTGCCTGGCAGTGGTAATGGATTGGATGAGGGAAAACAGATTGAGACTGAATCCGGGCAAAACGGAGGTACTGACAGTTACCGGCCCAAAACCAGGCTTGGGAATACAGCTCCTGATCCTAGACGGAGTCACACCCTCCTTGAAGGACCCTGTTCGCAATCTGGGGGTGCTCCTAGACTTGTCACTTCACATGACTAGTCAGGTGAATGCGACAGTCAGGAGTGTCTGTTATCAGCTTCGGCTGATACGCCAGCTATGCCCTTTCCTGGAGATGAGGGATCTGGAAACTGTGGTACAAGCTTTGGTCACCTCATGTCTTGACTACTGTAATACACTCGACATGGGGCTGCGCTTAGGCTTAACCCGGAAACTTCAATTGGTACAAAACATGTTAGCCAGATTAGTCTCTGGAGCTTCCAGAAGAGAGCATATAACTCCAGTGCTCAAATCTCTTCACTGGCTGCCTATTAGTTTCCCTGCACAGTATAAGGTGCTGGTTTTAACCTTTAAAGCCCTACATGGCTTGGGTACATCTTTTCTCAGGGACCGCCTCTCCCTGTACGATCCTCCCCGCACACTTCGATCCTCTGGGAGAAATCTGCTAAAGCCTATCAAGACCAGGCTGACACAGACCTCCAAGAGGGCTTTTTCTGCTACCGCTCCCAAGCTCTGGAACGGCCTGCCGGACGAGATGCATCTCATGACATCTTTAGACTGCTTTAAAACAGCCTTAAAGACGCATCTCTTTCGGCAGGCCTTCCCTTGAAACCTTTGACCCCGGCTCTGGACTTAGACTATGCTTCTCGCCTACTCCCACATCTCTGACCCTCAACTTATGATGTGTCCACATAAGAAGGGGTCTGGATACACCTATACTGTTTTTAGATCCTACAGTTTTCAATTTATTGCTGATTTAATTTATTTTTAATGGGTGGGAGGTTGAAATGTGGGTTATGGGATTGTTTTAAATTTAACTTTGTTTTAATTTATGTCTTTTAATATGCTGTATTCTGCTCCAAGTGTTCTTACAGAGGAGCGGATTATAAATAAACTATTATTATTATTAAACTATTATTAAGAGAGTATGACTTGTTCAAGGTCTCCATGGGGTTCCATGACTAAGTGGGGATTTGAATCCTGGTCTCCAGAGTCTTAATCCAATGACCCAACCACTGAATGATGGTGGCCCCTAGGTATCCCTACATCTTTGCCAAAATTTCAAACTTATTTCTCAGTTTTACCACATATTTCTGTTACAATATCTGTCAGGACAGGCTGATTAGATGCTGAATTCAGAATTTCTATCAAGCACGTAGATTCTTATAAAGGGAGATTTACTTTAACTGACAAAATGGTTTGCTAAAGAGAAATGGTCCTGGATCCTCTTGTAGAGGTTACTGTTTTGCAGAAACATTTCTTTAGCCACTGAGTGATCATCAAAGGCTAAATTTGTAAGGAGAGGTGAGTGGGAGAAAATAGACAACTGGACATTTGCCCTAAACCCATTATTTCAGCTAGTTAAAAGAGCTGAATAGATTGTAAAGTGCTTCTCAGCAAAAAGCAGTGCTCTGGCTTCTGGCTTGTGGTTACACTTCTTATGTGATATTTGCTGTCCATTGAATTTGGGGAGATATTGAAGCTCAGAGAGACATGTACGGCATACAAAGGCCCCATGCTCCATTCCATTTCCACCAGTTATACAGGTCTCTGACAGCAGAGCTTGAAATTAGGCGGACCTAATGTGATCACAGGATTGAAATTTGCCAATCTGTGTTGTATAGCATGTGCCCTGAAATACACTTTTGTATATAAGCCTGGGTTTTTTCAAGCTTGCCAGCCATTGCAAATCTTCTTATTGAGGAATTCTTGAAAAACTCTCCCAAATCCATGAATGCTGCTGAATACAGCTTGAGAACCATTAACACAAAATGTGGCAAATTATGGCTCCAAGCACCATTTTTGAGTGCCCCACGTGGGGCAAAAAATGGGCAGTCATGGCTCCAGAATTCTCTAGGGGAAGTGACTGGGCTGTTTTAAGTATTTCTGGTGTGTGCTTTCAAGTCATTGCTGACTTATGGTGACCTTAAGGTAAACCTATCATGGAGTTTTCTTGGCAAGATTTGCTCAGTGGGAGTTTGTCACTGCCTTCCTCTTAGGCTGAGAGAATATGACTTGATCAAGGTAACCCAGTGGTTTCCATGGGTAATAAGGGATTCGAATCCTGGTTTCCCAGAGACCTAGTCTATCACTCAGATCACCACACCATGTTGAGTCTCTTTTAGGTATGGTAAGGCCTTTTTCCAAATTTGAGAACAACTTAACAGGGTTTTTTTAAAATGACTGTTCTTGGTCTAAAACAGGCCCAGCCTTCTCCAAAATGTCCAAATGACCAGTCATGCCCAATGGTGGCATCTTCACTCCAGGGGTTCAGGGATAAGATGGATTATATGTATTCTTTTCAGCCTGACTTCAGTCCTGGTTATGAGATGGAGATGGCTTTGGTTATCTTGGTGGATGTCCTATGCTGGGAACTGGATAGGGAAAGTGTGTCATTCTTAGCCATTTTGGAAGAAAGGTGGGATATAAGTGTAATAAATAAAAAATAAATTAATTCTGTTAGTCTTCTTGGCAGCTCTTGGTACCATGTACCATAGTAGCCTTCTGAGTTAGCTTACTGGGATGGGCTTCTGAATAGGTGTCCCCAAACTTTGTAACTCAATTCTTGGGAAGATCTAAAAGGCTCCCTCCATTCTCTTCTTCCACTGGCAAGCAAAATAATTCCTATTCTCTCAGGTTTTTACAAATTGGCAGCAATGATTTTTAATGAAGAAGTATCTTATTTTATTGATTTTTTCAAAATATTTTCTTTTAATGAATTTTAAATTACCTTAGTGCCATTGATTGTTCAATTGTTTTAAAAATAATTTCTATATTTCTTTTATACAAAAAGCTGTATGGTTTCTATACAGTATAGTTTTCAATCTGTAGTTGTTGTTGTCTGTCTTGAAGTTCTTTCTGATATATGGTGACTGTATCGTGTACCTATCACAGGATTTTCTTTTCATGATTTGTTCAAGGGGGTTTGCCATTGCCTTCCTCTTGAGGCTGAGAAAATCCAACTTGCTCAAGGTCATCCAGTGGGCTTCCATAGCCAAACAGGGATTTGAACTGTGGTTCCCACAACACTCAAGACTACTGCACCATGCTGGCTGGCTAATTTGAACTGGTTTTAATAATTTGGGTTCCATTATTGGGGAAAAGCCAGGATATGAAAGAATGAAACAATGAAAACCACAGCGATAAGAACAAAGTCTGGGGTTGTGACTGGCCAATTTGTTCAGCCAAAATTTGCATTGAGTGGGGTGGGGTGCAGGCACAACACTCCAAGTTCTTGTTTGGGTGGAGGAGAGCTGCTCTCTGACCTGTAAAGATTACCTACCCTGCTTTATAATGAATGTCTGTGAAAGCTAGTTTATTTTAACCCAATTGTATATTTTCTTAACAATCAACATAACAGATGCTGTCACTTCATAAATGCCAGAGATCTTTTAAAAAGCTTTTCCTGTCGGGTTATTGTAGCTCTAGGCCAAAATAATGTCTGAAGATCAACATGCAGCTTGTGAATGAAGAAGTCATGCCAGCTCATTCATTACCAGTAATTTCACTGTGGCTTTGACCTATCGCCAAGACATAGCAGAACATAAAGTCCTTGCACTCATCTTTGCTGAAACTCAGGGTCTGTGCTTTTATCCACCACTTGCTGTTATGCTTCCTTACTGTAAAATAGATGTGGTAGCTACAGGAGTTGGGTATACTGGTCCCTTCTGGGCCTCTAGAGGACTATATTCCCTTTCTCCACTCACCATGCCCCTAAAATTCAGGGGGGGCAAAATATTTTTGTCCCCCAAATGGCCAATAGTACTCCAATTATGGTGAAGCACGATTGCCCTTTTTGCTCTGTTTGGGACTGTTTTGCACTGTTCTTACTTGTTGTGGGCCTAGACAGGCTTTTTACTCCACATAAGAAAGTAACGACGTGGACACTTCCTGCTTGAAAAGCCCCCTAAAATAAGAGTCCCCCAAATGGCTAATAATACCCCTCAGATGGGCATTGGCCATTTGAAGAACAAAATTTTATCCGTATTTTTGGAAAATGTGGGAAGGTGGGAACGGCGATTGTTGGCTGCATCTAGTTCACAGGGCACATTATGTCCATAGAATCATAGGATCATAGAATCATAGGATTTTTTCACATGATGACCTATGTGCTTCCATACCGAAAATGTGTAAAGTGTTGGCATCCTGGAAAAGCAAGCAAATTCACTAATGCTTATCATACACAGAGCACAACAAGGGGTTAAAAGCACATTAGTTAGGCAAGCAAGTGGGTTGAAAGCAAATTTGGGTTTCAGACAGTTGAGGACAAATCCCATTCATAGCCTGAAAATAACTTTTCCCTGCATGTTCCAAACTGTCATTTCCACAAGTGCATACACACGCATGGTCCAGAGAGGGAAGGGAAATGGGGAGGAAAATCCTCTTTGCCCCAGATTCTGTTTCACAGGAAGGCAGGCTGAAGTTTCCCTTTGCAAACTCCCATAAAACCATACACACACTAGAGAGAAAGAGGAGGTGGCTGGTCCATAAATCTGCCTAATTTCAGCAAGGGCTGAAATTCCCCTTTCCAGGACATATCCTCCATTTCTCCCACTAGTACTGGAGGAATTCCAAAACATTCTCTTCCTTTGCCTTCTCTGACCAGCTGTTCCCTTTCAGAGGCTGCAGAAGGAAGAAGAGCAGCCACACAAGGGAAAGTGGGGTGTGTGTGTGTCCCTTAAAAGAACAAGGCTGTCTCACTCTCCTTGTCACAGCAAGGAACCGGGGGAAATCTGTGAACAGGGAGAATCTGGGGCATGGTTTTCAGATGGCTGCTATTATGTGAAGAGAGTGAATTCGTGAATGAACTGGACATGAAAATACAGTATTTTTGCAAAATTGCTTATTCCCTGACTCCCTTCACTTTCTGTCTGAAGTCTGACCGGTTTGTGAGCATCATCTGAAAAGCAATTGCAAGATTGTCCCTAATGCCCTGGATGGCCCTGCATTCTGACCAGTTTAACTTTCCAATTTCCTTGTGTGAAAAAGTCCATATACGTGGAAGAGACCACAAGGATAAAAAATCCAACCCCTTGTCATGCAGGAACACACAATCAAAGCACCTCCAATAATCTCTTAACATTCTCTTAACCTTCTCTTCTCCAGGCTAAACATACCCATCTCCCTAAACTGATTCTCGTAGGGAATGATTTCCAGACTATTCACCATTTTGGTTGCCCTCTTTTGGAGACACTCCAACTTGTCAACATCCCTTTTGAATTGTAGTGCCCAGAACTGGACACAGTATTCCAGGTGAAGCCTGACCAAAGCAGAATAGAATGGTACTATTACTTCCCTCGAACTAGACACTATACTTCTATTGATGCTGTCTAGAATCACCTCCCTGCTGTGATAACAGGCTCACATTATCTGGGTAGATGAGAGATAGTATCTCCTCCAATTGCAACACTGGATCAATGATGTGATGGTTTTAGGGTACATTTGTTGGGAGTGAGCATCACAGAGGAGCAACAGAGATGATGGGATACAATTGCCATTTGGAGAGGAGGTGTGTGGAAGCTTCAAGATGCTTCCAAGATGAGAGGTTATAAAACACAGTACTATGCTGATACAAGAAAAAAAAGAGGCACAAGAGAATCTGATGGAGAGATCATTAGAATCTCTGAAGAGAGTTTTGGGACTGGTGGAGAGGGAGCCTGCTTCACCATCTCTAGGGAAGCTTGGTTGTAAGCAAGACAATGAGGTCTAGATTTCCAGTTTTCCAGGAACATCGAAAGGTCCAGAACACTTTTTTTATTGTGAATAAAATAGGAATGTTCAGCTAATCATGTTAGGGCTTATTTTTTCTAACTTTGGCTGAATACAACTTAGGCTGTTTTTGTAGCTTTGTAACCACTCTTAGGGAGCCAGTGTAGGGTAGTGGTTTGAGTGTTGGACTATGCCTCTGGAAACCAGGGTTTGATTCCCAGATCAGCCATAAAACCCACTGGGTGACCCTGGGCAGGTCATATTCTCTCAGCAATAGGGGAAGGCAATGGCAAACCTCTTCTGAATAAATCTTGCAAAAAAAAAAAAAAAAAAAAAAAAAAACCCAAAAAACAAAAAAAAACAAAAAAACAAAAAAACCAAAAACCCATGATAGGTTTGCCTTCGGGTTGCCATATGTTGGAAATGACTTGAAGGCACACAACAGCAACTACTCCTAAGGAACACCTGAAGAAAGTGCCTTTATGTACAAAATACCCTTTAGCTAATGTAAGAATACTTGCTTAAAATAAAAGAAGTGAGAAAGAGTAAGGTGATGGAGGACAGAATTATATATGTATATGCTATGCAAGCTACTCTAGGCCCCTTAGGTTATCCTGTTGCCTTTAGGTGTAGTGGAGGGTTTTGTCTCTTCACTATTATTGATATATGATTCAGCTGCAGTCTAATCAGCTTACATACATGAAGTGAGAAGGAGGGGACCATGCTGTCTGCTGCCTTAGGCTGTAAAATGTGTTGGGACAGCCCTGCCATTAAGGAAGCCTGCTGTCCTCAGGTACTGTGGAGGATGCTCTCTCCTCCGTGCTGCCAAAATAAGATTCAGTTGCCAATCTAATTTCTTTCTGGTAATGGAGTGGATTTGTGTATGGAATGGATTTGCACAGAGTACCATCTTGTCGTTCACCTCAGGCATCAAAATATGTTGAGCCATTTCTGGTTAGCAGTAGTGGCTGGTGTCTCCATGTCAGTGGGAAACAAAATCTGTTCCAGGTTTCAATTTGATCTCTAAAGGGACTATCAAAGATGCTGAACCCATACAGATTCAGAAATTTGGATAGTTCATTGAACATTTGAACTAAAACTTTTCCTTTTCATCCTGGAGAGAAGTGACCAGTGGGGTCCCACAGGGTTCTGTCCTGGGCCCAGTGCTATTCAACATCTTTATTAATGATTTGGATGACAGAATTGGGGGCATACTTATCAAATTTGCAGATGACACTAAACTAGGAGGAGTAGCTAATACCCCAGAGGACAGGATCAAAATTCAAAATGACCTGAATAGACTAGAAAGCTGGGCCAATGCTAACAAGATGAAATTCAACGCAGAGAAATGTAAGGTTCTGCACTTAGGGAGGAAAAATGAAATGCACAGATATAAAATTTGGGACACCTGGCTGAATGAAACTATGTGTTAAAGGGATCTGGGAGTCCAAGTAGACCATAAGCTGAACATGAGTCAACAGTGTGATGCAGCAGCTAAAAAGGCCAATGCAATTTTAGGCTGCATCAATAGAAATATAGTGTCTAGATCAAGGGAAGTAATAGTGCCACTCTATTCTGCTTTGGCCAGGCCCCACCTGGAATACTGTGTCCAGTTCTGGGCACCACAATTCAAAAAAGATGTGGAGAAACTGGAGCATGTCCAAAGGAGGGCAACTAAGATGGTGAAGGGTCTGGAAACCATGCCCTATGAGGAACGCCTTAGGGAACTGGGGATGTTTAGCTTGGAGAAGAGAAGGTTAAGAGGTGATATGATAGCCCTGTTCAAATATTTGAAGGGATGTCATATTGAGGAGGGAGCAAGCTTGTTTTCTGCTGCTCCAGAGACTAGGACGCGGAACAATGGATATAAATTGCAGGAAAAGAGATTCCACCTCAACATTAGGAGGAACTTCCTGACAGTAAGGGCTGTTTGACAGTGGAACGCACTCCCTCGGAGGGTGGTGGAGTCTCCTTCCTTGGAGGTCTTTAAGCAGAGGCTGGATGGCCATCTGTCAGGGATTCTTTGATTGGGAGTTCCTGCATGGCAGGGGGTTGGACTGGATGGTCCTTGTGGTCTCTTCCAACTCTATGATTCTATGATTCTAAAATGTGGAATGGATCTGTTGTATCACTGCTATCAGAGCAACTGGCTGTTTCTGCTGGTTAGTGAACAAGCTGGAATCTGGAAACTGTTTAATACTACAAGCCACAGTTTCCAGAGTTTGTGTGAGATGGGAAACTGCGGCTAGTTTAAAACTGAGAGAATCGTGTTGTCTTGCATGTGAAAGATGTAGAAGGGTTTAACCAACTTAGTAGTAAACTACAGTTGCTCATTGCTTCTGAATCATATCTTTGGAAAGTTACCTTTTTTGGACTACTGATTCCAGAATCTCTCAGCTGGAAGAGGGAAAAGTAATCTTCAAGGTTCCTTTTTTTTTTTTTTTTGGATCCAATTGTATGGTTCTGCTCTCACTACTATTTAGTTAAATTTAGAGAGTCTGTAATGCATTTCAATTCATTGTCTGAAGTAATGGAAAAATGATAGGGGTGGGGAAGATGTCTATATGCTGAACAGTGCTGCAGCTAACTGCTCTTCTAAAGCTAAGCCCAATTTCCTCCTAGACCTGTTGATCAATCAAAAGTAAATTTACTGAGTCAATATATATATATATATATATATATATATATATATATATAAAATCTTCATTAAAATTTACATTTTAACTGTCAACTGACATGTTGAGCAATTAAAAATGCTCTTTAAAACTGACCTGCTAGATCAATATATCCATAGTGGCTTCTCGGAAGAAAGTTTATTTTAAAAATGAAAATTAGTAACTGTAATGGAAACTGTAAAATTAATATATCTGAATAAAATTAGGAAGTGGAAAGCAGAGCATGTCTCCTTAAAGTAACAGAGATGGATGCTTTGGGGGAAGGGAGGGAAAGTCTTCCATACTGTGTAAGTGAATACCATCCCTCTTTGTTCTGGGGCTTTGGTGGGCTCTGGTTCATTTACATCTTTAAACTAGTGCACCAGCTTTGCCCAGTGCCATCACCAAAGTTGGTGTCACCCAGTGTAGTAACTCATGGTGTCACCCCCCATTGGCCTCCTCTCATACCAAGCCATACTGAATCCTTAATAATGTTTTTTGTACAAGTGTTCCTGCTAAATCGTAGTTCCCGTATATCACTAAATGTAATGGCAATAGTAGTGATGTCAGTAACTAACAAAATTAAAATTAATATCTTTCAATTACAACATCATATGTTCAGCCTAAATGTATTTTCTTGTACATAGTTTCATTGGTTAAAATGAAAATTTGGTAAGAAGTTGTGTTTTTAAAGAAAATTTTAAAAGAATATATTTTTAATTTTTTTAATTTTTAATTTTCATTTTTATAACAAAACAAACAAACAAACAACAACAACAACAAAACGAGTCTCTCCTTTCTCCCCCCACTGAGCCTCACCCCACTGTCTCTTCAGCATTTTAAAGGGGCACAGTTGAACACCACAGCCCTTTTCTACCAAAAGTCAAATATTTGGGAAGTACTGGTACTCCCCTCCCCCTTGAGATGTCGCTAGGTGTGGCCTGTATGCCTTGAACCCCCCATAATGATGCCCCTGGCAGTGCCCATTCCTGGAGATGTCAGATCTGGGAATGGTAACACATGCCTTGATTACACCTCCTTTGGACTGCTGTAACACACTCTAGATGGTCTTGCTTTTAAAAACTGCTCAGAAATTTCATGAGGACCAAAATGCTGTAATTAGACAGCTGATAGGGACTGGTTATAGGAAAAATATAACTTCCTTCTTGAAACAGTTTCACTGGCTCCCGGTCCATTTCCAGGAACAATTCCAACTGCTAGTTATGTTTTATGGAGCCCTGTTATGTCCAGACTAATGGAAAACTCATAATTCCCTATACGAGTCTACTTGAGTCTAAGGGCTGGTACAAAAGGCCCTAAAGGGGTGGCTTGATGCCGCCCCTTTGATCGCCAGATCGGGGCCATGGCAACTGCATGCTGTGACCCTGTTCTTGTATTTTTTCAGTCCAAAAAGAAGTGGCAGAATGCTGCTCCTTTTTGGGGCGGAAAAAAACCAACAACTTTTTCTGTCATGGTGGTGCCTTTTTGGTGCTCCTGCGGCATGTAGCATATAAACACCATGCCACTGGAGTGCTGCAATGCTGCCCTCCATCTGGGTGGGCAGGCAGCATGATGCTGGCTTGCGGGTATCATTGGGGTGTGCGTCATCTAAATGCCCTGTCCTCACACTGTTCTCCAAGCTGGCGTATTATGCTGGTCTGTTTTGCCCCATAAGGATCCTTGGGGAAGGGTCTTTATCTCCATCCCACACTGGATCTGCTGTTTCTTATATGTAATTTGCACTTATTGGCTGGCATCCCATTCAGTAGTTATGACGACATAATCTGGACCTCTTGTTGCTGCTGCTGTTGTTGTGTGTTTTCAAGGTTGTGTGTTTCTAATGTATGGCAAGATTAAAGTGAATCTACTGCCAACCTTTCATGGGAAGATTTGTTTGGGGAGGGGGTACCTTTGCCCTCCTTTGGGGCTGAGAGTGTGTGACTTGCTTAAGGTCATCCAGTGGGTTTCCATGATCAAGAGGGAATTTGAACCCTGGTTTTCAGAGTCATAGTCCAACTATGCTCAAACCACTACAACATGCTAGTTCTGAATGAATAGCTGATGTAAAAACAGAAAGGAATGTGTTGTTATATCAAAGGAACACTTGCTAGAAGTTGGTATTAAGATTTGCTAAGGATGTGTGTGTGTGTGTGTGTTGCCTTTTCCTTCCTCTATGGCAGAGAGTGTGACTTGCCTAAGGTCACCCAGTAGGTTTCCATGGGCACGTGGGAATTTCAACCCTGGTCTACAAAGTTGTAGTCCAACATTCAAATCACTACATCACACTGGATCACAGTGATAGCTACAGGGGATTCACATTTACAGTCATGACAACTGAATGTGACCCCGCCCCCTCAGTACATTTGCAGCTTGGAGGTACCCTGACTGAAGTGTTTCCAAGGCATTGAGGACTGGAGCACAGTGAAATAATAATAATAATAATAATAATAATAATAATAATAATAATATTTCCCGCCCCTTTGAGAGCAATCGGGGCGGCTAACAAAAATAAAAATACAATACATAATACTTCCCCCCCTTAAAAATTTATTAAATCAATTATAAATCTAAAATCCAACAATTTAAAACAACAATAGATATCACCTTGCGACAATAACAATAAAACTATGGCAGTGATATAATTCAATTTCGGGGGAAAAAAATTGGGGACTTTCCTAAAAAAGGAGTTCCTGAGGCCGGGATTATCTATACTGGAAAGGCTTGCCAGAAGAGGTCCATCTTGACAGCTTTTTAAAAGCTGTCTAGAGATGTCAATTGATTGATCTTGTTCGGCAAGCCGTTCCACAATCTGGGGGCAATGACAGAAAAAGGGAGGATTGTAGGGGAGAAGGCGGTCCCTGAGATAGTTTGGGCCCAAGCCATTTAGGGGTTTAAAGAGGATAACCAACACCTTGTACTGGGGCCAGAAACTTAATAGGCAGCCAGTGGAGGGACCTCAATACCAGAGTAATGTGGTCCCTCCTCGATGTTCCCGACACTACTCTGGCTGCCATGTTCTGTACTAATTGCAATTTCTGGACCAATCACGAGGATAGCCCCATGTAGAGCGCATTACAGAAATCAAGACGTGAGGTTACAAGCGCATGTACAACAGTCTTGAGATCCCTTACTTCCAGAAAAGGGCACAGCTGGCATATCAGCCAAAGCTGATAACAGGCGCTCCTGATTGTCGCATTTACCTGATTCTTCATCAGAAGCAACGAGTCAAGGAGCACTCCCAGACTGTGAACACAGTCACTGGAGGACAATGCATTCCTGGTCATGTGGTGCCATGGGTTCAAAACCAAGCAGGTTTTGAAAACCCTGAGAGGTCTCTCAACCTGCCTGTTCTCAAGGCACCCTATGACTAAAACAGAGTGTTGTGGATGCCATTTCCCAGAACTCTGATCTTATCACCTTAGAAACACTTTGGTTGGGCTTTGCCATCCTGCAAAGTTAGGCTGGGCCAGGCAGGGGCATTTTCAGTAGCTATGGTGGTGGAACTCCCTCATCATGGTTATTATGATGATGCACAATTCTGGCCAAGGTATTTTAATGTTTTTCAACTTCGTACAACATACTGTTTTAGCCATTTTGTTTTAACTTACATTGTAAGCCGCTTTGGGCCCCATACTGAGAGAAAGGTAGAATATAAATTAAAAAAGCGAATATATCAATCAGCAAACAAAAAACCCATAAATTTCCAAAAATCTGTGTTGAATTCTAAAACAAAATCTAGAAAAATCCTCTCTCAAGGGAGATTTCAATCATCAAAGCGTTGTCCTTTTATTTTGATACAACTCAGTTTCTATGCTGAATGAGTGTAGTTTTATAACATTTTCCAGCAGAATTTTTTTTGGCAAAATCCTTCCAGCCAACACACTGACTTCAGACCATTAGATAGCAGTCCTGCAGCATTTAGGTACCCTGAATACACAGATCCTTTAAGTACAGTAGGAATTATTCTGACTTCACACAGTAGGAATTGCTGCATCATTATCTCGTGGGCCATGAATCAGTTAGAGGCCCTAATTATAAAGCAACTCCAAACAGGAAATATATCTCTCCATAAAAGAAGACAAAATATGACATGGAATTATATATTAAACCTGCACATGCAAATCTGTACTGATAGATAAGGAATTAATAATTGCAAGTCGAGTCTCCCTTATCCGAAATACTCCAAAAAAAATCAAAACTTCAGCCAGCAAGCAAAGACCCCCCTTTAAAAACTGTTTTAGCATTTTTAATAGAATTGCCTATTTAATTTAAAACTTTTTGTATAAATTAAACTGTACTTTATTTAAATTTGCTGTAAGCCACCTTGGGTCCTATAGTGGGAGAAAAGGTGGGGTGTACATTCTTTTAATTAAATAAATGAATACAGAACAGTCCACTGACACCTTCAGATAAGGGAATATTGGTTTGTATTTAGTATTGTCGGTATGGATTTGCAACCTAGAGTTATGGATTTATAACTCATCTGTATTCTGCAAGACTACATGGTCTTACCGTAATGCCTTCCCAGCTCACCTTAAAAGCCAGTAGCCTCATTGATCAAAGGAGGTTTGTTCAGCTTCTGACTGTGGGAAGAGGAGGAGGATGTTTCCATCTCTCTCCCCCCACTGACTGAGGCTGAGATATTAGAAGGAGGACTCATGTTACAAGGTTATTACTTTTAAAGCCTTACATGGCTTGGGCCTGAGTTACATGAGGGAACGCCTTTCCCTAAACAATCCACCCTACACATGCAGAACATCAGGAAAGAAATTACTAGAATGCCCAAAAGTAGACTTTTGATAGATCCTTCACCGCGGCTGCCCCCAGACTCTGGAATGGCCTTCTGGAAGAGATCTGTCTCATTAACACTCTTGATACTTTCAAAAAGGCACTTAAAATAGATCTCTTATGGCGGGCCTACCCATTTGACCCACCATAACTGATTCCTAGGAATATTCCTTCTCCCAGGATTAGATGAATACTGGACTGGCAGTGACATTGATTGTTCCTTTCAATGATTGTCCGATGTTGTTAGGAATGATGTAGACATTGTAATATTGACTTTATTTAATTGCTGTATGCCCGCCTCTCTCCATAGATCAAAGATTTTATTATTATTTATTAAGTCTTTGCTACAGCCTTGTTTGTTGGTGGGAGAGGTGGAAACATTCTCATCCTTACTTCCCTATTAGAAATGGAATGGACCGATCCTAAAGCCATGTGGGGTAGGGACTGGGGACGCTGGGCCTTTTCCCTCCCTGCCCTGTGAGGCTTGACCTCCAAGCCTTGCAGGGCAGGGACTGGGGATGCCAGGTCCTCCACCTCCCTGCCTTACGAAATCCAGCCTCACAGGACTGGGGATGCTGAGTATCCCAACTCAATGCCTTGTGAGGCTTGGAAATCAAGCCTTGTAGGGCAGGGACTGGGGATGCCAGGTCCTCCACTTTCCTTCCACACACCATGGCATGGGAGGTAGGGGGGCCCTCACTGAGTGTCACACCCCTTTGGGGTTGTCACCTGGTGTGCTCTGCACCCCTCATACCTCCAAGGGATGCTACTGAATATCTAAATCTAAATAGAGTTTTAGCTGCATTTTTATAAAAAATAAAAAAAATAAAAAGGAAAAATACAGGAAAAATAAAATAATAATCACAGTCTAATCAGTGTTAATGCTTTGACTCTTCAACAGTCTTTTATGGTAAATAAAACAAATAATGCCCTGGTTAAAGTTCAAATCCTATTATTTCCCCCCTCTAGAAATCCTCAGCCAGCATTGCCACTGGGGGATTTTGGGAGCTGTAGTTCAAAAAGTAAGCTCTCTTTCCTCTGGGAGAGATTGCCTAATGATTCACCCAGTTTTGCTCTTCCCTTCCTGCTTAAATTGATGAAACATTACCTGATGAACACAAATTAATTGCTATAAAGTGTTTTGCACACTGAAAGTGTCCATAAAAATTACAATAATGCTTTACCCCAGGCATTTTGAATTTAATAGCTTTGGCTGCAGTGATGAGAGCCAAGAGACCATAATCTGAGGACAGCTGTATGCGCTCACCTCTCTAGGAAACCTCATGCCATGTGCACCATACTCTTCAATTTGGCAGGGATGCTCCTGTTTTATCTACTGCCCCACTTTCTCAACACTTTTAAAATGTCCCAGTTTCTCTCTCCTCTTTCCACTTTCCTCCTTTTTCCTTGGGTTACTTCCATTTCTGCAGACTGAGTTTGAAGTGGAAAAGTACTTTGAGCTCAGCAGGAAGGAATGGAGAGGGATGGAGTCTTGCTCTTCTTAGTAGGTTCATTTGTTTTTCTTTCTTCTCAGCACATACATTCTAGCATTTCTCTAATCAAAATAATGGTTTTGTGTGTTCTTTATTGATAACTTTTGCTGGATTGTTGCTGGACACAACCTTTGGACCACACTTGGATATCAATCAGCCATACATGTCTCATTTTTAATCTGTGAAATGTTGGAAAGTACCCATGCACTCCATCACAACTGGAAATTGCTAGTAACTTTAGTGGCAATTATTTCCATGCACAAGGCCCCGCCCTTATATAGTTTTATTTATTTGTTTGTTTTAAAAATATCTATCCCACCTGATGATCTTAGGACAGTGTACAATAAAATCAGTTTAACCAGTAGCATAAAATAATGGGGGAGAAAACAAAATTCCTTTTGCTTTACTTTTTCATATAAACTAAAATGACTTGCATTTCCAGCATCAATACACAAATTAAACTGCAATTTTCCTTCTGATTTTATTGTTACCAGTTTTTTGGAATGCCGTTCTCCCATGAACTTATGCATTGAAAATAGTATACAAAGGAAAATTGTATACAAAGATGAGTATGTTAGGGCAAAATGGCATAGGAAAAAAGGACATACACACATGTGTGTGTGCACACAACAGTTTTAGGGAACATGTGCATCCAAATGCATTGAAATTTTCTTCTGTATGATAACATTCACAACAAAAGTGCATACTTTTGGGGCAGACTTGAGCAAAAATTGTAAACCGATGTGTACATGGAAGGTAATGAACTGGTATGTGGGGAAAATATATGAATTTTATATAAAGCAAAACAGATTCATTTCCCTCTTAGTGAGGGGGGGGGATTACAATTCTATTCCACAAACTATCACAGAAGGCATTGCCTCAGACACAACTACAGCTGTGCTTGCATTCCATCAGACAAAATATTGCCTTGTAAAAGGAGGGGAGGAATTCTCCAACAAACTCTCCACCCATTAATTCTGTCAGAAATGGTGGGGAAAGGGGCCAGTTTTCCAGCCAGAAAGAGATAGCACACAACTCCATCTCTTTTTTACCCACATGTCAGTCCATTTTCATTCCAGGCTTGTGCTTTTCAGCAGTAATGGGCTGGATGAGGGCAAATGAACTGATGATTAATGCAGACAAGACAGAGGTGCCCCTGGTCAACTCAAGAGCAGACCAGTAATAGGGATTCTACTTGAGTTGAGTGATGTTAGGCACAGATTCACATAGTTTGGGTTCAGGCTTCAGCTATGGACCTGGATATTCAGCTTTATGTAGCTGCCCTGGTGGCGAAGTGGTTAAATGCCTGTACTGCAGCCACTCACTCAAAACCATAAGGTTGAGAGCTCAATACCAGCAAAAGGGCTCAAGCTCGACTCAGGCTTGCATCCTTCCGAGGTCGCTAAAATGAGTACTCAGATTGTTGGGGGCAAGTAGCTTACAGTTGTAAACCACTTAGACACTCCTTAGGCGGTATGAAGCAGTATATAAATGAAGCTGTTTGTTTTGTTTTTTGTTTTGCCAGGAGTTCATTTGCACAATTAAAAATCTAGAGAGGTCTTATGTGCCCACAGTGACACATGCCTTTGTTACATCTTGTCTGGAGTATTGCTTACTCACTCTGTATGGGGCTACCCTTGAAGAATATTCAATCATGTCACCCCGGGCCAGAATGCTAACTGGGGTTGGTTACAGGGAGCATCTGACTCTGATGTGACAACAGCAGCAATCCTGTTTCCAGGTGTGCAATGTTGTTTCCAGGTGTGAAGAAAAAAAGGCAAATTCGAATGTTGGAATCAACTAATGGGAGTGAAGCTAGAAAAGATGGGGGCTACTCCCAGGAGCAGATATAAAAAGAGGCAGAGGCATGAGATATGGAAGTGTGTTATTGTACCCTGAGAGGGTCAGCAGCCAAGAAGGTTGGGGTAGACTGCTGTGAGGGCCAGTTAGAAGGGGTTTAGTACCCAAGTTAGTTAGTAATTTGAAGAACAAATGAAATAAACATTAGGAAACCGAGGAAGTTGTTAGTGGCTGCTGTTGTAACAAATAACCAGAAGAGTTAGATATAGAGACTAGATAAAGGTTCTATGGGAACTAAGAGTAAATAAAATGTTTAATGTTTGCTTCAAAAAGTAGTTGCCTGAAGTGGGTTTAAGGGAAACATATTATAAATGCTACCAAACATAAAAATGCTACCAAAAGAAAAAAGATTTTTATTTAGGACACTTTAGGAGGGGGTGTTTGGCTATCACTTAACGGCACCAAGCTGATGGAATTTTAAAAATCCAGAGAGATGGTATTAGAAGAGAGTTCTAGTGTTAGGAGACACTGAAGTGAGAGATTTGAGTTGGAGGGTCTTGTCACATGGGATAAAAAAGACCCATTGTACTGCCATCAGACAAAGTAGGTGGGTGGGTGAGTCTCATCTTGACATAATTGGCGGCAGCGGTGGCACACAGTGAAAAGAAGTGAAAGGTTTTAAGAGATTTTAGGCAGTGCCACATTGTTACTGTAATAGCAGGTATAGTTCAATGTGCTGGATATGACTTTGAAAGCATTATATTGCCCAGGTCCAAGCTCTCTGAAGTATTGTACCATTCTGCACGAGCCTTTCCAAGCTTTGAGATCTTTAGGAGAGATGGTTCTCTCAATCTTGCCTCCTCACAGATTCATTGGGTGTGAACATAAGAGAGAGTCTTCTCAGTGGTTGCTCCCAGATTCCCCTTCTTGGGAGGCTCGACTGATACCATCCTTGTTAACCTTCCTTGGTAGATGTAGACTTTTTTATTCCAACATGCCTTTGGAAGCTGACTGTTTTACAACAGAAGGGTTTTATGTTGTACTACATTTCTCCTTTGGTTTTAAATCAAGAAGTTAAGCAGAGGCTCCTCTTTAAGCAGAAGCTGGATGGCCATCTGTCAGGGATGCTTTGATTTGGAGTTCCTGCATGGCAGGGGGTTGGACTGGATGGCCCTTGTGGCCTCTTCCAACTCTATGATTTTATGATTCTAAGTTTTTATTTACATAGGGTAGAATCCTCTATCATGGTGTACGTTACATGAATTTGCAGATATTTAGCTATGTAGCAGAGGCATTAAGAAACCCAGCAAGAAAATTGTGAAGTTGTATAATGGAACATTGGCAAGAGTGTGCCAATGCACAACAGACTCTTCCAATGTGCATGGGAACTCCCTAGCCAGTGCCCTGATGCATAATGGGACTGATGCACAGTGAGGCTGATGCACATGGGTCCCATTGTGCGTTGGTCACTTTGCTGGCTCCTCTGCACAGTAAGGTAACTGCCCAATTCTAATTCCCACAGACGTAAGCGCACTTACAAAGACATGAGTCCCCAAAATGATTTTTAAATTTTTTAAAATTTTTAAATTTTTTAAAATCTACATTTTTAAAAATTTGTATATCTTTTCAAAGCCTTGTAAGCCACTTTGAATTTCAATTCCATCTTGATTCAGAATGTCTGGAAATGACATTGTATCATTTTCTGTCATCGTTTCTAGGGGGACTTTGATGAAAACAGAGGTATTTAATGGTGAATGGGGGACAGTATTTTTAAACATGGGGGATTTCTATGATTTTTTAAACATGGGGGATTTGGGTGAAAAAGTACCTGAAAATTGTGCCAATTTTTTAAAAAGTGGAGGGAGGGTTGTGTCTTTAGAGATATGGTGGAGGTTTGGGGGCTACAAACGTGATATTCAGAGACCACATGCTGCCTGTCAGCCATACTTTCACTACATCTGATTTAGGGTTTCATTTTTAATTCTTCCTAGTTTCAGCAGACATTGGATTTCTCTTAACCAGATATACATCTCAAGTTTTTTAGAGGCCCCATTTGGACTCTAATATGGGTGCACTCATCCTCTGAGTTTGCTGTTAGAAGGAAAGCTGCTATTTTCTCCAAATGTGACCAAAAATGGAAGAAAAATATTGATCCTCTAAAAATGTGATCCATTTATTTAAAAGATGTTTTCCTCTTCCAGTTAGCAGCTCTGTTTGCAATATGTGATATTGTAAATATCACAAATATGTAATAAATTAGGTAATAAAGCTGCTCCGATGAAGGTAACATCCTAGAGAAAATAAGAAGAAAATCAAAATGTCCTCTGCCAATGCTCATTCTAAACTCCTAAGTGATAAGGAGATGATGGAGATATCAAGTCCCAGAAGAAAAAAATCAATCAATCATCAATCAAACAAAGAAAACCAAGAGCTTGTTTTGAGTATCACTTAGGCTATGGAGTGTGACTGTATGCCTCTTGGTGAGTGGACGTGCACTATATATGCATGCGCTCATGACTTCAGGCCAATTTCAATAGAATATGACATTTTATATGCAAAATCAATCTTTCAGCCCTTGCCTATCCCTAATAGCAGAATTAGCAGTCAGTTAGGTTTGGAAAATAATTAATGGAGTGTGAGAGTTCAGCACCTTGGATAACTAGTTTAAAAATCAGACTAGAATATGGAGCATATTCAGCACTCAATTGATGTGGGAATCATAGAAGCATATAGTTGGAAGAGACCACAAGGGCCATCCAATCCAACTCCCTGCCAGCCAGGAAGACACAATCAAAGCATTCCTGTCAGATGGCTATCCAGCCTCAGTTTAAAAACCTCCAAAGAGGGAAATTCCACCACTCTCCAAGGCTGTGAATTCCGCTGTCAAACACCAGTTAAAGTCACCAGATGGGAAGCTTTCCATCTGGGAGCCACCAGATGCCACTGGCTGCTGTAAACAGAGACACTAACACATCCAGAGCCCCAGTTATTTGCTTGGTTCTTCTGACAGAGCATAGAAAACCACAGTGGCCAATTCCAAAAGCAGCTGGAATTGAATCTCATGTCAAATGCATTCCATTAATTATTTACCAAACCTAATTGACTGCTAATTCTGCTATTAGGGATAAGCAAGGGCTGAAAGATTGATTTTGCATATAAAATGTCATATTCTATTCAAATTGGCCTGAAGTCATGAGCGCATGCATATATGGTGCACATCCACCCACCAAGATGCATACAGTATATGGCTCCCTGCTTTGCAGTGAAAATTTAAGGGCTCTAATTAAAATTAATTGGATTTAGGAAAGCTGAACAGCTGTCATTATTATCTTACACACACACACACCATTTTTTTTTGTTAATGCAAGGGGAATAATTTGTATAGCATTTGTAGCACACACTAAGTTTGCATTTTCTTGATGTTGACTGAAACAGAAGAGAAACTGGCCACAAAGCAAAACTGCTCCGATGGTGCCAGGTTTGAACTTGAACATTTTTGGACTATAAAGCCCCAAATCCTTCCACAACCATGTCCACTGGATATTAAAGATGAAGAGCCTTCTAAGGAAAAAGAAAAGGTGGCAACTTTGGTGGTTAGCACACAGCTAAAAAAAGGACTTGCCGCTGCCGAATTGAATTCTTATTAGGAATGTATCCTCATAGTATTGCATGCATTTTGCTGCTGATGCTATAGGCTGGGTGAAGCCTGGGTAATATCCAGCTAGAATCTGAGTTCAACCAGCCTCTTTTCGAAGCTGGGAAACTTCTGGCTTTGCAAATCGGCCAGCTGAGCTCGGATTCTAGCCGGAAATTACCTGGGATGCACCTGGCCAGCAGCAGCAGCAGCAGCAGCAGCAGCAGCAAAATGCATGAGATAATATCAGGATACATCCTGAATTAGAACTCAATTAGGCAGCAGTAAGTCACTTTTTTTAAAACTCTGTGCTAATCCCATCTGATTCATTACCATAAACATGCCAATCTGGAGTATTAAGAGTTAAATCTTTTAAGATCTAACCCAGGTAAACAAAGCTCTTTGCTGTATTCAGACTATTAAAATCTCAAATTCTTTGCCTCTTGAATGTGAAGAAATTTTAAAATTTGTAGTAAATTTTACTTACTACTATGAATTAGAAACCCAACATCACTAGTTTAGTCACATACTTGTAACTAAGTATTGTCTCCTATTATGATCCCCCTATGTCTAAGTTAACAACCAGCAGCTACACCAAATGACAGATGTCTGTTGTATTGGTGATGAGGGCGCAGCAGGATGACATTTCCAGATCCTTCCCACCAGTGATCTGTGGTACAATGAGGAATTGTGGTGGAGGTCCTGCTCATGAATGTCACAATCTTTCTTGCTGGTGGGAGGGGGTTATAAGCATCATCTCACAGCACCTCAATTGCCAACAAAAAAGACCCTTTTTGCTTGGTGTTGCTCCTTGGAATTTAAGGTGGGAATTGGGGGGGCATTTGCAATCATGGCAATAGTGCCACAATCATGAATGCATAGTATAACTGAATATGCACTTATGGATCTGTAACTGCAATACAGGATGTCACCCCAGGTAATAACTTTGTAGTTGTTTTGCCATATTAATCGCTATGCATTTTTACTGTTATTTTTATTGTTGCTGTGAACTGTTATGTGTGTGGTTTTTTTTTGTTATTTATTGCTAGTGCGATTTGCCATATTGTTGTTGTAACCCACCCTGATTCCTTGTGATTGGGTGGGATATAAATAAATCATTATTTTAACTTAACTGAACCCAAATAAACTGATATTAAATTTACACTATTTCTAGTAATTAGATCTAACAATAGCCATCCCTTTCAACATGAGGATGACAGCTGGGCCTATTGGTAGCAGCTGGGTTTTCCAAGTGAGTGGAATGGTGAAGGCAGTTTATGTTTTACTCTGAATGTTGAAGGATCTCTTTAAAGTGCTGCACACATTTGGAAGAAAAAGATCCAGCACCATAGACAGCTCCTTGAACTAAAACATGGAAGGGATTCCCTGCCCCACTGACCTGGAAGCCACCAGCCACAATTGGGGCCCATTCCTTCTTTTTCTGGGAAGAGAGACCCATTCCCATTAGGCTAAGGGGGCAAGAGAAAAGAAGGCCCACCTCCCTCTGAGGATTCTGCTGGAAGAGAATGAAACAGTGGTGTTTTGGAAGGCACAGCTGATGCTGAGAAGTACTGCTTATTCTGTTGTTTTTAAAGAGACCCCATGGATGACTCAAATATAGCTTTTTTGACAATTAGTAATTTTTAGTTGTGTAGAAATTATATTGCAGTGAGGATACTTAACCCTCAGAAGTGGCTCTGCATTCATATGGTGTTGCCTTAGTTATGCCACTGTGAATTCCAAGTACATCTCTTCAGCATTCACTGTTTGTACACCAGCAATGTTAACACAACATTAGATGCATGGTGGCTGAGGGAACACAAGCTCAATAAGTCAAAATGCTGTGCTTCTATGGGGATTCCTCTCCTTTTCAAGCACAAACATGGACATTGATTCTCCAAATAATTTTTAGACTGGATGGGGACTGATCTTGTTTTTACTCAAATTGGAAGAGTCAATTGTACAAAATAAGTAAACCATACTTTTCCTTAAATCACAAACCTATCTGCAAGAAAGGAATTGCTTTGGGGTAGTACGAAAGAACTAGTACTATGCTTTTTCTTCTTTGTTCTGTACTTTGAGAAGAACATCTGTTCAGAGGATGAAGGCTTTGCACTCTCAACATTGCCACAAGAATCACAGCACCCTCTTGTGAAACTCCAGGAAGGGACAAAGGGTTTTCCACCCCTCTATATTAGAGATTACCACCTTATTGTATAGCACAGTGTAAGTGGAGAAGTGAGTAGATTAGAAGACTGTATCTTCCAATATGCAGAGCCTGGAAACCTTATTGTTTTGAACAACAGCTCTTCATTTACCTTGCAATAATCGGGTTTACAATTTTTTTTTTAAAAAAAATGTGGCTGCCCTGTTTCTTCTGTATGTTAATGGTGTACTGTAATGAAAGAGGGAAGGAGGGTGGGAAGAAGGAAAGATTATCCTATAATCTATGATCAAGGTTTCCAGGTGAGCCCTGCCAGTGTGTAAAGAGTCATGAATATTGATTTCCATGGCTTTATGCCTTTAAAATGTATAATTTTGACAGGGTTGTCTGTTTTGATTATTTTATTCTTGTATTGTGCAAAGTATGTCAATGGTGTAACAACAAATAACTGGAATCCTAGATTGGCTACTTAGTTACATCTGCATAACTTTGTCCTCCTTGTGATCAGAAATTGAACTGACTTCCTTTGCCTGATCTGGTGGCTGTGGTTGCAGTTGTGTAGGTTGCCAGTAAGACTACATAGTCTTACTGAAAACAGACCAATTATGGATTTGCAAGTCTAGTGAATTTAATATGAATCTAATAACTGAATAATTGCAATACCGAATATCAACCAATGATACCAAGAATGATGACTGAATTCCTTGATTGAGCCTATCTCTCTGGAATATGGCCTTCCTTTTTCCCCCACTGCCCTCTGCCTTATCAAGCTTTCTTGTCTTTTCTAGTGTGTCATGCCTTCTCATGATGTGTCTAAAGTATGGCAGTCTTAGGGTCAAAGCACATTGCAGAAATAATCCAGTTTGAGACCACTTTAACTGCCCTGGCTCAGTGCTAAGGAATCCTGGGACTTGTAGTTTATTGTGGCACCAGAGCTCTCTGACAGAGAAGGCTAAATATCTCACAGGACTACAGTTCTCAGAATTCCCTGGCATTGAGTCAGGGCAATTAAGGTGGTCTCAAACTGGATTATTTATGTAATATGTTTTGGCCCTTAGTATACTCATAGCGGCTTCTAGAAATACTTCAGGTTTGATTTGGTCTAGGACTCATTTATTTCTCTTTTTAGCAGTCCAAAGTATCAGTAAAACTTTTCAACAGTACCACATTTCAAGTGAGTTGATGTTCTTCAAATCTGCTTTCTTCACTGTCCAGTTTTCACAACCATACATAGAAACTGGAAATACAATGGCATGAACAGTCCAATATTTAGTAGTCAACAATATATCTTTACACTTCAGGAGTTGTCTAGTTTCTTCATAGCAGCCCTTTCAAGTCCTAATCTTCTGATTTCTTGACTGCAATCTCAATTCTGGTTGATGACTGAGCCAAGATAAGGAAAACTTGAACTATTTCAATATCTTTGTCATCTAATTTAAAGTTAAGCAAATAACCTGTACTAGTTATTTTTGTTTACTTAATGTTTAACTATAAACCTGCATTTTTACTTTCTTTAGTAGTTGTTCCTTTGATATTTCCTGGTAGTAGTATGGTGTCATCTGCATATCTGAAGTTTTTGATGTTCTTTCCTTGAATTTTCACATTTCCTTCCATTGAGTTTCATTCCACTTTATGTATGTGTTCGGCATACAAGTTAAATAAATAGGGTGAAAAAAATCAGACTTGCCTGGCCCCCTTGCCAGTTTCAAACTGTGCCATTACTCTGTATTCTATCTAGCCTCTTGTCCTGAGTACATATTACACATCAGGACAATCAATTGTTGTGGCACACCCATTTCTTTAAGAGTGAGCCAAAGTTTTTCATGATCTACAAAATTAAAGACCTTGCTACAACATATAAAGCACAGGATGATTTCCTTATTAAATTATTTGGTACACTCCATTATCTAATGTTTGTTTGCAATATGATCCCTAGAACCTTGTCCTTTTCTGAACCTGGCTTGAACATCTGGCATTTCTTGCTCCATGTATGGTAAAAGTATTTCTTGTGGAATGTTGAGCATCACTTTGCTTGGGTGGGAAATTAATGGACTGGTTCTGTGGTTACTGCATTTGTAACGTCCATAGAGGATTCTATAGAATAATACACCCCCTCCCATATTTCTCCAGTTTGAAATCATAGACCAATGAAAGGAGAATGGAAGCTGAGGAAAAGACAATCAAGCAATGCACAAAGACAAATGTTTTAATAGAAAACAGACACTGTAATGGGAGTTGGGGTGGGGGAAGCAGGTTAGATCAAGTGTGAAAATATATTTTTGTCTGTTGAAAAATCAGTGGGAGGGACCAATACATGTACTATTTTCTCTTGTCATATAGGTTCTCTGCTTTAATCTGATATCCTCATCATCTTCTGTACCTGGCAAGTTGCTAAGAGTTCTTTGAGTTTATGAATAGTTATACAGCTGTACGAGAGAAGCTACTTACAAACAAAGGACACCTGATAAGAACAGATGCTGCTACATCTAATTTGGGGGTATTGTAATTATTTTGAGCAGCTGTCTATTGGCATGGCAACAGTAGTTAGTTATTCTTAAGAGAAATAAATACATTAGCTATATAGCAGTATTATCTTCCTTCCTACAGATCTGTCAGCCAAATGTAGGCAACACAGCAAGGGTGGGAAAATGTTATTGGACCTCAACTTCCATAATGCCTCACCACTGGTTATGCTAATTTGGGCTGTTGGGAATTGCAGTTAATGAAACTCTGGAGGACCACATGCCTACACATCCAATATGGTTTCCTTTTTTAAAAAATCTTTATTTCAATAAAACAACAGTTACATTTAAAATGACAATACAACATAACATTACAAAAGTCAATTAGCAACAAACAAAATTTTATAACAACATATCACAAATAAGAGATATTACTGACCAGACTTAATGGCAACCTTCTTTTCCCAAATAACCTCCATCCCAACCCAAAAACAAAAGCTGAATTTATATTAAGGCTCCAATCAAATCTTAGTACATCTGAGCTAGGATGTTCAGTAATACTCAACACAAACAAGACATAAAATAACAAAAATTACTTCCTGAACAATATGTTTTCCTAAGGAGTTGTAGATTGCCATCCACAGCAAGAGCGGCAAACTTGTTGTGGGGCTTCAGCACTAGCCAGTATGCCTGATGGCCAGGAATGATTTACCTAAGGAGATTATTGCATGGGTCTTGGGCATGACTATCTCTGATGGGATAGACATGCATGTAGCTCGCAGTGACGTATCTTACTGCACTCCTCCATGGCTGGGCTGTAGGCAGCTCGTATGCATAGAATCATAGAATCCTTGAGCTAGAAGAGACCACAAGGGCCATCCAGTCCAACCCCCTGCCATCCAAGAACTCCCAAAGCATCCCCGACAGATGGCCATCCAGCCTCTGTTTAAAGACCCCCAGGGAAGGAGACTCCACCACACTCTGAGGGAGTGTGTTTCACTGTCAAACAGCCCTTACTGTCAGGACGTCCCTCCTAATGTTAAGGTGGAATCTCTGTTCCTGCAGCTTGCATCCATGGCTCCATGTTGTAGTCTCTGGAGAGTCTTGCTCTCTCCTCATTGTGGCTTCCCTTCAAATATTTAACAGGACTATCATATCACCTCTTAACCTTCTGTTCTCCAGGCTAAACATCCCCAGCTCACTAAGTCGATCCTCATATGGCATAGTTTCCAGACCCATCACCATTTTTGTCGCCCTCCTTTGGACACGCTCCAGTTTCTCAACATTTTTTTTTAATTGTGGTGCCCAGAACTGGACATAGTATTCCAGGTGGGGTCTGACCAAAGCAGAATAGAGTGGCACTATTACTTCCTTTGATCTAGAGAAGTAATAGCGCCACTCTATGTTGCTTTGGTCAGGCCCCACCTGGAATACTGTGCCCAGTTCTGGGGCACTACAGTTAAAAAGGAAGTTGAGAAACTGGAGTGTGTCCGAAGAAGAGTGTCCAATGCAACCCATGCTTGTCCTGTAGCTTATAAAAAATGAGATTTTCCCATTCTTGAAAAGCTATAGGACAAGCACAGGTTGCATGCGGGCTAGATAAGGTTGCTTATGGCCCAACCACAGGACAGTGTGGTAAGATCTGTCATTGCATGTTAAATGCACAACCATCATGTTGGGTATAGTCGAGTCTAAATCTCGTGCGATAGTCAACTTATAGTCCTACATATGACTGGTTCCCAACTCCTGATGCCTCATTGGGAAAGACAACAGCATAATTAAAACACTGTTAAAAATCAGAGGGTTGTGTTTTGTATTTTTGCTTTGTTGTTTTGTAGAGTAATCTTAAATCTGGAGGTGGCTTTCGAGACCAGCACCAGCCCTGCAAAGAAAAGGAGGAGAGGAGATCCTGTGACCAGGAATACAGTGAGTCAGCTGTGTTGTCCTGCTCAGGGATGACATCTGTGACAGAGGTGTGGCGAATCCACTCTGGGTTTTATTAAAGGAGCCATCTAAGTTACTGAACCATAACCCCTTGGACCAAAACCTCTTTTAAATCAGGAATAAAACCCAGAATGGATTGTCTGCCTCTGGATGCCTCTGGCTCTCCCTAATCCTGATGCTTGTCTGTTCCCTGTGCCTAGAGAGATCCCTGTTTCCTAGAGCTGTGGTGTAAACTAGGGGTGGGCAAAATGCAGTCTGTAGGCCACGTGTGGTACATTTTTGTGGCCCCTGAGCCCCTTAGTGGGAAACACTGACTTCTAGAGGGCATGAAGGAAATTTGCAACACATTTGGAGGACCACCAAAGTTTTTTTTTTTTTTTTAAAAAAATCCTTCCCAAATGCCCCAAAATGTCCTCTAGTGCATGTGTGTGTGTGTGTGTGTATGATGTGTGAAATTTGCTCCCCAGGACAATTTAGCCCAAAGAGAGGACTGTTCCATCTAGTTTGGACTACTATAAAGTGGAATTGTCAGCTGGTTCACAACGCTAGTGCTGGAGTGCTGAGGCCATGATTCCCTTTGTTAAAACAACTTCACATTCTTCTTGCTAGGCACTGTTCAGTGTTCTGCTTACAACTTCTAAAACAGGTTCTGTTTTGGTGGACTTGTTCATTTTTTTTCAAAGAAGACTTTGAAGTGTGTTAGGTTGTTCTCAACTTATTGCATTGACCAGTTTAGCCCACCTTGAGATCAGCAAAAGTCAGATAATAAATATTTGAAATAACAACAGCAACATCATGCTAATTTTATGCTAATTTTATACTGTTTTAATTAGATGATTTTAACTGTTTTAAAATTCTTACTATAAGTTTTAAAAATGATTTTATCTTGTGAGCTGCCTTGGGTCCCATTTTGGGAAAAAGGCAGCATAAAAATCAAATATAAAAAATAATGAATAAATAACTCACCACCACCATCTGTAGAGGGGATGATATAGTAAAATCTCAGACCCTTAATATTAAAACTGGGGTGTAACTGGTGATTTATCATACCCCACCTAGAAAATGTGTCTTCCTGGTTCTAAAGAAGCACACAAATTGCATATATATATATATATATATATATATATTTTTCCAGGAGTTCAAACTTCAGCTTTCCCTTGAGTATTATAAAAATTGCTATTCATTGCCTACGATTGTATCTTTCTTTTAAAATCAGTGCCTTGAAATGTGGGAGCCGCATACTTGATTAAGCTGAAGCTGTGCCTCCATTACACAGCACTCGGCCTTTCTTGCTGCAGGAACTTGCTGGAATCAAATGTTATCAGATTATCCTAATGAGACTTGAAATGGCTCCTAAAATGTGAGGCAGAGATACCGCAGAATCCTCCAAAGCTACATGCAGAGCAGGGCTGGTGTGAGATATTTGGCTGCTGGAATGGCCAATTCAAATGGCTTCCCTTCTCCCCAATTAACTAAGGGTACAATGAGCGTTGTGGTAAACCAGTGTGATATAGTGGTTTGACCACTGAATTATTACTCCAGAAATCAGGGTTTGAATCCCCATGCAGCCATGAAAGCCGATTGGGTGATCTTGGACATTGGATGTCTCAAAAACCTTGTTATAGGTACATCATTGGGCCGTTATATATCAGAAACTACTTGAAGACACACAACAACAGCAATAACAAACAGTGCTGAGACCCAGCATGGTTTGAGAGTTGGACTACAACTCTGGAGATCAGGTTTTGAATCCCAGCTCAGTCATGGAGACACACTGTATGACACACACTCTTAGCCTCAGAGGAAGGCAATGGCAAACCCCACTAAACAAATCTTGCCAAGAAATAGTTTTTTGTGAAGCTTTCGGGCTATGTGGTCATGTTCTAGAAGAGTTTCACAAGCATCTGTGGCTGGCATCTTCAGAGAATGATAGCCTAGAAAAGGATTGGATATATATATCCTGTGTGGCCCTGGGAAGGAAGGAGTAATTCGCAAATGTATTTTTCTGTTGCTAATGGCAGACGTCAGGGTGGGAGGATATGCAAACAAGGATTAATGTCTGCCAAGAAAATCCTGTGATAGGATCACCATAGGGTTGCCATAAGTTGGATACAACTTAAAGGCACACAACAATAACAAAGGAACAATGGTTGCTAGTGGTTTCTATGGCAGTGGGAAAGTGAATTTGCTCTGGAGTTTGTTCTGAAATTTAAAAGAAGCTGTCTGAAGTGCTGAATTTATAATGAGGACAGTATACTCCACCTTGGATACCTTCTCTAACGTTTGGCCTTAAACTCAAAGTGAATTCACTGTCCCAAAGATAGCTGGAGTGTAGTCTTGGATTCAACCCAAAGCCTAGAAGCTCATTTGAAGCAGTGGGCAGGAGAGCATTTGCACAGTTAAGGCTTTTGTGCCTGTTCCGAGAGAAGTCATACCTGGTCATTGTGGCACATGCCTTAGTTACATATCATTTCCATTACTGTAATATGTTCTATGTATGGCTACCTTTGAAGAGTGTTGGAAAATTTAAGCTGGTCCAAATAGCTGCAGTCAGATTGTTAGCCAGGGCCAACTGAAGGGAGCACAAAACTCCCTGTTTCCAATTGCTCCACTGTCTGCTGTTCTGTTTCCAGGCCCAATTCAAAATGTTATATGAAAGGCCACATTCTCCCATATTAGCCTGCCTCTGTTTTGAGATCTTCTGGGGAAAATATACTTTCTGTTCCACCACCCTCACTGTAACATCTGGTGGGATTACCTGTCTTGGTAGAAACACTAGCTAATTATATCCATTTGATACCACTTTAACCATGGAGGTTTAATATGCTAGGGAAGGGAAGCACTACAGAATTGATTGGTGATGATGATAATAATGATAAGTAGTCAAAATTCTGCATCACAGTCTGTGTTTTGTAACTTTACAATCCATGGGTATGTGGTAGAAATGCAACGAGACACAATTATGATCTGTGGACACTTGTCATACTTATCAGGTCCTTGTGATACACATTGGGCCCTTGTGATAAGGCATGTCTGATGCACATTGGACACTTCTGATTTACCATCTGACACTTCTGATGCACACAGAGGACTCTTGCTTCAGCTGGCATTTCCTAGCCAGTGTCTGGATATGCATTGGAAATGATTCAATGCTCATTAGAGCCTATTGTATTTTGGGCCATGGTTCATCAGTAACTCCATTGGCTACTATTTCACAATGGACACCCATACATTTTAACATAATGACAGCTCCTGAGTGAATAAGATCATTGTAATGCTACTATTTCCCGCACATGCTGAATTCCATCCAATAATAATAATTCAACTGTTACTGCTGCTTAATTTGGACAGCCAACATATTCTTGGAAGGGCATCCAATGTATTCCGGGTTCTCATCTTGCCTTAGTTCAGTCTTTCCATACAGGCTATAATCCAACAGAATAATTTGGGTTTAATGCTATTGAAGTCTATGTTAGATGGTAGCTATTCAGTATACAAACTTTGGAAAATGATTCAAGAAAAAATGATCATCATCCAATATAGCTACATCATAAATGTCAATGAACTCTGACAAATACTGAATGATAAAGTCTCATTTAGTGACTAAACTATGTGTCAATGCAATTTACTCTAATGCCATTGACACTGCCAAAAATGGATCCATAAAACCCATTAATTTCATTACATTGGCATTAAACAAACCCACTTCTGGATATATAATTGCATGTGCCTCCCTTCTTGATCAGTCACATAACTAAGTGGTCATCATATTATGTCTCCCTTCTGTTGAACCAGCACTGTACAGCCAACTGCATATCTGAACATGTCTACACTTTCTGCAAGCCCAGTGGATCAAGTGATGGACTAAGGCACAGATGTGTAGTTAACACACATTCAAGATTGTAGAACTGCATGTAAGGCAGTTACACTTGTGGAACTCTACTTCTGCAACTGTAAAGTGAATCATCCCATGATGAAAAAAGTACCACCACATGCATAAGAGAGCTTATGTGTCTGTAAAACACCAACAGGGCCCCAATTACAATCTTTAAAGTACAAGGGAATGGCTTCTTTTTCATTTACAACATTACTGATAGAAGCCTAATCAAGAGATTCACTCACCAATATTTTTGAAAAGTAGGGATGTGCATGTGTAGCCATTTTTTCATTTGCATACCTTTAATGTGGCATGCTGTTCCACATCTAAGGCTACCACTTTGTATGCTGTTCTCTTACTGGCCCATGGATACAGATTTTCAAATATACTAAACATACCAATTAAATCAACACAGGCATGAGCCCTGAAAATTTGAGGTGCAAATCCAGCTGGCCAGAGAGTCACAAAGGTTAGAACTAGTCATGAAATTTATTTATGCTTATACAAAGACTCAGACCATAACAAAATGTCATATAAAACCAACATGATCAGAAGAAGCAAGTAAAGTGTAGAGACTAGAGTACAGTATCATGAATGCTGGACAGAGAGAAAAGATGGATGGCACTGATGAGTGGAGAGTGCAAACCTCTTTCTGCTAGAGAAGAAAGGGCATCTCTTCCTCAATAGAAGGAGAACTCAGAATTCATTCTGAGTTAGGAGAGGTGACACCCTAAGAGCTTGCCCATTAATCTTTCTTAGATGTGCTCTGAGAAGTTAATGTGTGGCTGTAGGCCAATGGAGAGTGGAAGGTCTTTCTGGACATTAGGTTATATTGAGTACAAGAAAATGCCAATACAACACAAGAACGCAACCTTAGGGAAACAATTCAAACAGTGTGATCCCTCTCCCAATAGCTGATATAAATACAGTTTTGTTGAAGGTAGCTTTGTGGAGTCTGTCATCTGAGATCCATTTCAGAGAGAATCACAAATCATATGCATCATATCTCAAACAAATTCTGGATATTTAATACTCACAGGACAATATCTTTAAAATAAAGTACTTTAGGTTATTTCTGGAGTAGATAAGGACAGACTGTCCATCTTTAACAGTGTAGCCATGTTTATTCATGGCAGTGGAGATACATAGCTAAGCAACCTCTAAGCTAAAATCCAAGTGACACTGGGAACTGAAGTAAGAGAGCTGTGTCACATGGTGTCTAAAGAATCAGATTAAGTCTGGGGAGATGAGGTAGAAAGCCCTGTTCAGATGCAGTGTTGACTGGGGGATCAGGCTGGTCTACCTCACAAAATTACTGTACAGAGATAAAATGTGAGTGAGCATGGTGACCAACAAGGGGAAGTTTGTACACATTACTGGGGCCCAGAAGGAGGGCCAGAACTTGGCTATATTGTGTATGTTTTTATTTTTCTTGTTATTATCATAATTTATCAATTGTATTTAACATTAACTGAAACATCAGTTAATTTGGTATTTTCAAAGAAAATAATAATGCTATACAAAATTCTGTATTTAGTGGCATCACTAGGGTTGACATCACCTGATGTGGTAAACTGTGTCAATATGTACATAGTTCTATGTGGTTAAAGTAAAAATTTCATAATATGTGATGCTTTTAAACAAAATTTTAAAATATTTTTTTAAAAAATAAAAATTTTAAATGTTTTTTAAAAAACTCTTGAGGCCCCTCTGCCCTTCTCTTCCCACTGAGCCTCATTCCACTCCCACCATCTTGTTCACTGTGCCCCAGCATTTTAAAGGAGTGGAGGTGTACATCACAGTTTGTCTCTATCAAGAGGCAGGCATTTGGGAAGCAGTGGTGTCACCTGGTGTGGTCCATACTCCCTGCACCCAGTAGTAACACTACTGTCTGAAGTCACAAAACATGAAAGATTTTTAGTTGGTATGACCTTGTTGCAAGAAAGAGCAAGACTGAGGCTAAAGTGAGGAAAAAGAAGCCTCAGATGATCAAAAGGATGGAGTAGTGCAAGTGAGTGGGAAAAAGGAAACTAGAGGGATAGCAGTGTGCGTGAAATCCACAGTTCAGATGCAAGACTTTCAGCAATGGTGCCTGTGGGTGGAAAAAGAGGCCAGGAGGCAACTTGCTGACTGTGGTCTTAGCTGCACAGAATAAGAGCAGAAGAAGGAGGTCCCTCACTTCCATAGTTCTCTGCCCAAGCAGTTCTTCCAATCCCTTGTCAATGTCCCTGACTCTGAGAGCATCTCCTAAACAGGGTATCATATTGAGGATGGAGCAAGCTTGTTTTCTGCTGCTCCAGAGAATAGGACACGGAACAGTGGATGAAAGCTACAAGAAAGGAGATTCCACCTAAACATTATGAGGAACTTTCTGATGGTAAGAGCTGTTTGACAGTGGAACACACTCCCTCAGAGAGTGGTGGAGTCTCCTTCTTTGGAGGTATTTAAACTGGGGATGGATGCCCATCTGTTCGAGGTGCTTCGATTGTTAGTTCCTGCATGGCAGGGGGTTGGACTCAATGGCCCTTGTGGTCTCTTCCAACTCTATGATACTATGATTCTATCTCCTGGCTGGACTGGATTGGCCACTTAGGAGTGCATGAGATGGGAGAGGGACAGCCCCTGGAGAAGGGGGGTCAAAGAGTAAAGTCAGGCAAATGACTATAAGATTTAGGGCCAGCCTACCTGAAAGATTCTTTCTCCGTATGTGAGTCTTCTCAAGTTTTGAAATTTTCACAGGAGGGCTGTCTCTTGGTCCCACCACCAAGGCTTGTCTGGTGAGGACTTGGAAAGAGACTTCTCAGAGGCTGCTCCCAGGCTATGTCATTCATTTCTAAATGAGGCTCAGTTGGCTCCCTCTCTGCTCTCTTTTGCTGGCAGGCAGAGACCTTCTTATTTAAACAGACCTCCAGATTTTAACTGGTTGGAGTAGTGCAATGGGTGAGCTGGTTTTAATATACTGGGTGATTCTAAAAGAATAGTTCAAATGTAGATGTTCTTACTCAGTTTTGCACCATTCTTTTTTGAATCACCCTGAATAATAATAATAATAATAATAATAGTTTTATTTATATTTCCTGCCTCTCCCTGCAAATTGAGGCGGGATTACAACATGAAAAAACAATATAAAATGTGACAATAAAAACAACAATATAAAAAAACAAGCAGTAAAATCATTAAATTACAACTCTCTAAATGAACATCATTGTCTGTATCTTTGCCATCATAGTTCTTATATTCTCACAGGAGATCTGGTGGGAAGACTCGCTGGAAGAGATCTGTCTTAAGTGCCCTCTTAAAAGTTTCCAAAGAGGCACTAAGACAGATCTCTTCCGGGAGGTCATTCCATAATTTAGGGGCTACAGAGGTAAATGCTTTCTGGGAAGTTTTAGTCAATCTTGTTTTTGCAACTTCTAATAATTTCTTCCCTGACATTCTGAGAGTGCGGGGCAGATTGTATAGGGAGAGTGTTCCCTCAATTAACTTGGGCCTGAGACATACAGGGCTTTATAGGTAATAACCAACACTTTGTATTGTGCCCGGAAGCTGATCAGCAGCCAATGTAAAGATTTCAGTATTGGAGTAATATGGTCTGATCTAGATGTTTCTGTGACCAATCTAGCTGCTGCGTTTTGGATCAATTGAAGCTTCTGAACCTGATACAAAGGTAGCTCCATGTAGAGCGCATTACAGAAATCTAAGTGGGAGCTTACTAATGCATGTACCACTGCTTCTAGGTCCTTCTGGGCCAGGTAGGGGTGCAGTTGGCGTATCAACCGAAGTTGGTACCAAGCACTCCTGGCCTCCACTTGAGATGACAGCTATAGAAACGAGTCCAGGGGTACTAATGTCTTTTTAAACCTGTTCTTAATTAATGGTTTTTTATTCAGATTGCTGTGGCTATTTTGTTTTAGCATATAGTGTAAGAGGCTTTGGGTTCTATATGGGAAAAGAGCAGGTTATAAAGAAATAAAAAATAAAGGTGGCTGCTGGTGGTGGACAAGTGTTGTTGTTGTTGGCAGTGACTGCATATTCCCTCCCCACAAAGGCCCAAAGGACTTTCAAAGAAACGGGCAAATTTCCAGGGCCCAAACATTTTTTCTGTGTGAGAGAGAACTTTGTGCATGAGTTCTTTCTGTAAACTGAGACCAAGATAAATTTGATTTTCAGGTGGTACTCTTTGAGCAGGAAGAGAGCACTTACTTGTTTCTTCTTTCATTGCTTTATCCCTGTAGCTTTTACCACCTACTAGCAGCTACAGACTCAGCTCTCATCATGAACAGTTAGGTGGAAGATTGTGCTAACTGTATTTGAAGAAGCTAATTCAAAAGCACACCCTCCTGAAATCAATGCAAAGTAAATTAGGGATGGACAAACCAGCTTATATTCAGTCCATATCAGATTTAAATAACGTATTTCCACATCAGTTTGATTTTTTTTTAAAAAAAAGCATGAAAATACATGTTTACTTTGTATACAGTAATTCTGGGATGGTTTTTCTTAAATGAGTAATTAAGATTCACTAATGTTAGAAAAGACTTGCTCCTGGAGGTGGTTTGTTGATTTGGATCAACACAGCTGCCCACATGGTTTGTATTCTCCTTATGGATCCAGTTATGGGGACTGCTGTGAGGAGTATCTGCAGTTCAGCATTTATCCCTACATTATAATTAAGTTTTATTTTTGCAAATGTTTGCATATTTGGCTGCTGATTATTCTTTTTTAACACCTTGGTTAAAGAAGAAAGGAATAGAATTGAATGCTGAAAAGGTTTTGAGATAATTTGTAACTGTGGAGCCGTAATATTTGCAGTGGATATTGAACTGGGTAGAGTATTGCAGCACCTTTCCCTGAAAGTCATTTGACTAGCAACTGTATTCCATTGTACAGCCACATCACAAGACCATTAATTCTACCGACACCATCACACAATTACCTTTTACACGGGCACAGACTTGAACCAAGTGATAATGATCAGTCACCAGGGAATCAGTTGTAAGCATTGGGAAGCACAATGGACACACCGTGATAATGTTCTTATATTGAAATGCTCAGTGCTTTTTGTGTGAAAAGCCAACAAAGAGGGTTCTGTTGACATATTGGCTTTTCGATTGCAGTTTCTCCATAGTTCTCTGACAAGGCTGGAAATGGGCTGAAATAATCCATTGAATAAGTTGCTGGGATCTGAGGAAGATATCTGGAATGGTGTCAAGTCAATTCTGAAGTAAGGAACTGAACTGAGATAAGGATTGTAATTTTTTTTGTGGTCAAGCTGGGGCCAGATGTAACTGCAGGGGTCTGATGGAGAGGGAGAGAGGGAGTACAGAAATGTATAATTTGATTTTACAGTCTCATTCCATAGAACTCTGCTGGAAGCCTTTGAGACACCTTGGACCTCTATAGCATTTTAAAAATCCTCTTTTGATTATGCCAGTGATCTGGCAAGGGCCACAGTGCAACACAGACTTCAGTCTGCTGAGTTGATGGGGTTTAATTTTCATTTTAATTCACCAGCCAAGATCATTTATCAAACTGGAGGAGTGTAATTCTTCACTATCATACTTAACAGGAGACAGCAGAGGCTGCTTTTTCTGCACCTTTTGCCTGACAGCTTCTCCCAGTGTGCAATGACATCCAGGAATCTCCCAGACTGAGCTCCATCTCCCGGGCTTCCGAGTGGGCATCCCAGCAGGTCTTGAGCACTGTCCTCATCATCAGTCTCAGTCTACTACTAAATCCTAAAGTTAGTGGAGCCACGAATCTATGCTTGAGTCTCAGTTTTAAAGGGGTCATTGTAGTGAACAGGCCGATCTATCAACCAATCACAGACCAACATGAGACCAGCCAATGAGAAGCCGGCTGGGCAGGGCTATAAAAGGGCCTTGCAGAGAGTGAAAAGTGGTGTTTTTTGTTTTTTTTTTTAAAGTTTTGGGGTTTTGAGGAAAAGAGTCATATCGAAGGGAGGGTGTGCTTTTAGGGTTCCTGAGAGAACATTTTAGGTTGAGTTGGTCCAGAGAGGGACTGTGTAGGCTTGGTGGAGTCTAGTAGGAAGAGGCTCAGAGCAAGCCGGTTATTAGAAGGGATTTTGGTCTATGTATTGGAAATAAGATTGCCTGTGTGGCTGTATTAATATTGTTCATTTGAAAGGAATTCTAGTAACTAAATAATAAGTCATTAGTAACAGCTTTTAAACCTATTTATAGTTTATTTTTATATTTATTAGTGTTTGGAATACTACTTGGCCTCTGTGTGAATCAAACCATGCTACCTAATCTAAGAGTCACAGAGGTATTGTGTCATCTTAGAGACACTTGGTGGTGAAAGATAAGGGCATCACCACATAATATTTGGGTGGCAGCAGTGGGATTAAAAGTCCCACAGGGCTGTCACAGTTGAAAATAGGTTGTGGGTGGACTGAGATTCAGAGAATCATAGAATCATTAAATCACAGAGTTGGAAGAGACCACAAGGACAATCCAGGCCAACCCCCCACCACGCAGTAACAAATAATCAAAGCATTCCTGACAGATGGCCATCCAGCCTCTGTGTAAAAATCTCCAAAGAAGGAGACTCCACCATCTCTGAGGGAGTATGTTCCACTGTCAAAGAGCCCTCACTGTCAGGAAGTTCCTCCTAATGTTATGGAGGAATCTCTTTTCCTGCAATTTGCATCCATTGTTCCAGGTCCTAGCAGACCACAAGTTGAACATGAATCAACAGTGTGATGTGGCACTTCAATTTTAGGCTGCATCAATAGATGTATAGTGTCTAGATCAAGGGAAGTAATAGTGTTACTCTATTCTGTTTTGTTCAGGAATCACTTGGAATACTGTGTCCAGTTCTGGGCATCACAATTCAAAAAGAATGTTGATAAGCTGGAGCATGCCCTAAGAAGGGTGACTAAAATGGTGGAGGGTCTGGAAACCATGCCTTATGAGGAGCAAGTTAGGGAGCTTGGCATGTTTAGCCTCCAGAAGAGAAGGTTAAGAGGTGATCATAGAATCATAGAATCATAGAATCATAGAGTTGGAAGAGACCACAAGGGCCATCTAGTCCAACCCCCTGCCATGCAGGACCTCCAAATCAAAGCATCCCTGACAGATGGCCATCCAGCCTCTGCTTAAAGACCTCCAAGGAAGGAGACTCCACTACGCTCCGAGGGAGTGTGTACCACCGTCGAACAGCCCTTACTGTCAGGAGGAGTGTGATATGAAAGTCCTGTTTAAATATTTGAAGGGATGCCATATTGAGGATGGAGCAAGTTTGTTTTCTGCTGCTCCAGCCCAATCAAGCTCTGAGCAGCATGGGATCACAGTGACCAGATACTGTGGTCTTGAGGCTGGCTGCTGCCATAATCTGGAATGGACTGCTGGCAAGAAGCGATTTTTTTCCTTCTTCTTTTGTGGCTGGATTTGGGCCACTTTATCTGTTCTTGGAGTATCTGGGGGTGTGCGTCATCTGCATGCTATGCCCCCGGATCAGCCTGAAGGTGGTGCTTTCTGCCTGTCTTTTTCAGGCCTCAGACTAGTCCAGGATCACACAGTGAGTTTCATGGACCAGTGGGGAATAGAATCTGCATCTCCAAAGTCCTAGTACAACAGTTTAAACATACTACCACTGTGGCTGTTAATTATCACCTAAATTCTCTCAGAATGCAACCCATGGATCTGCTTCCTTCACATAAATGAAAGGGAAATTCATTGCATGTGGAGAAGCATTATGAGTACACCAGAATTCCTAGACCCACATCCCGGAAGAAATGTCTGTGGATGAACTGAGAATTGATCAGCTTATTCCATAAACATTGCCACTGTGGCACTGTGATTACATTTACATACAGCAGGTCAGCCCTCCCCAAACTAGTACCTCCCAGGTGTCTTGAAATACACCCTAGCCAGCACATCTAGGGGGCATCCTATTGTTTTAGAAACTATAGATAGAATCCTATCCTATTGGTATAGAAACTATAGGACAAAGACTGAGGAGGAACTCAGGCTTGAAGATATGACCAGATCATGATGAGCTCTAGTTATCCATCCCCAATTCCATCACTGTATATCTGTCAAGAATCTGATGGTGCTTCACTATTCCACCTTTCTCCACACCCGTGTTTCAAATCTGTTGATTTTTCTTCAATTGTTTTTTATACAGACTATGTTTTTTATACAGACTATGTTTTCCTATGACCTCTCTTGGTACTGGATGTAAACTTTAATTAAACATTAATGTAATGAGCATTGAGCTGCCTGCTCTGTGGCATTAGGCCCATTAACAACATTGTCAATACAAAATGGTGATACTGCCTTGAAGTTAAAATAATCTGAGAAGACAACAGCAGAATAAGCTTTTTAAAAATGTAGCAAAAATATTCTGTTCTGGACAGATTGGTGGGAAGCACTGAAGGGCATGTGCACTGTTGCCAGGAATTTCTCCCCAGGCTCTCATCTGTACTTATTTTGACTGGGATAGATATTCATAAGAATTGATTTTTCAGCTTTGTAAGGTATTCTCTGAATACACATTATGTATTCCTTTTGACCCTCTCTTATAAATGATTCCATCTCTAGGGAGTCAAGTTAACCGGAGAGTTTGCTCTTGATATGCACCGAAATGCTCTGACGTCTGAGTATCTCCAAAGAGCAATCAGAAGAGAAGAACCTTAAAAAATTAGGAGAGATTTCACTTTAAAGGAGAATGTCTTCTGAAAGAATTGCCCAAAAGAGTAGTTATTCTGGAGCATTTCTGAAAAAGTGAGTTCTGTCTTAACACTTGAATTATGGCTTAATGGAATCCATAGACTCTTCCCTCTGACATCTCCAGTTTTTACCCTGTTCCTCATGTTATTTGATCAAAAATGGTCAGATATGGAAGTCACAGTTCTTAGTCAGGGTAAATTACAGGAGACATGTTGATATAGATAAAACTAAGACATAGAAGGGCAGCTATTAATAAACTAGATAAGAACCTCAAATGTAAAGATATATCATAAAATGCAAATTATGTCATATCTGAACAATGTTTGTAATTTTATAAATCCCATGAATTGCCCAAAAGACAAATAAAGGACATTGGAGCAAACCAAACCTGAACTCTCAATAAAAACCAGGATGATTAAACTGAGGAGTTTATTCCCTTAACAAATAAGCCAGTTTACCTCTTCTGTCTTGAATTCAGGATCTGGGATGCCCCCAGATGTTATTGTACCTGCTAATCTAGCTGGGATGCCACTGCCCAGATTTATCCTGGGTTGGAGCCTTGCTCAGCCAGCACTTTTTTGAAGTTGGGGAGCTTCTGGCATCCCAGCTAGATTCGCGACAATTTAGGTATGATAACCTGTGGGGGCATCTCAGATCTTGAATTCAAGATGGAAGAGGTAAGATGGTTTATTTGTTAATGGAATAAGCCCCTGAGACTGTCTTAGTTGGGACATATTATGGAAGACATGGCCAATTGGAAAAGAAGATAATGCTGGAAAAAGTTGATGGCAATAGGAAAAGAGGAAGAGCTCATGAAAGAGAGATATAGCAATAAAGGAGGCCATGGCCCAGAGTTTCTCAGACCTTAACAGGGCTGTTAGTAATAGTAATTCTAGGAAGGCTCTCATTTTTAGAGTTGCCTATGAAAATGACTTGATGGCACATAATGTCTGGCACCCTGTTAGTGATATACATGGGGTTAGTTGTGCTACACATGCAGGTCATATTGTTTTATACTGTTCAATCAAATAATTTGCTATGCCTCAGTGTCATGCTCCACTGACAGTGGCGGAATCAAAGATGCATGTGCAGTGACATTGAATATGGGAATGCATAAAAGATATATTGCACAATTCAAAGACATTTGTTGCGCAGTACAGCTATTCTGTATGAAGTCTGCAAAATACTAGTGTCGCATAACTATATTTATGCTATTCTGAAGGGCCTAAGATTGTAATCCACAAGAACAACAACAACGACAACAACAACAACAACAACAACAACAAAGTTCACATAGGAGTGAAAAAGCCTAAGCAATTGTTAGAAGAGATGACTCATCTAGACTGATGCTTTGGTTTAATGGAAAAGATCCCAAGGTATCTGTATGTGGGGAAAAATAACTCAGTAGATCTGCAGTTTGTGTCAGAAATCTGAGTTTGGTTCTAGACTTAATTATTTCCAGAGTAGACTCACAAATAAATATCCCTAGATATTTATCTAAGTTTTTTTTTTTGACATAGCATAAGTATATCATCTATGCATTTTACCAACATTTCAAGTCTGTATACAGTCTGTATTGATGGAATTTAAGTGAAATAAAGTCTATAAAAAAAGAAATCTGGTTCTTTGAAAAGTTAATAAATTTTAGTGTGAACTTCTCTCTGGAGATCTGATATGGTAACTTGTGGCAACTTAAACACTATGTTTGCATTCCTATACACATTTACTTGGGAGTAAATTCTACATGAAGGCAGTGGAGCTTATGTTTGAATAAGCAGAAATATGACTGCACTGTCATGTTTTATTTGGCATAAACTTTCATGGACAAAGTGTACTGTATCAGAGGCAGTGGATAGGTGGTGAGATATACCACAAGGCAAATCCAGCTTTGAATCCATTGTTGTGTGCATTCACATTGACCACAGGGCTTTCTGAAAAACATTCATTCAGAGGAAATATGCCATTGGCTTCATCTAAGGCTAAGGTCAGCCAGTGGGTTTTTGTGAAATATATCTTTGTGCAATATATCTTATATGCATTCCCATATTCAATGTCACTTCATGTGCAACTTTGCTTCCACCACTGTCAGCTGAGCATGACACTGAAGCATGACAAATCATGCTTCAATAGTCCTAGTCTATTGCTCAAAGTAATCTATCACACAGGTTCTCAGAGTTTCTTTTACAGATTGTTTATCACAATTGTGTATCGATGTGGATGTGGATTGGCACAATCCTGTGTGAAACTGACACAGGTTGAAAACAGGCTGATCAATTCATTCATAGCAGCTAAAGAAGGTGTGGTGATGGCTTTATTACTTTCAGGTGGTGAATGCTGATCTCCATGGTGCTAAATTTTATTCCCAAAAGAGATTCAGCACCATGGATACCTCTAGAATGGCTTCACTGGGCCAGAGTAACAGAGACAACAGCAGCTCTGCTGAAGGGAAAAGAAGGGAACAAATCATCTGTTCACTTGCCACTTTTCCCAACACACCAGAGACAATCCTCAGCTGGGGTTCTCTTTTCCTTGTCAGTAGCTATCCCTACTTCTTTATTTTGGGTTATCCTAGTAAAATGTTGCAATTGTGAGCCTTGCTGTTCTTTAGATTTTCATCTCCCAGTTTTTTTAGTTTGGAAATGATAAAGTCATGCTTACATATTTTTGTACACATATGTGTAAGTCAAGGGTGGGCATCTGTCAAGAGTTACAAGGTTGTTTGATCTAGTTCCTCCCCCTAACCCTGGGGAAAAGATCTTCTTTATTAATTTTTAAATTTTTAAGTATGTTTTAACTCTTACATTGTTGAATAATATTTTAAGGGGAGGGGGGTTTGAGGGATTTGGACTGTATTTTTTTTAGTCTTTGTAAACCACCCCGATTTCGTTTTGTAGAGGGACGGGATATAAATAACTATTATTATTATTATTATTATTATTAACCCTTCGATGAACATATAAGAGTGTTTTTTGGCAAGTTTTTAAAATTAATAATAATAATAATAATAATAATTTATTTATAGCCCACTCCATAGAACACATTTGTCATAATGAGTGATAATATCCAGTTGCATCCCGGAAGAGGATTCAAACTGGGAAAGGTAAGCTGGGTTTTTTAGCTGTGTGAAAAACTCCTAGGAGAGTGTGACTTTTCCAAGATCATCCAGTCCATGGCAGAGTGGGAATTCAAACACTCAGACTACTACCCCATTCTGTCTCTTTCTCATACATAACATGAACCAATCCACCTCAGATATGTGTACCTTTGATGCAAACAAAAGATACAAGGGTCAAACAGAGTGCAAGGTTTTGAAAATAACAACTGTGTATGTATCAGCTCAGATAAAAGAGTGAGAACATTTTATGGTGCCAGTTGAACCTATTAACTTAATTGCAAGGTTGAGTGCATGGAGACAAAAAGAAAATGGAATGTGTTTTTCAGCAGATGGGAAAAAATATCTTGTAAGTTTTTCTGATAAGTGGCAATTAACAACCAAGAAATTCCTGGAATGATTTTTTTTTAATCAAACCTATTTGTTTTTCTCCAACCAACTGTATTCTTTATACCTCTTGCCAGACAAGTGTTTTCTGTGTATCTTTTAAACAATAGAAAAACACCCAATGAAGGAGAGAAAATAAAGACCTAAAGAGTGTGACAAACAGAACCAGCAATCAAAGGAAACAAAGCCAGTAACTTGCAAAACTCAAGAAATGCCCAGTAGAAAATCAGTGGGTGCAAACATACAGATAATTCATAGTACTATTTACTCTCTTTGTGTGTGTGTGTGTTTGTGTGCATGTGTGTGTGTGTGTGTGTGTGAGAGAGAGAGAGAGAGAGAGAAAGGGAAGGAAGGATCGAGAGTAGGAAGAGGGAGGAATGTATATTGTAGGGCATTCTAGATTGGCAAAAAGAAGTGTGTTCATGGCTGCATGAAAGTCTAGCCTTTAGATGAGAAAAAGGGAAAGTGTGCCATGAAAACGCTTTTTTTTTTTTGGCGTTTTAGGAGAGAAGAAGCGCCTTTAAAAAGGTGCTGGTTTTCCCAGCTTCTTTTTCAAAAACTGCGGAACAGCGCAGCTCCATCTAAAGGTTGCGGTGCAGCTGCTAAGCATTAAGGAAAAGGCAACTTCATGTCACACTTTCCTGCAAATCTAGAAAGCCCCTGTGTATCATTTAAAAAATCTCTACTCAGCAGGCTCTACAATTTAATATTTTAAATTGTGGCATTCCACATGTTATTAGATGAAGAGTTTTAGTGGTGGTGGGGAAAAATGAGGCCATTGTGCACCAGTTAGGAATTGTACCACCTCCCCAAATGAAATTTTCCTTTGGTCCCCACATTTTTAGCATTGTGGAGAATAAGACATCTTCGCTTCTTACATTTGCTGTGTTTGCACTCCCTTGGTAACTTCACCTGTCCCTCTTCATTGCCTGCCTAAACTGTATTTTTAAGTACCTAGCGGAAGATGCTAGAAATTAGGGAACTGAGGGAAAATTTCATGAAAATGTGGACCAGAATTCTTGTTGAGGGCAATCCTTTTATTTTGTTTCCCCTGTAACTACGGCCCTGAATTTACAGTTCTCTTATCTTCCACCACTGGGTATACTTAATAGGTCTGAAGTAACCTGTATTCCAAATGACATCTGGAGGACCACAAGTTGCCCATGCCTGTGTTAAACACTCCAAGTTGGTGCCAGATTTTTTGTTGGGGCCTTTTCCTCCTTGTACTTAACATGGTGGTGGCAGTCAGGTCTAGCTGTTGCTGGCACCTGCCATTTTACTTCTTCCACAATATCTTTAGGGGGAGGTTAACATAAATTTAATTGGGAAACATGCTGTGTTGGGACCTCAGAGAAAATTTCCCCCCTTTTCCTCTTTATATAAATTTCAAATAGCAGTTACCAGTTAGTCATGTATGTCTGATGCTACAAACATATTCTCCAGCATTTCACAGTTAAACACTGGGGAATGTGAGGCAAAGCAACACCAAAGTGTGGTTAATATGGCAAAAAAAATATTAAAAGAGGAAGAAGACACAACTTAGGGGAGGCTGAAGCAGTTTGCCTTTGCCTGAGCCTACTGGGAAGGGCAAGGTTCTACTCTCTTCTCTCCTTTCATGCTTGCTGACTAAAGTGAGTGCAAAATTCTTTTGCATTTTCAGCTCAGTTTGCAGCAGTTTAATTAAGCTGAGGACAAAGGGGGGAAATTTGAAGGAGGAGAGAGAAACTGGGACATTTTAAGTTGAAAAAGAGAGACAACAAAGGACTAATAGATGACTATCAAAAAGTAGTCTTCTGATTAATTTGAGTTTTTTGATGGGCCATTTTCTCAGTCTTTGTAGCTCTTGGAAGTTCCCAGAAGCCAAAAATTGGCTCCTAAATCCATAACAGTTACCTACACCTGCTATAGAGACCTTTGCTTAGTTCTTGCTGTTATGTGCCTTCAAGTCATTTCTGACTTATGGCCAACCTTAAGACAAACCTATCACAGGATTTTCTGGGACTGAAAGTGTGTGACTCACCCCAGGTCATCCAGTGGGTTTTCATGGCTGAGCGAAGAATTGAACCCCGATCTCCAAAGTTGTCATCCACTGCTCAAACCACTACACCATGTTGGCTTTGGTACTTTGCTTAGTACCAAAAGCCAATACATACAATAAACACATAACAGTAGACATATTACAAACCAGTAGGCCACTTAGTACAAACCAGTAGGCCACTTAGGTTTGTGCTAGTTGCTCTGCCTCCATGGACCTAAGCTAACCCTGCCTGAGCATCTGTGCACAGAAGAGCTTGAAAGTGATGCATTACAAGTCATGACATTGCCTACAACACATTATGTTTGAGTGCAATGAGGACATAATAATGTTGCTGTTACTGGCAGCTCCAAGACCAGAAATTGCTCCTCAATGGAAAAATGTTTCTGAATTACCTCTTTTACAATGGATGGGTGAGATGTGGAAGCTTGTATTTTCAGAAAAAAACATATGCATCCACTGAGTACAGGCATGGCAACCATTGATCAAATATGCACATAATTTATTCTAATTTCCCCGATCCCAGTTTTTGCTGTGGTAAAAGTAATTTCAAGGACTTCAATCTTGATTTATTAACTGCCTCTGTTTGTTTTAAAAACTCCTCGTTTAGTATGCCAGTTTCTGTGAGTGATATTGTTGTATTTGGTGTATTTCCAAAAATGTTACAAAGTAATGAGTATTTTTTTTAAACAGCATCATTACATGGGGGGTGTAACAACAAATATTTACTTGTTAATTCTACAATGTTATGGAGGTCATGGGGCAATTTGGGGCTTGCTGAGGCAATTTTCCTGTTTCAAAATGTTATCACTTCCTGCGCATACTAGTCATAGAGCATCATAGGTTTTGGAGTCTTTAGCTGACATTAACAATAGAGAATTTTTGGATGAATATTTCCATTATCTGTATATCCACGCGCAAAGTGAATACCATGATCCCTGCCAAATTCTGAGGTAGGCAGAATTCTGTGGGAAACCTACTTAAGTATATTAAGTCAATCAGTCTTAATAAGCTATATTAATTTAGAAACTCAAGACAATAGACTAGAATAATGTATGCATGTATTATACATGACCCCAGTCTTCATTCATGAAACTCAAAGGAATTGATATGAAGATCCCAGTCAGTTTGTCCTTCTTACTCTATAGGCTGACCTGAATAAAACCTGCTTAGTTTTAATGACTTAACAGCATCATGTACCCATGTGGGGAAATAAGTCAGAACTATGATACCATCTTTGTTAACTTGGCTTTCTTGTCTCCACAGAGCTCAGTAGGAGTTGTCGTGTTTAAAATGAAACCATAAAATACTATAACAACACTGCTGGAATGCCTCCCAGTTCCTACCCCTGTATCTGCATGCAGCCTTTCCAGACATTAAGATTTAGTTTCTGCTGATCTGGTTATGAACTGTGCACTTGATGAGCCATCCTTTCCTGTCTTAACAACCTCATTATAGTTGATTCACTGGAGCAGAGTTTTATGGCTACTGGGTTAAGGTAATGCCAAAAAAACCTCCAAACAAAACACAATATTTGTCCAGCTGTCGGGATTAAAAGGGTGATGATGGCTTTAAGTGCTGGATAAATTATTAGGATATCTCTTTTTAATGGGTTGTGTGGGGTTTACATTTACATAGCAAATATTTTAAGAAACCTGGCTGTTTGCAGATGGATTCCAGTTAAACACTTAGCTCAGAGGACTTATTTTCTTCCTGGGAACATAGGTCAGAATTCTGGCCTATGCTGACATGACACCTGCTTATACCACTATGAAGACTTTTAAAGATGTCAAGGAAGGAGATATCCTGGACTTCCTTGTGCGACACCTTTGCACCAAATGCTGATGAGCTGTGAAAAGCTTCCAGACACAATTCTGTCCTAGTGGCACAGTGGTTAAGTGCCAGTGCTGCAGCCATTCACAGCCACAGAATTGTGAGTTTGATCCCAGGCAGGGCTCCAGCGTTGACTCAGCCTTGCATCTTTCCATAGGTCACTAAAATGAGTACCCAGCTTGTTGGCAGCAATTGCATTGGCCTTTTTAGCTGCCGCATCGCACTGTTGACTCATGTTCAGCTTATGGTCTACTTGGACTCCTAGATCCCTTTCACATGTGGTCTCATTCAGCCAGGTGTCCCCCATTTTATATCTGTGCATTTCATTTTTCCTCCCTAAGTGCAGAACCTTACATTTCTCTGTGTTGAATTTCATCTTGTTAGCATTGGCCCACCTTTCTAGTCTATTCAAAATTCAAAATGACCTGAATAGACTAGAAAGGTGGGCCAATGCTAACAAGATGAAATTCAACACAGAGAAATGTAAGGTTCTGCACTTAGGGAGGAAAAATGAAATGCACAGATATAAAATGGGGGACACCTGGCTGAATGAGACCACATGTGAAAGGGATCTAGGAGTCCAAGTAGACCATAAGCTGAACATGAGTCAACAGTGCGATGCGGCAGCTAAAAAGGCCAATGCAATTTTAGGCTGCATCAATAGAAGTATAGTGTCTAGATCAAGGGAAGTAATAGTGCCACTCTATTCTGCTTTGGTCAGGCCCCACCTGGAATACTGTGTCCAGTTCTGGGCACCACAATTCAAAAAGGATGTTGAGAAACTGGAGCAGGTCCAAAGGAGGGCAACTAAGATGGTGAAGGGACTGGAAACCATGCCCTATGAGGAACGCCTTAGGGAACTGGGGATGTTCAGCCTGGAGAAGAGAAGGTTAAGAGGTGATATGATAGCCCTGTTTAAATATTTGAAGGGATGTCATATTGAGGAGGGAGCAAGCTTGTTTTCTGCTGCTGCAGAGACTAGGACGCGGAATAATGGATATAAATTGCAGGAAAAGAGATTCCACCTCAACATTAGGAGGAACTTCCTGACAGTAAGGGCTGTTCGACAGTGGAACACACTCCCTCGGAGCGTAGTGGAGTCTCCTTCCTTGGAGGCCTTTAAACAGAGGCTGGATGGTCATCTGTCAGGGATGCTTTGATTTGGACGTCCTGCATGGCAGGGGGTTGGACTAGATGGCCCTTGTGGTCTCTTCCAACTCTATGATTCTATGATTCTATGATTCTATGACTTACACACTGTAAATCACTTAGGGAGTGTTTAGATGCACTGATAAATACTGTATATACTCGACTATAAGTCGACTTCATATATAAGTCGAGGGCAGGATTTGGAGGCAAAATTATGGATTTTGTATGACCCTTGGATAAGCCTGGGTAAAACTTTGGGGCATGCAACATAGGATTTAAATGATGAAGCAAAGGAAAACAATGCCAAAGGACCTACAAAATTACAGCAGGCTAGTTGTTTGTGTTCACACGAAAGGCTGGATGGAAGAGAGAGTAAAGGGAGGTCAGTGCTTCCAGAACATACTATCCTCTTGCCTTTCATGAGGGGATGGTTCCTTTTTTAAATAAGAGTTAAGGTATAGTATTTACATTGGCCTGTGGATAAGTCAACCTAGATTTTCTAGACTTATACATGGCTATATATAGTATTATAGAAATGTATTTGTTATTGCTATTGTCCTGCTGGTCCTTGATTGGCCATAGAGATATCCCTAGGACTTGTCTATCTGTCCAACCTATTCCTCTCCACCCAGGAACAAAGAAGCAGCTTCAGTTCTTGTCTGGAGGGCTAATGACTGCTTTTTCTCCTCTATGGGCCCACAGGAAAAGCTGAAGAGTTCCCAGGAACACTCCTGCAGCCAACCAGGTAGAGGTGGAGTTATTCCTCGGAGCCTCCAGCTATCCTTGTATACTCGAGAAAGAAGAATCCATTGCCCACCCAACCACTGGCATAGCTACATTGGCAGAGAGTTACACTCTGCCACTGTAACTATTGGATCTCATCCATAGTCTCTTATTTCTTCTTCTGAAAATAAATGCTTTTGAAAATAGCTTGGTTCCAGTTTTTTCATTTAGGCTTCTGCCACACTGCAGAATTAACACATTTTGACACTGTTTTAACTGCCATGGCTCCATCCTATGGAATCCTGGGATTTGTAGTTTGTTGTGGCACCAGAGCTTTCTGACAGAGAAGGCTAAATATCTCACAAATCCCAGAATCTCATAGCATTGGGCCACGGCAGTTAAAACAGTGTCAATCTGCATTAATTCTGCAGAGTAGAGGTAATCTTAGTATTGTTCTGGGTGTTAGGATCCTCAACATAACTGTAAGCACCAATATAACCATGGACCATGGACACCTTCCTTTGTTCCTGCTTCCTCCCTTATTGATTTTTTAAATGGATAAGATAAAATAAAATAAGACTGGCATACTGCAAATTGAAGCGCCAGCCTCTAGAAGCATTTTCATTTCCAAGGATGCCTCTGGGCTAGTATGGGAGTTGGGAGTGAGCGGTATTTTCATTTGTGCATTTTATTTTATCTCTACACACTGCTTTGTTTGTTTTGGTGTGGAGATGTAGTTATTTTTCCCCTCACATGAATAATTATGATAGTTTTCTCCCTACTTTGGGAGAAAATGAGCATTTCTATAGTATTCACCCTGTATATGAACATCCTGAAGTGTTGCAGAGGAATTCTTCTTTGGAAAAAAACAACAACATTGTTTATCTGTGAGCACAGGAAACTCATTGTATGTGCAGAAAATAGTTTTGTTTTTGTTTTTTTGTGCACAAAACCCCCATGTGGTTTTCTATGCAGAATAACTCTACTGCAACACCTTGGGACATCTGAATACTAGGGTCTTTTCACACTACACAATTATAATGCTAGGATTCCATTTTTAATTGCCATTGCTGCATTCTATGAAATCCTGGGGCTTGTAGCTTGGTGAGAGACTAGAGCTATGTAGCTGAACACTAAATATCCCTTCCTAAACTGTCAACTACAAGATTCCACAGTTGAAGAGAGAGCGTAGTGCTATAGCTGTGACATATGAATCAAGCCCTGTGTAAAATTCTTGCTGGTCTATTAAGCTCCCTGATGGGTTTTCTAGCCATCAGTAAGCCCACTGGTTATCCTGAGAATGAATAATTACAAATATTCTTTCCACAACTTGCATGGTGTTTTTCGCAAGGCTTTTTTGGGTGTGTAGTGTTGATGAATGCTTTGCAGGGTATAACAAAGGACATTAGGGATTCTCAACATAATGTTGAGAGGGGACGCTGGAAGTCCCCACCAGCAGTGTCAGTTTCTCCTTGAAATATTGGGGAAATTATAGTTAAAAGGAGACCTGCAAGAGGAGGGATCTTTTCACCTGTGTATATCAGTACTAACTGCAGAAAGGCTGGTTTTAATGGACAAGAGAGGGTTTTATTTTTTTGGAAATTATTGTTTATTGATTTTTCAGACACCAATACAAAAATGTTAAAAGAGTAGTACAAAAAATAATACATACACATTCTATATCTTGTTTCCTGATGTTCACATATGCTGTTGATGAATTTTCCACCTGAGTATAAAATAAAGCTTATCTTTAACCTTTAACTACTTGTCTCACTTATTTTATAAAATATATCTAACTAAAAAAAGAGAACCTATAAATTAAGATACATCTCTTCTTATCAGAGAGCGTTTTATCTAGAAATGTGCAAAAGTGCATGCAAACACACAAAACCAATGCAACCTTAGGAATCATATAAGACTATGTGAAAGAAAGGTGTGGAAAATTGGATAGAGAGGAGCTGGGAATTAGAGAGGGCAACAATTACCAGTGCTGAAGAAAAGTCCATGGAAAATGGAGAGTGGCTCACACAGAGCTTAAAGGCTACATAGAAAGAGCGAGTTATACTTTCTGTGCTCACATGTGGCTATATTTGGGGTAGATATTTATATCCTATTATGAGGGGTGCTTAATGTTACCAAATAGTGTAACAAAGGTTTTGATGCTTTCCCAATGAAACTGACAATAAGTAATCCAGAATGGCTGATGGCTTTAACTCTGGAGTGATGAAACATTGATTACATTGGAGACAATCCCTGTACAATCACTGGAAGGGAGAATAGGAACACAGCATGTGATGGGATGGAAGGTGTGGTTTTTGACTGCTTTTGTGATGGGACTCAATTTTTCTGCATTGCAAGAGAAAATGTGAAGGCCTCTGGGATTGGAATGATCAGCAAGCCCATTTAGAGTTTATTTTACTACCACCTAGGTCTCTCCTATATCCTTAGGTCAGTGTGACTTCTTACATGTGTAACCTCCTCGTCTCCACAGGTCATTATAACTTCTCAAAATATGCCCAGTGCTAGATATTAATTATGAAACCCATATCCAGTGAGAGGGGTATAGGGTATGCTAACACTAAGGACTCACAATTTGTAGCTTGAAAGGCCAGATTGTCTTCTGTTTGCCAAAATCTTGGAAGCAGCATGTTACATATACAAACATCATTTGTAGCTCATTACTTTATGAGCTAATGAGGTCATAAGAATGTCACTTTTAAAAAACAATAATTGGACCTTGGTATCTGCAGGGAATCACCTCTTCCCTCCTCTCGTGGATACCAAAAAATGTGGGCCTCAAGTCCTGTTATCCCTAATGGTGGGTATATGCCTCCTACCATGGCCATATGCACATGCTGCCATTGGGGATGACGTAGCTTTCCATCTGCAGATGCTTAAATGTGCAGATGGCAAGCCCCACTGATAATGAGGCCCCACTCTATACTGATGTAGTGTTGTTACCTCTTTAGTGTAATAAGTATGATATAGTTATTACCTCTATAGTGATGATTTCAGAGAGTCATTTAGGTGGGATTTGGGGGGAAGTTTTTTGTTTTTTTTAGTTCATAGTGTGAACAAGATAACTTTTTAGTAGAATTTCCCTAACAAACCACTGTTTACATAATAAGTGACATTATTTTTTTTTAAAAAAAATAGTAAGTAGATTTTTTTTTAAAAAAAACACCATTCCAAACACTGTCCAAAGTTAATGTCAACATATAGGCCATGACTGACTGATAGCGTTGGGGATTTTCAGCTATGGGGGTCAGGAGATTTTAAATGAGTGACTGATGAGAATGCTCTTAAAACACACTGTTTTAAATAATTTAATCCCCCCCCCCAAAAAAGAACACTTTCAGAAATAATTAACAATGGGGCTTTCTAGATTGGCAGGAAAGTGTGACATGAAGTTGCCTTTTTCTTAATGCTTAGCAGCTGCACCACAGCCTTTAGATGGAGCTGCGCTGTTCCACAGTTTTTAAAAAAGAAGCTGGGAAAACCAGCACCTTTTTAAAGGCACTTCTTCTCCCCTAAAACACAAAAAAAGCATTTTCATGGCACACTTTCCCTTTTTCTCATCTAAAGGCTAGAGTTTCATGCAGCCATGAACACACTTCTTTTTGCCAATCTAGAAAGCCCCAATATTAATTTGCGATGTAGGTGGGGTATCAGAGCAGAGAACTGTGTGTTTTAAGAGTGTTTTCTTGTGGCTGCTGTTGGATCCTTTGCAAAGACAACAGATGACTTGCTACAAAATCATTTTAGAGAGTTACAATGATGTGCAATGGGGCACTTCACAAGATGTCCTGTTGTGCAACAGGGACACATTGCCCAATGTGGCACTACAAAAATGAAGTAATTTCTCCATCTAGGCATCCTTGACATTGCATTACCATGTTTTGCATTGCTTGTGCCATGAGGCAATGTTGCAGGCTGTTGATTTGCTTCTCCTTGCTCTGGAGGACCACCTATCCCACAATGTGCAGTGTTGTGCATTATGTCTACAATTGCCATGCTGTTCACTCTGACCACAATACTTAAGACAACACTCTTCTCCTGGGAAGACAATCACTTGACAATGCCACAATTCTAGACTATGCAATCATAAGTTAGTTTATGATTGAGGAGGGAGCAAGCTTATTTTCTGCTGCTCCAGAGAACAGGACTCGGAACAATGGATGCAAACTGCAGGAAAAAAGATTCCACCTCAACATTAGGAAGAACTTCCTGACAGTAAGGGCTGTTCGACAGTGGAACACACTCCCTCAGAAGGTGGTGGAGTCTCCTTCCTTGGAGGTTTTTAAGCAGAGGCTGGATGGCCATCTGTCGGGTATGCTTTGATTGGGAGTTCCTGCACAGCAGGGGGTTGGACTGGATGGCCCTTGTGGTCTCTTCCAACTCTAAATTTCTATTATTCTATGATTCTATGATTCTATGTTATAAACCAATTGAGTGCTACCCCTCAATTTTTGGATAGGTTATAAATAGATCAAGGGAGGGGAGCTTTTTCTGCTTGATGGACAATTTCACTTTCAAATAAATTCTCAGGAACCCAAAATGTCAGAATAACTGAGAGGTGTTATTCGTTCACTTATTTTATTGCATTTATTTCATTTATATGATGCCTTTCTCCCAGTGTGGGACCCAAGGTAGCTCACAACTATAAAACAAAAAACATAATAATAAATAGAAAACATAGTTAAAATATCACCATTTTAAAAATTGTACATTGAACAATATTACTACCAGTACTAAAGCCTTAAGAGAGGCCCATTATTTATTTAGAAATGGCGGGGGGGGGGAGGAAATCTAATAAACTAGGAAACCATCATTTATGATATGCAAAGGAGTCTTGTAGCACCTTTGTATGAGAGAAGTTGTAGCATAAACTTTCGTAGACTTGATATAATGACTCTGTGCATCTGATGAAGCACCCCAAATCTATGAAAGCTTATGCTACAATTTCTTTTGCACAGTTGGTCTCAAAAGTGCTATAAGATCCCTTTGCATACTGATATTCCAGGCTAACACAGCTATGTCTCTGAATTTCACTAACATTTATAGTGTCATGGAACGGGGGCCATGGCCATTTGGGGAAATCCAGAGAGCTAGATTGAGTCTTCATGAGGCCGGATTCAGCCACACAGCATGAGATTTCCTATAGATGAAGCTTCACTACCAGTCATACCAATTAGAACCCCCATTTTATCAATAACCAGGCTCAAAAATGATGGGGCAAAATCAATATCTTAACCATGTTTTGATTAAGGAGATTAAGCAGGTAGAACTAATCCACACTAAGCAATTCTGAATATGCATAAAGCAAACTTATTACTTAAAGCCCTTTGGCACCCTTCGGTCTCTGATTAGCCCTTGAATCATTTAACCAAATCAAAGCTGAATGAATTCCAGCAGCCAGCAGCACAACTTGACTGTCATTCCAGCTGTCCTTTGTGAGGTATTTGAAATCACACTACTTTAAGCAAGTTCTTATTTGCAAATACCACAATGCCAATCAGAGTCAAGTGTCCTCTGTCCTCTTGATTTACAGATTTGTTGTTATTAACTTATTTATTGTGACCACTGGAAGTTGCACTCCATAAAACTTAAGTGGTAGTTCTCTGAACCTAATTACTGTATGAAAGTCCATGTTTCTGAACTCTGAGGAAATTTGCCACAGGTACACCCTACAAATAAGAGTATAATGTGTTCTTTAAAAAAGTTGCTGAGAAAAATTATCAGTGCTATTCTTCTCATGTCACCAATTGATTTTCTCAAAGTGATGGATGTCTTGAATTCTTCTTCCTCATTTACATTAATCAAAATGCTGATGAAGTCTTTTAAAAAAACAAATTGAAGGTGCCATATCTATGATACTGTTATTAATTCATATTCCAGGAACTAGTGCGTGAAATGGATTTCTACACATGGAGCTAGGACACTTTTTGGTATCTTTTTCACTTCTAGCAAAAGAACTATCAGTTCTGCCCAAGGGGGTGTTTGACATTTATTTATTTAAAGTTGATTCATTTAAAATATTTCTGTGTCTGCTTCCTGAGGGTATGAACACATAAAAGACAATTAAAACAATACAAAGATAAAAACATATTTAAAACAAATTTACTGCAGTCATAAATGTAACTTGCCAAATGACTCCTTGCTAACACATATCTGTTACTATTGTGTTATTGAGACATCCAGGAAAATGTTGTTTTCCTCCATCTCTTATAACCAAAATTCAGAATAAACTACCTTTCCTGGATTCCCCATTCCCACTCAGCCAAACAAGCATAGCATATTAAACCACACAACTGCCATGTGCACTGCACACAGTTACTTTGGACAGACATGCAGAAACAGCCACTTACTGTTCCTTCCTTATCTCCCACTCTGCCCCCAAATTGCTCTAAAAATCCTGATTAACCAGGCTTCATGTGTGCAGAGAAACATACCCTCCTTCTCTAAACTCCTTACATGAACCCAGCCTGCTCAAGTGTACACGTTGTGCCGCTGTTTGGAGCAGCCAGACTGGTAAGACAGCCCACTCCCCACCAATCCACCAGGCATTCACACTGGATGCTTTCACAAGCATCATTAAAAAGTGATTAAAATATGTAATAGCATGATTTTGGGGGGGGGGAGGGGAGATCACACCCCTGCATGCTTTTTCCGTTCGTGTCCTGTGCGTAAACTGTAATGGAAGCATCATTGGTTAATAATGGAAAATCCCATTATTACCTAATGACACATCCATTACAGTTTATGCATGGGGCACAAATGGAAGAAGTATGTGGTGGTGTGATAGTCTTTCCCCTGTCATACAATTACCACATTTTAATCACGTTTTAATGACACTTGCATCTTTCATGTGAAAGCATCCCGACTGACTTTCTCTTTCATTTTCTGATAGATTTAGCAGTCTCTTTCATTTGGGAAGAATGGAGGAAGGCAGAAATGGCAGGGTAATGTTTTAAACATTTTGTAAAGGTTTGCAGACAACCCAGTGCAGTTCATGTTTTCAGTGTATCTCCTCTCCTTGTTACTGGTTCCTCTACTCCTCACTATCTGCACCCCACCCCACCCTACAAAGGTACTGTATATGTCAGACAACCATGTGACCCTTCCTCTTCCTCCTCACATTGCTCAAACTAAGTCAGCACACATCCAGTAACAAGTAACCAGAAGAAAATGCTGGTTACATTGAGAAATAGTGAACTGCTGATCTGGATGTTACAAGCAAAAAAACCCCAAAATAACAAAACAAACAAACAAACAACAAACAAAAAACAAAAAAACAACAAAAAAACTAAAGTATGACTTGTAACAAGTTATAACAAGTTGGAATGGTGTTAACAGTCGCATGTATTTAATACAAACAGCAAGTGCCCCCAATATGTAGTTAAACCAGTTATCATGTGTAGCACTAGAATATGTATAAGCAATTCAATCAGTGAGGCTTTATCTAATGATCTTGGCCAAGAGGCCAGTAATTTTAATAGTTGTTGATCATTCTTGACGTTCCTTTGAAACATAATAAGTAGAGTGTTTTCTGAAACCACACTTATAGAATGGAAAGATCCTTTGCAGATGTATCTGTATGAACAGATTAACTGGAATTCTGCTGGTGGCGCACACATGTATTACTTGAGGTTATGTGTGGATGTCTTGTTTTGAATATTGTGGAAGGAGTATTCACTAGCTCCTCATGAAGTGTCAAAAAACTATTCCCACAGCCAGTTGTCAAACTCTGGGGGCCAGCCCTGGTGGCACAGTGGTAAAATACCTGTACTGCAGCCACTCACTTACAAACCACAAGATTGTGAATTCAATACCATCCAGGGCTCAGCCTTGACTCAGACCTGCATCCTTCCAAGGTTGTTAAAATGAGTACCCAGCTTGATGGGGGCAATTAGCTTACAGTTGTAAACTGCTTAGAGACTGTTTAGAGTGGTATGACATGATACATAAATGAAACTGCTATTGCTATTTTTGCAGCCTTTTACAGAAGGTGGAAAGAAGGAAGAGGAGGTGGCTTCTGGTTTCTGTGCCACTGTTTGATTGCCCCCTTCCACCTGGCCAGTAACCAGCCACAGCAGCCTGACATATGACAGCTGACTTGGAAGATAAAGTTGCATAGAGCTATATGAGCAAGTATTATGATGGCAATGCTCTAATATAGGATTTTGGCTATGTTGCTGAATTTTGTAATTAGTTATCATGTTGAGAAGATGAATTTGGTACACTTGTAATCTGTGCCAGTATTCGAAACTGGGTACATCTACTCCTTGGTGGAGAAACAGCTTCTGCCCTTGTTGGGGTAGTGTGTGTACAATGGCAGCTGGATGGCTACATTTGGGAGCCTGTGGCTTCTGCTGTGAGGAAACAGCTGCTGCTCTCAGCAAAGATTGAACTGGCTTCTTCTGTCCTGGGTGCACAAGTGGAGCCAGATGTCACCTGGGCACATGCAATTAGCCACTTTTTGTTTGGTTTTACACTAATTTCAGGGCTGGGCACAGCTGGAGCCATGATTTTTTTCCTTCAACCTTTTCACTGCCATGAAATGTCAAGGTGACTTTCACAAATTAAATGTTTAGATGTTGCTGTTTTTTTTTTAATTAAATCGCTGCGATTTTATTTTCATCTTACCCAGAATGAAAGCCAAAATGAAGGTGTGTTATTTTAGCCCTGGCTGTTTATATCCATGATGCTGAAGCTGCCCATGCTGTCATCTAATCTATTGTTTTAATTAATTTTTCTCTGAAGGAGCCTGGAACCATTAGGAGATAATACACTTAAATATGTTTAAACATATTACATTTTTACATTATTTCATGATTATTTTTGATAGCATAGAGATTGACTTTGTAAACATCTTTGCATTATTACATGGTGGTGAAGGGAAAGATTCCCTTTATCTCTTCCTACTTTAAATCTGTTTTATAAATATTGATATTAATATTGCAAAATTGAAATAAAAAGGTCAATGACATAGTGCAATTCTGTGACAGTTTGTTACCCCACCACTTGTCTTGTCAGTAGGAGTTACAGGTTTGGAGTTTGAAACCACCCCTACATAAAAGTGTAGGAATGAGAAAATCTGAGAGTCTCAAAATTATGCTATCAGTCATATTTTTTTAAACCTCAAGCTCTTTCCATCCTAAATACAAAGAAAGATCTGCATTATGGTAAAATTTTCAAACATGAACTGACACAAAATTTTCCTGTATTTCAGCCAGTGAAATTAACCAGCAATGGCTGTTTGCAGTTTGGAGTGAACCTGGTTGTACATTACATAAATATATATTGAAAGATTAGGAGCTTTCCAGAAAAAAAAGAGGTAATAACATCAACTAAGCATTAAAATGACTAAATATTCCAGGTATCAGATGGGATGAACATTTGCAATGTTGCTTATTGCTCATTAAACACTCAAATGAGAATGGCAACCACCATAAGATTTGTTATCTCCTGTGGGTGAATGAGACAGTAAGCCCTATATATTTCATCCAGGTTTCTGCAGTTTGTGTAAGAAGCTTCTCTGGACAAAACTAGACTCTTTTTTCTTTGAGAAATAAAATACAGATACACAGGAAGCACAAAAAGACTGTTTAATAATAAAAAGATACACACAAACCATCCAAATCCTTCTACTTTTAAAAGTCCATCCAACAAATAATCATAGTTGGTACAAAAATCATTTGTACAATTTACACCCACACACCCACCCACCCTCTTGCCAAGAATGTACAAAAAATTCTCATTATCTTGCAAGTGAGGAGGAAAAAATGTGATTGTTGTTGCATGCAAAAAGAGAGAAACAACAGTTTATTTCCTTAATTCAAATTCAGGGTTTTAAGAGTTGAGCATTAAAAACTCTGGGCCTAGATGGAATAAACACTAAATATTGGTTTCTACAAACACTGGAAGATTTAAATCGTAATATCTTTCCAATCATAATGTGCAATTTTGGGAAATTCTCATAAAATGAACTAAATGAAGTTCTCACTAATTGCTAATAAAGACAACTCTCCACACCAGAGGGATGCTAATTTCATTACTGTGGTCGAGCAGTGTAAGCAGTGATTTGAATTCTTCCTCATACAAAATAATTCCCACATTTAGATGTATTCTTTTATTTACAACATGTACAGTTATACTGCTCCGCAACTGAATTTGAGCAGACATTTACAAGAGAGAATAAAACCATTTAGAATTTGAATATGAGAAAACTATCCCTGACAAAATTAAACTGAATGAAAAGGCACAAAGTTATGAAATGCCATTTGAAGAATCTGCCAAGGAAAATAAGAGAATATCTTTACTGGGCACTGAAAGGACAACTAACTAAATGCTCTAGGAAGAACGTTCTAGAACTGGTGTGTCATCACCAAGAAGGCCATATAATAGGACTGGGAAAATGTAGAAGTATATGGGGTTACATTAGATTCCCACAGGAGACGGTGGAAGGCCACATCCCTAGCTTTACCCTCTCTCTGCCCCAAACAGCCTTGAGGGAGTCTGTGAGCATTTTTTGTCATGTTTTTACCCCCCCCCCCGGGCCACTTTAGGGCCAGGAGAGGCCCTTTTTAACAACAGGAACTGAGCAGAAGACACTCCCTGTTCATTTCTTGTTTTACAAAAGGACTCTCCTGAGAGTAAATTGGCCTGGCAGGACAAAAAATCCCCCCCCCCCCCAATTCCCCTCATTCCCTAAAGAGTATTTGGGGGCAAACGTTTTTCGGACTTTTATGTCTCCTGGGAGCTCTGGTGCCTGCAGATATCTTGTACAACAAAAATCTAGCACAGAAAAACAGCAATCTCGCTCAAGAATCTTATACAAAACCTCGCACATGCCTTTTTTTGTGCAAGACTGCTGAATTTGGTACGAGATTTTTTTTGTGCAAGATATTTTTGTGCAAGACTTTTGTTGCACAATGTTGCTGGTTTTCTGCATGTTTTTTGTGTAAGATTTTAGTTGTACAAGATTCCTTTTTTTGCAGTGGCAGGGGGGAATTATCATATATGCCCGACTATAAGTTGAGAAATTTATGCCAAAAAAATTGACCCTAAAATCTGGGGTAGACTTATACAATGTATAACAAAATAACAAAAACTGTGTATGCTCAAGTCCCATTAAATATAATGGAACAACAAAATGGTGTCCCATATATAAAATGGAAAATCAATGTTTGCTATTTGGAATTTATACTTTTTAGGAATATTGTCAAGCTGTGTATGCTCAAATTCGTGGATAAAAAATCCATGGATAAGGAGGACCAATGGGTCAATACAATAGCCATGGATTGAGATCGAGTGGAGGGCAGTTAATAACAACAACAACAAACAGTAATATTGGTCATAAAGGTCCTTTAAAAAGCAGCCCCAATGCCCCACTCTTCATACCTTGGCAGTGATTGCTGAAAGAGCTGCGAGGTACGAGTGTGAATGTGTGTGTGTGTGTGTTGATTCTCTTCTCAATCTGATCTCCAAATCTTTCCTCCTCCTCCTCCCCCCCCCCATTTCCCCTCCACTTGTAGCCCGGTCTCCAAACCTTTGCTTCTCCTTCTCCTCCTTGCATTTCTCATTTTTGTCCACTTGCAAGCCGATCTAAAAACATTTCCTTCTCCTCCACCTCCTCCTTTCATTTCCTCTGATGGCCAAACACCCCTTTTTCTTCACTTCCAACCTGCTCTTAAAACCTTCTGTCTCCTAAATTCTACCCTCAACTTATCCACGGGTCATATAAAAACCCATTATTTTGGCCCTAAAACCTTCCCTTGACTTATACATGAGGTCGACTTGTACATAAGTATATACCGTAAGACATATGATGAACAACTGCACCTCACCCCTGAGCCTTTACCTGGTACGGTCCACACTCCTTGCCCAACAACAACAACAACAAATGTTCTAAAAATCAGAAGAATTTTTAGCATGCTATTTTAATTCCTACATAAGTTCCTTCAGAGGTTGAGTACTCCAAATTCAAACCTAGGTGGTAACTTTACAAAATTCCATTCCATTCCATGGAATTCTATTCCACCACTATGTTACTTTCAGCTGCTTTCTCACCTTTCCATGTGAAATAAATATTTCTGTATGGCCTGTACATGTGGATCAGCATTGGAATGGGAGGTATAGGTATTCCTTCCAGATATATATTGCCACTAAGCTTTCTCCTTCAAATTGCTTTTGAGGTGGAAATCATTATTACTTAGATTTTGTTTGCTTTGATAGCCTACTTAATACTCTTCCAAATGAGTTTCAGCTTAAAAACCAACTTAAAAAAAAGGAAGCTTTTTGAAAGGTAATTTAAGGAAGTGGGTTTCTATTGATGCTTCTTCTTCTGTATATTTGGAAAACTAAAGCAAATAATGTTGGGCATTGGATTTTAGCTTGATGTGGGAAGATACATACAATCCTTTCTTTCTTTGCCTGCACTCTCCCTGTTTTAAGCCTCATCCCCTGACTCCTCCACTTACCTGTACTTTGTTCAAAATGCCTCACTCTGAGGGGGTCCTTCTTCACAGCAAATCATTGTGGATTGAGACTGGACACTACCTGTGTTGCCTTCACATGATCCAAGGTCTACTGAGTTTTGTGCCAGCTATTTGTTGCAACATTGCTGTTGCAGGAAAGAATTTGTTGTGGCTTCCTAGAACCCAGCAATCTCCCATTTTGAGGAGGTTAGCCCCAGTTACCTTCCAATTGTGGCATTTGATTCATTCTACCTGACAGAAGCCCTGGCCTTGATAAAGACTGATGATCCTAGACCTATCCCCATAAAGGCACAATTCAATGGCAGAGCATAGAACTAATTCACAAAGCACACATCAATATGGATATCAGCTATGATAGCTATATAAGATCTTCACATTCAAACCTGAGATGGCCTGGAACAGCTGTCACTTTGGAGAAAAAACAGGGGAGGACAATTACTGGCATCCTTTCTTTGTAGATTAATAGCATAGAGTTGGAAGGGACCAAAAATGTCATAGAATCATAGAGTTTGAAGAGACATAGAATCATAGAATCATAGAGTTCCATGCAGGAACTCCCAATCAAAGCATCCCTGACAGATGGCCATCCAGCCTCTGCTTAAATACCTCCAAGGAAGGAGACTCCACCACTCTCCAAGGGAGTGTGTTCCACTGTTGAACAGCCCTTACTGTCAGGAAGTTCCTCGTAATGTTGAGGTGGAATCTCTTTTCCTGCAATTTGCATCCATTGTTCCGCGTCCTAGTTTCTGGAGCAGCAGAAAACAAGCTTGCTCCCTCCTCAATATGACATCCCTTCAAATATTTAAATAGGGCTATCATATCACCTCTTAACCTTCTCTTCTCCAGGCTAAACATCTCTAGCTCCCTAAGACATGCATAGGGCATGGTTTCCAGACCCTTCACCATCTTAGTTGCCCTCCTATGGACATGCTCCAATTTCTCCACATCTTTTTTGAATTGTGGTGCCCAGAACTGGACACAGTATTCCAGGTGGGGCCTGACCAATGCAGAATAGAGTGGCACTATTACTTCCCTTGATCTAGACACTATACTTCTATTGATGCAACCTAAAATTGCATTGGCCTTTTTAGCTGCCGCATCGCAGTGTTGCTTCATGTTCAGCTTATGGTCTACTTGGACCCCTGGATCCCTTTCATACGTAGTTTCATTCAGCCAGGTATCCCCATTTTATATCTGTGCATTTCATTTTTCTGCCCTAAGTGCAGAATCTTACATTTCTCCGCATTGAATTTCATTTTGTTAGCATTGGCCCAGCTTTCTAGTCTATTCAGGTCACTTTGAATTTTGATCCTGTCTTCTGGGGTATTAGCTACTCCTCCTAGTTTAGTGTCATCCGCAAATTTGATAAGTATGCCCCCAATTCTGTCATCCAAGTCATTAATAAAGATATTGAATAGCACTGGGCCCAGAACAGAGCCCTGTGGGACCCCACTTGTCACTTCTTTCCAGGTTGAAAGGAGCCATTGTTGAGCACCCTTTGAGTTTGGCCGGTCAACCAATTACAAATCCATGTAACAGTTAACTTGTCTAGCCCACATTTTACAAGCTTGTTTGCAAGGATGTCAGAATTGGGGGCATACTTATCAAATTTGCAGATGACACTAAACAAGGAGGAGTAGCTAATACCCCAGAGGACAGGATCAAAATTCAAAATGACCTGAATAGACTAGAAAGCTGGGCCAGTGCTAACAAAATGAAATTCAATGCGGAGAAATGTAAGGTTCTGCACTTAGGGCGGAAAAATGAAAGGCACAGATATAGGATGGGGGACACCTGGCTGAATGAAACCACATGTGAAAGGGATCTAGGAGTCCAAGTAGACCATAAGCTGAACATGAGTCAACAGTGTGATGCGGCAGCTAAAAAAGCCAATGCAATTTTAGGCTGCATCAATAGAAGTATAGTTTCTAGATCAAGGGAAGTTATAGTGCCACTCTATTCTGCTTTGGTCAGGCCCCACCTGGAATACTGTGTACAGTTCTGGGCACCACAATTCAAAAAAGATGTGGAGAAACTGGAGCATGTCCAAAGGAGGGCAACTAAGATGGTGAAGGGTCTGGAAACCTTGCCCTATGAAGAACGCCTTAGGGAGCTGGGGATGTTTAGCCTGGAGAAGAGAAGGTTAAGAGGTGATATGATAGCCCTGTTTAAATATTTGAAGGGATGTCATATTTAGGAGGGAGCAAGCTTGTTTTCTGCTGCTGCAGAGACTAGAACGCGGAACAATGGATGCAAACTGCAGGAAAAGAGATTCCACCTCAACATTAGGAGGAACTTCCTGACAGTAAGGGCTGTTCGACAGTGGAACACACTCCCTCGGAGTGTAGTGGAGTCTCCTTCCTTAGGGGTCTTTAAGCAGAGGCTGGATGGCCATCTGTCAGGGATGCTTTGACTTGGAGTTCCTGCATGGCAGGGGGTTGGACTGGATGGCCCTTGTGGTCTCTTCCAACTCTATGATTCTATGATTCTATGATTCTAGAACTACACCGAAGCACTAGTTTGGGGAAGATGTTTATGTATCACAAGGCATGGGAGAGAAGAAATGTTTCATAATGTTGTCAGTTCTTGACATCCACAACTTGGAGTGTAACTTGGGATAGAGCCCACAGTAGGCTTGTCAGGCTTGCAGATAGAGCACAAATATAAAATCTGTCTAAAAAATAAAAGTCAAAGTAATACTGAAGAGAAATGTTCAACCATGAAAAAAGAAAGAAAGAACAGAAGGATAAAAGGAAGGAAGGAGGCGAAAAAAATTCCCTGTTTTGTTAGTCTGTTGGCAATGCTGCTTTCTAAATGTTATGTTCATGTGGAATATTTGCTGAAAAATCTGCCCCATTGTTATGTTTTTCTTGGGTTTTCTTTCTTTTTCTTTTTATCATGACCAGACACCAGATGATCTAGAATAAGGACAAGGCAAGGCCTCGGCATTAGGAAGCAGTGCTGAATCCCTGGAATCCATGAAGGCCCAAACCATTATAACATACAATGGTGAAGCATTTTGCCATTGTCATTGTTAGCATATACAGTCAACAGTTATCTATTCTGTCAGAGTGTTTTCTTGTACTACACAGCCCACCAGTGTGGAGGTCAGACTGATTCTTTTCTCTTCTAGAGTGGAAGGCAAGAAAGTAGGGTGTTTTCCCCCTAATTTGGTTTTTCTGTGGCACCATTTCCAAATGGCTATTTGTTTGTGGTGACAGCAAAAGGGACCAGTAAGAGCTTCAAACATACCCTAGGGGACACATGTGGCTTACAGACAACATATGGACCACTACTGTCCTAGCAAATAAGGCATGAGAGCCTTATGCATATACCTTCTGTGAATTTATGATTTTAAAAGCTATTAGTTTGCCTTTGTATTATAATCATTAAGCAATTCCACAGGAGCTATTGCATTTTGTCAAGGAAGCAATATGAATTCTACAGAGTTCTGAAATAGAGATGTTTATGATAAGGCATAATGTGTCTGAGGCATACTAGTTCATATCTCACACTCCCAGAAGCCGTCACTCACTTCTGGCAAGCCAGATAATTTGGAGAAACATGCAAGAACCTTCAGTTCCAAATAAAGCTGTTATCCAGATAAGTCTCAATGGGATTTATCGCTTGTATTTACAAATCCTTTCTATTCTGTTCTGCATTGTGAAAGAGGATTCTTCAGGGACAATAAACATGACTGCATTTCCCTCTAAAGTAAACAAATAGTAGGCAACTAGAATCTGTGTCCAATATTACTACAAAATACTAAGCATAAAGGACTAATTTGATTTAATCCATCCTCAGATTTTGTTAGCCTGCTTTGTCTCCAGATCATCATATCAAAAGTATGAGAAATGTCAGAGTTTCTTAAAAGCTGCCTTAGATCTAATCCCACAAAAAAGGAAGGGTATAAATTCAATAGACAAATAAATAAATCTCCAAAGTTAGGAGGTGGAAGTGGTGGCCCACAATGCTTAACTTGTGTGCCATTTTTGTTCAATTTTAGTTGAAATCATATCCTTCCTCAGGAATTCACTATATAACTAAAATGATGAAGGTGAGTGAACTAATCCATCCCTACTCCAGGATCAAAGAGTGGTGGTCTAAAGAGAATCTATGTCAAGACTTTCCACAAGATCTGGAACATTGATTTGGAGATGCCCCATTCAGTCTGGAACCTTCTCCTTTCAGTTTATTGCTCTCCATGTCAGGGGAGCACTAAAAGAGGAGGGCTGCTCATTCTCCTCATCTGTCCATTTTAACCACACAATGAATGCTGGAACAGAGCTCATAGCTGAATTAAATTATTTACAAATTCTCTTGTTTGCAGATATTTGGCCACCAGTTTTAATTAGTCATGAGGATGACTAATTTAGATTCTGGATTGGAGTCTGGTCCCTTACACCAATACTGCTGAAAGCCATGGATATCATAAACAGCAATATGTCTACCAGTTTTCTCTTTACCACTCTTTGTTGGAATGTTCAGTGTGATTAAAGTGGATATGTAAGGAGGAGAAGCAGGCTAAACCCTCTCCCTTGATCTCAATTAGTCTTTAACTAACTTCTGTGTAACTTTTTTTTCCTTATATATAGGATAATTTGAAAAAAGGTACCTTCTGACCACGGCTGGCATAAATACAATCATGTAGGACAAGGTGGCAGCACAAGAAATGGGACATTAGCACAGGTAAAGGAATTGTGGGCACCTTGACAACAGGGTGAAAAGTTTATTTTCGTTAGGAAGGGAAGTTAGGAAGGCATAGTGAAAAGCTTATTTTTGTTAGGAAAGGGAAGCTGCCTTGCTGGTTCCTAAGCCTCTTAGGAGCTGGTAGGGCAGGCTTTTGCTTTGGAAGAGATATACTTTCTCTACTGTCCTCCTGCCACTGCTTGAAAAAGTACCTTACTAAGGTGGAGTAGACCGTTATGTCAGCATAAGTCATGAAGAAGATTTTGTCCCCCTGTGCACAGTTTGCAATGTTTACAATGTGCCCCATGAGCACTGTTTACAATGTAATCTCATTGTTGCTTTGTTCTTTAGGTGTGCTAGATTTCTCCTTTTTCCTCAGCTTAGTCCTTTCTCCTAAGAATGAAGTCCATGGCGTTATGCAAAGGGATGTCATTTGCACTTCCTAGACTAGACAGGTCAGAACATAGTTATCCCCCTGACTACTTTTGCAGAGTTTGCAATACAGCTCTCATCAAAAAAGCTATTTTGTACCCAAATGCACGTTAGGGAAATTTGCATGCAGAATGTGTGTGTGTCAGAGAAAGTTGCATTCAATAGTAGATTCAGATTCTCAGCCAAATTACAATGAGCCAAAAAACTGGATGGGACTGATTTATGATTGAATACATGAGAAACCAAGAAGGCTGGAAATAGACTAATTTCTTCATCCTTACTGTCCACCTTTTCTGCTTCACTTATTCTCAGTTCTGTATCTGCACCAAATGCTTAGACCAAGAGCATCTGCCCAGATCATTCTGTGTCCTTTGTCTCATCTTCAGGGAATCTTTGGGCTCCTCCAATGGTTTGGAAGTATTAGTACTGGCATGGTAAAGTTAAATTGTTAAAAAGAAATAATACCTCAGTGCCAGGCTTTTGCTAAAGACAAAAGACACATAATTTTTAAATGATTGAGAAAAATAGTTTATAGAATCATGGAAATTTAGAGTTGGAAGAGACCACAAGGGCCATCCAGTCCAACCCCCTGCCAAGCAGGAACTCCCAATCAAAGCATCTCCGACAGATGGCCATCCAGCCTCTGCTTAAAAACCTCCAAGGAAGGAGACTCCACCATCCTCCAAGGGAGTGTGTTCCACTGTCGAACAGCCCTTACTGTTAGGAAGTTCTTCCTAATGTTGAGGTGGAATCTTTTTTCCTGCAGTTTGCATCCATTGTTCCGAGTCCTGTTCTCTGGAGCAGCAGAAAACAAGCTTGCTCCCTCCTCAATGTGACATCCCTTCAAGTATTTAAACAGGGCGATCATATCTCCTCTTAACCTTTGCTTCTCCAGGCTAAACATCCCCAGCTCCCTAAGGCGTTCTTCATAGGGCAAGGTTTCCAGACCCTTCACCATTTTAGTCGCCCTCCTTTGGACACGCTCCAGTTTCTCCACATCCTTTTTGAATTGTGGTGCCCAGCCCTGGACACAGTATTCCAGGTGGGGCCTGACCAAAGCAGAATAGAGTGGCACTATTAATTCCCTTGATCTAGACACTATACTTCTATTGATGCAACCTAAAATTGCATTGGCCTTTTTAGCTGCTGCATCACACTGTTGACTCATGTTCAACTTGTGGTCTACTTGGACTCCAAGATCCCTTTCACATGTGGTCTCATTCAGCCAGGTGTCCCCCATCCTATATCTGTGTATTTCATTTTTCCGCCCTACATTTAGGACCTTACATTTCTCTGTGTTAAATTTCATTTTGTAATAATTACTATAAGTGCCCATGTAATCTCTAAATTAGACCCCTCCCCTGTTAAAAATTTAAATAAAAGTGAAATGGCAGTTATTACACAACAATTCAACATAGTTGGAGTTTAATGATTAAAATAAAGCATTCTAAATTCATTGAGGAATTTTAAAAGGGAATTGAATGTAACAATTCCCCCTTCCCCTCCAATGGATGCCATAACATCATAAGAGTCCTGCTTCATTTAATGTAGACTTTAATTATACTTTTAGAGGCAAATTGACAGAGTGGTTTGAGAACTGGAATATGACTCTGGGGACTAGGGTTGGTATCCCGGCTCAGCCATAGAAACTCACTTAGGCAAGTCACACACTTTCAGCCTCAGAGACCACTGTGATAAGTTTATTTCAGTATTGCCATAAATTGAAAAAGACTTGAAGGTGCACACCACAACAACAGTTTAAGTTTAGTTGGATTTTCCGCAATCCTTACAGAATTTTGATGCCATTAATAAAAATATATATAATATAAAATAAAAAATTTATTAATATAGAATGATTCCTGTGTGGCACCTTGACCATATACTTGAGAACCATAGCTGCTATAGAGATCAGCTTTTGTTGACTGTCATTTAGATGTTACTTTAACAGCTGTCCTGTCTTCCAGCTTTTGTTTATGGGTACTGTCCTTCCAACCCAAGCCTTGTTAAATTATCAATATACCCAATGTCTTGGTTGGGATGGCAACAATGATGAAATATTGGCAAGGAGATAACACTGCTGAGATGATGTTTCTAAATCATGCCCAAGCCAAAGGCTTAAGCTGAGCGAAAACTTTCTTGGGCAAATGATTGCTGAAAGAGAACAGCAAACAGCTGTTCATTGCTGGTATGGTGAGATAAATAAGGAAGAGCAAACAAGAAATGAAAATAGCTTTTCATAAAGCTATTTTATGTTTATGTTTATATAAGTCTCTTGCCAGTGCTGGAATCTAGCAGCTGAGAGGAGGCTGTCAATCATCTACTTAAAGATAGGCCACAAGGTATAGTCCACCACCCTCCAATGCAACTAACTTTACTATCAAAGAACTCATAGCACAAGAAGGTGAAAAAGGTGAAGAAGGTGGTGGAATCTGGTTCCTTGTAAAATTTGACTACATTACTTCAGAAGGTCCTTCCGATAATGAAGCAGTAAACAAGCTTGCTCCATCTTCCATATGGCTGCATTTCAATCTTAAGTGTGGTTACAATACTATGTCTCAGTCTTAGAATCATAAAATCACAGAGTTGGAAGAGACCACAAGGGCCATCCAGTCTAACTCCCAACCATGCGGGAACTTGTGATAAAATGGCCACCCAGCCTCTGTTTAAAGACTTCCAAAGAAGGGGACTCCACCATTCTCTGAGGAACTCTGTTCCACTGGCAAACATATCTTACTGTCTGGAAGTTCCTCCTAATGTTTAGGTGGAATCTCTTTTCCTATTGCTTGCATCCATTGTCTTGTTCTCTGGAGTAGGAGAAAACAAGCTTGCTCCATCCTTAATATGACAACCCTTCAAATATTTAAACAGAACTATCATATTACCTCTTAACCTTCTCTCCTCCAAACTGCATACACCCAGCTCCTTCAAATATTCCTGATGGGGTTTAATTTCCTGACCCATGACATTTGTTCATCATCCCATGGGCATGTTTCAGCTTGCTGAATTCCTTCTCAAAACTGTGGTACCTGAACTGGACACCATACTCCAGCTTGAGCAAAACACAATAGAGTGCTACCATTAATTTCTTTGATTCAGATATTATAGTTCTCTTGATGCAGCCTGAAACTGCATTGATCTTTTCAGTTGCCACATCATTCTATTGATTCATGTTTAGCTTGTGGCCCACAAAGAGCCTTAGATACTTTTCATATGTACTTCTGCCAAGCTAGGTATCATCTATTTTATGTTTGTGAATCTTCTCCCCACTTAAATGTAGCATCTTATACTTACCACTGGTGAAACTAATTTTCCAGGTAATATAAAAACAGTTGGCCATTAGAAAAGCATGCACTAGTACATTTTATAAGTACAGAATTTGTCAATGTCTTGTATAAGTTGCAAGGGAAAATCTAGACATTTTGAGAGAATAACCAAAGGTTGAAAGACACAGAAAGATTTCTCTCTCTTTATATATTGAAAATTTTAAAGTTAGGACAAGGATGAACTTATGTTCTATCTAGACTACAGATGTGGAACCAATTGCTCCCTAGATGCTTTTGGACTGTATCCTCCATTGTTACTTACCTTTGGCTAAGTTTGCTAGGGCTGATCGGAGTTCCAGTACAATAAATTTTGGAGGGACACACCTTCTCTACCCCCATTCAAAACCAACAACTGACATGTCACATTCTAATCCATATTATATATTTTTTTCTGATTTGAGGAATCCCAGATTTTGGTATAATAATGTAAAGGATGCAATCCTATGAATACTTAACATAAAAGTGATAATTAGATTGGATGGAAAATCAGCAAAGAAGAAATGTTTAGAGGCTGTACAAATGTTATAAATACAAAACCAGACAGCTGCTGTCTTCCACTCAGATTCCAGTTCTTGGAAATTTTATAGAATGTCAGAACATAGGAAACAAGATGACAAAACAATGAATGGCAGAGAAAGTTGCCTTATACCAGATCAAAGTGCTTTGCCATCTCACCCAGTTTGCTATACAGTGGCTTGGCATAATCTCAGGCAAAAGTTTGCTCCTGCATCATCTGCTACATGATCCATTTTATATTGGAGAGATGAAGACTTTAATACAGGATCTCATACTGGGGGAGTAACAAGAACAAGTAATGAATTTTGGAGTTTTGGTGTCATGACGATACAACAAGGTTTTATTTCAGATGTAACTTAATAAGTGAGAATGAAACTATTTTATTGTTATAACAACTAATATTTTCTAGTTATTTTTTAAAGTACCTTTTTGAGAGCATTTTTAGAGGTATTTTGACAGATATTTTCAAGTTTTATGACATTTTCATATGAATCCTAAAGGCTTAAGGAAAAAGTAATGGAAAATAATAAACATAGCAATATTGTCAGGTAATAGGTTTGCCTTAGGGTTGCCATAAGTCAGAAATGATTTGAAGGCACACAACAACAACAAATGTAAGAAGTAAGACGCCACATTGTCAGCACTGCAATACAAGGTCAGTATTTTTTGACAAACAACAAAAAGTAATGCGAATTCCTTTATTCTAGAAAGTAAATTGCTTAATTTGAAGGGATCTTATGTATGCAAAACCCTGACACATAGGCCCATATTCCATGGGGATTGGCATTATCAATAAACACTACAAGGGGAGAAGTAATAAAGACACACTTAGCATTCATAGTTTGAACTCTTTTGTCTAATCAAATGTGCATCTGATACCAGTTTGATACTACTTTAACTGTCTTCACTCCACCCTATCAAATCCTGGGACTGGGAGCTGGGTGGAGGACTTGGAATTTTCTGCTGTAGTTAAAGGGAGTGGACTGGAGCTCTGTAGCAAGTACCTTATAAAACTGTAAAAATCCCAGGATTCTGTAAAATGAAGCAAGGACATGTAATGTTGTATCAAATAGCTTTTTAAAACTGTGTAGAGTAGGTACACTCAAAAGATGTACGTTGAGATAGAATATTGTATCTACCCTCACAACTGATTACCTATCTTGAGGGACACCAGAACTAAGGTTTGATGAGTATATCAAACTTTGTTCTGATAACAAATTTTAAAATATGAGGTGGTTCACTTCACACCTGGACTTTCAAACAACAACAAAAGAAGAGCAGGAATACAAAAGCGCTGGCAGGAGTGTTGACTACTTTAGCTGTGGGTGGAAATTTCAGTTAGGCTTCACTGGCAACAGACATCTGCTGCCAGGACATTGGATTCTGTGAAATGAAAGTTGAAACGAACAGTCCATGGATGAGCAAGTTCAGGAGATAATAGGCTGTGCCATCTTGGCTCCCTTTGGAAACTTACTGTTAAAATGAAAATAGACTGCCAGTGAAGGGCATGTCATAATTTGGGCATTGAACTCTGCTGCATATACTGCATTCAGGTGTTTGAAAAATCTTTTCTAAGTTCTGAATGTGATTTTTTTGAAAATCGCAAGGGTGTGTGTGTAAATATTAGAGCACTACCTTGGTCTAGCTGTCCTTATTACTTTAGTCAAATGCATTCATGGTATTAAGAGATGCCCATGCATAATCTCAACCATAATCATTGATAAATGTAAACTCATTGTTATCCAGCCCACACACTACTATTTTTGAGTGGACAGTGCTTTGATTAGATAAATCCAGGCATAAAGTCTAATTTTTTTGCTGCCGTCAAAACACATTCTAAGCACAAACTGTGACTAGAAGACCAGCAGGTCCAAACACTGTGGAGAAATTATGATAAGAATGGAGTAGAGGCCCTGCTTTTTTCTTGGTAAACAGCAAGGGGGTTGCTTTTCCTTCTTTGATGGTCAGGGCAGCTATCTTTCTTCCTCAAGCACATGCCTGGAAGCACTATGGGGCTTTCTAGATTGGCAAAAAGAAGTGTGTTCATAGCTGCATGAAACTCTAGCCTTTAGATGAGAAAAAGGGAAAGTGTGCCATGAAAACGCTTTTTTTGCGTTTTAGGGGAGAAGAAGCGCCTTTAAAAAGGTGCTGGTTTTCCTAGCTTCTTTTTTAAAAACTGCAGAACAGCACAGCTCCATCTAAAGGCTGTGGTGCAGCTGTTAAGCATTAAGGAAAAGGCAACTTCATGTCACACTTTCCTGCCAATCTAGAAAGCCCTTATATCGTTAAAAATTAAGACAGAAGACATCCTGGTTTGACTGGTGAGTCAAGAGGCCTGTGTTACTGTAGATGGCACAAATTCTCCTCCTGAAATCTCAGATTCATAGCTTCCATGCAGTCCTCAGTCCTGAATGCAGTGCCCAGATTTATATCTGCCCAATTAAAAGTAGCGCACAAGGTTCACTCCATTCCTGGATACGTCTCATATGGACATAATGACACATTGCCTTAATTTGGGTCATGAAAACAGACTCTCTACATGGAGCTGCCTTTGGAAAGTGTTCAGAAACCTCATCAGGTCCAACATGCTGAGGTCAGACTGTTTTGACTGGAATCAATTATGGGGAAAATATAACTGACCCTTCACTAGTTACCTGTCCATTTCTAGGTACAATTCAAAGTACTGGTAATAAAGCAACTCTGCCATATTAGCTGGTTAACCAGGTTTTACTTGAATCCTGGACTAATTGTCACAGATTTTCATGCCTGTTTGCACAATGATCTGATCCAGAAGCAATTCTGACCTGCCTTCAAACATCTCTCCCCTGCAAAAATGTTATTACAAGGGTCTGTCCCCCCTGTCTTTTGGGGAAGACAATACTGGGAATCATATAGTGAATAAGTTGTGGCTCTTCAGCTGCTGGACTGTGAATCCCAATATCCACAGCCATCATAACTGATAGTTAGGAATGATGAGAACTGTAGTCCAACTGCACTTGGAGGGCCATACCTATTCTGTGTGGATTATATCAGAGTGTTTATTAAAAGCCAGAAATTTAAGATGTTTTATCTTGTCATATTAATGGACTAAGACATATTCATGGTTTATATTTGCTTGTCCTGCTGTCTGAAATTTCTAACTGGTCTTGCTTTTACTAGCATGCTAATGAAGTCAAAAAACCTCCTTGTAGGATCAACATTTGTTAAGAGCTCTGCTCTCATCTAGTGTCCAGTTCTCTGTTCTGTGACTCTCCAGGGGTTACATGGACTACCTAAAATGCTAAAAAGAAAAAGAAAAGAAAAGAAAAGAAAAGGGAAACTCTAGAGATAGAAACAAACTTGTTTTTTTAAAAATGTGTATTTTCTAATTCTAAACGGTATCAATGGAAAAGGTGTATTGGAGACTTCCAGGAAATCCATTTCTCTCTCTTTTCTGGTCAGGGCAAAGCACATTCTATACCCTTCAACATTTCACAGATGAAAACTGGGACATGTGTGGCCTTGCAACATGTAAAGATGGGGGAAATTAGTAATGAGAAAGAACAGAGAAGCTAGGAGCAGTTTAATTTTGCCTAACCAATCTAAAGGGCCAACTGTTGTGGTTTGTGTGTTGAACTAGGACTCTGGGAGACCAGGGTTGAAATCCTCATTCAGTCATCAAAACCCACCAGATGATCTTGGGAAAAGCATACTCTCTCAGGCTCAGAGAAAGGCAAATCCTTATTTAACTATACTTGCAAAGAAAACCCCATGATAGCTTTGCCTTGGGTTGCCATTCGTCAAAAATGACTTGAAGGTAGATAACAACACTGTGAAAACAGATTTGGGAAGGGCACATACTGCTCCAGGAAAACACTCTGCTTTCCCAGCCTAGTAGTTCAACAAAGAGTTTGTGGTTTGTAACACACCAGAAAGCCCATCACAGCAAAAGAAAGATAAGGTGGAGTAGCTGTACCCTTTCTTTTCCCCCCTGCATGTTATAATAGGCAAAGCCAATAACCGTAAACAAGAAACTATCACTTAGCAACTGGCTCTTTCTAAGCATGCTTTCATCTGGCCTAAGAACCATATCATTTGTCTGCCAGAGCAATTGGTGGTTAACCTGCCTTTAAACTCACCCATTCCCAGCTGCTAGCTATGCAGATGGCCTACAAAACAATGACTGTTCCACAGTGATCATTTCATGGACCAAATTATAATGCAAAAATTCTAAAGGGATGAATGAGAATGAAGTATAGTGGGTGGTACTTTGTTTCCAGATCCATGTAACTGAGAATGACATTTTAAAAACCCCTCTACAGTCACAGTTTAGCTAAACCTCCCTTTGGACTTCATCTCCCAGCATGCCGGACTATTACTGAGGAATGGCTGGGGATTGGCTGGTTGAATCCAAATTCCATTATAGCACTACGAACAATCTGGAGGTAGAGGATTTAAAAGAAGGACTTATGCACTGCTATATTATAAACCTATGGAGAAGTTATTTCCTTAGAGAATCCCAAGGGCTGTAGTTCTGTAAGAGGAGCTAAACCACCAAGAGAACATTTTCAGCATCTTCAACAAAATATAATTCTTAGGATTTTTTTTCCCCCAGGTTGGTTTTGAGAGTTAAATTGGGATATCACAGTTACCAATTTGTACTGCAGCATGCATCCCAAAACATTTCCAGAGAAAATGATACTTACCTAGCTTTCCCGGCCATATATCAGATGCCATCCCCAGACTGCCCAATAATGATGATTTTAATATATTGTATTGTCGTATTGATATTGTTTTAACTCTGTGCTAGTTTAATTTCATTTTAAGGTGGGAGGTAGGGATTGGGTCATTACTTTTAATTGTATTTGTCTTTCACTTGTTGTACCCTGCCCCGATTGCTCATTCAGAGGGGCAGGTTATAAATAAAAAATTATTATTATTATTATTATTATTATTATTATTAAAATTTATTTCTACTTGAGAAGAAGAGAATTCTTGTCTTGCAGCCACAAGTTGCTTTGTCTCTAGAGTGCAAGAAGACTGAATTTGTAACAAGAAGACTCTTGGACAAAATCAAAATACTTCTTTATACCCTTTGACTATTTACACTTACAGTTCACTATTCAAGGGCTTATTGTCTTCATTGATTCTGCAGAGAGAAAACAGTAATAGTTAAGTGACTAGTCCTTTTGATTGTCTCGGGTCCAGAGGATTTGGGCCCCAAAGAGCTGGGTTCAAACTTCAGTTCATTCATGTAGTGAAGATTAACAACATAAAGAGCGTATGGCAGCTTTCCTTTAGAAACAGAATTGAACAGGTATATTTGGAGTTCTCAAAATTGGCACCAGTGTTCACAAGGCAATCATTCTTTGACCAGTCAGCTAGCCAATGTCCCTTTGAGATAGTCATTCAGATCCACTTGCCAGGATGCCAAATTACAAAATGTGAAGCATAGTGTGAGGGATGGACGCTCTGGGTTTTAGAATTTCAGCACCTTGGATAGCTTTCTAACTGTATCCTTTCCTCACTTAAAGGGAAGGTTATAACTGCACATCTCTTTGGCATTTTCAATTGAACTTCCATCTATGAATAAGCCATTCTTGTGGAAAATGTTCTAGATTTGGATGCTTTCCCTGACATCTCAAGGTAAGGCTGGAAATGGCCCCAGCCTGAAATCTAGGAGACTAATAGCCCATAGACAACACTGAGCTAGGTGGGCCAATGAGCTAACTCTATATCAGTGGTCTCCAAACTGTGACCTTTAAAAGATTTTGAACTTCAGCTCCCAGAAGCCTCAGCCATGTTAGCCAATAGTCTGGGATTCTGGGAGCTGAAGTCCAACATCCCTTAAAAATCACTGGCTCCCCTTCCCCTTCCGCATCCAGTACAAGCTTTTGTTATTGACTTTCAAAGCCCTCCACGGACTGGCCCCTCCTTACTTGTCTGAACTTCTTTCTTCTCACACTCCTTCTCGTACCCTCCGCTCTGGTAGTCAAGGTCTCCTGTCCCAGCCAAGGATCTCCACTGCCCTGTCCCGGATTCGTCCCTTCTCACTTGCTGCCCCTCACTTCTGGAACCTTTTCCCCCCACATGTCCACCTCATCACTTCTCTAACCAGATTCAAAATTAAGTTAAAGACTATATTGTTTAGGGAAGCATTCCCAGGATTGTGCCATCTGCCCCAGGATGCCTCCTTATAACTATGTATTAAGAAGCCGTGCCCTCCCTCCAGTCAATCTGCCTTGGTCCTGGCCCTAGAGGGAGAGAAGAACCACTGGACCTCATCCCCTTCCCACCACCTTCCCCTCTTCCTTTTGTGTTGTCTCTTTTAGACTGTAAGCCTGAGAGCAGGGATCCGTCTAATTTACGTTTGTATGTACAGCACTGTGTAAATTTACAGCGCTATATAAATAAAATAATAATAATAAATTAATAATAATCACAGTTTAAGGACCACTGCTCTATATAAAACATATCTCTCCCTGTCTTTCTCTTTTATTTGATTTGTAAGCATCATTACAAAAAAAGAGAGAGAAAAGGGAAAAAAAGAGGAGGGGAAGGGGGAAACATACCATATGAACCAGGGCTAGGCATATAAATAAATATAAGTTGGCCATATTTCCAAAAATACTTTTTCTTGAAACTGACCTCTATAAAATATACTTTCATCCATAATTAAGCAATAAGATCTGGCCAATAGAGACTATATGGTGAATTTCTGTTTCCAACTATGGAGTCTACATTGTGTATATAACAGTAAAAGCATATAAGATCCAACAACATTGACTCTCAGTTAAATTTCAAATCACAGGAATGCTGTGATTATGCTTCAAGTGTTATGAATTGTGCTTAATAAATATGAATTTTAGACATTAATGCTTATGGCAGGAAAGCTGTCTGTTGCCAGAGTCTGTACAAATTGTTAAGAATTCATACTGTACAGGAAGGGCAGTGGCCTGGACCTTGCCCATCTCAAAAAAGAATAAAAACTCATTTCAAAAATACAATCTGGAATTTTTACTCCAGACTCCCTCCCCTAGCTGACATGGGAATGGTTCCATTGGTGAAAACAATCATGGTTTAATGGTTTTGTTTAACTCTACTGAATGGAGACCTGCCAAACTGGCCCACACTAGTACACCCCTCATTGTGAGGCTTTGTGCAGCTTCCAGAGAGGTTGAGCCAACCATATGGATTTGAAAGAGGGTAAATATCTGTATTTAATTGGGTTTTGTTTTCTGTATACCCCCACTGCTCTCTACTGCCCAGACAATTTAAGAGCCATTATCAGTGCCCCACCAGCCCCTTTAGATTGGTCAGGAGTAAAGGTTTACCTTCTATGCTGTCCATCCCCTGCTTACTTTGAGAAACAGCTTGCACTGAGTATTGCTTGCTTTGTTGCTTTCTGCTGCTATCTTTTCCTGTCCTTTTAATAAGGAAGTAATTGGTTTTGCTGCAAAATCAACTTGCCCTTCTACCTCATTCTCATTTGGAGTCATTCTGGTTAACTGTCCATTTTAAAAACCTTCAGCTTGTAAAGTTTTGCAGAGTTAATGCATGGAGGAGCTCCCCGCCTCCATCAGTAAAGCAGGTGCACTGCTTTTAGGACTAGACATTCATGGATTTTAATAATAAAGAATTAATATGTTGCATCTTATCCAATGAATAAGAGGCAATCACTGAACATGCCCATATCATATACCATAAATAAGCATTATCTGCATTATATTGCCAACATTTAGTTGGCATCTTCCTCCATCCCTATGTCTGTCAGTATCACATCTGATTCAGGTCCTGTATGTATAGTGCATGTTCTCTACTGATGAAGTACAGTGCAGTCCTTCTCTTTCTTAAAATATATCAAAGAGAAAAGGACTTTATTAGGCTGCCCCATCAAAGAAGACCGATAAGGACAATGGAAGAAAAAGGAGGTATTCCTATCTACTTAGGTAATAGATATTCCCTGTCTGTTGCATAATAGATGGTTCCTATCTCTAACTGCACACTGTGATAAGATAGGAAGGGTCACCTGGTTGGGCTATACAATAGGAGGACTCTTTCTATCATCTCTACTGCAAACTGGGGAGAACAAAATAGTATAATTAATCATGGCTGGAAAGTTTATGAACACCTTAATAAGAAATTAAAGTTAATGTGGGGGCTTTTCCCAAAAAGAGAGCTGGATTTCGCTATAGAGATCAACCTTCAGACAAAGAGCATTTGGGAGAACACCCAAGTCACAGACAATTATTTATTAGAAAGTTACAAAGGGGGAACTGCCTTTGTCCTCACTGCCTAAGGAGATCAATTCTCAAATATTATTTGCTTGTGCAGTAAGCTCTAATGGACTTTATTAGTGGTGTTTGGGATACTGCGTTGATTTTATGAATCTCTCACTTGGGTGAAGATCATGGTGAGGTGGTAAATTTTGAAATGCTTGCACTTAGTGTGACAGTACCCATCTAAAAAAGAACCCCAGAATCCAGACAGCTGCATTGATTCACTTCGACTATCCTTTTCAAGGGATGTTCATCTCCACAAGAAATGGATATTCTATCAAGTCTTAATTGGCCATTCAAGACCAATCCAACTGCCTAAAATACTTTGCAAATTAATAAGGATGGCCCACAATGGGGATGTAATTTTATCCTCACATTGAAAGATGAATAAGTTTTCAGTTTTCTCCTGCTATTTCTCTACAATATTTTTCCCATAAGAGCCAGTGTTGTTTATTGGTTTGACTGTAAGACTTGGACTCTGGGAGACCAGGATTCAAAATTGCAGAAACCCACTGGGAGACTTTGAGCAAGTCACAGTCTCTCAGCTCTCAGAGGAAATTTCTGATAGAAAATGTTTTCTCCAGCGAGAATGGTTTTCTCCAATGAGAAGGCAACAACAGAGAAAACAACAGGCAAGTGGCAAACTAGTTTTCCCAGATTCAGAAAAACTGCATTTCTTTACTTCCACTTAGATATTGGTCCCAAAATGGCCATGTGAATCTCAAGAAAGAGGATTGTCCTTTGTCTGAATGCATCTTCCCTCTGAAAGTCAGAACCATCAAAAAGAAGAGGTAGGTAGATCAAGCTGACTATCAGCAGTTAACACAGAACAGACTGAGCAGATAGTACGATTTGATCATCGAGTGATTTGGTCATCAATGTGTATTTATAGTGTATGTATGTTGGAAATGTACATACTGGAAACCAAGTCTTTATACTGGACAACAAACCTTATGAGAAACAACTTAGGGAGATGGGTAAGTTGAAAGGAAGAATGAGAGGTGAAATGATAGCCGTGTTTAAATATCTGAAGAGATGTCATGTGGAAGAAGTGAGCTTTTTTCCTGCTGTTCCAGAGACTAGGACACAAATCAACATATTCAAACTACCAGTCAAGCAATTCCACCTAAACATTAGAAACAACTTCTTTACTGCAAGAACTATTCAACAGTGGAAGGGACTGTCTTAGAGGGTGGTGGACTCTCCATCTTTGGAAGTCTTTAAGCAAAATGTGGACAGATATCTTTCAAGAGTGTTTTAGTTGTGTGCGTGGAATCTTCTCCACCTTCTTTTGTCATTATTTGGGGGTGAGGATTTCTCTTTCTTTCTTTCCTTCTTTCTTTCCTTTTTTTTTTTTTTTAGGGATGTGCAAGTGGCCACCCTTTTCAAAATAGATTCTGGGTGTGAATGCTATTCCCCAATCACTGTGAAGTATGGTTGATGCTAACTAGAACTGATGGGTATTGGTACCCATCAATATCTGGAGAGCCTTATGTTATGTACCCCTGACCTAGAGAAAAATTTCGTAAAGGAAATCCTTTAAACAAGAAAAAAGCCCATTGACATAATTTTATTTGAGCCTGTGACAAGACTCCATTTATAGGATTTGAACTGCACCAGCAGGGCCAATCCTACCATTAGGCAGAATTTGGTGGTTCCCTCATGTGGCAGATGCTGAAAGGCACAAAGTGGATACTTATGCCATGTTTGATCTGCTCTGTGGCCCTGAAGCAATCTCTGCTGGTATGATGGAGGATGCTGTTTATTGCTAATACTGAAATAAGTTTCAACAGCCATTCTGCTCAGCTTTTGTATGTCAAATCATATGTGTGAAGTGGTGCTGAAGAAAGGCACCATCTTATCCTTTTACTAAGGCAACAACATAGTTTCTGGTTCTGCTTGGGAGATGGGGTGTTGCCTGCTACACTATAGGATCCTATAGATTTATTCCTTAATACTAGTATTAACAAAAGATGCTTCTTTTAACATACTCACAACTAGTATGTTTGTATGAAGGTTGGTAGTTGTAACACAGCGCTCTTTCTATCAGCTATTTTTGGCTGAATGACATCCCCAGTGCAAAAAGAAGGGGGAGAAATAGTTCTACAGAGGATTTAGGAAAAATTATGATGGTTAATACATAAATATTGGTATTGGCCATGTAGATTTACCTTCAAAAAAGTAATTTCAGCTTCAATTTAAATGCAATTAACTTTAGCAAAGCTCCCCTAAGAACATGTGCTTTGATGGTCAGGGCCTCAAAAGCAGGCATACATAATACATTGGAACCTGCAATCATACATCATAATCAATTTTGATGTCCACAAATGTAGCTGTCAAGTGCCTGTCTTGGTTTTAATGGATTAGCTGACTGAAATAAACATTATAATAAGGTAATATAGATAATACTGAGGATATTGAGGATAAGAGCAACTTCAGAGATGAGTGAAAGACAAGTGAATTTCAGGAGCCATTGTGGCTTAGTGGTTTGAGCATTGGACTAGGACTCTGGAGACCAGGGTTCGAATCCATGCTCAGCTACTGAAAGCCATTGAGTCACTTTGGGCATGCCTCACTCTCTCAGCCTCATAGGAAGGCAAAGGCAAACTACTTCTGAACAAATTTTGCTAAGAAAACCATGTGATAGGTTCACTTTAGGATCACCATAAGTTGGAAATGACTTTCAAGGCACAAAACAACAAACAAACAAATCAACATTTGGCAAATTAGCCCTTAAAATTGGCATGGGACAGTTGTAACACTCATGATATTATTGGGTTGCAACTCCCATCATTTCTAGCACAGCCTATGTTAAATCCTCATGGGAGGAAAGGTATAAAGAATAATTGGAAACATTCTCATCCTTGTCTCACTAACTGAGAAAAGTTTTCCTGCCCTCAATGAGAGAAACTGTAGCAAACCTTCCAAAATGTCAGAAAAATGGGGCACATGTGGCCAAGCAACATCAGAGTATGATCAAAATGGCAGAAGTTATTAGTGAGAAAGGACACATAAACTAGGAGAGGCAGGAGCAGTTTGTTTTTTGCCCAAGTCGATATGGAAAGGGACAATTCCACACCCTACTCTCCTCTCCTCCCTGTTGAGTTAATGGAGTGCAAAATATTTTGCACTTTTAACTCTGCTTCAATCAAAGCAACAAAAGTAAGCTGAAGATAAGGGGGGAAGTGGAAAGAAGAAGAGAAACTGGGACATTTTAAAAGTAGGTGAAAAAATTGGATGGTAGTGGATTAATCAGGATTGTCCTTGACAAACTGGGATAGTTGAGAGGTATGTGGTGGTACTGCCTCAAAGGATCCCATCAAGAAAATTGTCAACTGTTACTAGAATTTGACTCCACCTCCCTTTGGGACATTTTTTTGTGATGGATTCATTCTGGGAAAACAACAGCAACATGTTTCTTCTCAAAACATATCCTGTGTGACATGCTGGGAGTAAGGGCTGTTCGACAGTGGAACACACTCCCTCAGAGGGTGGTGGAGTTTCTGTCCTTGGAGGTCTTTAAGCAGAGGCTGGATGGCCATCTGTGGGGGGTGCTTTGATTGGGAGTTCCTGCATGGCGGGGGGGGGGGTTGGACTGGATAGCCCTTGTGGTCTCTTCCAACTCTAGGATTCTATGATTCTATGAGTGTAATAGCTCCACTTACTCAGCTCTGTGCCTCCTGTGCAGGCACCCCAACTTGGCATGAGAGGGAGAAATCTCAGTGTGAGAGTACTGTCTTGAAAAGTGTGTGTGTGTGCATGTTTCACATTTGTACAACTGGTATATTTTGTTTGAACTGTATGCTCTGTGCCACTGGGGTTGATGCTTACAGCATCCTGCTTAATGCATTTAATTTTGTAACATCATCCTTTTAACATCATCAGGGTCATCCATAGTTCCCAGGTTTTGGCCCTGAAATCCCAAGGTCTGGAACAGTTTTTTCACAACCTTATATCAAGCCCTATGAGGCCTCTACTATGGGCATTAAATGACTGTGTAAAGGAGGGAAATAGGGGCTGGAGCAGTGGGGACAGCCTCTCACCCCCATTGCAGTTTGCCAGAGAAAGAGAGAGAGTAAAAGGAAAAAAAGTGGAAAGAAAGCTGTCATTTTGGTTTTCAATGAATCCTGAAGAGTAAGGGGACTTCTTTTAGCTGAAGAGCCAAATTCAATTTCAGAACAATTTTGGGGGTCACATTCCATTAAAGGGTGGAACCAAAGGGAACAAAGGGCAGTATTAGCTTACCTTAGAAGAGCCATTTCAACCATTTAGAACAGGAAAAATCTAGCTAGTAAACCACCCAATAATGATATGATGGGGAAATCCAGTGGGCCAGACTGGAAATGAAGCAAGGAGCAGATCCAACTCCGGACCTTGAGCTACACAATGTAGTTTCATTCTAGGGGTACTGTGACACATATGTGTGGCTGGCCAAACAAGTAGCCCATTTTACTGAGGGACCTTTCCTTCTAACCTGCAGTGAGTCTTACTAGTCAGCAAAAATATAACACCAGGATCAGAAGGATTTTAAGTATTATGAGTAGCACCACAAGCTACTCATTTATGGGGGCTTGATGTCTTCAGTAGAAGCAATTTGAAATTCTTTTCCTGTAAGACCATGAACTTGTTTTCTCTCTCCTTTGTTTGCACATCTCCAGGCAAACCAGTGGCTTGGTGGATAGCCTGTCTAGATGGCAGGATGATGCCACAGTCAATAACTGCAACAAATCCATACTGGCTCTGCCAACACACTTTAACTTTGTATATATGGTCATATTAGATGAAAAGAGGATGCCTTAAGCAGAAGAAGTATTACACATAACAAAATGAGTCTAGCAGGGTTTGGATTTTTATACGTATGAGGATTTTCAGTTTTTGAGATGTCAAATCTTAATGTACTGCCACATTAAATTCTGATGTTAGGTACAGACAGTTCTTCAAGAGATTACACACATATCTACCAGTAGTTCCCCCCACTGAGAAAAAAAAATTACTTTGAAACCAGAGGAGTGAATAGGAAAGGGTGGAGGTAGACACTTCCAATGAACATATTGTCCCAGGCCTTGATTCTTAATGGGTGTCTGGTATGAGGCAGATGGAGCTATGCTTCAGGTCAGTTCCAGTCTTAATGCAGAAAGTTCTTGCAGGTTTTTAGCAATGCAGGTAGCTCTGTAATATCCCAAATTAGGCTCAGAGAGCTTTAAGATTGGGTTGTCTACAATAGAAGTGGGCAACTTGTGCCCCTCCAGTAGAGTCACCAGAGTGAAAACTGGAAAGGGTTCCAGTCGACACTCCCTTTTCTGCACCACACAAGAGCCCTCTGGCAATTCTACTTTCCAGACTTCAACTCCCATCAATCCTAGCAGACTAGCTGGTAGCATAGCCAGTGGGAAAGAATGACTATTGCTATAATTCCCACTCAACAAAGTGAAAAATTGGCAAGGCGAGGTTGATAGAAATAATTTACTGCTGGACATACCCAGAAGAGAAACTGTCAACTCCCAGTGAAACCATCCGGATGTATGATCAATGACCTAACAGACAATGAGATTTCTGTTTCACCTGGGTAATAGATCTGGGCTTGCTTACAGTAATCCCTGTAGCCTTCAAGAACTACTCTAGCAAAGACAAACACAAAACAATGATTATAAATGCAGTGTTGCAACAACAACAACAACTCCTCAGATACCAACTCTGTCCCTGCATCTACTCTGGCAACTCCAGTACAGACCCTAATAATATCACTCACAATATTAGGATTTCATTTACTTGATCAGTTTCAATGTGAAATATACCTTTATGCAAAAGTCTATTGGACATCTATTTAACATGAGAAAGTCTCACAAGTGGAAATTACACAAAATGTTGGCTTATCAACTTTCCATTGATTCAATGAGTCTTCCCTAGCTGGCATCTTGACCTCTGTGACCTTGCAACAACCACTGTGGGTCAAGAAATTTAGTGGGAGATTAAAGTGAGAGATTGCCAAGTGACAGTTCATTAGGAAGCTCTAGTTTATCATCAGAGGTTTAAATTGGGATAATGATTTCTCATCACACTCACATGTCTTCATTAGCTTACCTAGTGCAACGGTATTTGTGTTATCAGCAGGAGTTTGGTAAACAGCCAGTGTCAAAGTAATGGGCACCATGCTTTCTGCATTATTTATTCATTTACATTTATTTACAGCACACCTATGCCACTTTTCTTTCAAAAAGGGACCCAAGGCAGCTTACAAATAAAACTACTTAATTTTTTTACAATAAAAATAATAAAAAAGAAACCAATTAAAATCATCTAATTGAAAACAGTATAAAATTCCATAAACATTGTCTACAGTTGCACTCCTCACCACACATATTGTATCATGCCACCATCATCTCCATATCTTCCAACATTTCACAGATGAAAACTGGGACTTGTGTGGCCAAGCAACATCAGAGTGTGTTAAAGATGACAAAGGTTATTAAGGAGGGATACCACACAGGCTAGAAGAGGCTGCAGCAGTTTACCTTTCCTTGAGCATTCTGGGAAGGCAAGATTCTGCCTCCTCCTCTCCTTCCTGCTGAGTGAATGGGGAGTAAAATATTTTTACACTTTGAATTCAGTTTGCAGGAAGTGAAGTACAAGGAGGACAAAGGAGAGTACAAGGAGGACAAGAAGTGGGAAGAGGAGAAAGAAAGTGGGAAAGTGGGGTGACATTGGGACTGTCCCTACCAAATTCAGACAGTTTTAGAGTATGCATTTCACAGATAAAACCAGAATATTTGTGGCTAAGCTCAAGCTAGGAGATACTGCCACAATTTGCTTTTGCCTGAACCTACTGGGAAGGGCAAGATTTCTATTTCTCCTCTCCTATTCCTCCACTGAGTAAGTACTTCTGTACTTTGAACCCAGTTTGCAGCAACTGGAGTAAACTGAGGACAAAAGAGGAAAGGGAGAGGGGGGAAACTGAGGCATTGTAAAAGTACTGTATATGGAAAAGTGGGATGACAGAGGATTAACCAGGACAGTTCTTGCCAAATCTGGACACTTGAAGGGTATACTGTATACATGAAATTCTAGATTATGCTTAAGTGCATGCTATAATAAATGTATTAGCCGTAATGGATACTGAGGACATTTTGATATTTTACTGTTCTTGGGGTAATCTTTCAACATAACAATGCATGTGGCAACAACATTACAAAGTGCCTACCTATCTAGGTAAGCTCAAAGTCCAAATCAGTACTCCTTCCCCAAAGGTTACCACTTTCATGTTACTATTTTTCTTTGCAGATTTGTGCATTCCTGTGGCCAATTCTGTCCTGTCAAATAACTTAAAGAAAGCCATTGCCAGCAACAAAGATGTCCATTCATGACCTCCTGCAGGGCAACTGACTTGCTCCTTTCTGATGTGTTTAAATGGATTTTTGGGTAATAATAATAATAATAATAATAATAAAAATTATTTGTATTTCCCGCCTCTCCATCTGATCGAGGCGGGATTCCAACAACAGTAAAATACAATTATAAAATACATTTAAAAACATCTTAAAATTTAACAAATCTTGTAAACACAGCATGCCAATAACCTTCATTATTAACGGTGTTGCAGCATCTTAATTAATCAGGGTACTGTTGCTTCTTAATACTCTGCTAGAGGAGGTCTGGTGGATAGGCCACCAAAAGCGTCTTGAGCACTTTTTAAAAAGCCTCTAAGGTGGTCATAAGACGGATCTCCTCCGGCAAGGTGTTCCATAACTTTGAGGCAACAAGAGAGTAGGCCCTCTGAGCTGTTGTTACCCGATTTGTCCTCTTAACCTCTAGCAGGTTCTTCCCTGTTGTCCTAAGTGTGCGGGGTGGATTATATAGGGAGAGGCATTCCTTTAAGTAACTCGGGCCCAAGCCATATAGGGCTATAAAAGTAACGACCAACACTTTGTACTGTGCCCAGAAGCTAATTGGTAGCCAGTGTAGTGATTTTAATATAGGGGTAATATGCTCCATTCTAGGAGTCCCCATTAATAATCTGGCTGCCGCATTTTGGACTAATTGAAGCTTCCGAGCTTGGTACAAAGGTAGCCCCATGTAAAGCGCATTACAGAAATCTAATTGAGAGGTTACCAGTGCATGTATCAATGTTTCAAGGTCCTCTTTCCCTAAGTAGGGACGCAGTTGGCGTATCAGCCGTAGCTGATACCATGCACTCCTGGCTGTCGCTTCTACCTGAGAAGTCAGGCAGAGGGTCGAGTACAGGAGTACACCCAGACTGCAGACCTTGTTCTTTAGGGGAAGTGTGACCCCCATCAAGAACAGGGTGATGTAACTCTCCATCTGGGTCAGAGGAGTGTATCACAAGTACCTCCGTTTTCTCTGGATTCACTTTGAGTCTATTTTCAATCATCCCTGTTGAGGGAGTCATCCCTGTTGGTTAAGATCAGATCCAAAATAGCTGACTCCCTTGTTGCCTCTTCCACTTTTTGGACAATGAAATTGTCTTCAAGGCAAGTGAGGAATTTGCTAGACCTTGAGGATTTGGCTGAGTTTGACTTCCAGCAAATATCAGGATAGTTGAAGTCACCCATTACTACTATATTTCTCCTATCTGAATGTGTGATCATCTGTTCTAGAAAGGAATCATCCAATTCCTCTGCCTTTGGAGGTCTGTAGTAGACTCCTACAGTAACATCCCTGTTGTTTCCCTCTCCTTTTATTTTTGTCCAGACGCTCTCCACCTGGCTTCTAGTCCCCGATGCTATTTAACATTTATATGAAGGCACTGGGGGAGATCATTCGGAGGCAGTGTCATCAGTAGTTATATGTGAGGGATATTTACACCAGTGAAGAGATCCAGGACATCAATATTGGAAGCCAGGTGGAGAGCGTTTAAAGCCCTCCTGATCAGATTCTTCAGACTGTTGGCAAAAACGTTTCTGCCAACTGGTGTGAGATGCAGCCCATCCCTTGCCAGAAGTCCCTCCTCATGGAACCGCAGCCCATGATCTAAGAATCCAAATCTGAATGTAGTTTTAAATTAACAAAGTAGGAAGTGAAACCCATGTAGTAGGTAGGAAGTGAAACCCATGCCCATTGCCTGCATCATCCTTTAACATTCTCATGTTCAGTGTTCTTGTAAAAGAGATCTTTGTGCATACAGCTGTATGTACAGGGATGAACACAGATCCAGATGGAATGAAAGAACTTGACACATGCATCACTGTACACAGTATGTGGATTATGAGAAGTGGGACTCTGTTCTTTTCATATGATCCGTTTACATATTTGCATGTGTGAATGAGGGCAACTGTTTTATATGTATACCCAAGCTATTTTGGGTCAAGGTTCTGCAGTTTCTACTTGACTTGCACAATACACAACTATAGCACAAAGATTCTATCGAAGTGCCACAGTTCCATCCTATGGGGTCCTGGGATTTGTAGACTGGTGAACCTCTAGAGCCCTTTGGCTAAAATTTCTAAATGCCTCTCTCTAAATTGCAGATCTTAGTATTCCTTAGGTTGTTTGCATGAAAATTATAGCACTATGACTTTTTAGTGTGAAAGGGCTCAGTGTCAGTTGTTTAGATACTGGCAGCATGATAAAGGTAAAAAAATTGTAGAATAATCCTCATTCTGAATAACACTTGTTGTGAAAATCAGAGATTAGTTCACTTGGCTGTGGAAGATGCAGATCAGAGCAGAGTAAATATCAGCATTTGTTAAGTGGCTGCCAGTATCACAATTATTTTCTAATCTGGTAGGACCATTTGATGCAAGTACCTTTTTTTGCACAGAAGAAGTGCAAGTTATTTTGTTTTTGTGGCATGTGATAAGTGGTGTAGTGGAGCCTGGGGTCAAAGGGTTGAACTGCCAAGGATTTCTTGATCAAAGGGGTAATGAAATTATCCAACCTTCTGTCTTTCTTTTTCCTCAGTTTAGCTGCATCACAATCACCGGAGCATTGGTGTTCTGCTGATAGGTTTTCTCAACAAAAATACATTTTCAGATGGCTTAGGCTTGAACAGACAATGAAGATCTAGTAGCTGTACAAAAGACCTGCTTCTGATGGAGCTGAAGACTGCTTAAACTGGTTTGTTGATATGCACTGACACAGCAGTCTGTGGTTTTGAACTCACGTTGCAAGCATAGTTATGGGGACTGGATGAGTGCACTTGAAAACGTACCACTACACCCAGGGATTGTGAAGTGACAGATCTAACACAGATGCTTCTATACAACAACTCAGCAGAAAAAAGACCAGCTGTTTCTTTACATATGTGACTTTTTTCCACATTGAAAGGTCATACATGTTACAGGGATAATCTATTCCATGTGGATAAACAAGGATTTCAAACAGTTAAAAATATGAATGGTATTTTACATATCAGCCTGACAAGAAGTCTACTTGCCTATCTTAAGTATCAGCCGCAGCTCTGATTCTGAAAATCATCAACAAGATAGGAAGCTGTTTCACTAAGGCTAGCATGAGACCTTGTTAATGAAAAAGTCACACCTCAAGATATGTAATATTACACTCTGCATCATCACCACCAAGGGGAAGAATTTTTGGAAGAAGATAACCTTATCATCTGATTCCAATCCCTTGTACATCTGTAGTTGTAATGATAAAAGTTATACATCATGTCATATAGTAAATAACCTTAGAATGTCAGATTATGGATTGAGATACACAGTGCAGTAAAGATTCCAATCTACAATGTAAAGGTGCAGCCTACAGATCTAAATGTCAACCTGTGGGCCACATAAAAACATATGTATTTGATCAAAGAAAATAATAATAATAAAAAAATTTTGCAGTGTAAAGTTCAATGTTACAGCTGGTCTTTCAGCTGTGCCCTCTTCCAAGATAAACCATTCTACCCAGTATATACAATCCCATTTCCTGTTTAAGAGGTTGTTTCACACTACAAAATTACTGAGTTATGATTCCATTTTAACTGCCATGGCAACATCCTAGGTAATCCTGAAATGTTTCATTTGGTGAGACACTAGAGCGATCTTGCCAAGAATTCCAATTACAGTCAACCCTACGTATCCAGGGAGTCTTTATCCATAGATTCAAGCATCCACAGCTTGAAAAATATTCAAAAAACATATAGATTTCAAAAAGCAAATCTTGATTTTGCTATTTTATATAAGGGCAACCATTTTACTATGCCACTGTATTTAATGGGAATTGAGCATCCATACATTTTACTATCCATGGGGGCATCCTGAAACTAAACCCCAGCAGATATCAAGGACCCACTGTAACCTTTTCTAAACTACAGATCCAAGAATTCCGCAAAATGGAGCCATGACAGTTAAAGTGGAATCATGGTGCTATAACTGTGTAGTATGAAAAGACACTGCTCATTTTTCTGTTCTGTTGGCTCTCAAAACAACCAAAAACAACCTGCAGCAATTAAAAACAAACAAACACTAGGCCCAAACATAGGTGCCAATATTCAGTACTGTCTGAGGTGCTTGACTCAAAAGTAGCTTACACACAGCAGAGTGCAGAAGCACAACCCAGTATGCAGTATTGGGCAACAAGACACTGACCAACCTGAAAGGAGGTATGGGCACAGCTGACTTCTTCCAAAGTCCTTGGAGGCTTTTATCTCTCAGTTGCAATATGTAAATATATATACAACAAAAGCTCTAACTTCTGTCAACATACACTGTCTGATATACCTACAGTCCACACTCTCCAAACTAACAGACCAACTCCTCTCTATCCTCAGTCCACACCTGCTCTTAACAACTAAGGATTGACACCTAGTGTTCCTCACCATTTATGGCCATATAATTATTTTATAATATCTTAAAGGAACATATTCCCAACTGCATTCTCCCCCTCCAACAGTCAGCATCCCATGCCTACTAAGCATACCTGGTCTTCATTGGCCATATTGATGTTTTTCCTCTTATAGTACAAATAGATAGACAGACAGATAGATAGCGTATATACTCAACTATACATTGAGAAATATATGCCTCAAAATTGACCCTAAAATGCTGGGTTGACTTACATTAATACTGGTTAGAAAGGTCTTGAAACGAGCACCCTGTGATGCCCCACTCTTCTGGCCCCAAGGCAGGAGTATTTGTGTGTGTCCATGTGTGTGTGAAAGAGGTTCCCAATCTGATTTAAAAGCCTTCCCATCAAAGAAACACCCCATTTGGCTCAATTTATTTCCTTTCCCAGTCTAATTTGAAAGTTTTATCTTCCCATCAAAGAAACAACCCTTTTAGTTCCACTTCTTTCCTTTCCCAGTCTGATTTGAAAGTCTTATTACCACTAAACCATGGTGGTTCTCTTTTCCTACTTCTTATTTAATCAGTTTTCTTCACTGACCAGCATCCACATTTTCTCTTGCATTCCTACTTAAAAACAAAACAAAACAAAAAACTTAACTTGTAATTTCCAAGATATTTTCTCTCTCTTCCAAGTATGAAGACATGTAGAAATTCTGGTAAATTTCTCAAAACCAAACTGAACTGACAGGTTTTTCGGAGGGCTTTTCAGGCTATGAGGACATGTTCTAGAAGAGTTTATTCCTGACGTTTTGCCAGAAGCAGGGGCTGGCAGCTTCAGAGAATGCTAGCATGGAAGAGAGTGGGGTATATCTACTGTTGGCTCAGAGGAAGTGATTTGCATGTTAATCTGTGTATTGTTCTGTTGCTGAATGGCAAGGTGTAGAGGGTGTCCCTATATTAACTGAACTGACATTCTTCTCTCTTTGCCCTGATCAGATTCAATAAATACCCTGTTTCCCCAAAAAAAGACATCCCCTGAAAACAAATTTTGCTGAATTGCTAAATATAAGGCCTCTCCTGAAAGTAAGGTCTAGCAAAGTTTTTGTATATAAATATATATACAGTATATAATAAATTCTTTTTGTTCAACAATAAATGTGAATTCCTCTTCATGGAAAAATAAGACATCCCCTGCTTGGGAGCAAAAATTAATATAAGACACTGTCTTATTTTCGGAGAAACATGGGGTATACCTCTTTCCTGCATGGAGAGAGTCATTTTGATAGTGCTTGTCATATTGGTGTTAAATATATAAAAAAGAAGTGACAGCCTACAGTGTTTGAATATAAATGTCCTGAGATTTAAACCCAGACTTTGACAAGTCAAGGCTTAGTGCTCCTATGGAGAAATCTGTTGAAATTTCTCCTACATTTAAAATTTTAAAATCTCAAGTCATTTCCATTTCTAATGTTATGAAATTTTTGATTTTTCATTGATTCTTACACCTCCCAACAATCTAAAGAAAAGCTCTCTCACACCCGTACTTGTAATATATGCCCTCTTCTCCTATACAATGTTTGATATTTTAATTCTGAAATTAATTGTGTATATTTTTGCCATGTATTTAATTCCTCTCTCTTTTCTGCTAAAATTAACATTCAACATCCTGCAATGATTTTGTAAAAAAAAATAATTATCAACACTGAAGAAATAAAACAGCTTTGCACTACTTTAACTGTCATGGCTACATCCTGTGGAACCCTGGGATTTGTAGTTTGGTGAGATATTCAGCCCTGGTGCCTCACCAAACTACAAATCCCAGGATTCTGTAGGATGGCAGTTAAAGTGAATATGTTATTTCTGCAGTGTGGATTGGTGCTAACAACATTTTATTTTGCTTAAATTGTCATTTTGTTTTTATAACAGAGCAATTTGGCAGCAAACATTTTATAAACAGACTTGTTGACTATAAAGCTTTTCCTCGCTGCTGTTATTCATTGCAAAATTAATTATCTGTCATATATTTTTAGATCAAAGGCTTTTGAAAAAGAATCTTGAAATGCATTGGCACTGTTCCTGATTTTTGTAAATCTTCTTCTGAAGATGGTAGTGTTAATGGTAATATTACCTGTCTGTCTCTCTAAAGCCCAATGATGCAGCTGTCAGATTTTTCATCATCAGTTGATGCAGACACAGTCTCTATACAGAAACCATTTTCATCTTGTTTATCTTCATCTTTTTCCCTTTACAGTTTATTGCCTAAGCCAGACTGCAGAAAATTCTTGTCTGGTTTGACAAAAAACCTGGAAGATTGATTGGTGTCCTTTAGCTTCTTTGAGGTCTCTTTGCTTAACCTCCATAGATTTCTGGGCTGCTTGGTTTATATTTATAGCCAGAAATGGCAGTATGGAGCACAGGTGCATATGAATTACACATGCTCACATATACTGCATATTTGGGACCAGCATATGGCAAAGGTATTTTGGGGGACTACAACTCCACAAGCTCACATGGCCAGGGATCGTGCTGGCTGGACAATTCTGGGAGTTGTACTCTTAATAACTTTTTTAAGCTCTGTATGCAAAGGGGTCTTGTAGCATTGTTGAGACTGACTGTGTGAAAGAAGTTGTAGCATAAGCTTTCATAGACCTGGACTGCTTCATCAGATGTGTGGAAGTAGACCAAGTCTATGAAAGATTATGTTACAACTTCTTTCACACAGTTAGTCTTAAATGTACTACAAGATTCCTTTACATACTGACATTCCAAACCAACATGGCTATGTTAAGGAGCCCTGGTGGCGCAGTGGGTTAAATGCTGATACTGTAGCCACAAGGTTATGAGCTTGATCCCAGGACTCCAAAAGTTGACTCAGCCTTCCATCTGTTTGTAGGTTGGTAAAATGAGTACTCAGTTTGTTTGGGGGTGATTGGCTTATGGATTGCAAACTACTTAGAGAGTGCTGAGTTCAGTGATACGTGGTATAGTAATTTAAATGCTATTGCTATTTCTATGTCTCTGAATTCTTCCAAATTCTGTTTTGAACCTATAAATGCTCACTGTACAATCAACTACAGTTCTTTCACCAGTAATCCTTCCCACTGAGTAGGCCCAAGGAACTTTGGGACTTGGAGTAGTTGAGAAAACATGTCCCATAGTACAGCACAATTTTCACTCACTCACTCACTCCCAAAGTTCTAGAGAGGAGGATGGGCCAGGAATGGAGGGTCAAATTGACAATGTCTTTAAAGACACAGGCATGAACTGCAATGGTTAATTTTCCCTACAGTAGACTTATTAAATCAATTGTTGAATGGTCAGTCAACATGTAAGTAAATCCATTGTTTTAATGAGTCTGCTTTAGCTGTGACTAACATTTGGATTCAGGCCATAGTTAGCACCTCTCTCTCTCTTTTCTTACTCATGAGCAATCGAGGGACCATGATCTGGATCAGATCACTAGCATATGGCCTGAAACCTTTTCCTACATGCTTCATTTTTTATCTGAATCATGGTCCCCAAACAGGCTTGCAGTTTCCACTGCCAAGGCCATATAATAAATCCAAGAGACTCAGTTCTGACTATACAGATTATAGCTGTGTGGTGGTGCTGGGGAGCTGATCTGGCTAGGGATAGTCTCTCTTATTTTCTTTTTGGTAAAGTAAATATGTGTAGTGTGGTGCTCACTGTTTCACACGTTGCTTGTTCTTCTCAGAGGTTGGGGAAGTTATTTGCATGGGTCAAGATTTTATTGAATCAAACCACTTGTGCCATGGGCCATACTTTGAACAGTTTGGGAGTATGGTCACCTGTGTGGTGAAGCAGCCTTGACTATATAGTAGAATCAGAAATCTCATTGTTTCCAATGGCAGTCACTGTGTGAGCAATGCTGAATGTGGTAATCCACAACTACTGCCTCAGCTGTGCTTCTCCCACTAACACTGCTGGCTGGGAACTTTCAGGGAATCATAGTCCGAAAGAATAACTCTCCCAAGCTCTAGTTTTTCTCCACCACTTGTATGTGATTTTATTCAGCTCTAGAATATGTCAAACTCTGGATAACAGCTACATATTACAGGGAAATATATACTTTTTTAAAATCTGCTTTTTAAAGAGCTTCTCCAGACAATGTGGGAAAGTAAAGAAATGACCTCACACCCACCCCAAACTCTGAGAACACAACTGATAAAGTAGGCCATCTCTCATCAGCTTTTTATCACATGTCCAGTGCAGATTTAAGGTTGCAAGATTGAAAACTAGAGATGACTCCAGTATCTTTAAAGATGAAATTTCAGCAGCTGTTGCTTGCCAGGTAAAAAATGACATCTGCTGAAATTCTCTCTTCATCACCACTATTAAAGTTATAGGGACCCTCACTGATTTCCCCTGTGGCAGCCCTATAATACATTTTAAGAAGTATCCTCCAGCACAATCCAGTTTCTCTTCAGTTTTAATGCTCATGAGAATTGGATTGAATTGGTCAGCTGTCACAAGAGACAAATAAAATGCCCCCTCCCCTTGTTGATTTTTGGGCACTGGGGATACAAGAATATCAAGACAAGGGTGCCACTTTTTTCTCATCTTTATGCTCTATAATGTTTTGTTTTCTTCCGAGGCAAAGACAGTACCATCAGTCCACTAATTCATTAATCAGCTTCGCTTTTCCTTTCAAACAAACCAGACGGTTTCCTTTTGTTAAAAGGTTATTTAACAATCCCCTATGCACAGTCTCACATAAATGCAATACAAACAACTAGGGTAACCTGGCAGGTGCCATTTCAGTCACAGCTATCACAGTATGTCTTTTTAAACCTCCCATTGCTATTCACTCTAAATAGCCGAAGAGGTGTATAACAGGCTCTCCCAGGAACTAAAGCGAAAACAAGGCAATGAACAAGGAAGAGCGAAGCAGATGGTATAACTGTGCATGGTACTGTAATATTGACCAAACCCCATCTTTTTAAATTTAAAGTACTGGTGGGAATCCGGATATAACTCCAAATATTTGTTATTATTGGCTATGCTGGTTAGGGATGTTGGGATTTGCAGTCAACAACCACTGGAGGGCCACTTCATTCCCAAGCTACCAAGGCAATGCATTACAGATTGTTTAAAATATTTTAAATATAACTTTTAAAAGCACACAATTGAAACAGTCCTGAAATAGGACCAAGGACTATATACAACAATGTAGTCTTGGCTACCCTGGATTGAGCTAATCTGAACGTGTTTGGGTCGAGGTCAGGGAGACATTCCAGATCCAAGGGGCTGTTAAAGTCAAAGCCCTGTTTCATGTGCTTTCCAATTTAGCTTCTGGGGATTGGGAATTGTAGCTTTTAAACACTCTTCAAGGGCAGCCTTGAATCAGAAAAAAGGTAAAGAAGAACACTAAACCAACCATCATGCTAGAATACAACCTAAAGAACATCCCCATAGAATTTAAAGATAATGTAAAAATGGATTTGCTCTAGTGAGCATAATTGACTGGCCTAATTGCCAGATGGTATAAGTATATATTCATATTATATATATATATATATATATATATATGAAAGAGAGCTAAGATTAGTGTGATGCAATCTTTTTTCCTTTTGAGTGACCCATTTTGGCTCTTAATAGTCATTCTGTTCTTTTATACATGTTCAAATACTTTTAGACCCTTTCCTAGTATAAACATCAAACTGACTGGTTTGTAGCTGTGAGAGTTGACTTTTTCTGGTGATCTTTTCTGAGGACAGGTTAACATTTGCCTGTCTCCATTGTCCAGGGATCTCACCTGGGCTCAAAGTATTCTTAAAGATTATAGCCCAAAGTTCAAAGGTATTTGCCACCAGAAAGAAAGCCCTGCTTCTACTATCCTCAAGCTAGCATTCAGATGCTGAAACATTAGAATCAGAGTCTTGACAGATTTCCAAGCATACGGCAAGAGTCACATAGGAACAGGCTTCTTCCTCTGAGTATACAAGAGAAATATGATTAGGATATATACAACTAAATTATAATGATGGAGATTTTTGTTTCATTTAGCTGACTATCTTCAAGCAGCAGGCTTTCTAATTTCTCTGGTAGCTGACTTTCACAAATGGACACACTATGATGGTTTAGACTGGGTCCAAATGTTTTCTTCTGGTGTACCTTCAAGTCATTTCCAACTTATGGTGACCCTAAAGCCACCTTATCATGGGGTTTTCTGGGGCTAAGAATGTGCGACTCACACAAGGTCACCCAGTGGGTTTTCATGGCTGAGTGAGAAATTGAACTTTGGCCTCCAGAGTGGTAGTCCAATGCTCAAACTTCTACACCATGCTAACAGTTGGTGCACAAGTTTTAAATGTGCAAAAACACACCTGGTCACTGCAGAGACCTGGGCGTCCAGGTTCAAAGCTGAGTCCAGGAGTACCCCCAAACTGAATGTTCAGTGGAAGTGTGACCCCATCTAACACAGGCTGGATAACTATTCCCTGATCTGCCTTCTGACTATCCAGGAATGCCTCTGTCTTATCTGGATTAAGTTTCAATTTACTGATGACTAACACTGGTTTAAGACCAGGACAGTCTCCTCGAATGGGCATGGAAAGGAGTAGTAGAGTTGAGTGACATTGGAATATTGATGACACAGCACCCAAAAACTCTGGATGACCTCTCCCAGCGGCTTCATGTATATGTTAAATAGCATAGGTGGACAACACAGAACCCTGAGGCACCCCACAGGCCAATGGCCCAGGGGTCGAGAAGATAAATGTTTTTTTTTTTAAACATGCAGTTAAATATTTAAAAGCTGTCCTGCATAGACACCATCTTCTGTGTGCACTTAATTGCTATTAAAGGATGAGCAACACAGGTCACTTTGAAAGTTGACTGGAAACAAACTGGTAGCTCTTATATCTGTGCAGGATAGGATTTAAATGTGTTCTGTGGTGCAGTCTGGTCAAAATCCAGGCTGTCACATTCTGAACAAACTACAATTTAGAGGGTTATAAACTCCAGAAAGAAGGTACAGTTAAGCTCTTAATTAAAGTTACATCTGGTACAAATCTTTTGGCAGAGATGAGAACAAGGTATACTTTGTGTAGAAGTGGGAATTTCAGCCAGTATTGCTTGTTGAAATTCCCTTTTCTACACAACCATGAAATGGACAGGATCCCTATATTGGCAATTCTAATTTCAGTTATGAGTAATAATCACACATGATGTGGAATGAAAAGTAGCACAGCTCGACTGTGTTGCCTATTCCCCTTGCTAAGCTACAAATCCCACCATCTCTCACCAGTGGTCAAGCTATGGGGACATCTTTATGTCCCAAATAGTTCTGAAAATTTAGGAACTATTGGCCCTTTCTATACCTACTATGGAGCTATCCTGGGTGATGAAGGTCCAGCCTTATGGATTCAGTCCCATGGACAGCTAATTTAAAGTTTGCACTGTACCACTGCCTCACCAACATGGAAGCCAGCAGTTGTCACTGAGTGGGGAGAGAGCGAGCGAGCGAGCGAGCGTGCAATTATGGAGTTGTGTCATGGTAATATTTTCCTGTATAGGCTGAGCATATAAACTTCCCCCAGGCTGAATTTTAGTTGAAGGCCTTTCAGTATTTTCCTCTTTTCAAACTTCAGTAATATTGCTCACTCTTAGCTTCCTTTCGCTTCAGATGGCTGTGAAATTCCAAAACAAGAGATAGTATCTTAAATTTGTGAGAAATGGGAGACTAATTGGATCACATTTTAAACAACTGACCCACATTTTCCTCTTGCCTAGCTATTTTTTTTAATTTTTTTTGCTTTTTCTTAGCTGAAGGACACTTTTGATTAGTGCTCTATCCTTTTAGATTAGGTTAATTCAGCACTTCAATACAGAATTGAAGACAGGGTATATTTGGAAGACTGAAATTTAAAGCACCAAAGTTTATTGCCTGAAAGTCTTGAATCAAGTGCCAGCACATCTTGGCACACTTAGCTTTTATTGCATCCAAGCTGGAACTTAATGGAGTCTGAAGTAATCTCAACAGTATTAATTGATCCTGTCATAGGTGACTATGATATTTATTCACACACGTAGCTCAGAGCCTGCTGAGTCCTACAGTCTAATTCACTAGGTCGTCCCTATTCAAAGATACAATGGAGGAATATTTTTATATACATAGAAATATTTCTCCCCGCTTGTGCAATATTACAGCTCTCTGGTGTGACCTGATGCTTGCAAACTGTGCATCAGGGATATGTGTTTGGAAGGAATGAAAACAACCCTGTCTAGCAAAGTGATTGATTTGTCTGTCAAAATCACCATGACAAGCTAAAGGAAACTCCCATTTACATTGACAATATACCTCAAATGGAAGAAATATAAAAGAGGGGAGACCAAATGCCTTCATGACTTATTGGAGAGATTCTCAGAGGTATTTGGCTGGATGTGGTTGGAAAATGGACACTGGCATTAAGATGGTTTGGTCTTTAAAGGGTATGGGTCCAAATCTACATTGCTAGAGCCTGGGAAGGTAACCTTTGGATGAGAAGTCCAAGAATCCCTAGTCAACTGGTGGCCATGCTGGTTGGAGGAGTCTGGGAGTTGTCTACAAAGCAATGTTTCTGACCTGTTCTAAACCCACAGCACTGTATTACTGCACAACTGCTCTAGGGAGTTATTTCAGCATATCAGCATTGATCAGTAATTGCTTTCTTCCACCAAATAGCCAATTAATAGATTTATCACTCAATTATTTTTATTTAATTTATTTATATGGCTAAGGAGGGGAGTGAATAATCTGTATGACTTTCTAGAGGAAAACATATTTCTGAATGCATGTAGTTGGAATTTGGAATCTGAATGTGACCACAGTTATCCTCATCCGTACATCCATTTGAAATGTGCTGCTGCAGGTGGGTTCTGGACCACAAAAAAGACAAATGAATGAGCCTTAGACCAATTCAGACTTAACTCTCCCTAAAACAGGCACTATCATACTTTGGACATGTCATAAGAAGATTAGAAAATACAATAAAGCTTGATAAGAAGAAAAAAAAGCAGGAAAAGAGGAATGCAGCAAAACAGATGGTTAAACTCAGATGCTTTGCAGACTGTCAAGAAAAGCCAGAGTGATGCTGTGCACTGCACCACATGGCATGTGGCGTCACGGCGCTCCTCTGGTGTTGCATCCATACCATGCAGCGCTGAAGGAGCACTGTAAAGCTGCAGTGCCATGTCTGTCACACCCTTTGCAGGGCATAAAAAGATCCCCTTTTTGTGGCTCCTTTTTGTGACCTGCAAAGCCCAGATTGGGGCCACAGTGTGCAGTTGCCCCTGCCCCAATCTGGGTGTAAAGGGGGGGGGGGCTGGAGGCTGGCCCTTAGGGGCAGTCTGCATAGCCCCTATATCAAGAAAGCCATAGCTCTTAGTTTACAGGACTTGAGGAGGACTATTGATAAGAGATATCTCTTTTATAGGATCACCATAAGTCACCGTGACAGCAATTAACAATAATAATATTCATTTATTCACATTCATTTTACAATAAAATGACAACAGAAAATAGTACATGCACTCCGGATATATAACAAATCCCATTTTGGTCCATGAATAAATGGAAATAGAAGATATGTAAGATATGTAGCAGAGTAGTGAAATGTTTTAGACAACCAGCCATATCACCCCCTTTTTCAGAACGTTCTATTCCAACTGTTCTTTCAATTCCCACCTCAATCCATGGGGAGAGGCAGATAAGAAATCATCATCATCATCATCATCATCATCATCATCATCATCATCTTTTTTTGTACTAAGCACTTTAACAGAACCCTCTGTTGCTAATGAACATGCAGAGTCCTCACTTTTTACTGGGTGCCTTGTATTTCCTCACTCAATGTATTGCCATGCCTTCTGGATACAATGGGTTTTTTTTTTAACAAAGTTGATAATGTTCTCTTGTTTGGAAATTCTCCAGTTTTGGCTAGAATCTTGTTGGTACACACCAACTAAGATTGCTTTCAGAGGGAGTGATGTAGAGACAAAAATCTATCAGGACATTTTCCTGTGCAAGGGCAACTAAAATAAATGAGTACTTTGGAAAACTGTTACCTCTTACTAATTGCAAGATGCCTCGTGCAACAGAACAGCAGATTGTAGTTTTTGCCAATGGTGCACTTCTACTCCAAGGTACATCCTAGAATCGGGGAACTTCCTCCAAGGTAAGAGAGTACAGGCTAAGGACTTTATCACAAGAGGAATTCACAGAAATACTGAGAATTAAGGTTTTTTTTAAGAGCTAAGATACAGAGGGAGGGATCCAGAGGAAAAGGACTACTGAATAACAGAGGGGAGATTGATTGAAGTTCTCACTAACCATTTATTTATTTCCCCCTTCCACCCATTGGGATTTAAGGTGGGTTACAATTTAAAACAAGAGCAATGCAGCTAAAAACATACAAAAAGTGAAAAAGTGGAATTATTTGCAACTTTATAGTTCCAGATATGGAAAGCAAACATTCTATGAAAAAGGAAATGATATTTTTAAGATGTATAAAAAGAAAATACCTTTGATGTGGCTTTTTATGTATAGGAGAGAATGTAATAAGATGCCATTAAGCTTAGATTCAGAAGCTATTTATGCTGCAGATGAAATCATCCACACACTTCCAAGGTGTGACAAATTTAAAGGTATATTGTGGGAATGTGAGTGTTGCATTTTCATTTCATTCTACTTCACTTTTGGTGCCTACTGTTTAAAATGTCATTTTGTGCCATTGGTTATTTATATGTCTTCTGCTCTCCAATATGACTTATGACTGCCCGCCTGCCCCACGCCACAGCACAAATGTTTCAGAGAGAATGTATACATGTATATACCTATGTTCTTGTGGATACATAGAGTGAGATGTCTTCTTTACAAATGTAATAACAGTAGAGCCAGAGACACATGGAATTGTACATTTCAACCATTGTGTTTGCCAGTGCCGTTGTGACATACTCATGTAGTAAATTTGTGACCCATTATTACAACTATTAAAAGCCCTATTTGGGTAAAACCTATGCAAGCTGGATAAGTACAGACACATTTGGGCATGCAGTAATCACCATATGCTTGTTTCAGCATAAAATACAGAAAAAAAACCCATGTGTTTTTCTATGCAAAATAATTCCTCCTCAACAATTGAGGACATTCAAATACTGGCAGAAAATTACTCAGGATTCTCATTGGTCTCTTATTCTTTCTGATGGCATTTCTTGATTGTCAAGAATGCCTTTTTTGACCTGGGAATAAATATTTTTTCCATTTCTATGGTTACTCTATCAACATGAGGAACTCTGGTTTGGACTTCTGCTTCCCTTTTGCTAGAAGTAGTAATGGTGAGCCTCAGTTGCAAGGAGCCATACAAGAAATTCTTCTTGCTGTTGAGGAATTTGGTGACTCCAATATCTTTGCCCACAAACCAGACTGAAAGCTTCAAGAAGCTGTTTGCACACAACTCCATAGAATCTGGCCTGACTGAAGAAGAGATTCAGTGACCAGAAGGAAAACTAGCAAAGAAAAGGTTAGAAAGGTCTCTGTAAGGAAGAAAAAATTATGAGATTTTGAAGAAGTATTGAAGAATTAGGAAGATATGGCTGCATTTAGGTGTGGAAACCAGAAGGGGAAATAGGCTTAGGGTCAAACGAAATGTAAGTTTATCCTTTTTTTTTATTTGGAGAGGTGCTTCTCCAAGTAGCGAAAGACATCTGCTTATCAAACACATGATTGCCTACATGATATCCTTCTTTTAGAATGCATTGCTCTGTGACTGGTCATTAGAAGTAAAAATAGGCTTAATTTGCAAGTCTGATTGCAAAGTTGTGTTTAGGTGTTTTGTGTGTGTGTGTGTGTGTATCTCCAAGGAAATGTTAAAGGCAAAGGGGGGGGGGGGGAGATTAGTAACGACAACCACATCCCATGACTTTACATTTTTACAGTATTCATTGTTTCATCTAACACCAACCTGCTGATTTTCAAGAAGGGAGAATGAATAGGTTAGTTATGCAAAATCATCCCAGTGAACATCTGGGATATTTCAGCTTTACAAGCATGTATCTGTATTGCTCTTTTTTTCTCTCTTTAGTTTACTTCTAAGATTTCAATTTTCATGATATACAATTTTCATTGGGACTGGAATGGATGAATGAAGCCTTAATGATAGGCAATGGAATGGAAAAAATCTCCCTATTATTTCAGACAAGGCGGATAAGAGAGGAAGGAGAACCGTCAGCAGAAAAGAATCTAAAACAAAGCCTACCAATCTTTGCAGCGTATTTTCCTTGTGTTTGAAAGTTGCAAGGAAATGGATGGTAGAGATTTGGCTCTGATCCAGAGTTTCCTGAATGCTCCAAAGCACACCTAAATCAAGATTGTTACACAGATGTACTTATTCCAGTTTTCATAGAATCATAGAGTTGGAAGGGACCCAGTGTTTTTCATGGCTAGGCTGGTAATTGAGCCTAGTCTCCATCTCCAGAGCTATAGTCCAACACTCAAACCACTCCATCAGACTGGCTCCTTGTTGAGGATGGAGCAAGTTTATTTTTAACTGCTCCAGAGACTAGGACACAGAGCAATGAATTTAAACTACAGGAAAAGAGATTCCACCTCAACATTAGGAACATTACCATCTACTTGATGGTAAGAGCTGTTCAACAGTGGAACATGATCCCTCAGAGAGTGGTAGAGTCTCCTTCTGTTGGGAGTGCTTTGATTGTGTACTCCTGCACAGCAGGGGTTTGAACTGGATGGCTTCTGTGGTCTCTTCCATTTCTGGTATTCTATGAAGAAAAGAAGGCCAATGTGATGTAGTACTTTGAGCATTGGACTTTGACTCTAGAGACCAGGGTTCAAACCCATGCTTGAGCATTAATATCCATTGGTTGGTTAATATCCACTTTGGAAAGTCACACTCTCTCAGCTTCAAAGGATGGCAGTGGCAAACCCCCTCTGGAGAAGTTTAGAATAATAGAATCATAGAGTTGGAGACGTCTACAACAGCTATCCAATCCAAGTCCATGGCAAAGTCAAGGTTTACTATCATTTTTGTGGGTTTTTCAGGCTATGTGGCCATGTTCTAAAAGAGTTTTTTCCTGACGTTTCAACAGCATCTGCAGCTGGCATCTTCAGAAAATGCCAGCCACAGATGCTGGCAAAACATCAGTAATAAACTCTTCTAGAAATGGCCACACAGCCTGAAAAACCCACAAAAAATCTATGAATGCTGGCCATGAAAGCCTTTGACTTCTCAAGGTTTACTTTTGGAATGTATATTATTTTTTAATATTTTCAGTCCATTGATGACTGAATCCATGGATCAAAAGTCTGTGGATACAGAGTCCTGAATGTATGACAAACCTTCTCTATGGATGTAACCCTTCTAAGCTTTATTTTTTGTGGTATATTAATGGAGGTTTAATCTCAGCAGGATTTAATTTTATATTTCCATGCTAGGCAGAAGGAAATGTAAACCAAAGTGAAATGGATCTTTGTCCTCTCATTTTATAAACTTTTTTCCTCATTTGTCTCAAAGTCAAACAGCTTGACATTTTGACAGCTGGGTTCCCTCCCCCCCCCCCCCAGCAGAATCCACTTGTCTTTTTCAGACATTGCTTTTCAAATGCCAGGGCTTATTTTCCCCCTCTGGAAAAACAACTGCTGGAAGATATTCAGAAACTCTAGCTGTGTTATTACTCATTTATATGATACCTTTTTCCTGTAAAAGAACTCAAGGCGTTTTACAAATTATTTAAACCTGTACAGATGCAAAAACATCAGAAAAAATGTTTAAAAATAATTGTGTAAAACCCACTAAAAACAGAATGCATGCTACTATACACTAAGAATGATATTATACTTTTGATTACCACATAATTAAAGCAGGTGGCTGGAATCCTGTATTACAGTGCACGCTAGACCTGTGTTAGTGAATTGTGAAGCTGTAACTTCTCATGTGCTTAGCAAAGAAACCCTGGCCTAATCTATATTGCAGGAATAATGGAGTTTGACACCACTTTAAGTGCTATGGTTCAATGCTATGGAAATCTGGGATTTGTAGTTCTGTGAGATATTTAGCCTTCTCTGTCAGAAAGCTCTGGTCCCACAACAAAGTACAAATCCCAGGATTCCATAAAATGAAGCCATGACAGTTAAAGTTATGTGAAATTGCATTATTTTTGGAGTGCAGATTAGACCTTGTTAATGAATTGTGACGATGCGTTGCATGACACCAATAAGAGGGTGTGCATTGGCACTGTCTAGCCAGAGTCCCAGGAATGATGCACATTGGTCCCAATGTGTATTGACCCTGTTGCACATTGGTTAACCTACATAGTAATATAACAGTGGGTCTTTACTGGATACAGACATGACAGAACTGCCCCATTCTAATTTCTGCAGGAGTCAATTCATTTATTCACAAAGCCAAAAGGAAAACAAGAGTTGGGATTAGAAATATTTGCTTCTGTTGTGAGTCTTTATGTTAATAACACAGTTCTGTAGATAACAAAGTAGCTCTCAGAGACTAGTCTTTGTCTTGCATACACAGTCATGTCCTCTCCAGCAACTGGTATTCACAGGGACACTGTGTATTCCGTTATGACTAGTATGCATTGCTAGCCTTATCCTGCAGGAATTTGATCTCGTTGAAAGAGAGATTGGTGGCCATCATTATATTTATGGTTTTATATCGGGGGTGGGGGGGGGGAGGAATGACAGTTGGGTTCAAGAGGTTGAACACGAGACCTTGGAAAGCTGCACACTCTTGGAGGGCCACAAAACAGCTCTGGAGGACACAAGTGACCCATGATCTACATTTTCTCCATCCATGTTTTATATAAATGCTTTATATAAATAATTTAAAAGGATTTCAAGACACTCCCAGTTTTCCGTCCCACTCCCATCCCCCTCCCCATTTGGGGTGGGTGGGTTGGACTTTGCTTTGTGGTTGTGTGCTTTTAAGTCATTTCTGATTTATGGCAATCCTAAAGCAAACCTATCATGGGGTTCTCTTGGCAAACTTTACTCAGAATGGGGTTGCCTTTGCTTTCCTCTAAAACTGTGAGAGTGTGACTTGTCCATGGTCACTCAGTGGATTTCCATGGCTGAACAAGATTTGAATCCTGCTCTTCAGAGTCATAGTCCAACCTGCAAATCACTACACCATGCTGGCTTGCTTATGGTTAGAGAAATCAAACATTCATAACAACACTTTAAATAACATATGCATGGAAAATTCCTCCCTCCATCACGCTAGACAATTACTGCTAGGGAAAGGAAACATCTTTCAGGTTTCCTGGCCTTGTCATTCCATTTTCTTCCCTAAACCTTTCTAGCCTTGATTTTTAAACATTTGCACATTTTCCAAATTTCAAAAACGAAATGAAGTAAAATTCTTCCTCATTTGCACTTGCCAAATTCAATAGGTATAGCTGTACCTATCTGGGAGAGGACCCTATCTTGGTAGAGATGAGGAGCACCTCAGAAAAAGTTGTCTTCATGATTTTTATTTTTAAATATCTGCATACTTATAGTACAAAAAATATTCTTCTCCCATCTACCTTGTCATGATTGAGCAGCCTGAGATCTAGCCAGTGCTTCAGTTGTGTGATATTCCACCATATAATGGGGCCACATCTCTGTAACTATCAATTAACTGAAAAAGTTAGTTACATTGCAAAAGTGGCCATGCTATCCCTTCTTAAATAACATTATAGTTGTAACTTAAGTATGCCATAGTAACTGAAAAAAGAATTGATTACAAGTAAGTAGTTATTTCCAAGTTCTGGAAACATGCTTCTGCTATATCAGTTTAGGAGCCAGTCAGATGCCTTTAAGGAGATCTCAAGAAGGATGCATCTGTCCTCAGTATAAACATACCAGAACTTGAGAAAAATTTGAGACCACAATTCCCATGCTAACTATTTTATTCCATATAGTAACTTTTCAAAGTTTTGTTCATGGAGAGCAGTTCTTCCTATTTTTTTTTTTGTCTGCCTGAACCTATTGCCAATCAATTTCTTTAGAAGACCTCAAGTTCTGATAGAGGAATAAAACTTCTGTTTGGTCTCTCACTGCTATTTAAAATTTTATAAACCTCTTTTCATATTCTGCCTAAGATCTAGAAGATTCTGAATTGTTTGCTTAACCAGAACTAAGCAAACATTTCTGAATCTTCTCATGTGCACAGGTGGAAAAAAATTGATTAGGCAGAGTAGGTATCTTTGTAATTTATATTTCCCCTCTGCTCCATCCTCACACATATGTACCAGACCTTGGAAAAGTTTATTTCCTGGTTTAATTCTAGCAACTATACTGAAAAAGTAACTTTTAAAAGCTCTGATATGTACCTTATGTGATATGCAAAATAAACCTGTGAGGTGGTCAAATGCTAGGGAATGTGACACCTGCAGTTAAACCTATTTTATTGATAGAATTCTTCTTTTTTTGCCTCCACAAATGGCTCATTCCTCCAAAACACACTGAAATTTACCTGATTTTTTCTTAAAATAACTTACAGAAAGCTAGGCTAAATAATGTGTGAGTTTTTATTTATCCCAATCAACCTTTGATTTCTTCAACTGAAGATGTATTGAATGATTGCTGACATTCTGTGGTTAATCTCTTTGCCCTCAGCAGTTGATCTGTTTGTGACCATTCCATATCATAACAATCATTCATTTCTGAAATGGGAACATGGGATTAGCAGGTAACAGATAGGGAACTTTTAAACCCTGAAGTATTCTAACATCTAAAAGGGCTATGTGATGCAAGTGAGAAGAATGTCCGTAAACCCAACTTGTAACTTATATTGGGACATTTATGGAAAATCTGCCACCTTGATTCAATGTGTCATTAGACCACGTTAAAATTTATGGCACTGCAGAAAAGCAATTCTTAATATTCCGGGCCCAATGTTGCCAGTGTCATTCTGACACTAAGTCACCCAATGAATTCTGCACTATTGTCATAAAAGTGTCACCCGTGTATCATTACCAAATGAATTACACTGCAACCCACTTAGAGCGTACTCTAATGTAATAAAATTCTCCTTAAAGGAAACATTTGATATGATGAGTGAAATCAAATTACTGTGGTTCATCCTTGTTACAGCAATTCTTCTCCTAATGAAGATTTAATGAAAACAATCATTCTAACGGGGTTCACCGAGTTGGGAACTTCGCTGCCTTGCAACCTATTTTTGAACAGTTTCATTAAAAGAAGATTTACAGTGCCACCCTATATGTATCTGCTCAAATGTCAGTCACATTCAGTTCAATGGAGCTTATTGTCAGGTACGTAACTATAGGATTGAAGACTCACAGTGACAATGTACTGTAATCTCAGTTTTATCACCTAGTAGAACAGAAGTACTGAAGTCTACTAGGAAGGGAAGGAGGTGGAGGGAAGAGAAGGGTATATATTTATAGTCACATACTTCTTGGCTTTTTAAATATTTTTTCAGCTGTCCCTAAAACAACTATTTCCATCAGCAGAATAGTCTAACATTACACAATGCCACTCATTTACTAAGTCCTTGTCTCACTGTTTTGCAGCAAGCACTTTAAGATGTTTGGCAGTATCAACTGGTCTCAACAGGAAAGCACAAGTGGAGATTCTGAAAGGTCCAGCTCTGTGTGTCTCATTATTCTTTCTTTTTCTTCTACTCTAAAATGTATTTACATTAACCAGAACAGTCTGATGCCATGGCTCCATCCTATGGAATTCAGAGATTTCTGGACTGGTCTGGTGCTTTGAATTCTTTTCCAGACACCTTTAACATACTGTCTGTGAACAATGAATTTGGATTGTCCTGGAGCAATCCAGAGGAAAATTCTAAGGACCTCACAAAACTGTAAATTCCACAATTTCTTGGGATGAAGCTATTACAGTTGAAATGACATTGAACTGGTTTAACTATGGAGCAATACAACCCTTGTTAAGAATAATTTCTGGAAAATGAAATATACAATTTCCAGAGGCAGTGTGCTGTAGTGATTTGTTTGTTGGACAAGGCCACTGGGAGACCAGGGTTCAAATCCCCACTCAGCCATGGAAACCCACTGGGTGACTTTAGGCAAGTCACACTCTCTCAATCTCAGAGGACGCAAAAGGCAAAGGCTCACCTGAAAGTTGCCATAAGTCAGAAACAACTGGAAGGCACACAACAAGAACAAATTTTCCTGACTTATCTCCCAATCACAACAAAATTTCCGGACTTATCTCCTGATGATTAATCAATGACAACAACAAAGATAGCAACAAAATTACATTTTCTTCCATAGTATGGCTTCTGACATCTGGACTTTGATCTAGTGATATTAAACCAACTGCAGATTAAAAGATGCATGACTCAAACCGCTGCTGACTGCCTGACAATCTTTTGGATTTTCCATATATTGATTTCTGATTAAAGTTGCCAGGATGCATATTTCCATGGCATACACCTTTCCACCTTGAAATTCAGTTATCCTTCAGGGAGCTCCCTGAAGTGATGTACTGGTAGGTTTTCAAGTGAAGACACTCACCCTGACAATAGTCACATCCTGAGGGAGAATGCAAACAAGCAGGTAACTGTATTGACCAGGTAACAAACCAGTTCTAATAGTTTTCATTTCCACTATAGGCAAGGCATTGCTACAGTAACCTCATGTCTGGATTTCTATAATGCACTCTACATGGGGTTACCCTTGTGCCTAACCTGGAAACTTCAATTAGTTCAGAATATGGCAGCCAGGCTTATCACAGGAACATCAAGGAGAGAGCACATAACACCTGTGCTTAAAGCTCTCCACTGGCTGCCCATTAGTTTCCAGGCACAGTATAAGGTGTTGGTATTAACCTTCAAAGCCCTACATGGCTCAGGCCCATTTTACCTTAGGGACCGCCTCTTCCCATACGAACCGCCCCGCACACTTTGGTCCTCTGGGAGGAATCTGCTGAAGCCTATGAAAACCAGGCTGTCGCAAACCTCCCAGAGGACTTTCTCAGCTACTGCCCCTAAACTTTGGAATGACCTGCCGGACGAGATGTGTCTCATTACATCTTTGACCAGCTTTAAAAAGGCCTTAAAGACGCATCTCTTCTGGCAGGCCTTCCCCTGAAGAGGGAATAATATATCACCAACCCCCGACCCTAATAATGCAAATGAAAATGTAAATGGCACCGGGGGATTAACTCTAGCTGTCCCTCTGTTCAAACCTTCTGATCCCACTCACTGGGGATTGCACTCGTACTGCCCACTAACTGCACTTTATTTTTATTATTTTAAATTTTTTTAACTGATGTCAATTTTAACTAGTTTTGATTTAATCTAGTCTTAAGGAGGGGAGGTTGGGAAGGGATTTGACTGCTGTTTTATTCTTGTATTTTTTAATTTGCTGTACCCCGCTCCGAGTATTCTATTAGAGGAGCGGGTCATAAATAAACATTATTATTATTACTACATCATTGGTGACGTGGCCAGGTGTCATTTCGGTGACATAGCCATGCCTAATTTTGGTGACATGAGAAGATCATTTGTGGCCCCCCTTCCCTGTTTCTTATCACTTTTTAGTCTCGTGATATGCTGGCAAGGGTCATTATAGGAAAACCCTTGCTTGATTAGGTGCCTCAACGGGATGAATGGAGATTACATTATCGATTCAATAAATTAAAAAAACAAACAAACAAAAACACATCCCACACACAACAGATTTCTTCCAAAAGAAAAAAAAATAGCTTCTTACAATGGAGAAGGGATCATAGCCAGATTCAAAAGGAATCGATCAGTGTAAAGACGGAAAATTAAAAAGCCACCACACATGTGGGTAGACAAAGGGCAGTGCTAGAAAATGGTGGATTTCAAGCAGCTAAAGGCTAAATCAGCCCTGGTGGCGCAGTGGTTAAATGCCTGTACTGCAGCCACTCACTCAAAACCATAAGGTGGCGAGTTCAAGACCAGCAAAGGGCTGAAGCTCGACTCAGGCTTGCATCCTTCCGAGGTCGCTAAAATGAGTACCCAGATTGTTGGGGGGCAAATAGCTTACAATTGTAAACCGCTTAGACACTCCTTAAGGGTATGAAGCGGTATATAAATGAAGCTGTTTGTTTGTTTTTTTGTTTAAATGGGTGACACCCCCTGCCGACATAGTTCTTCCCCTCCAGTGAGATGCGAATCTGATCCAAAGATTGTTCCCACTTGTTGAGTATGCTTGTGATCTGGTTCTTCTCAAAAGAACCTCTTGAAAAGTAGTGTCAAATAAGAGCAGATTTTCTGTGTTTACTCCACTTTTAAGGAACTCTATCGGATCAGAATCAGATCAAAACCAATTTCAAGTGGGAATGATGGACATATAACCCAGTTCGTAATATAATTTAAATCAAAATGGGCAGGTCAGGCTGGGAAAGAACCATGTCTGAAATCATCAAGATTTACCGCCAGTCCGTTGAGACAATATTGAGCTAAGTGGACCAACAATCTGACTTGCTATACGGCTATGTTCCTCCACTTATGTTTTGGCCCTGTAACACCAGGTTCACTGGGGAATCAGTTACAATACATTTGGCAGAAGAGTGTTCTTCTGCCTCTAGGAACTCTGGCTTACCAGGAGTGATCACATCCATTAGGAGACTGGAAAGCAACTGTTTGTAGACACACCCTATTTCTCATTACTAAGAGAAAACCTTCTGCACAGGGTCAGAAGATGTCTGAAACAGAGTCTGGCTAGCTGTTGCCATTGACAATGTTTTTTGTGAGGGCTATCTCATAAGTGACCCTATTTCCCAGTTTTAAATAAGCATGAGGCAGAATGAAACCTTTCAGCATTAATGGGAAACTTTTATCCAGTCACAGCCTGAAAACCTGTGTCAATCTGCCAGTCATTTTCTCCAGAATGGACAGCTCCTATCTTCTTCTCCTCCTTTTTCCCCTTCTCCATCTTCCCAGTGGGGTCAGATCATAGGTAGCTCTTCATCAAAAGCAATAGACAACTCAGTCTTTTCCTACCCCTCAATATCTGCTTTACCTCCCACCCACTCCCAGCTCCCCAAGTGGCACAGGAGTGGCGTCAGAACATGCCGTGCATTTTAACAGCCTCCGATGGGAAGGAAGACTCTTGTCCTCCTCCACTCATTTCCTACTCCTCTTCTATTTCCATACACCCTCCCCACTCCTCCAGTCACAACTGCTCCTAAACCAATCTCAAAAACAACCAAGCCGGCATGACCCATAAGAGACTGGAGGGTTGTCTTTCTGACCTTTGTGTGGATTTCTTTTTTAAGCTCACAGAGAAACACAAGGCAGAATATACTATAGACACTAAGCAGGCAAATGAATTTTTTTGGCTTCCCATGGCTAGTTGCATCCTCTAGGCACAGCTTTCATTAACCAAAACACACTGGGTAATATTGCCAGCATATATTACAATGAGAAGCAAACACTCCTTGACTGCCCTCGCTTACTCCACCCAGTCTTTTCTTTTGACTCTGCAATCTGGCATGCCTTCTCCTCTTAGAAATCACATCCTCCCCTTCCACAGACACAGACACACACAGACACACACACAAACACAACCAAAAAGAATACAGACTCAGGCAGAAAGAGACTCCTTTGTTTTCCAATGCAAATCCTACCTCGGAGACTTGTCACATCTTCTCTTCTCAGAAAAAGCCACATACACTGGAGGAAAAAGAGGGAGAGAAAAGAAAGGAAAGAAGAAAAAAAAAACACTCAGCAAACCACCACCCTAATTGTTAATAGGGCAGAATCCAGTGGAATCCTCCGACCTGCCACCAGTTGTTGAACGCCGTCATCCTTACCTCCTGACGTTTAAAGCCTTTTCAGACCATTAATGTCACAACCCCCCCTCCCTCTAACTCATACTCCCCTTAATACTCCCTTGCTCAAAATGTCTGAAATAGTTTGGAAGGACAATGGGAAGATGACAGGCACAAGAGACAGTGTGCCTTGAAATTACTTTCCCTGTGCTGCTTGGACAGCAGTTCTTGAAACAAATAAATAAAACAACTGAACCATCCAACAAAAAACCCGATAATTCTGTTCACTGTAATTTCTGCCACTGTTCAGTGCTGAAACAGGGTTCCTTGGTGGAAAATTCAGGGCTACCATTTCCACATGTCTTCAAGTATTGTCAAGGTACATGAGAGAAGGAAAAAAAGGAAGGAAGGAAGGAAGGATAAATCAAACATCCTTAAACTTAGCCAAGGGTGTTCTTCCTACCCAACAGTCATTTTGGGAAATTTAAAACAAAGGTCAAAATTCTTTCAAAAAGAAAACAGTGCTGCCCAGAACAACAGAAGAGAACAAGCAAAGGAACCTTTCTTCCTTAAACAGCCACAGTATATCATAGTGACACACTTGTCCAATTTCTCTTAACAGTAGTTTCAGAGGTGGTGCATATCTAATTTTGATTCCTGTTAACAGAGGGATCACTGGAGATTTTGGATGTTTAGTGACATTTTGAGTTCATTTGCAAATGTACAAGCAGTGCAGATGTGGAGACAGAGCTCTGAAAAGTTCCTTCCAACTGAAAGGATTCTGGGAGCTGTAGTCCAGTAAAAAAGGGGAAACTTACCGTGGCTTTGCTGTGGAGATACATACAGTCAGCCCTCCATACTCTTGGATTCTTTATCCACGGATTCAATCATCCACAGGTTGAAAATATTCCAAAAAGACATAAATTCCAAAAAGCAAACCTTGCTCTTGCTATTTTATATAAGAGACACAATTTCATTATACCATTGCATATAATGGGATTTGAACCACCATGGATTTTGGTATCCACAGGGGCCCTGGAACCAAATCCGAGCAGATACCAAGGCCCGCTGTATGTGAAACTTTGCTGGTTGCAGTTTGTTTCTTAGTTCTTTAGCACAAATTCACACTGACCTTTCTCAGCTCTGCCCACAAACCAAGGTAGTGAATGGGGAAGGCATGCTTTCTTTATTAAATGTCCAATGGCTTTCCTCTCTCCCTTTTAGAACATTCCAGATCATTCTATTAAGAAACCATCTTTTCTAAATCACTGCCTCTCAAGAGACATCCACTGTCAATTCCAAGTCATAAAGCAGCCACCTTTTTCCTGTCAAAGAGTATGACCAGACCAGTCTTGCACTCATTATCCTTTATGTTAATAGCAAACTTCATTTATGCCGAGTGCTTATTGTTAGGGAACGCTAAAACAGGAGCATCCAGCAGAAGAGGAAAGTATCTAGTGGTTTAAGGAAACTCAAATGTTTATAGAAATAATTAAAAAAAAACTTAAGGAAAAAAATCAACTAGGGAGGGGAGCCTGAAAAAATACTTGGAATCCGGGCGGGTTACAACAAATAAGAGAAGTGCATAACATTAACAATTGCATTAAAAAGAAAAATAGCAATACAAGATCATATAAATATAATATACATATCAAAAGTCCAATGGGGGCTGAGAATACTCAATGGTGACATATTCTGACATATTGAAACACTGGGAAAATATTGGGGAGGGGGGGATGGAAAATTCCATCTGCATGAAGTGGGGAGAGGTATCCTGAAAGAGAGTAGTGGCCGGTGAGCTGGTTGGCAAGGAACTGGAACTGGAACATCCCCTACTGCAACATCTTTTAGCAGGGCCAACATATACCATCCAATATAATCTTCATTATCAGAAGTTCTCCCAGTGCATGAAAAGCATAATAAAAAAAAGAGAAGAGTATGAAGGAAAAACCAGCATGGTTTGAGCATTGGAGTATGACTCTGGAGATCAAGGTATGATTTCCTGCTCAGCCATGGAAATCCTCTGGGTTACCATGGGCAAGTTACATCCTCTCAGCCCCAGAAAATCCCATTATTTGTTTGCCTTAGAAACACCATAACACAAACAACTTGAAGGCACACAACAACAACATGAAGGATGAAAAGAGTTGTTGCAACATTATTACTTGTGCCTTGTTGTGGTTAAGTAGTGTTAACACTATTACCTGGAATTGGTTGCTTTGGAGAGTAAGAAGGGTTTCAGAAAGCCAGATTTAAAAAATATATATAGCAGAATGAGCAAGAACAATTACTTTGTTGGCATAAAGAACAATAGTTTCTAGACCCTTTCAAAAATTGACCTAGATTTTGCGTCATGAGATATGACTATGATGATGGAACTCTTCCTCTGATCACAGGGTGTGTCAAGAAGAAGTAGCTGGAGAGATCCTTCAGGGTCTTGCCACTACTGTTTGTCTCAGTCTGCCCCACAATAATGAAAACCATTATTGCAGCACTTTGGTAGTCCTTTGGCTGAGATGCTGCCAGGCTAAACGTGTGTGTGTGTGTGTGTGTGTGTGTGTGTGTGTAGGGGTCCACATTTGTTCATTATGATTGTAAACATGGATTCCCAGTGGTTATGAGATCGTAAGTCCAGTTTATGACATCATAACTATTGAACAGGATGCTAGCCATTGCTTTTGAATGACATTTTGACGAGCAGTTTGACAAACATTTGTCACTTTTTCTGCTCTTCTCTTATCAGCAATAAAGGGCTTTATTTTTATTTTTAAAGTCTAAAAGTCACAAAAAAGTAATCAAATACAAAAACTCTATTGAAAGAAGCCCAAGGGGTACTGGTGGATTGGGTAAGAGGAGTAGTGAATGCCTCACAACAGCAAGGCAGGTTTCTATCTTGTCTAAAACAGGCTGCGGTGAGGGCATTATTGTAAAATCCTCCCTGGACCCCACTATACTATACAACTATGGGCCAGTCTCCAGTATCCCTTTTTTGGAGAAGGTATTGGTGGCATCCCAGCTCCACAGGTTCCTGGATAAAATGGATTATCTAGATCCATTTCAATCTGGCTTTAGGCCTGGTTATGGGATGAACACTGTTTTGGCAACCTTGGTGGATGACCTACACAGAGAACTAGACTGGGAGAGTGTGCCCCTGTTGTTTCTGCTGGATGTCTCAGCAGCTTTCAGTACCATTGATCATAGTATCCTTTTGGGTGGCCTCTCTGGGATGGGGTTTGGAGTCACTTATTTACAGTGCCCTCATTCTTTTTTTGTGGGAATCAGAAGATGGTGCTGGAGGATGCCTGTTCAACACACTTGCAATGGACCTGCAGTATCCTTTGTTAAGCATCCATGCATATCATGCATTGTATGTTGAGGTCATCACATTTTCATATCTCATATCTGGAGACAGCATATTTTTGAGAGCTACATGTCCTTTTAGGAACACTAGATCAGGTTCCCAGGAAAAAAGGAACGTTTCCCCCAAGGCATCTGGACATCCAGGTAAAGTAAACCATCAAATCTAAAGTGCTCCTTCCTTCCCCCAAGAAATCTGCATTTCTTCTTGAAACTTGAGATAAAGGCTCTCCTCCCACTCAAATCAGTAAGCCAGTCTCTTTGCCTACCCACTCTTATGTCCACAGCCAAATATCCCCATCGATCCACCTTGGGGATATCCTGATCCAATCACTGTTTTTGTCATACTAAAATTAAAGCCATCAAACCATCTGGAATCCCATTATTGATTCCTGGAAAATACCTCACCAGATAGCCTATCACTTGTGGCTAGTTTTAAAGGTACAAATATTGTTCCAAAAACTAACCTTTGTGCCCCCAACTGGCATATATATTTGCCAGCATACACACTGTGTATATTCTGTGTCATTCTCAGACCTTCCAGTCTGAGCCACTCTCGCTTTCCATGGTCCTCTCATAAGACAGGTAATTATAATTCTACTGCAAACCCCTTAAAACTCTGCTTCATCATCTTTTCATATTTCTATTTCGGTTAGCTATGCATGCTGTATCTGTGTGAATTGCTATCTTGTGTATGCGATTGCACTCTGCATTTTAAAAAGTAAAGCCTTCTTAGTTTCCTCCAATCCTGGAGTCCTCCTCAGCTAGTACTGGTATATACAGGTGTACCCTGTTCAAAGCTTACCCAAGCCTCTTGCAAAAGCTAATTTCCCTAACACTGTCAGCCCCCCCCCCCGCTCCAGTTGTTCTTTAGGTAACATCCTCAGGATCTGGCTATTCATGACATGCTGTTTAATATTTACATCCAGAGTTTTGGGGTTCAGTGTCATCAGTATGCTTATGGCACACAACTCTATTTCTCCTTTCCATCAGATTCCAAGGAAGCTGTTTCTTCACTAAACTAGTGTCTGCTGTCAGTAATGGATTGGATGAGGGTGAACTCTAGGAACATTTAATATCTGCATCAACCAGAATGCAACAAAGCCAGTGCAATATCAGCTTGTGGTAGGAAACAGGAGAAAATGCTCCAGATGTTCTTGTGAGAAAGAAAAAAAACCTTTAATTGTTTCAGGAAATCCATCTTGGGATAAGAAAGAAGACAGACATAAAAAGATTACTTAAACCTCAATAGAAGGATCGCTAAGGCTGGCTCTCATGTGGATGTTAGCTAGCATCCTTCTTGAGGCAAGAACCCCATGGACGCTTCCTTCCAAGACCAAAGGAGACAAAGGACTAACTAACTTTGGGAAAGAGGGGAAGTGACCTCTGCAAGCAGGCAGGAAGCAAAAAGGCTTGTGTAAACAGATCAAAGAAAGAAACAGCAGTAAAATTAAAGGGCAGGCATGTTCCCTAGAGTCCACACTCTCACTAATCACTTTATAAATGCATTGATGTCTGTTTGCTTCCAACATGAACAAACTGAAATTTAATTCAAATAAGACAGAGCTGTTTCTGGTCAGTCAGAAGGCAGATCAGGGACTAGGGATTCAACTTGTGCTGGATGGCATTATACTCCTCCAGAAATTTCAGGTTTGCAGCTTGGGTGTACTCCTGGACTTGCATCTAAGCCTGGATGCCCAGGATTTGGCTGGAAAAACTATTGTGCCAGCTGCACCCATTCCTTAAGAAGTCAGATTTGGATGTGGTGGTACATGCCTTGATTACATCCCATTTGAACTACTAGAACATATTCCATGTGAGGCTGCCTTTGGAAATTGGAGGTTTGGAAACTTCAGTGGGTCCAAAAATGCCGTGGCCAGGCTGTGGACTAGGGATGGTTACAGTAATGGTTCCAGGCAGAATTCAGGGTGCTGGTTTTTACATTTAAAACCTTACATGGCTTGGGTCCAGACTATCTGAAAGACTGTAAATAAACTGGAAATGGTCTACCAGCTACTTCAACATTCATTTAAAGAGAATCATAGAATCAGAGTTGGAAGAGATCACAAGGGCCAACCTGTCCAATCCCCTGCCCTGCAGGGATACACAATCAAAGCACTCCCAGCAGAGGGCCATCCAGCCTCTGTTCTAAAAGCCCCAAAGGAGATTCCACTACACTCTGAGGCAGTGTATTACACTGTTGGACAGCTCTTATCATCAAGAAGTTCTTTCTAATGTTTCAGTGGAATCTCTTTTCCTGTAGCTTGCATCCATTGCTTTGTGTCCTACTCTCTGTAGCAGCAGAAAACAAATTTGTTCTATCTTCCATATGGCATCCCTTCAAATATTTAAATATGGCTAATATGTTTGGAAACTTTCCATGCAGGAATACACAATCAAAGCATTCACAACAGATGGCCATCTAGCCTATGTTTTAAATCCTCTAAAGAAGGAGACTTTACCACACTCTGAGGCAGTGTATTCCACTGTCAAAGAGCTCTTACTGTCAGGAAGTTCTTCCTAATGTTGAGGTGGAATCTCTTTGTTTTGTCCTAGAAGTTATTATGTCATATTGATTAAATTTTGTCAGTGTCATCATTGGTCCCTAAGTGCATGTTGCTGAGAAAATCAACTCATTGTGTTCATTATTTTTGTGACTGGCACTGCCAGAAGTGACTAAAGTGTAAAATCCTTGTCAGGTACAATCTGCAGACTTCTACAATACTCCATCTCATGACATCCCTTTAGAAAGTTAAAGGCTGTCATAGCACTCCTCGCTTCTCCCTTAACATTCCCAAATCAGTGGTAAGGCTATCTGGGGGAGATCTGGGAGCTGTAGTCTTCTCAAAAACTTTTCTAAAGACTCTGATAAAGATTCGATTGGATCATGTCCACATAATGCTACAGAAAGCCTGTCTGAAGTTTCTTTCAGTCATATACCTCCTCGCATTTAGAAAGCAGCGTGTCAGGGAGAAAAACTTTCCTTACTTTACAAGGGGGTATCATAAAGTTTTAATTATCACCTTTTAAAAATTTGACAGAAAGTTTGTTTTGATTTGTAGTTGTTAACTTATTTCTATGTAGTCACCATCCAGATTTAGACATTTCCCCCAGTGTTTCTTGATATTGGATATTGGATGTTAAAGTCACCTAGAATTAGAGAGGGAACTGAGTCTGAAAGAAAAAATGTGAGCCACGACTCAAAGTCTGAAAGGAATTAGTTAGCAGAGCCAGGAGGGCAATAAATGACAGCAACCCAAAGCTGCAGAGGAGAAAAGAGTCTAATAGAATGAGACTCGAATGAAGAAAAATATTAGCTAGGGGGAAGAGAAAGAGGTTGAAACTGGCAAGACTTAGACACTAAGATACCAACCCCACCTCCTCGACCCTCAGGGCAGCTTGTGTGGGTGAAAGAAAGACCACCAAAAGAGAGGGCAGCAGAGGTAGCAGTATCATGGACCAGGAGCCAAGTTTCAGTTAGAGCAAGGAGGCTGAGTGATCTAGAAAGAAAAAGATCATGAATTGCTGTTGCTTTCGGAGTGGCAGAGCGACAGTTCCAGAGGGAGCAGAAGAATGGAAGCTGGGAGATAGGGAGAGGTCGAATAGGGATCAGGTTGGGAGAGATGCGTGGAGCCATGGGAAGGGATGGATGCAGTGCCCAATAAACAACAGGAGAAAAAGTGACAATGAGAAAGGCAGAGAAATAATATCCAACAGTGTTATATAACATTGCATGAATACCACAAAACAAGAAGGATCTAGTAGATAAGGAAGTGGTGGCTTTGGAAACCTTTGTCCAATGTCCCAGTTGCTGAGGATGGAAGGAGGAGTGGCTTCTGAGGAATGTTCCACTGCAGGCAGGGGGAGGATGGAGCAGAGGCAGGCAGCAAGAAGTGTGGCTGGTTCTTTCTCTCTCACTCTCTCCTTCTTGAAATGGAGTGTTCTACTAGAGCAGGAGGAGGATGGTGTGCAGAGGCAGCAAAGAGTGTGGCTGGTTCCTTCTCTCTCTCCTTCTTGAAATGGAGTGTTCACCTAGAGCAGGAGGAGGATGGTGTGCAGAGCCAGCAAAGAATGTGGCTGGTTCTTTCTCTCTCACTCTCTCCTTCTTGAAATGGAGTGTTCACCTAGAGCAGGAGGAGGTCGGTGCGCAGAGGCAGCAAAGAGTGTGGCTGGTTCCTTCTTTCTCTCTTCCCTTCTTGAAAGGCCCCAAATCAATGGATTCAAATTACAAGGAAGGAGATTCCAACTAAACATTAGAAAGAACTTCCAGGCAGTAAGAGCTCTTTCATAGTAGAATAGCTCTCTTGGAAGTAGACAGACAAGGGTGGGTTTTCTCAGGTACTTTAGTGGTGGATTCTCCATTGGCAGGGTTTTGGACTAAAAGATCTTTGGGGCCTCTTTCAATTCTTTGGTTCTACGATTCTATGCTCATTGTATAAAATTTTTCCACAGTGCACAATTTTTAGCATTGCAGAGATGTGAAACTGATAATCATGCATACCTAGAATTAATATTAGTTGTGTTTGCATTTCCTTGGTAATTTTCCCTGCCTCTTGGCTTTGGACACCTAAACTGTATTTTTAAATGCTCAACAGAAGTTTTATATTACTGCAATGCTAGAAATTTGGGGGCTGAAGGAAAACTATATGGAAGGGGGAGCACAGTTTGCTCTCTCTGTAGCTGCACCCTATCCTACTATTAAGTTTATATTACTCAGGATTATGGATTAATGACATTTACATTTAACAGCAACAGAGCTTTTCTCTTTTGCAGTTTCATTTTTAGCTTGGGGTGCTAAAATATGAAGGAAAAAAAAAACACCTTCCTCTCTACTCCAACCCCTCATAGTTGATCTCTTTGATGTTCGTATGCATCTCTTGGAATAGAGTAATTTCATACTCTCGAGTATTTCACAGATGAAACCCAGGATGTGTGAGGCCAAACAACATCAGAGTATGGTCAAGACACCAAAAGTTATTAACAAGGAAAATATTAATATTTATTATTAAGGAATTTAATAAGGAAAAGCATACAATAGTTACTGCATTTATAATGAAAAACATATAAGCCAGGAGAGCCTGCAGTAGTTTGCTTATGCCTGAGTTTACAGGGAAGGGCAATATTCTTCTCTTCCCCTCCTCTCTCCCCTCCAGAGTTAAATGAATATAAACTATTTTTGAACTTTGAACTCAGTTTGCAGCCATCAAAGTAAGCTGAAGACAAAGTGGAAAGTGAAAGGAGGAGAGGGAAACTGGGATATTTTAAAAGCAGTGGGAAAAGTGGGAAAGCAGAGGATTCATCAAGACTATCCCTTTTAAACTGGGGCATTTGGAAGGTATGTGGTTTGGTCTTGCCTTGATCCGGGTGGCCAAACCTCTCAAATTAAGTAGCCCGCTGATACAATCAGTGCTGGAAGGTGTCAAGATACAAAAAGGAGTCTGGCAGATTGATACAGATATGTTGGGAAGCCAGGATGGCTGTTCTCCATAGCATTTTCCTTTCAAGGTCAAAAACAGATGTCAAGAACCCTGCTGGTTCTTCAGCACTTTCCTGCAACAACCAGCCTCTCTGATAAAGAGAGAGCAGGCACAGTGATAAAACAGTAGCAAAGAATGCTTTCTTGGTGGAAGAGAGGATGGGAAAAGGAGAATGAGGCTACCCACTGTGCAGTTCTATTATTCTCATTTTCATATTTCTGTCCACTCTTCAACCCAAACTGGGTCCTCAGGCTGGCATGTATAACTATGATTAAAAACTCCCCATTAAAACCACATTCTAAAACCCAAACAGATATATTTGCAAAAACAGCATAGAGAACAGAGGCAAAACTGTATAGTGTTGCTTTGCTTTTATAAAATTAACAGTCTGGTGCAAATGGTGCATGGAGCAGGGGAAAGGTTCTAATTTCAATCAACATTTCTAATTCAAAATGTGGAAAAAGAGCTGCCCTGGAGTGTTTTGCTGAAAAAGAGAGACCCAGACTGCTGCCACACTGCAGAAATAAAGCAGTTTGACACCACTTTAATCCACTGGGTGACCATTGGCAAGTCACATTCTCTCAGCCTCAGAGAATGACAGTGGCCAATCCCCTCTGAGCAAGCTTGCCAAGAAAACCCACTCAGTATAGTATTCGCAGAATCATGGGGTTGGAAATGAAAGGATTGCCATAAGTCAGAAATAACTTGAAGGCATACAGCAACAACAAAAAACACATGAAGGAGGAGAGGCTGAAACATTTCACTTTGCCTGAGCCTACTGAGAAAAGCAAGATTCCACTTCCTACTATCCTTACCCCCCCACACCCCTGTTGAGTTAATTCAATGCACTTATTTTATATTATTTCACAGATGTATATCTTGTCTTTTTCCCACAATGGGATTCAAGGCGAACACTTTGCATTTTGAAATTAGTTTGCAGTAGTTAAGCTGAGGACAAAGAAGGAAAGTGGGTGAAGGAAAGAGAAAAACTGGAACATTTTTAAAGTATCTGGAATAGTGGGATGACAGAGGATTAACTGGGACTGCTACATCAGAACTATTAGAAGGTATGTGTTATGCATATGGAAGTCATATTAGTTTGAAAGAAATGTATGTGGGGGGGGGGTGGATGATTGGGAAAGGATGTGTGTGTGCAAGTGCATGCATGTTTGTAGATAGAAATTTAACTTTTTGTTTCCAGGTCCTATTCCTGGAAATAATTTTCTCTGGAAGCTGTGGTTTATATTTCAGTAGAAACCTCCACTGAACACTAGGGAAAGCATTTTGGTGGCAAAGGCCTTTGGAAAAAATACCTAAAGCTTTTGAAAAGTTACTCATTAAAACGTCAATTACCTGGATTCCTAGTTAGCCATGGCCATTGGGCTGGTGATTCTTGGTCCTGAGTCTAAGATGTAACTTTTCCCAAATTCTGCAGTTACCTCATTTGTAATAAACCAGATAATAAGAATAGGTGAGTTTTTGGTGACTCATTCTAAGAGCTTTCCAAAGTTCACAAAATATCCTTTTTTAAAATATATTTTTGCATAATTTTTTTAAAAATGGGAAAAAGTGGCATAGACAGACTAACATTCACTCATCCACACAGAAGACATTAGAGTGTTTTGTTGTTAAAAGAATGACGTTGGACCAACATTTTTAGCCATGTTTTTAGTACCTGAAACAGTGTTGCTACCTATATTTCTCTTTGACCACCACTCATCATTGACAGCTATACGGCAAGCAGGTACAAAATGATCCTCTCTAAGCTATGAGTAAATGCAGCTCTTGCTTTTTGCCAGTGCAGACAGGTAAAAAATGATCCCATTCATTTTTTATAAGAACCTTCCAACATTTGCAATCTTCTTCATAAATGTGGGATTTTCAAGACAGAAATGACTTGGGGCAGGAGGTAAATCTCTGTACTCTGATCTTTACTATTAACATATTGGCACTACTACTCAGCAATATACCAGAAGACAATTTAATAGTTTTTATTCCATTTCCTAGATCACAAACATCCAAATTTTCAAAAAGGTATGGATGCAAATAATATTCTTCTTCATGTAAAAATAATTCTGCTTCATATATATAAAAAAGAAAAAAGTAGGAGGATAGGGAGTGCAATTCCCAACACATCACATTGCCCAAGTTGCTGGGTTATCATTGTCATCATCTTTATTAGGTTCTCGACATATACAGCAGTTATTTTGACATTTTAAAATAAAGCCAACTCACATTGAACTGTGGTGGAGACCCAAGTAAAAGAGTGGAGCAGTGGGGAGAGAAAGACAAAAGGGTAAGACATTAATGTGCTGTAATATAAATACCTACAAAGCTAAAGCTTGCAATTATTTAAATTATAGTGTGCCAAGAGCAGAGAGAAATGAACGGATTAGGCAGAGCAATGTTAAGGGATGCCTTGTTCATACTACATGGCTGATTGTGTGTGTGTGTGTGCCTTGATCAAATTGGAGGCATACCCAGAGACAGAAATGGCCTTATCATTAGATAGCATAAACCATGGATATTGCTAAGGGAGTGAGAAGAGTGCAGACTGCACCAAGTGACACCCTAAAGGAGGATGACACTACTGATCCCCAAATATCTGCCTTTTAGAAGAAACTGGCTGTGACAATTGTCTGTTTTCCTTTAAAATCCTGAAGAAATAGTAGTGGGGTAATGCTCAGTGGGAGGAGAAAGGAGAGGCCCCAGGTTTTTTTTTAATAATTAAAAAAATTAAAAAAAATATTTTTGAAAAATATTCTTTAAAAATTTTCTTTAAAAACATCACATCTTACCAAATTGTCCACTTTAACCACATGAAACTATGTGCATGTAAATACATTTAGGCTGAGTGTATGTAATTTAAAGGTATGATTTTAAATTTTGCTAGTTGTTTATGTCACTACTGTGGTGTGGTGACAATGACATCACTGCCAAATTTCTTAAACCCCTTTACACTGCCACCTGTTATACATGGAGACCCTTGAACTTGGATCTCTTACAAATGCCTCCCACACTAGAACTCTCTTCAGATGCCAGCATGCTGGGGTTTTAAAATCTCCACAGCCTGGCACCAAATAATATGTGTCAACTATCTCACCACTAATTGAAGTGTCTTAATTAATAAATGTTCTTATTACTTTTATTAGTGTTTTGATATACTTGATAGCATGTATGATGTTATCTTTAAAAACACTTCAGGCAATGTCTTGTCGAAATAAAGAAAATAACTTTATGTACTAACAAAGCTTATTATTGTATCTTTCTTAGTGGATGTTATTGAAGCTTGCTACAGAGTACAAATTGCTTCAGTAGTTACAAATCTTATCATTTTCTCTCTCTTGACACTATATACGTTTCCTTTCCCTCTTGGTTCACACAGAACCTATACCCAATTTGTTTAGCAATAACAATAACAATAGCAAGCACATTTCTATACCTCTTATCAGTGCACTTAAGCACTCCCTAAGTAGTTTACAATGTGTAAGCTAATTGCCCCCAACAAGCTGGGTACTCATTTTAGTGACCTCAGAAGGATGCCAGGCTGAGTGTGTCTTGAGACACTGGCTGGCATTGAACTCACAACCTTGTGGTTTGTGAGTGAGTGGCTGCAGCACAGGCATTTTACCACTGCACCACCTGGGCTCTGTTACCCGAACAGTAACTATAACTGAATTTCCTCTTCTTAATTTCATCCACTCCTCAGGAGAATTATGGATTGGGGCCATGGTGTGAAAGGCACTTACTCTTCTACTGAGTCATCCTGGCCTTTTCCATGTTGCGTGGGAAGGAATAGAGGCATGGGTTAAAAAGAACAGCTGCCTTGTAAACATACTCCTTCAAAGCAAAAGCAGGCAGATCCTACAAGAGGGAAAAATTTCTCACTGTGGGAGTGAAACAGGTTACTGCATGCACAACCTTCAACATTAATTATATTGTGTACTTCCATGTGTAATTAGCTTTGTATCTGTAAGAGATAGTTACACTCCCCAGTTATTCATCTATCAAATTCTTGTTATAATTGGGATGACTCATAAAGAAATCCTTCATCCTTTGTTCCTGTTCATTATGCGGGTTCACTTACAGTCAGGATGCAAACTTACTACACATACTTGAAATTCCTTATCTTTTTCTAAATGCCTTATCTCCTCTGTTTGTCCATTCCTCTGAAATTATATGGTTAGGAAGTGGAAAGGTAACTCTAAATCCAGTATAAATGAATACAGAGGCAATTGAAGCCAACAGATTACTTGGTGTCTCCTTTTGCTGGGTGGCTTATCTACAGATGACATTGTAACTCTGCTAAGGGAATTAACTGCCCCAAAACATAGAAGAAATGTGATTTCCTGTTCATACAGACAGAATAAAATGTGGCAGTGGGTATGCATGAATGACAAATGTGGATAGATACATACTTCAAGGATAACTTAGTATATGGCTTAATGAAATCAGTGCCAAGGATATTGTACAAGGCAGCAGAGACAGAAACAGGAAAAAGCCAGTCCATTTTAGAATTTACCCAAGTATTTAACAGCATTGAGGGATGGGGAGAGAGAGAGTGAGACTCACAATATTACAGTTTGATTATATACATATTTAGTGTAAACTCCAGTGACTTCAGTGAAACTTACTTGCAAGGAGATATTGGACTTCAGCCTAAAACTGAATGTCTGGTCTCCTGTTGATGACACATTCATGCCTAAGTCATGCTATGCATGAGGGGTGATTCATCACACTACATTCTGCTGCAGATATATTCTGCTAATAGCGGTGGAATTGGAGTTGCACATATAGCAATGTCTTGCACTATGGTTCAACATTGCAATTGCATTTTGCACAATAGCACCCAGTCATTGACCTTTTGTGCAGTGCAATGATACTATTCTGCATAGGGATTGCATTGTGCTGGCATGGTGTATGTGTGTGTGTGTGAATACTTATGCTATGCTAAGGGGATGCTTGACCTTGGGCAAGGCACCTACTCTCAGCCTCAAGGGAAACATCTTCTGAACAAATCTTTCCAAGAAAAACCCATGTTAGGTTCATGTATGGGTCACCATAAGTCAGAAATGACTTGAAGGCACACAACACAGACATAAGAGGATGCTGGATTGCACCTGTTGTTGAATTACTACCACTTTGCCAGCTCCATCATTTGGCTGACCCAGGCTGAAACCTACACTTTCATAAAATCTCAGGCTGCACATGGGTAGGAATGTTTGAGTTCTACAGGAAGCTTTTATCACCGGAGTAACAACAAACACCTTCCTTATTGTTAATACAGTATTTTGAATGGTCAAAGTCTTTCATATAGACTGCCGTAGCATCTCCAAAAACAACTTAATGAAAAATGATACTTTATTTTTGGAATCATAAGAACTGGAGGAGGCTTGTAGGACATCTCCTCCATTTACGTGATGATAGGCAATAGAAAGCTAAGCACCTTGACATAGGGCTGTCCAGCCACTGCAAAATTACAGCCTAGGTAATTGGTTCTATTATCGAAATATTCTAAACAGAAAGATTATCCCAGTGCAGTGGTGGTTGTTGGTTTCCATGTGATTCTGCCCTAAACTACAACATGAATTTTAAAGGAGCTCTCTAATCTGGGGATACACTTCAGAGTCTTCAGAACAACTGGATTTTAAAGGCACTATCCAAGGTGCTGAACACATCACCCAAACAGATACAACATATTGGGTGGGTCCTTTAAGCAGATTTAAAATCCAGAGTAGATGCAGCATCTCAATGACATAGAAGAAATGAAAACTAGAGAGCATCCAAGAGGGAAAAAAGGGGTTATCTCCAAGTGCCCAGGGATTGCTGCATTTATTTTCAGAAAAGTGCAATGCGTTTTAGCCTATACGTATTTCAATGGCCTGATGAAATAAATAAAAATAGCCAGTCAATGATCACTTGGAGATGTATCCACCTTTTTTTCCTTGTGGGTTTCATTGACTTGGAAGCCACCAGGCATCATTATCTTAAAATTAATTTTATCCAAAGTTGCACATGTGTTATGATTTTAAACTGGTTTATTCTGTTTTAGATGTATAAAGTTGTTTTATATAGGGATAGGAGTGGCTGAGGTATCTCGCCTGCCATAATATGTTTAGTGGTTGGAGTGGTGGATTATGTAGTAGTTTAAGCATTATAGAGCAGGGGTGATCTCATTTGCAGGTTATGAGATAACAATGTAAAGGAGTCTGGCTTTTGGGTGGAATGTTCAACGTCATTCCACTGTGAGAATGGAACAGCAAGAATATAAAGTGGAGTGGGAATGAAAGGGAAAAAAAACCCTGTTTATTAATTGGGAATGAATGAGAAATAATTCTGCCATAAATTTAAAATTGTTTATGGTTTAATTAATCAAAGGTAAACAGTTGCTGGTCAGTTCTGACAATAAAAGTCACCAAACCGGATCTGTAGAGTCTTAATAAAGATTTCTGAGTTTGTATTTTCTGAACTTTGATTCCTACTGGACTGGACAGATTTGACCATTTTAACTTTTCAGTTTGTTTAGCATGCTTTCAGTCTGTGTGATGTAAGGTGGGATATAAATATTTGAATAACATAAATACATACATACATATTTAGAAATAATGTTGAACCTAATGTTGTCTTCCTATATTTCAACCCCGTTAGATTTCATCCCACCCTCTTAGGCAACAGGGAACAATCCTTTGCTCTCGGTTATATGACAATAATTTGGTTGAAGGTTCACTGTTTGAATCATGCCATGAAACATTCTCTCTGAGACTTTCCATTAAATCCTTCCTCTTTTGGAACTGCATACAAGCTTTATTGTGAAAAGTTACCCACAGTGTGCTTACCTGGCAAAATGCAGTGCCACATAGACTAGTGTGGAATTCAGCCACAAAGGAGCAACTTGGAGGTGGAGACAAATGCACATTAGTAGTGCTTGAATTGATTTTGAGCAATTGTATCTTCATTATAATCCAGCATAAATATGTCTAATGAATTTGAATCCTTTGCTTTCAACGTAAGTTTGCTTTTTAATGTTACCAACTTGCAGGTTGTGATTACATAGGCTTCAAGTGATATTTAGAATTTTTGCCCTATCATTTCAAATATTAGCTTTTAAAAAATGAAAATGAAGAGACTTTGCACTTTTACAGTCATCCACACTGAAGATGGAGATAAACAAAGCTGCAACAACACATACCCACATTATAATCCATTGGGAAGCACTATCTATCAGTATCCCCTCTTTCTGTTGTTTATCCTGTTACTTCTTTGTGTTGTAGACTGACGTTCTTGGGCCTGACTTTACTTCCTGTCATGCCCCTTCTTTTTCCCCCATTCCTTCTCTCTTTCAGTCATGTGGCCAATGGTACCACACACCCATTTCTCCCTCTTCCTTCCAGGTATGTATATCAATAAGTGGGTGCAGGTCTCTGTTTTCTGAAGACAGCGATTATTTGAACTCCAGCTTCCATATCCCCTAACACCATCTGCCTTCCTTTGATTTAATTAACCTTTGCTTCTGGCTATTTCAGAAGAAATTGCCCAGGTCAATTACCTAACACTCTCCTTTTTTTTCTTCATCACTAATCACCAATTTGCTACAGGCTTCTATTAAGAAAGCAAAAATGGCAAAGGTTTTATCAGCAACTGACAGTGTACAGGTCTCTTGGCTGATCAATTGTTCCCCTTGAGACCTCAGCAAATAAGGTGGTGCAGAGAAGAAGGACACATCTGCTCTTCCTGGGTAACCAAGAAAAACCTCATACTTTTACTGATAGACATTCTGAGGTGGTGTTGGAGGTGTCTGTGAGCACTGTGCAAGTAGGCACTGGTGATGTATTCAAGCCTTTTAGTCCAAGTCTCAAGTTAAGGCTCAAGTTTCTACCTTCAAGTCTCAAGTCAAGTCTCAAGTTCTTGGAAGATACTTTCAAGTCAAGTCTCAAGTCAAATCTCAACTCTGGAAGCCATCTTTTAACAGAAAAAAAAATTGGAGACAGGGTGTGGTTCTTGGAGAGAACAGTGAAAGCATTAGACAATGGGCTTGAGGGAGGCTGAGGTCTGCTTGGCAACCTGTCCCTGCTGCTCATCCCAGGAGTTTTGAAGGAGCTTTAGAAGGCTCTTTCCACCTCAAACCCATTTCCTAACACAGTTGCTGTTCCCTTCCAGGAAATGCACCTTACAGCTTAGGGGCAGGCCCTGCCTACTGCTTGGAAGGAATGGCACCAGAAAGTCAGTCGCTAAAAATATACAAGTCTCAAATCAAACTGAGTCAGTGTATCATTTGTGATAAGTGAATTGAGTCCAACTTAAGTCTGAGTAAGTTGACTTGAGTTTATATCAATGTTAGGTATACTGTATCTTGGATGCTATTCTGTAGCTGTCTGCTCCTGTCCCGGAGGAGCAATCTGGCACTTCTGTCTATGCTTTGGTATAACAGAAAGAACACAATTTTTGAGATGGGCTAACGAGGATGGGAAGCTAGTCAGGAGGACGGCTATGCCTTACCACCAATGAAGCATCTTTGTCATACATGCCCTTGCTATGTTTGTTCGCATCCACAGTCTTTCACTCCTGCTATTTTCCCAGGCAAATCAATAATCCAAAAATGCAGAGCTCTCTGTCAAAGATTCCACATCCAAGCATGAAAATTCCCTGGGTGGTTCCATGTCTGCCTTAATATTTCTACCAGCTGCTTTAATGCATTCTTTCTTCTCCCTTCTCCCTCCACCACCTGCCATCATTATGCCGTCCAGGTGTCTGAAACATTCCAGCTTTTTTCTTGTAAACATGATCTGTCTTCTTCCTTTCTTCTCACTAGGCTAAGCTTTAGTTATATGAAGTCTGGTGCATTTGGCTAACTGTTCTCAAAGCATCTGCTCTTTCTACTGGGGGATGAAAAAGTGTGATGAAGAGGAACATGAAGAGGAACTCTCTTTATGTGTCTCATCTTTAGTAAACAGTTTGAAAAGACTGACATTGCTTTATTCACATTATGAATAGCCAATCAATGTGATATCCATGTCCACAGTGATACATTCACATTTTAAACCATTTTAGATTGTTTTGGATTAAGGCAATTTATTTGCTGTGCCTCTTCTCATATGTACATGTGAAAACCAATTCCCCTTTCATATGTGTTGAAACTCAGGTCTGATGTAGGTCTCAGGCCTATGGACAGAATGAGAATCCTGGATGTTGCTTGCAAATTCCTAACTGGCAATAGATAGTATGGATTTTCACCCAAATTTCCCATTCCTTCATTTCTTCATTATCCATGTCCACCAGTCAACCACACAGTTATGATAGGAGTTTTATATACCTTTACCATAATTCTTTTTGTGTGGAGCATTACTAACATTCAAGAAATAATTTATGGACATCACTTAAAATATGGCACACACACAAAAATATCTTATTACAACAGAAAATAATATCAAGATAGGATGGCTTTTGGGACACTGTGTTGCATCAATACATACTTGCATATCATTCCAGGGCTTTCGTCTACAAGGCCCAAGTATTTTATTACCTTGGAACTAGACACTTTTGGTAACAGGGCCAAGATCTCTTAACAGTCTGTGTCACCATAGCAGCCTGAAATCATCAGGAACAGGTGTGATATTATCTGTACTGCTCTGGGGAACACGTTTGCATGGGAAGTACATTCAGGAGAGAAATAAGAGTCTTTGCTGATGGCTTCTGAAATGCCTGCTGAAAGTACTTTGATCCCATTCACAACAAAACAGCACAACTGAGACAGATGAAGGAGGTGTCATCAGGCTTGAGAGATCCCCAAGATTTGTGGAAGTAGATAAAAACTCCAGAAAGGAAATAAAAAGGAGAGAACTATCCTCCCTCCTCCAACACACACAAACAGAGAGAGACATACAGATAGAGAATGAGGTTGGATCTACACTGCAGAATTAATATAGTTGGACACAGGTTTAACTGTCATGGCCCAGTGCTATGGAATTGTGGGATCTTAGTTTTGTGAGCTATTTAGTCTTCTCTGCCAGAGAGCTTTGGCACCACAACAAACTACAAATCCCAGGTTTTCATAGGATGTAGCCATGACAATGTGGTGTCAAACTGCACTAATTCTCCAGTGTGGCAGCAGTCAGAGAGAGAGAGAGAGAGAGAGAGAGAGCTGAGCATGCTCAACAGCCACAGAATGTTAACTGAGTGTTAAGAAGTATAAAATGGAAAGTTGTTGATGGGGAATGGAATAGAGTACACTTGGCTGCTGGTTGCATGGCAATCTGAACAGGAGCACCACACACAACTATCTTTCATTACACCTTCTCCTTGTTGCCACTAATCTCCAGAGTAATACTGGAAATTTTTAAAAATAAAATAAAATAAAATGCCAGAATACCAGAAAAAGTAGACCTTGCAAATGCAGTGAATATTAAATAAATGACACACGCTACACATATTCTGCAAATATTATGCAAATATTATTTACCTCATCCAGCAAATGAATTAAATATGTTTGATTTAATTAGATTGGTGCCATGAACTACATTCCTCAACAGAAAAAGAAACAGCTTGTTTCAGACAACATCAACTGTGCTGGACTAGCTAATCTTTTTTTAATTACAAAAGAGAATAACAGAAAGAGTGAACAGTAAAAATGGAGTAGAAAATAATTTGCTCCAAAACCCCTCCATCAATTTTCCTTTCAGCTGATGATGGTGAATATTGTCTGGACATGCAGTTTGTTTAGAGAACGATATTGTTGTTGTTGTTGATGATGATGATGATTTCTTCAGTGGGACCTGACATCTAGCATTTAGGAGAAGGAGTCAACATCCTATAGTATATGGCAGCCTATAGTATAACCCTGTTATGTTCTTCTTTTTAATTGCCAAGAAGTCAACTTTGACATGGTGACTCCATGAATGAGAGACCTCCAAGTCCTCCTGTTATCAACAGTTCTGCTCAGGTCCTGCAGACTCAGAGCTGTGGCTTCCTTGATTGAGTCTATCTATGTCTATGGAGTCTTCATCTTTTCCTGCTAAACTTTTGTCCCACCAAACATTATTGTCTTTTCATGTTTTATAATATGTCCAAAGTACAAAAGTCTCAGTTTAGACTTCTTGGATTCTAGGGAGAGTTCAGGCTTGATTTGCTCTGGACCCAATTATTATTATTATTATTATTATTATTATTGGCGGCACATGGTATCCACAGAACTTTTATTCAGGACTACATTTTAAATAAGTTTATTCTTTCTTCACTGTCTAGCTTTTACAACCATACAGTGAAATCAGAAATATGATGGGATGGAAAGCCATGGTATTCAAAGATGTGCCAAAGATAATCTGTTCTGTATTCTTCCATTGTGCCTTAGACCCAGCAGCTATCTGATTGACTTAATTCCCTCCCCCAGTGCTGTCCACTTTTCCTTGTGTGCCATGTCTTATTTAGACTGTAACCCTGAAGGCAGGGAACTGTCAAATTAACAATTCATAAGTTACTCTGAAGGGTGGTGTGTGTGTGTGTATATATATATATATATATATATGCTCTAAATCTACAGTTCCCAACCTATGCTTTATGGAGCACTGTGAGACAAAAAGGTTGGGAACTCCAGAGGTTCCCAACCTGTCCTCTGTGACACCCTTCTGACTCCACGAGTCAAAAAGTTTAGGAACACCTGCTCTAAATAAATAAATAAATAAATTCTGATTATGCTGTCAACTACATGTAACAGAAGTTTTGGATTCTGAAAGGTGTGTGGCAACTTCTAAGTTTAACACATTTGGAGAGCCATTCCTCACTTAGATCATGCTGTTTTTCATAGGAAAAGAACATGCAGCTGTAGTCCTAGGACAAGGGTCAAAACACTCTGGAGTTCAGATAGCTATTTTGGCCTCCTATAATGATCAAGCTGTGCAACAGCTGCCATTTTGGATAACTTGGAGAGATATTGCATCCCATCTAGTTGTTTTGGGATTCCATACCCTTGACCTTCCCCATTTTAGCAGGGGCAGTCCTGATTAATCTTCTGCCCTCCCACTTTTCAGTTGCTTTTTAACATGTTCCAGTTTCTGTCTCATTCCTTCCACTTTTCCCATTTGTTCTCAGCTACTTCAATTGCTGCAAACTCAGGTCAAAATTGAAAAATAGTTTGTACTCAACTAACGTGGCAGAGGGAGATGAGAGGAGGAGGTGGGATGCTGCTCTTCCCAGTGATCTCAGGAAAAAGTAAATTGTTGCAATCTCCCTATCTTATGTGATCTTCCTCATTGACATTTTTGTCATCATGGCTACACTCTGATGTTACCTAGAAGCAGGACCCCATTACAAATCCTTGTTGTAACTTTACACACTAGTGGGAGGGGACTGGACACTTCCTCCTCCTTGTGCCCTGATCTGGAGCTGAATAGATCTCCTTCACCTGCTCCAGTGTTTGGCTCTTAAGGTGGAGGCGAAGATCAGGCCACAAGACATTACTTAGTTATGCAGACATAACTAAGTAGCTGATCTAGGATTCTGGTGATTATCTTTAACATTTGTAGGGCAAGCATGTATAACATGGTCCCCTCAATGCCAGTGTAAATGAGAATGGAGACTGGTGTCATGGTCTGAGCACTGGACTATGACTCTGCAGAGCAGGGTTTGAATCCCTGCTAGACACTGGAAACCCACCAGATGATCTTGGCAAGTAAACCCTGTGATGTGGCCTTAGAATCGCCATAAATTGGAAATGACTTGAAAGCACACAACAACAAAGGGAGAATCTTGCATATATTTTTTATAGAATTAACAGATATTTGTCAATTTCTTATACTAAGATGCAAAGAATTTAAGATTTTTTTTTCAAATCAAAGCTGGAAGAATGTGAAACAAACAGATTTTCCCATTCCTTGTAAAAACAGCCAAGTGGATATCAGAAACCTAAAATCTGCCTGTTGCATATTAATGGAGAGAACCTTCTTCTCACTTCCAGCTGTCCATGAACTGAAAATATGTATGCATTGGGTTTAGACCATTTCCACAATGTCTAGACTTCAGTTAAACAAAAGAGCTGCAGTGATAAGAAATGTCATAGAAAGAGAGCTTGTAGTGATTATTTCAGAAATGAAAATCCTAAATCCCTTCATCTATTCAGTTTCATGGTTACTATAACCTGGAAGATATGCTATAGGCCTTAGCAATGATTGTTCTCAAATACAGGAAGTGTTTTTTCATTTAAAAAAAAAGATGCTGGAGGGGATATCTAAACTCATATACATCATTTTTTTTCCACAGTGATGAGTAGTGTAAACTATTGAAGTTTCTAACAGAAAACAATAAAATTAAATAACTTCTGGTCTTGGAGAGACGATTCAGTAAATCATGGAGGAGTGAAGCCAGCAGCGAGAACAGAAATTGTAAGGTGGGAAGATGAACGGCAGACTCCATTTTCACAGCATCTACTTCATAACATTACAATGACAGGCCCACAAAACCAAAGGATAGGAAAACTACTTTGTTTGGACTACAGCTCCTAGAATACCCCTGCTCGCATGAGTGTTCACCATGCTGTCTAGGAGATTCGGGGAGAAGTATTTTAAAAAAGTAACTTCTTCAAGCTTTGTAGTGGGTGACCCATCATTAAGGGTGGGAATATCTTTGAGTTCTGGTTTCAAATTGCAGTACAGCTTTCAAGACCTTTCAATCTTGAACATAAAGAAATTAGCAAATTTCTTCAAAGTTCCTCAAAGATGAGCAGTCTTCATTCGCAGTGACCATATTCAATACAGTCTGCCCTCCTTATCTATGGATTCTGCATCCACGAATTCAACTAACCACCATTTGTAAATATTCCCCATTTCCACCCCAAAAAGCAAAGCCTGATTTTGCCTTTTACTATAAGGGACACAATTTTACTTTGCCATTGTATGTAAAGAGACTTGAGCATCCACAGATTTTGCTATCCATGGGGTGCCATGGAACCAAACTCCAAAGAATACTGAGGGCCCATTGTAGGTACAGTTGTTTCTAGAGAGCAAAATACGATGTACCTGCAAAACACTTCAGTGTTAAATAGTTGCTTTGGGACAGTTGAAACGAACTTCAAGAAATAAAGGTTCAGCCTCAAATTGATGGGTTTCAGGGATCCCTTTTGATCCCTGAAGGCACAAGTTCACAATTTGTACTCAGGCTTGAGCCTGGAGACCCAGGCTTTTGCAGTGGTCCTAGTGCTTTTAAATACTTAAATACTAGTACACCAACTGGAAATGTCTAATCTGGTTCCATGTCACACGCTTAAGGTACATCCCATTTTGGATTACTGTACAGAACTCCACATGGGGTTGCCTTTCAATAATGTTCAGAAACTTCAATTGGTCCAAAGTTCAGCAGCCAGATTGTTTTTCTTTTTAATTTTTAAACACTTTTTATTGTGCTTTATTTAAACAATCACCAAGATAAAGCAGAGCACAATCTTGGAACCCTCAGCATATATAATAAACAAACTTGAGTCTTTCCTAGTAATATCATTATTCCATATGTTCACATGCAATTTAGGAAGGACAACAAAGTCAGTTGAATGGTTAATAAAGTCAATAAAATGAAACCAGATTGCCAAAAATAAAACAAAACAAAAACAAAAAACAAAAAGGTCTGCCTGATTAACATTCGTATGTCAAAGACATGAAGATAGTTTTTCCATCAAAGTGATATTCCAAAGATGTTTCATCAAATATTCTACTGATAAACAAGTCAACTGGATCTGTCACCTGCAGTTTGGACCCTAAGATCCTAACAAGATGTACTTCCAGTCTCAACATCTTCACTTGTGGGGACAAACCTCACGCGTTCCAGAGAAAACTGTGTGGAACAAAATAGGTTAGAATTAGCCAATCGATGCCCTCTAGGTGTGTTTGATTTTAGCTCCCATAAACCCCAGCCAGCATAGCTACTGGTCAAGTGTTGTGACCCAAAAAACTTTATGGGGAACATGTTGCTAGGGGCTAACTTATCCTATGCAAAGGATCATAGATATTTTAAAGCAGTACTTTTAAAATGGTGTTTCAGACTACAGCTCCCAGAATCCATGAACACTGGCCAGGCTGGCAGGAGCTTTTAGGAGCTCCAGGTATTTTGGAGGACTAAAGTTTAAAAACCACTGCTTTAAAGCAGGTCTCTAAGATGGTGAACCTTTTTTAGAGATAGGATCCAGCACCTCAGAGAGCTCTGTCTCCAGAATACCTTTGGCACTTTGGAGAAATCTGTTAAAGTTTAGGCTGAAATCAAATTGACTTCCTGCTCTGCTGACATGGGAGCTGCTGCTACTCATCCCTACACTAAAGTCATTAGACACAAACACACATTTCTGACAAGATAGCTTTTAGCAGACACTTACTGAGTTGCCAGCCATTTCCTACTGTGAACAATTCTGCTAAGTGACGCTTACTGCCTACACTTCCCCTTTTCTGAACTAAGATTACTTCTTAAGTATTCAGGGTTGGCCTAAATTGCTGCATGAAATTCACTGAAATTTTTGTCAAGATTCCTATGAACTGAACTAGTCTTTACTCATTTTACAGTTCGTTTAAGCAGTCTCCCAGCTGCTGGTGTTGTGATCGCTTCTCTGTGCATGATATATAATCCACTTTGCTGTTTACCTTCCACAGAAATTGGGAATTGGCCATTAGGCGCTTTCTGATTTGTCTGCACAGAGCTTTTGATATCTTTATGGTGAGTTTCTTTCCATCAATGCCTGGCAGCTACTGCTCTACCTTCCTAATCCTTTTTCTTTTTTTTTTTAACCATTCTGATATTAGCTTCTGTTCACCTGACATTTCCTCTAATGATATTGCCAGTCAATTCTCTCTCAATCTCTCTCTCTCTCAAAGCAAACCTCACTTGATATCCAATGCCTTCTTTACTTCAAGACTCAAGTATCTACTTTGATCTAGACATTTCTTCTTCAATTCTGTCTTTGCAGCAACATGACTCTTTGATGCCACAGATTCTTCTATTTCACCTTCTCTCAAGAAAAGGAAATTTGCATAAATAAAAGCTGTGATTTCATTGAACTTTTTCAAAAGTGCATTTGTTAATATGCAGATCTAAAGTGGTGGTAGCCATAAGAAACTTAAGCTTGCACACTCTTCCTTAATCTGTGTCTCCCTTTTGATCATGTGCATATGCAGGCTAGAATCTTTTTGACATCATAGTAATGTGCAACGTCTTTTATACTTTTTGTCTATTGCTATTAATTACTATTAAATTGATATATGGCAGCTCTATGAAAATAGGAGGAAGGAACAATAACAATCTAATATATGCATACGACACCATACCACTAGCAGAAAACATCATAGACTTGACACAATTACTAAGGAAAGTTAAAGAAGAAAGTGAAAAGGCAGACTTACTTGTAAACATAAAGAAAACAAAAATAATGACCACAGAGGTTTTAACATAAATTTATCCTAAATATTCATCCTAGATACCTCCCAGATGACTTTTTCTGCAGTCGCTCTCACTTTATGGAATGGCCTGCCAGACAAGATCTGTCAAATTACTAACCTAGATGGCTTTAAGAAAGCCATAAAGACGGATCTCTTTTGGCAGGCCTTCCCGGAATAAATCACTTGGCCAAATATCCCCCCATATAGGTACATGGGTAAGATGACTCTGCCACTGTTATTGTTTGAAATTGTTATTTTTATCTTTTAATCATTTATGCAATTTTAATTGTAATTGTTTAATTCTTTTTAAGGGGGTCACTTTATATGTAGTGTTGTATGGTTTTTTAAAGATTGTAAGCCGCTTTGATTGCTCCGACAAAAAGTGGGTTATAAATAAAAAAATTATTATTGTTTTTTAATTTTATTATTATTTATAGATAAGAGGGAATCAAAATAGATAAAGATTTCTCATACATTGAATCAAACATTGATCAGAATGCAGTCAGAAAAGCTGAAGAAGACTAAGAATGGGAAGGGCAGCTATGAAAGAACTAGACAAAATCCTAAACAGCAAAGACATACAGCTGAACACTAAAGTCAGAATTATCCAATCCATTGTATTCTACTTCACCATGTATAGATGTGAGAGCTGGACAGTGAAGAAAGCAGATAGGGGAAAACTCAACTCATTTGAGATGTGGTACTGGAGAAGAGTGTTGAGGATACCATGGACAGCTAAAAAGACAAACAAATGGATTCTTGAAGATATCAAGCCTGAAATCTCTCTGGAAGCCAAGATGACCTAACTGAGGTTGTCGTACTTTAACCACATCATGAGAGGGCATGATTCATTAGAAAAGACAACAATGCTAGGAAAGGGGGGGGGGATAGAAAGAGAGAAACACTGCATAGCAGATGGATCGACTTAAACAGGGAATCCTGGATGCCCCATGGTGAAAGTCTTTTCAGAGTGGGCAAAACTGTTGAGTCAAGAATTACCACTCACTTTGCGCAAAGTGAAATTCATGATAAATAAGGAAAGTGGCATACATATACATGCCAGGATGGGGATACAAAGGCCTGGTTTTACACATTTGGAAGAAAGAAGAAAAAGAGAAAACTTATATTTGATTCTCAGAATTTCTCTGGGGATTCCTGCTCCAGTGCTTGCATAGAGGCATAATTTCATCTCAACCCTTTCGGGCATTCTTCACCCCCGCCACAACTACAGCCACAAAAGAGAATAAAGGAGAGAGGTTTTCTTTATTCATGCTCCCTTATTTATTTTCTGCATAATTCTAAATAAAATGTTGGTCAAAACTTTTATTTTGGTAAAAGATAAAAATAAGCCATTGCCTTGGGGAGCATCATGAAAGAACAGATAGCGCAAGAGTGCAAGCACCTCCAGGTCACAACATTTATCTCACCCAGCATGTCTAAGTTATTATATTACCCCCCACCCCCAACACTATGGTCATTTCTTTACTTATTTGCAGAGAGGCTATACACTCCCCCCCTCTCAAACCTTTCAGCACCAACTCCTCACTCTCCCTATTATTTCATCCTTCCTGGTGAGCTGAACAGTCAAACTCTTTTCTCAGCCTTCTGAACTCCATTATACTTGATCTCTTTATGATCTATACACACACCCAAGCATATGGTTTCTCTGGCCCTGCTACCTGACTGTAATCCCTCAGTGGATGCAATATACACAGCACATTGATGGATGCCACAACTCCCCAGAAAGGTCATGCATATCTCAGTAGCCGCCACTTCCCTTCTCTTTCTGGCTCAACTCATGAAAGAGGGAAAGAAGGAAAGGATAAAATAACAGGCATTAGTTGCTTCAAAGACACTAAGTGGTGAAAGGAATTTTAAGAAGCCAGCCACACTGCACCTCTCTTTCTTCCTCTTCTTGGCCAAAGAGAAAGACTCAATGCTAAGCAGATTTAATTGCCTGACTTTCAAGTCCTTTTGAACTAAGAGGTTGCTTAATCTGTAAAGCGCTTTGGGAGGCACCATTGTGTCAGTTAAAACAGCAGCCAAGTATGAAACCAGCTTGTCTTCACTTCTCCTGCCTAATATCCATTGTAGGGGTTCAGCTGGGATCCCATGATAGGAGTCAGAAGACCCAAGTGTATTTAAAAAGTGAAAGAATTGGCAACTTGATAGATGATTAAACTGGCCATTTCTGTACTCAATCTGCTGTAGATTTCATTGCCTGTGCTGTTCTGGGAGATTTTGATTTTTCTAATCACTCTTGAAATCCTATAATCTCTTAATTTTCAAAAGAGCTATGCAAGTATCCAGTTAGGATGGTGTCTACTGTAGTTTTAGAATCCAATATTTTGCTGGGGGCAGGAGGATCAATATTGACCACTGACAGAATTATAGCCCAAGGCCATCATGCCATCTTTTCCCTGAAGTACTGCTGTATAAATTAATTATCAAAATCTTTATTTTGTCTCTGGCTAGACAATGATTCTAGTAAGGTTGCTTTTTTCATCTTTTTTGTTTGCTTCCTCTTTTCTTCACTTTTATTTTTTTGTACTTGGGTTATTTCAGATTTCTAAAGCTGAAGCCATCCGTTGCGTCCTGGAAGACCTGAATCCCAGTAACTGCTGTATAGGGACTGTTAGTAATTACTTCTTAGCAAGAAAATCTACTCTATGTATGCTTTGTGACTATTTTTGTTTATTATTACTGAACTTGTTCTGAGCCTTAGAACACCCCCCCCAAAAAAAAACCCTCACTGGGATGGAGCCCTAGTTTAGGTTGAGTCTTTCGCAGGAAGGGCGGTATACAAATAAAAGTTTATTATTATTATATTATTTCATCCCACCCTGCTCCCTGTGCTGACTGACAACAATCCGGCTTCTCTCTCAACAAATCTGAACATCAGAGTAAAAGAGAAGGAATGTGAATGGCTCCTGCAAGTTTAATGAAGACATCAGGGGAGGAAAACTGTCAACAGATCATAACTGAACTGAATGCCTGGATTTATTTGCCCCTTCCTTCTCCATTTTTCTTTCCCCTTTTTTTCTTTTTATATCATGTTGCTGTTGCTGTTATATTTTTTCAAAGCAATTTACAACAAATTAAAAATTGCATCATTAAAAAATTCACAAGATACAAAAGTTAAAATGAAATTAAACAGTCAAGAAATTAAGACCAGGTTAAAACATACATCATTGAACACACATGTGCACATATTTGTGCATGCATACACACACACACACAACAGCACAACAGTTAGCAATATCCAGCTCAGTGTTTTGGTGAGATGAGATGGGCCTTATAGAGTCACTCATCAAATGCCAATCTAACCAGAAAAGTCTTTTCTTGACTGAGAAAAGAAAGCAGGGAGGGTGCCAATCTACCTTCTCTGGGGAGGGAATTCCAAGACCTGGGGGCAGACACTGAGAAGGCCACAGAGACAGTAGACAGGGATAATCATCTTGTTGCACATTTATTATTTATTGTTAATCATTATTGTTATGTTTTAACAGCTTTCTATATTACTACAAGTTAATGTTTTTGATACAACTGTTCATGTAATTGTTTTTAGAACTTGGTTATATAGCTTGTTTTAACCGCACCTAAGGCTAAATCTGCACTGCAGAAATATTGCAGTTTAACACCACATACCATGGCTCAGTGCTATGGAATTCTAGGATTTGTAAATTTGTGAGACAATTAGTCTTCTCTGAGAGCGCTGGTGCCACAACAAACTACAAATCCCAGGATTCCATAGGATGGACCCATGACAGAAATAATTGCTTAGGAAATGGAGGATGGTAACTTTAAAATCTGGGGAAATTTCTCTCTGTTGGATTTCAAAATATTCTCAAGAGTTGGCTAAATAAAAATTCTGTGGGTCACTACATGGAACTTTAGAGTGGCAACTGAATGGGTGATGATAGAAGGATGGAAAGAAGAAGAAAAGGAAGAAGGAGGAGAAGGAGAAGCCCCAGCATTTGCTAGCTCTTAACACTGGATGATGCCCTTTTGAACTGAGTGGTTTCAGCCAAATGCAATTTTCCATGCTCATTACTGCCAATAACTGCAGGAAATTCAATTGGCCTGTGCTATTGAGAAGATATCAGATTAGATGAATTTACTGTTCTCTTAAAATCTATATGTAAGAAGGAAATAAGGTCAAAGATTATCATAATCTTTTAGCAAAGCCAAGGATAAGACAAGGTCTACTGCATAACAGAGTAGGAAATTATTTTCTCCAAATCTCCACCCAGGGAGGGGAACTATAGATGAAGGTTGTAGATGAGTGGTGTTGCTTTGGATATGGTTTACAACACTATCTACTGTAAAGCTTATCCAGACATTATGTACATGTACACAGTATATAGGGAGAAGGGGATATGAGGCAGGTCACTCCTGGCCTGGTCCTTTAGCTTCTGCACCATGGGAAAAATGCAACACAGGCAATCTCCAGGCCCAACACACATGCAATGCTTTGCTCTGAGGAGCCCATAGAGCAAGGCTTTTGGGACTTGCTGGGGGAAAGCAGTTGTATGGTTTGCTAGAATCCATTAATACCTCAGGGAGCAAGCAGTGAGACTTTGGGGAGTGGTGCCACACTTGCAGGACCCTAAAAAGATATTTCTTGTTGTGTGTGTCTTCAAAGCTGTTGCTGACTTATGGTAGCCTTAAGGAAAAACTATCCCAGGGTTTTCTTGCCTAAATTTGTTCAGGGAGGGGATGTCTTTGCCCTTTACTGAGAATGAGAGAGTAAAACTTAAACTAGTTCACTCAGCGAGTTTCCATAGCCAAGTAGGGATTCAAACCATGATCTCTAGAGTGGTAGTCCAATGCTCAAACTACTGCACCATGCTGGCTCTCTATAGAGACATACTGAAGTCCTAATCTGGGGTGGGCAGCTGTGGCAAGAGACTTCTAGGTTTGGTTGGGTATGTGTTTTAAGCTAATCTTCTGCTCCAGAAGTGGTGATTGGTTTTGGGGGGAATATTTTCCCTTCACCCAAATTATTGGTTTGTATGAGTGTTGGGGCTTTAAGGGAATAGCCAAGCTGGGGGGGGGGGAGGGGTCACATAAAGGAAGGGTTGGGGGCCACACACAGACAGTCTGCAGTTTGCCTACCCCTGTCCTATATGTTCAAGAGGTTCTATGAAAAAATGCATTTTAACACACATGCACACACATGCACTTAATGTAGAGGCTCTATGACACATAAACCCAGCATGGCCCAACTTGAGGTAGGAGTCTCAGGTTGCTTAGTGGAAGGGGTTAGCTCTGTTTTAAATTTTCAACACAGCCTTTTATAAAGGCATTCCATACAGCTATATCTTGGATTAGTTTTACACCAGAATGGAAACAGCAATCATGAAATCATAAGACTAGGATTTTGAAAGGCAGCTAAGAAGGAATGAGACATGATCCTGAAGTGTCAAGATGTATCACTGAATATAGAAGTTAGGATTTTCCCGACCATTGCTTTTCCTTTTCTATCTTCTATATTTCTATGTATTTCCAGTTTTCTATGTGAAAACTGGACAGTGGAGAAAGCTGATAGGAAGAAAATCAACTCATTTGAGAAGTTCTGCTGGAGAAGATTTCTACAGATACTGTGGACTGCTAAAAAGAGAAATAAATGGATCCTAGAACAAATCAACCTGAACACTCCCTAGTAGCCAACAATCAACTGTTGTCATCTATCCATTCTTTTAAGAAAGATCCAAAGTTTATCATTTTCATCACAATCAAAGGCTTTACTATAATCTCTGAAGTACATGCTGATTAAAAAAAAATCCTTTGTGCACTCCATTACCCAACAAATGTTTGCAATATGGTCCTTGATTATTTTCCTTTCTATATATTATGAACATGTTGTTGGTGGTGTTCTTCTTCTTGTATGCCTTCAAGCCATTTCCATGGTGCTAAAGTGAACCTATCATGAGATTTTCTTGGCAGGATTTGTTCAGAGTAGGTTTGCAATTACCTTCCCCTGGGGCTGAGAAAGTGTGGTGTGCCCAAGGTCACCCAGAGGGTTTCCATGGCCAAGCAAGGCTCTGAATTCTTGTTTCTCAAAGTCCTAGTCTAATACTCAATATAATTCATTCTTTTTAAACTGAAACTTTTTTCCACTATATTACACTGGGGCAAAACTCTAAAAGCTGAATATACTGGTTAGTTTTAATAGTAACATTTTGAGAGCCGTGGCGATGGCATAGGATAAAAGAGATTAAACCAGTAGTGTAATGGAGTCTGGAAATTTAGGGTCAAAATGCCAATGGATCAACACAACTCCTGTAGTTTTGGAAACATGGCTATAGGGGCTTTCTGGTTGAGTATCTGTACTTCAAAGTGTGCTACTATGTCACTGGTCCAATTGTCTATCCTTCCATGGAAACCTCCCTTCATATAATACATAGTTTGGTCTGTCTTCATAACATAGCTGAATCAAATAACATAGCTGAATCACATACTAACACAGAGCTCCATTTTTTCTTCCACTCCAATGCCTCGTGACGACATCCATTTTGAGATTAAAGACTGTTTTTGAAGGCTTGATGAATTCTCAATGCGCTTAGCATCATCTGTGGTTAAGGATCTATCAAATCAAGGCCAAAAGGCACCAGTTCAAGCATGAATATCCTTGGCATGTGCTTTAGTGGATGTCAGCAGCTTTTGTGACTGACCTCAGGATGTTGCAGTCAGCTTTTTTTAGACCATAGCATTGCTGGAAAACAACATCATTAAATGGGGGTGCAGTGTGCGTTAGCACTATAAAAGTAATGAAGTATCAAATCATTGACAATAAATGCTTACCTGTGCCCAAATTAAACTGGGTTGATCCCAGAAAGGTCATGCATGTTCCCTTGTGGATCTGTGACTTTATCATGCCATAAGTTAATGTTATCACCCAGAAAATGACTGTTTAACTTTGGTTTAAGTTTTGAGTCCTGGCTAATGAAGGGAAAAACAGACTTTAGCAAGAGTGGGACCTAAAATGTTGTACTGTGGATGCTTATTTGCAGAATTCAGGCCACTGTTCCATACTTCTTTTTAGGACATCCTATTTCATTCCCCATTTTCAGAAACATTACTTTTTTTTTTTTTTTTTGGAATATAGTGCCCCAGATCCCCCAGCCATCTTGGGCTGGTACAGTCTGGCCCTTTAAAGCACCCCCATCACGTGCTAGGGTTGCCTCGGGGTGGGCTTCCACACGCCTCTCAACCCTAGCATGTGACAGGGGCGTCAAGATGGCGGTGCCTGTTTACATGGGTGCCACCATCTTTATGTAAGCGCCGTGCAGCATTTACATGGTGCAGCGTGATGCTTATGTTATGAGTGTGCCAGTGGTGCACTTATTACGCTTTGGCGATGCACTGCTGTGGCTTTAAAAGAACCTGCTTTTTGCAGGTTCTTTTTCCACTGGCAGGAAGCCACATGGTTTGACCACTGCAGCTCCGGAGGAAAAACAGGCGCACAGAGGGTGCCTATTCGGGGCAGTATGTACTGCCCCCTTGTGACTATTTGGGATTTTGGGCTTTCGAGGCCAAAAAAGTAAAGCTACCAAGCTCTGCCCATTCACTTGTTTTTCTGGTTCCTCTCTCCACCAGTTATTAATCTTTCTATGCTTCTCAAATTTTGTTTTCATTGGAATAGGTGCTTTTTAAACAACAACAACAACAACAACAACAACAACTTGTTAATTTTTTCCCCATGGGATTTTACTTTATTTTATTACTTATTTATCATGCAAATCTTGGAGGTCCCCTATGAGGATGTTGATGTGGCAATGTCAGGTCTCAGGCATCGGCTCTGGGTCTCCAGTTTTTGTGGGTCCTCTCCGGGTAGCAAATAAAGATGCAAATTCATCAGTTTTGCCAAGCTCTGTTCTGGACAAGAGGAAAGGGCTATGCTCAAATCTCAAACTCTGCTTCCCAAACATCTCCCTTTGGGCAGAAATGGGCTGTGGCATTTGCCTGTGCCCCTTTAAAACTTTGTAGATGGTGTGCGTAGGACAACAATCAGTAAAAGGAAAGAGGACTCAGGCTTTAAAAATGTTTCAATTTTTATTAAATTTATTTTAATTTTTTAAAATTTCTTTTATTTTTCCTTTAAAAATGTCACATCTTACCAAATTTTCACAAAATGAAACCATGTGCAGGTAAATACATTTAAGCTGAGCATATGATATTGTAATTTAAATGCATAATTTCAATTTTGCTAATTGTTTATGTCACAACTATTGCCAGGTAACATTCAGGGAAATATAGGAATTACTTAATTTATGAGTAACATTGGTACAAAAACATTACTAAGGATTCTGTATGGTGTGGTAGGGTAGGAGGTCAATTTGGGGGAGTGACATCATGAGTTACTGCAACATGAGTTACTAGTGACATGAATCCTAGTGATGCCATTGCCAGTAAGCATGCTTCAGTGATATCCCTGTTGCACTTTATCAGTTAAGTTGCTATATAGGATGCCTGTCGAAATCCAAAAAATCCACAAAAGAAGCTGTTCCCATGCTCCTAATGAGCTTATCTGCCAGGCCAGGAAAGTATTTTCTGTACCATGCAATTTTTTTCCTGCCATCTCTTTGAGAAATGAGAGGCACTGAAATCTGACACCCAGATTGAGATAGTAGATCAGGGGTCGGCAACGGCAGCAGCATGAGGAAGGAGCAATTTCGGCTTGTGGGTCCCTCCAGGGGCTGCTAATTATTTTTATTTATCGATTTTATTTGCATCCCATTTTCCTCTCAGCACAAGCTTTGAAAAAGCCTGCAAGTATCCAGAAATCTTCTACTTATTTTTAAGGGTCCTGTTGGTGGCGCAGTGGTTAAATGCCTGTACTGCAGCCACTCACTCAAAACCATAAGGTAGCGAGTTCAAGACCAGCAAAGGGCTGAAGCTTGACTCAGGCTTGCATCCTTCCGAGGTCGCTAAAATGAGTACCCAGATTGTTGGGGGGCAAATAGCTTACAATTGTAAACCGCTTAGACACTCCTTAAGGGTATGAAGTGGTATATAAATGAAGCTGTTTGTTTTGTTTTGTTTAAACAGTGCAAGGTGGAGGGGGAGGCTGTGACCTCTTTCAAAAGGGAATGACCACACCTGGAGGCTTTAAGGAGAGGCATTTCACTGTTTGTGGGGGATCAGAAAAGCATAAATCCAAGAGTCTGGAGGATTTGAGGGCTGGAAAGAATTTGTTAGAATTTGCATCCTTGCAGGCCTATACCAACTAATTGCTAATCTGCATGTTACTCTGTAGGCGTTAAGACACAACATATGTTTGCGGTGACTTGTGATTTTTCATTCTCTCTCTATATATATATCCTTCGAACCTACAGCCATTTTCACTTTTTTCTCTTTTCTCTATAAGAGCATCATCATCATCATCATGAAGCTTTATTTATAAATTGCTGAAAATTTACACAGCACTGTACATACTATTATTATGAAGCTTTATTTATAAAATGCTGTAAATTTACACAGTGCTGTACATGCTATTATTATTAAGCTTTATAAAACACTGTACATACTATTATTATTAAGCTTTAAATTATTATCATTATTATTATTATTATTATTATTAAGCTTTAAATTATTATTAGGCTTTAAATAATTGCATGAATCACGGGAAAGCCCCGTGAATGAAATGGGGTGCTAGAATTACTCTTTATTTGCAGGATAATGATGGAATTATGGCAATGTTGCATGATGCCATCTGCACGATTGTGACAGGAGTATCCTGCTATGCTCCTGTCAACTTTTGGCCATGTGACCCAACCTCCCATGTTTGACACAGTGTAAGTTCACTGGTTGACTTGGGGCAGGTAGGATTCTGCCTCAGCTTCCATGTTTGTTTGTTTGTTTTGCCTACCCTACACTGTCAACTGGAGAAATGAAGAATTGGCACAGGGGAATGTTTTAAATAGGTGGTCATTTGGCAGATAGTAGTAGGAGAAAAAGGAGTCCAGTGGCAGCTATGGCAGCCTTTTGGTGAAGCATAGGCCTCTGGAGCACAGGGAATGGGGAAGGAAACTGTCTTTAGGACGGGTCTGAGGGTTTAGCACTTATCTTCTGTCTTTTGTTGAGGCAGTTAGATCCTTGGGTTTCCCTTCCAGTAACTGGTCAGCCAGGGAGCAACCCAGCTTATGGGTTAACTTTGGGGTTCAGGTGTTTTGCCCAGGAAATACTGGGCAGGAGGTCTAGGAGAGGCCAACTTCCTCAGCTGCTCCTGCGCTATGTCCCTCCCTCCCCCCTTTCACATGTCAAAGGGAAATTCCTAAATAGGGGACAGTTTAAATAAAGTTGACAATATTTTAACTCAAGTTTTGTTGTTTTGTCTTGTTATTTCATGGCAATTGGTCTGCTTGAGACATCCATTCCTATCTCTCAATACTTCACTGAAGGGCAGCAGGTTAACTTAGGAGATACAAGAGAAGTTGAGTGGCATACATCGTTTTGGTTAACAACGCTGCTGTTTTCCCACACCTCATTATCTGATGCCTGAGGCTGCCATCTCACTCTGTCAAAAACTAGGTCACACAGGCTGAAATGCTATATCAACATGTTCCATGTGCTGCCCTTCACTTGGCAGCATAAAACCCAATCAGGCAACTGCTGCTGCTGCTGCTTATTGATGGGAAAGGGAAAGTGAGGGAGGTAACTCAAATGAAGAAGCTGCTGGTCTTGGCACAGAAGGAGATGTACTCACTGATGCTGTATGCCATTCTTTTTCTTCCCTTTTCAGATCAGACCGGCTGCTTGTTCATCATTAGAATTGATTCCTTCATAGCAATAGCAAGTACATTTCTATACCCCTTATCAGGGTACTTAAGCACTCCCTAAGTAGTTTACAATGTGTAAGCTAGGTACTCATTTTAGCGACCTCAGAAGGATGCAAGGCTGAGTTGACGCTGAGCCCCTGGCTGGGATTGAACTCACAACCTTATGGTTTGTGAGTGAGTGGCTGCAGTACAGGCATTTAACAACTGTCCTATCAGGACAGTCGTTAACTACTGGCCACTGCATTTCTTTTTAGTAAGCAGCAGCCACAACCACAACCATCACAACCACTCTTCCTCCTGGGGCTTGACAGCTACCTGAAGAATGTTTTGGATTGGGTGCAAGGGGCTAGAGAACAGCTCCCCTTGTCCCATCCCAAAAGAAGATTATTTATTTAGTTCCTGCCTCCCTCCTGGTATAAGGAATCAAGGTGGCTACATATGGGTGAGCCATACTAATGTAATTGTGTGTCACTACCAGGATTCCATCCATGTTCTCCTTCTTCTTCTTTGTTTTCAAACAATAGGGCTGTCACCTATTATACCTCTGTTTCCGTGACTTTAACAACAACTTGACAGCCAGCAATTTTGCACATAACTGTTCTCCAACCTAGGATAACAGGGAAAGTTATTGTCTGCCATGTTTCTCCACTGCAAATTCCCAGGTCACAGAAGGAGAGCCATCCCCTCCAAAAGGATAAAATTGGAATAGCAGAATTTGAGAAAGCTGTTATTATATTTGAATACTACTTCTCAAATTTTCCTACATGACCCTTGACCAAGCTGACTAGGGGAATCTGGAAGCTGTTTGGTTTTTAAAAAAGGAATTTTTCTAAGCAATGTGCAAAGTCATCTTTGAAAAAAAATGAGAAAGAGAGAATAGACCGTGGCTGTAGAGGTGTCACTTTTAATTGCCCATCTGTAACACTTTGCTGCATCGCTTGTATTCTTGCAAGAGCTGCTGGTTGTTAAGTGAATGGAGAAAATAGGAGCCTCAGTCTAGAAAGATCCTTAGAGCAGATTTTCCTGGATGGGTTGCTGACATAAATCTCTCTGTATATAACAAAGTATAAAATATTTTATTTTGTCTGATCCTCCTCTCCATCACACTATTCAGAAGGAAAAAAAAAACAACCAGAAGTGTGAATCTGTTCATAACTATGCCCACTAAATTTACCTACAGTGACAAGAAAATGGGAATATATGCTAACATGTAAGCTTGTCTGGAGACTGATTTTTCTCGCATTGTCAGATATATTTTCTTTAATGAGCCATAAATATGAGACAATATGTACACATGACTTTCTACGTTAGCACAAGGAATGAAATCCTGTGCAACTGTGCAATTATGCCACTTTTCATTTCGCTTTCTCTAGATATTCTTATCTTTGAGGAAGTTATGCCATTGAAGGTTTTTAGCTATAGCTTGGATGGCCACTTGTGAGGAGTTTCTTGCTACAGACTCCTGCAGTCCCATGGGGCTGGACTAGATCACGTTGTGGATACCTTCTAATCCCTTGCTTGTATGATTCCATGTTAGATTGCCTTCCTTTTCTGAAGCTGTTAGTTCACACAAATATACATCTTATGGTCATCTTTGTGTAATGGTTTGAATGTTGGACTATGATTCTAGGAGGCCAGGCTTCAAATCCCCACGTTACCATGCAAATTCCCTAGGTGATCTTGGGCAAATCACACTCTCTCAACCTTTACAAAGAAGTCAATGGTAAACCTCTTCCAAATAAGTCTTGCCAAGAAAATCCAATGATAGTGTTATATATAAGAGTCGACTTGAAATTACTTTAAAACTATTATATGGAATCTCCATATTCCAAGAGTATATTCTCAAGTTTCAATCAGTAGGAAAAAGAGAACAAGAGAAGGTCATCACATTCACATCCTTGTCCAACTAGCTGAAGGCCTGTCTTGTCTTCTATTGCCGAAAACATGATGCATTTCCTCTTGTTTAATGATGTGGAATTGACCACTCTGAGTACACTCTCTGTACTGCTAGACATTTGGGGACTGAAGGATGATTGCATCTGGGAGGGGCAAAATTCTTACCAGAAAGCTAAGTCATCATTTGGCCTTTGTTGACAGCTACATTTCTGGCCATCTCTGTGCATATAAGGGATGGGAGGCAAATCTGCTTCACTTTGTTTTCATGATGAATTTACCAAAAATAACAAAATTCTTTGTATTCAGAATGGAAAGAATTAAAAACAAAGCAGAATAAAATGTGAATATAGAATAAATCAAAACTGAGAGATTCACCCATCCAAGTCTAGGGTTTTGAATGCTTAACTTGCAAATCCCTGGGCATGCAATCATGTTCCTGATATAGAATTAAGTTACCATGCTTTTTCTATTCTGACAGGCTATACAATGTCTGGCAGGGACAATATAATCTTCTCTGTTCTGAGAATAAATTTACCTCTAGAATTTTGCAAGTGCTAATGAATTTCATTTCAATTTATCTTTAAGAATTTATCAACATTCACATTTTTTTTTGGTATTCATGATAGAAAGAACTTGAGGCTTACAAAACTTCAGATGTTGGGCAAATGTAAATGAAAAAAAAATCCCATCTGTAGTCTGGAGCCTCGAGAATGATTAATCCTTCCTTTGGAAAGGGAACAATCATTACAAAAAAAATAGCCCCTTACAGAATGGAGGCAGCAGTTGCAATGACCGCCTTGATTAGGTGAGCATATGTTATTCAGTAGCCAGCTAGAGGTAGGACATTATCACACCAGTCTTTTGTCTCATGGCAAATGCGTTATGAAAGGAAACAGGAACGTGCTTAAACCCACTTGGGTGTGATATGACTCTTTCCTTCACTTCTGGGATCATATCCATGAGGTGTTATACAGGGGCCTGATTCTCTCTTTCCCAAACTCACTACTCCAAAGCAGGCTAACTTCATGCCTGTTGGTTTATTTATTTTTAAATTTTGCTGTGTTTGCATAATTATGGCAAAAATGATTTAAAATGATTAAAATGGGCAGGAAAACAGAGCTTGGCCCTGCTTTTTCCCAAAGTAGGTTGAAACCCAACTGCCTGCACAGCCTGCTCCCAAGGTGGGCCAAATACACACAGCTATTAGCCATTTTCAAGAGGCTCCTCTTCTTTGATAGTTACCTAGCAGACAGGTACAACAACATGGTCCTCACTATGCTGAAAATAGCTGTACCTACTTATTTTGTCAATTGCAAATGAAGAAGATGTTGTATTCCTATTTTAAAGGATCTACCAAAATTTGCAAATCTCTTCATATTCAGCATGGAGTGAACTCCATGTTGTTGTTGTTGCTGCTGTTGTTGTTTTATAATCAAATGCATCAAAAATGCAAACAAACAAATTTTCAGTGTATCCATACTTCACAATTATGCCAGTTTGATAATATTTTAATCTCCATGACATCATTCTATGGAATCCTGGTACAGTAGAATCCCGATTATCTGACATTCAGTAATCCAACATTCTGGATTATCCGACGTTGGCTGAACTAGGGGGCATGGCCGTGGACATTTCCACTCCCCAGAAACTCCCCCAAAATGGAGGCTGTGATGGGCAAGGAGCCAGAACAGGCCCCAGAACAGTCCCAAAGTGTGATGGCGGCGGCTGCAGCGGTGGTTGCGGTGGCAGCAGCCACGGTGGCGCCACCAGGCCCCACCGCCAGGCCTCAAAACAAGCCCCAAACCCCAGCTTTCAAGTGATTTCAAGGGTTTTCTATGACCCTCCTGATTATCTGACATTTTTGGCTATCCGACTATCAGCCAGTCCAGTTTATGTCGGATAATCAGGACTCTACTGTATTTGTAGTTTTGTGAGTTACTTAGAATTTTTGGCCAGAGAAGTCTAGTGCTGTAGTTCACAGGACTTGGTTACAGAACTCTAGTGCCATCACCAAACTACAAAGTCCTGGATTCAGTTTGATGTTGACACAACAGCTAAAGTAATATCAAATTGCTCATAATTGTGCAGTGTGGATAAACCTTCTTTTCTCCCTACTGTTGATTGTTAAACTAAGAAGAGTCTATCATTTTCTGAAGGCATTCTTAGGAAGAATTTTTTTAGAGCTTCCATGGAATTCAAAGGTGTCTACCGGCTTTGGCTAATGGCAGTTTCTTTTGTCTGGCCTAGACTGGCAAAAAGAGATGTGTGCATGCCTGCATGAAAGTGTGGCCTTTAGATGACCTGCAGTGAAAGTTTGGCATGAACGCACTTCTTTGGTGTTTTAGTGGGAGGAAAGCAGTTTTAAAAAGGAGCTGCTTTCCCCTACTTCTTTTTAAAAAGGGTGTAACTGTGCAGCTGCATCTAAATGCTGTGGTGCAACTGTGCAGTTTTTTAAAGCTCCCAAACCCTAGCTCCAGCCCTAATTCGAACCCATGTGCAGTAGGGACTCTGGATGCTGTAACTGTTATGCAACTGCACATAAAATGTCAATTCACTCATAATATAAAGAAGTTTATTCATAAAATAAAGGGGTTCGTTCATGGTGCACCGGTGCAACTGCGCAGTTAAAAAAGGGAAGCAAAACTGCAATGGTAATTTGACAGATCTTCATAACTGCAGAGTTCATGTGTGATGTACCTGCACAACTGCACAGTTTGCAGCCAGCAATAAATTGTCTGTATGGTGTACCGGTGCAACTGCGCAGTTCGCAGCCAGTAACAAAAATAAATAAATGAAATAAAATGAAAACTAAAGGCCCCGTTCATTGAAACCAGTGCAGCTGCTCCACCTGTGTTTCTAGAATCCTGACAGCTTCCAATGTGTTAGCTGAGCAAGAGACGAGACTTCAGATAAGTTGTCCCCACACCCCCTCAGTGTAGCTGCCCTATACACCCTTGGGACCTGCAGTGTAGTTGCTAAGCATTTGGGAAAATGCAACTTCAAGTTGCCCTCTCCTGACAGTCTGGAAAAGCCCCTTTGAGCCACTGGATCTTTCACAGCAGACAAGGCAATTTGTGCCATTTCCTAAAACACATTTGAGAGGACACCCCCAAAAGACATTGGGTAGACTTTGTAATAGCATGGCATTTTGCAGTTAGCTACTACTCTATGTAGGAGCCTCTGATCTGAGAAGCTCAGAGTAATGAGAAGGAATGGTTGAGAGGATTTCCCCCTCCTCCCCATACCAAAGAGATTTAGACAATCTGCCTGTGGCCTTTCAAGAGTGAATGATGCTCTTCCACTGGAAATATAACTCAGCTTTGGTTTGAACTCTAGAAAATAAGGACATTACCATATGAGGCTAAAAAGCAGAATTTTAACAGGATAAAAGCATCTTTGCCTTGTACTTATCAGGTCAAGTTGTGTCCATCCTGCTGCCACACTGTTACTGTACATTTTCATTGACAAGCAAAACCCATTAATGTGTTGCTATTATAGCACAGGTATTTTGATGTGAAAAGTTAGGTTCTGGCATTACAGCAGTCATGCAGCCTTTCAAGCATCTCCTTAAAATTTTGGGCAAAATTATAGCTCAAAAGGAGGCCCACAAGAGGAGGGTAACATCTTTTCACATGTGAGTACCAGTACCTCAGAGAGTCACCAATTTCAGTAGATAGAAGGGTTTCATTTAGAAATCTGAGAAGGTGCACACAACCATACAAAAACAATGCAACCATAGGAACCATACAAGGCTATCAGAGATGAAGGTGTAGAAGTTTGGATAGAGAAGAATTGGTAATTAGAGGGAACAATAATTGTTAGTCCTGAAAATAGGTCCATGGAAAATGGAAAGTGGCTCAAAGAGCATGTGAGGGCAGCACAGAGTGAGTGAGACCCTCTGTGCACACAGGATTTATAAACTGCACCCATCTGTGAGCAAGGTGGCTATGACTGGGGCAGATATTTATGTCTTATTTCATGCCCTAGAGGGGTGCTTGATGTTACCTGGCATGCAAGCGCTGCCACGTGGGCGCAGGTTCTCCCAGCGGGTTACACGGTTAGTGAGCAGATAAGGGAAAGTGGGCGGGAGGGGCGGTGTGGCCTTACTTCATAGGACCAACATTGAGTGCATGTACCTAAGGCTGAAGACCAGGGATAGTTTAGGGATTCTGCTAGTATACTGGCCACCCCATTGTCTAGCAGACTCCCTAACCGAGTTGACTCAGCTGGTTTCTGAGTTACTGTTGGATCCTCCCAGACTATTGGTCTTGGGCGACTTCAACATTCCTCTTGAAACCAGTCCATCTGAGCTTTCTGGAGCAACTCGGGAGTTCATGGATTCCATGATGGGTATGAACCTTTCCCAATTGGTCAACGGACCCACACATTGTGCAGGTCATACACTCGATGGGGTTTTTAGTACAGAACAGGAGTATCTGTGGGCGGGGTAACCAAGACTACCGCATTGTCATGGACGGATCATTTCCTGATCAAGTTGGAGCTAAAGGCCACTTTCCGTCCCCCTGGGGGTGGCGGACCCATTAGAATGGTCCGCCCTCGAAGGCTCATGGAACCAATTGGCTTCCAGAAAGTTCTAGAGGGCTTGCTGGTTGGGAATGCCGGTGATTCTGTTGAGACCCTGGTCAACACTTGGAATACTGATGTCACCAGGGCTATCAACACAATCGCTCCTGAGCGTCCTTTCCAGCCAGCTTCCAACCGGAAACCCTGGTATACAGAAGATCTCAAGGAGATGAAGTGGGCTGGACAACAACTAGAGTGCGAATGGAGAAAGACTGTCCTCCCATCTGACAGAACTCACTATAGACTGCATCTTCGCATCTATGGAGAGGCTTTGCGTGCAGTGCGGAGGTCTCTTTGCTCTGCACACATTGTGTCTTCAGAGTTCTGCCCGGCAGAGCTGTTTAAGGTGGTGGGGGAGCTGATGCAGGTTCCCCCTGCACCAAACCCCCTGCTAGAGCCTACGGCAGCCTAATGTGAGGTGTTTAACATTCACTTTGCAGATAAAATCTCTCGGATAAGAGCCGACTTAGACGCCAATATTTGTCCAGCACCCATGGGTGAGGTATCTAGCAACTCTGTTACTCTCAGTTTACTGGATGAGTTTCAACCTGTGAGTACCGATGACATGGACAAGCTCCTTGGGTGTGTGAGGAAGACGACTTGCTCCCTTGATCCGGGTCCATCTTGACTGATCGTCCAGGGAGGGGACTCACTGAGAATATTCCTTCAGAAGGTGATCAATGCATCCCTCAGGGAAGGCATCGTTCCATCTTGTCTGAAGGAGGCAGCCGTCAAGCCCCTCCTGAAGAAGCCTTGCCTTGATCCCCTGGACAGAAATAACTACAGACCAATTTCCTTGCTGCTTTTTATTAGCAAGGTGATCAAGAGAGCAGTCGCCTCCCAACTCCAAGCCATCTTGGATGAAACCGATTATCGATCCATTTCAAACTGGCTTTAGGGCAGGATATGGAGTTGAGACTGCTATGGTTGCTCTGACTGACGACCTCCGCCTGAGCATTGACAGGGGTAGTATGACCCTGCTGGTGCTCTTGGATCTCTTGGCGGTCTTTGATACAATCGATCATTCCATGCTTTGGGATCGGCTGAGAGAGTTGAGGATTGGTGACACCGTGCTTAGGTGGTTCCAATCCTTTCTCTGCGGCAGATCACAAAGGGCGAGACTCGGGGATAGCTGCTCTTCTAAAATCGAGCATAGCTGTGGCGTCCCTCAGGGCACCATCCTGTCCCCAATGTTATTTAATATTTATATGAAGCCGCCTGGAGAGATCATTCAGAGGAACGGAGCTCATTGTCATCAGTATGCTGATGACACTCAAATATATTTCTCCGTGACTAGATCGTCTGCTCAGACCTCTGATGGCGTCTCCCCTCTCAATGACTGTCTTGCTGTGGTAATGGATTGGATGAGGGAAAACCGATTGAAGCTTAATCCAGACAAAATGGAGGTGCTCACAGTCACAGGCCTGAAACCAGGTTTGGGAATACAACTTCCAGTCCTAGATGGAGTCACACTCTCCTCAAAGGACTCTGTTCGCAGTCTGAGGGTACTCCTTGACCCGTCACTCCACATGACTAGTCAGGTGAATGCGACGGTCAGGAGTGCCTGCTACCAGCTTCTGCTGATATGCCAGCTGTGCCCTTTCCTGGAGATGAGGGATCTGGAAACTGTGATACACACGTTGGTAACCTCACGTTTGGACTTCTGTAATGCACTCCACATGGGGCTACCCTTGTGCCTAACCCAGAAACCACAACCGGTCCAAAATATGGCAGCCAGGCTTGTTGCTGGAACATCTAGGAGAGAGCACGTAACACTTGTGCTTAAATCTTTCCACTGGCTGCCAATCAGTTTCCGGGCACAGTACAAGGTTTTGGTTTTAACCTTTAAAGCCCTACATGGCTTGGGTCCATCCTACCTAATGGACCGCCTCTTCCCATATGAACCCCCCCCGCACACTTCGGTCCTCTGGGAGGAATCTGCTACAACCCATGAAGACCAGGCTGGTCCAGACCTCCCAGAGGGCCTTTTCAGCTGTCGCTCCCAAGCTGTGGAATGACCTGCCGGATGAGATACGTCTTTCCATCTTTAGAAGGCTTCAAAAAAGCCCTAAAGATGCATCTCTTCTGGCAGGCCTTCCCAGAGAATGTGAACACCTCCCGGCTCCAAACCTAGGCCCTAGTGTCTTCCAGCCTTCCTTTCCTGTGTTTTTCCACCCCCTATACAACCTAGGTTCTTCAGGCCCGTTTCCCTGTTGCTGCTTTTTATTGTCTTATTTTGTTTTATTCCATGTTTTTAACTCTACTGTGATCTAATTTTCTTCTTAAGGGGGGTGGTGAGGGAAGGGATGGGATACTGTTTTAACTTTTGCTGTAACCCGCCCCGATTGCTTGCTCAGAGGGGTGGGCTAAAAATAAAAATTATTATTATTATTATTATTACCAAATGGTGTAACAAAGGACCTGGACAGACTGGCAAAAAGCACTGGCCTGTGGGCGGTGTTGGGGCTGTTTTCTTGTTTTTTGCAAGGATGCGCAGTGGGGAGAAGAATTCTCCAAGGTCTTCTTAGGGGCTAATGTGTTTCCAAGCCTTTCCCATTTGCCCAGCAGCCCCATCAGCCCTAGAAGGGGCTGATGGATGGTAGAAACAGCCCACTCCACCACAGCAGAGGGGCCTGGCTGGTGGAGTGTGGTGTCTGGAAGGTTTGCCAGCCTGGGGATGAGAGCATGAGTTACAGCACCAAGGTGAAACCAACCATAGGGATGCCACTGAAGCTAATCCGCTTTATTTATAACCTTACTACACTATTTGCTACAACTCCATTGTATGCCATCTTGTAGTTTGGTGAGATGTTTAGCATCCTTTCCAAACTATAGGATTGTGCACTTCTTTAGTAGAAAATTCTAGGTAGTTCACCAAACTGCAGTTTCCAGAATTCGATATATAGAATGGAGCCATGGCAGTCAAAGTGGTATCAAACCTCTACTCCTGGTCAGCGTGGAAATACTCTTAATGTACCACTGAAGCACAGGGAGTTTCTCTTCTCTTTTTGTCCCAAATTATGGACTTTATACATCAAAATTTGGAATGCATAGTGAAACCATGGAGAACTCCTAACATATTGGCTCCAGTTTGGCAGGGAGTAGAATCCAAGTAACTTGTATTCAAAATCCATGAAGAAATTTGAATGTGAATTTTTAAAGTATCAGTATTGCACTGAAGAAGATATGAATTGGTCACACACGCCATTGTGTTTCCTCTCCTTCCTTCCTTCACCCAGTTTCTGCATTAAATGGCTCATGGGTAAATTATACCAAATGCCTTCCATTAGTTGGACTTGGTGCTTGCTGTTTTGTTACGTGTGTGCAATTGGCACTTCAGTTTCTGAAATGTTCATGGCATTTGGCTCCCAGCAGCCAGGGCAAAGACAAGATACATAACATTGCAGCCATTCTCTTCCGACTGACAGCTCACCATAAGCTCGCAGTGCGTCATACACCAGCCACTTATTTCTGCATCATAAACTCCTAATATTTCTTTCAGATGGGAGAGCTTTGTGTTAGCTATACTCTGGAAATAGGCCAAACGTTTATCCAAGCAGGGTACTTTCTGAACTATGCAATACATTGTTGTGTGAGTTATCCGAATGTTTTTTCCCCCCAGATTCCTGTGGTTTTAGGAGCTGAACATAAAACTCAGCACAACTATTATTGTATATAATAGAAATAGATCTGGCTTTGAAGCCATAGTAGCAATTCCATGATGGCCCCACCAAATGTCCTACAAGTTTCACTTTCCTGTTTCTTGTTATGTGCCTTCAAGTTGTTTCTGCCTTATGGTGAAATCATGGGGTTTTCTTGGCAATTTGTTCAGAGGAAATTTGGTGTTGCCTTCCCCTGAGGCTAAGAGCATGTGACTTTGCCAGTCACCCAGTGAGTTTCCTGGCCAAGTGGGAGAATCAAACCCTGATCTCCAGAGTCATAGGCCAACACTCAAACCACCCTGGCATGTTGGGTTTCAAGTTTCACTTACTGAATAAGTATTTCCTCATGAATGCTGCATTTACATTGCAGAATTAATGCAGTTTGACACTGCTTTAACTGCTATGGTCCAATGTTATGGAATTCTGGAATCTGTAGTTTTGTGTGATATTAACCTTCTCTGTCAGAGAGCCCTGGTGCCACAACAAACTATACTTCCCAAGATTCCACAGCATGGAGCCATGGCAGTTAAAGCAGCATCAAACTGCATTAATTCCATGGTGTGGCAGCAGCCAAAGTCACTTACAATTGAAATACTCCATAGTAGTTCACTTGTAACTGGTGTTTTGGGGGCTTCTGTTGAAAAGTATACTCATTTTTGAGCCCTCAATATCTACATGCTCTCATCATCTGGGGAGCCTTTATTTCTATGTGTTGTTGTTATGTGCCTTCCAGTCAATTTTGGCTTACAGTGACTCTAAGGCAAACCTATTACAGGGTTTTCTAGGCAAGATTTGCCAAGGGCTTTTGCCATTATCTTCCTCTGGGGCGGAGAGTGTATGACTTGTCCAAGGTCACCCAGTGGGTTTCCATGGCTATGTGAAGGTTTGAAGCCTGGTTTTCCCAAATCCTAGTCCACTCAACCATTACACCACACTGGAACTGATATAGCAGGGTAGAGAATATTTCTGAGATATGATTTGAATGTTCCTGAGACAGGAGATTATCACATGGAAGAGGCAAGCAGCCTCCTCCCATCATTAAATCATGTTAATCATGCGAGTTCTTGTTAATACCAAATGACACATCCATTACTGTCTACAGATGGGACAAGAATGGGATAAGCATGTGGGGTGAGATAATCTTTCCCCTGATTGCATGATTAACATGATTTAATGATGATTTAATTACGGGAGGAGGACACTCACCTCCTGTGTGATAAAGTCCATTGTTTCCTCTGTGGAGAAGATGATGTCAGTGTGCTAGTTGTGTGCACCTTGCTTTACTCCTTCCACCTCTTCCCTACATGGGGACAGTGAGACAGGAGATCAATTCAAACATGGCCTCCAAGCCAAAACTCAATTGGACTTGTGGTCCACCTTCCTTTTGGAGGGTTGGGGATTTGGGGCAGACTTGGGCTATTGTCTTTCTTTGGCAAGGTCCAAAGGCTAGAATATGTACCTTAATATGCTGGGTTAGACCCACAGCCTTGCTCATTAAGCTGGGCATTCTGGAGAGAACTCATACTTCAGTTCCCATCTTAGTGTTTTGAAAACAGTGTGATTTGAAGTATCTAGGAGTTGGTCACTGATGACAAGTACATTTCTCAGTATTTTACTCAGGTGTGAAATTAGTTCAGAAGAGGAAGGCTGTGTCAAATTATGCAAAGCTACTACAGTTGATCTACTATAGTCCAGACTAAGCTGTCCTGGAGCCTATGGCTGTCTCTTATATAAGTGGTCAAGGTAAAACAAATAAAACTCAAATTTTATTTTCTAAACATTTTGATTGTCTTGTTAATACAGTGGGTCTAGGTATCTTCTGGGGTTTGGTTCTAAGACGTGCACACACACCCAGATACCACAATCTGTGGATGCTCAAGTCCCATTATATACAGAGGCATAGTAAAATGGTGCCTCTTATATAAAATGACAAAATCATGATTTGCTTATTGGAATTTATATTCTTCGAATATTTTCAACCTGTAGATGCTTGAATCTGTAGATAAAAAAATGGATATGGAGGGCCGACTGTTCAAGTAAAATAGTCCACTATGAACATTTTTAGGATGGGTCTATCTTCTAAAATAGATTAGCAATAAGGCACACTCTCTCAGCCTCAGAGGGTAGCAATGACACCCCCTCCCCATAATAGCAAACCCCTCTGAAGAAACTTGCCACAAAAACCTTATGATAAGTTCACCTGAGGGTTCACCTGAGGATGCTATAAGGCACACAACAACAAAATATTAACCTATTTTTGTCTTTCCTGCAATCTTCTTTTGATGCTCCCTCACTTTATATTATCTTCCTTTTGCCTTTTGTTAATTCATTTTATGAGCCTCCAGATGACAAGGGCATGCTGATTTATTTCATCAGTATTGTGCTGGTCCAGGATGCTTTATAACAATATTAGTTTATCTACTCTTCTATTAACCCTACACGTAAAATCGCTATTGTATAGTAAACACTATCACTGCCTTAATGTAAATCAAGTGCTTTGCATGCAAAAGATCAAAGGTTCAGTTCTGAAAATCTTCTTTAAATCTAGAAGAGATTCAACAGCCCAATGACATAGCCATGATTAGATGGGATCAAAGGTCAGAATAATATATGCCAAATGGAAATTCCCATACTGTAACAGGAAAAAAATACATTTTAAAAAAGAAGTTCTCCAGAATGCTTTACTAAAATATTGATGCCAAATATTCTTGAATGTTTCATGAATATTTAAGCATTTGGTGAAGGTTCCATGTTTGACATCAATGTGTTGAAGCCATTAATATTTGAAATCTGAATCAGTAGTATTTGACAGTTGATATTTCATAGCTTACATGCAATGCTTTTTTTGTACCTGACAGTATGGCCCTTGGCATTTGGCAACTAGTGTTAGAGCTTGGACAGTGTTTGAGACTTGGCAACTTAGAGACATATGATATTTGATGCTTGGCAAAAACCCTAAGACTAAGAGATCCGATCCAGCACTGAAATGTTGAGGTATAACATCAAAAGTTTCTTTTTGAACTTAGCACATACTTAATTATTCCTCCCATAACCCATAGAGCAACACCGTATGCTCTTTTTATAGGATGTTCAGCTTGAGAGATATGGCATCAAGCCCAGTCAAGGCTTCCATCTTGGCTGTATCCTCACTGCAGAAATATAGCAGTTTGACACCACTTTCACTGCCATGGCTCAATGCTAGGGAATGTTGGGAATTGTAGTTTGTAGATTCTGGAAGCTATAGTCCCAAACTAGTATTTTTCCTGTGCTCTGGGGCCCCATTAGTTGCTCTGCCTTAGGCAGCAAAATAGTTTGGTCTGAAGTGGACTGTGCATACTGAAGCATGACATTCAATGCAGCATATTTATAGCAACAGGGCAGAATAAATCACGTAATATTCCCTGACCCTTAAAAACAATCCAAGGTAGGTCTGCTGATTGGTCGGAGGAGTTAGGAGACTTGCCTTTACTGGCTACAGATAGCCTTTAGGACATTGTATTATTTCATGCTGCTCAGGTAAGAGTTCTGTGCTAACAGGAGTTGCTTGCTGTAAATGTCACATTATTGCAATGTCTAGCCAAGGTATTACTTACAGTCTCTGCTTTGCTTGCTGATGGTTTCAGGATGGACTTAAAATACCAGTTGCTGGAAAGAGAACCTGCACAGTCTGGTACTGCTTATCATGACCGTGAGTGTAATTTTATTTTTTGTTAGGTGCTGCCTTTATTCCAGTAGTGGGACTCAAGGTAATTTACAATGTATTAAAAACAGCCCGTAATAAAAACTATACAAAAATATCCATAAAAATTACAAAGGTTTTTGAAAAAACAGTTCAACAGTCTTAAGAGCTAAAACCATTTACAAGTCATGATAAATTAAAAACCTGTCACAATCCATTTCCAAAAGGCTGATAGAATAAGAATGTTTTTATTTGTTGGCAGAAGGAAAACAAGGAGGAAGCTGTTACAGCCTCACTAGGGAGTGAGTTCAAAAATCTGGGAGCAGCCACCAAGAAGGCCCTGTCCTTGATAAGACAGTAGGGTAGAGAAAAGAACCTCCCTCAGACATCATTGAGCTCTTAACAGGCTGTTAACAGGAAAACATAGTCCTTCAAATAGTCAGGACCTGAGCCATACAGTGTGAGAGCCAGCATGGTGTAGTAGTTTGGGTGTTGGACTAGGACTCCGAAGACCAGTTTTTGAATCTCTGTTCCACCGCAGAAACCTACTAGGTGATCTGGGACAAGTCAGACACTCTCAGCCTCATAGGAAGGCAATGGCAAACCCCCTCTAAACAAGTCTTGCCAGGATAACCAAATGGTAAGTTCTAATAATAATAATAATAATAATAATAATAATAATAATAATAATATTGTATTTATAACCCGCCGCTCTGAACAAGCATTAGGGTGAACATAAGTCAGAAATACATTGAAGGCACAAAACAATAGCAGCAGCAGCAACAACACATCAAACAACAGAACAGAATAGAACAGAACAGAAGTAAAGTCTGACAGATCCAGTTTTTTAGCTGACTTTTTAAAAAAAGTTTGTATTTAACAAATAAACAGCTCTCTTGTCAACTGAAATCTTGTTTGTGTCTTACCCATGTGTAAGATCCCTTACAGAAGCTATTCAACATTTCTGTCCAAGGCTTAACGTCCACATTCAGTTCAGGGCACTGTTAGTGAACATTCAGTTTTGCATTTGATTGTGCATTGGCATGGACAATATTGTCATTTAACACAAGGATCACCTAACACTCAGTTCCTCACACAGAGATTTATATTATGCTATCCCAGGGAAACAGCTAAGACTTTTTTTTTTCATTTTAGGTTAAATTTGAGATGTATACTACTGTGAACTATCCCAAGGACATTTGGTAGTTGCATGGGATGAATAGTGAACTAAGCCCTAAATAAACTGAAGGCACAAGTTCCCATATGATTTTGGAAGCTAAGCAGAGCTAGTCCTGTCTAGAACTGAGAAGGAATACCAGGTGCTGGAGGCAGTATTTCAGAGGAAGGAAGTATTTCAGAGGAAGGAAATGATGGCTAAATATAATGCCCTCCAACTTTAAACAAAGGCTAGATGGCCATCTCTTAGGGGTGCTTTGATTGTGTGTTTCTGCATGTCAGGAGTTTGGACTGGATGGCTCTTGTTGTCTCTTCCAATTCTATGATTCTATGTCCCCACATGGCAATACAATCCTAATTCATCTTTTGCAATCTCTTGTTTTCAGCTGCTTTTAAAATGGTTCTGTTCCTCTCTCCTCCTTCTCCATTTGTTTTCAGCTTACTTCAATTTTGCAAACTGAGTTCAAAATTCAAATTAGTGTGGAATTTTTTTCCTTCCCAGTGGGCTCAGGCAAAAACAAATTCTTTCAGCCTCTCTTAGCTTATCTATTCTTCTTCATTAATAATTTTTTCCATCCTGATCATACTCGGATGCTGCTTTTCATCTGTGAAACATTGGAGAGTATGGAGTATTCTGTGCCAAAGAAAACCCAATGATATTCATGGAGTTGCCATATATCAACAGGTGATTTGAAAGCCCCTCCACACAATTTAGAAACAGTAAAGATGCTTAATTTAGAACATGCAAGATTTCAAGTTGCATAGGCTTTAAGAGAAATGGCTAATGTATACTGCATTTGTCTAATAAAACAATCCCAGGGCCCAGAAATGCTTAGTTGTCTGTTGAGGAGTATCTCTGAAAGGCTCTTTTCTTGTCAAGTCCAGGAGAAACTAAACAATTGTTTTATTCCATTAATGATTTTGCATGTAGAGGTTTCATGTATTCCTACCAGCCTTCTCTCTTAGCTTTCATCTTCTTTTACCCTTACAGCCATTTTCCTGCTTTCATCTCTCTTTAATTGGCTTCAGTCTCTCATCTCTTGTCCCCCCTCCCCCCCCCCCTCCCCCGGTTTCTGTTTATGACTTGAGGAATCTTCAAAATTCCCTGGCCTGCCCTCACCTCCTTGTCTGGGTGTGTTTTTCATATCAAGCTGGGCCAAGGAAGAGTGCCAAATATCTTCTCCAAGGAAGGAGATAGGTAGACAAACCTACAAGGAAAAGAAAATCCTCTACCTTCATCCAGACACCACCAACTTAGAAAATTGGTGAAGAAATTCTCAAGTCAGAGAACAAATATTTTTACCGGTTGGTTGGGTTTCTCAAAGGTTCTGATGCAAAGAGAGAGAGAGAGAGAGCACAGCTGCTTTGGACTGCAGGAGCTAATTTAATTAAAAGGGGCATTGATGTAGAGGAGACTTGGCAGCTGTGAGGACGTTTCATTATACAAAGCAGTGCTTGCCTGCCCACCCATTGGGCAGATGGCACAAGGCATCTCTCAGGTATTTTAGTTGGAATATTCTAGGAGGAGGGAGTGGGGTTTTGGCTAGTTGTGGCAACTGGCCACATATGCTTAGTATAATGTCTACCCTTATAAAGGGGGGAGGGGGATGCCATCCAAATGATAAACAAATATATCATATTCCAAACAAGGAGTTTTTAATGGTGGATTTTAATGGGGCTGGGGTGTGTGCCACTGTACTTTCATTCTCATTGATGGGTTGGAAATGCTTTTGAACTGTTGGCCCTCCATATCCACTGATTCTTTATCCATGAATTGAAACTTCCACGGCTTGAAAATATTTTAAAAATATATCAATTCCAATAAGTAAACCTTGATGTTGCCATTTTATATAAGGGATGCCTTTTCACTATGCCATTGCATTTAAAGGGACTTGAGCATCCATGGATTATTGTAAGCAGAGGGGGTTCTGGAACTAAACCTTAGCATCTAGCAAGGGCCCACTGTATTAATGCTGTTTATAATAAGAGAGTTTATTTAATGTTTTAATACTTTTTGATATTATTATTGACTTCATGCCATATTTTGTTTTAAGCTATGTAATAATGAGGCCCCACTATGATGGAAAGGTGGATATAAAGCCAAGCCACCAGTCAAACAATTACCGAAGGTAGTGTCTGCACTGACTAGGATACTTCGAGAGCAGCCTGGAGTATCCTGGTTCTGGAGCTGCCTCAACAACCTAGTTACTGTTGTGGTATGGGTCAGCTGTATGTATGCAATCCCCACTATGTCACTTGAGGAGGTGGTCAGGACCATTCAAGATGATGGAATGTGCTCTTATCCAGAGTTTGCAAATGCCAAGTTACAAACAAATAGTTATATGTAATTGATTCTCTCTCACCAGTTAAATTAGAAGTACATTATAATACAACTGTAATTCAATCAGGGATAACTTCACTCCTTTAGAAGTACAACACTAACTTTTACTTAGTGTTAGAGCTACAGACACGTGATGTCAGGAGTGGAAGAGAAGAATCAAGTGGTGGCTCATGTTAAGCATTGTGTTCTCCTGTGGCTGTTGAAATGGCAGGAATGTGTATGGGAAGAGGGTGTCTTTTTGTACCACAAGGCGGTAGGCATATAATTATTTGCTATTTTTCTTCTCAAAGGAAGCAATCAGTAAATTGAGCAGTTTTCTTTTCACTGTGAGAAAGTCTTCATAAAAAGACACTATTTTGCAATGTTATTATTCTGCACCAAAAATACTGTCTTCTGCACAGAAAATGCTGTTTTTGGAACAAAAAATACCATTTCAGGATTTTGCACAGAATAGGTCTTCAGCTATAATGTTTTCTGTACAAGAAACAACATTTTCTGTGCAGCACATAATATTTGTTTGTTATTTGTTGTTATTTATTATTTTTTGCACAGAAAGTGGTGGTTTCTTTGTGCAAAACAATCACAAGAGAATTTTGAGTAGAGTAAGTCCTTAAATGCAGACTTTTCCTTCTCCTGGGTTCTTCTCCTCAAGGTTTCTCAGCACTTTCAGAACACCTTTTTAACCCTTTATGGGGTATATCTGAATATTCTTTCCATCTAAAAGCTTGTAACTTTCAGGTGTTTTCTTAAAGTAACTATTCAGTTATTGAAAAATGGGAGAGGTAATGATAACTTGCAACTATAATGCCTATTAACCAATTTTTTGGTCCTTAAATATATGGTTTAAATCCAGTTCTTAATCCCAGCTGTAATGGGCTTGGAAATGTTGATTTACCACACAGCCATTAATTCACCAGGTCTACTGTATTTGGGACTAACAATTGGATTAAAGATGAAATAACTTCCCAAGCTCTGCTGCTAGCTTCTTCAAACTTATCCATTCACTCTTGGAGATCAGGCACTGATTTAGGACATTCATGTAAAAGAATGTTGACAGACAGTCTTTGCTCCAAATACCTGTCTCTTAAAACATTCCACAAATACAATATTCGCTAAGACACACTGCTTTGCTGCTACGCCCTTTTAATACTGACTAATCCCCCAGAGTGCCATATAAACGAGGACATAATATATTTTTCTTGGTCTGAGAAAAATACCATGAATCACAGTAAAGCATAATAAAAACCCAACAAAATATCTCTGCGTGAACACCCTTAGATATACAGTCTTCCAAAATGCCTGGTTAGATATATAGCCTTTAACCATTCTTCAGCAAGGCAGCAATAGCAGCAATCTGTTCCCTCCCTTGCCTTCATTGCCCAGATGTTATCAAACACTATAACATTTCATCAGCCTCACAGTATATCTCTAGAGATGTGCTACAGAGGTCTATGAAAACTAATGAGTAAACAAATTAATATGTTAACAAACATAATATATAACACAAAGTGAAAGCATCAGTTTAAAGGGTTACAAATGCAGATGGAGACCAGCTGTTTGGTTCACTGGGATGGTGAATCCAGTCTGGATTCTAGTCCAAACTTTAAACAAGCTGTCCAAGATGCTGAGCCCATTTGGTGGATATGGTTCAGCATCATAGATAATTAATATCTGGACTAGAACCTGTACTGGATTCATTGCTGCACTGGTGCCAAAGCTACAAGCCTGTGCTGAACAATGCAGCATTTACCTGGAATTCCATGATGCTATCACTATAGAGCCTTTTTTTTTTTTTTTACAATGACAGTATCTCAAAATGGAAAGGAAATGGGAAGTCAAGCAGTTCCAATTAAGCCCTACAATTCTACACATAGGTGTTTGTTTGAATTACGGAGCTGTCATACATCAAATCAGACAAGTGTTCCATCTTCATTTTACCTACATTACATGAAATGAGACCTCCCAGAATTTGAAAAGGAATCTTCTCTAGCCCTACCTGTAGATGTCAAGGAGTGAATTTGAAAGACAAAGAATGTGTGTTACCTGATTGAGTTATAACTGCCCTGAGAGTCGAGGAAAGTCCAGAGCATAAAAAGTGCATTTCAGCTGTCACTGCATTCTTCATAATTTAAGAACTGACTCCATTTCCTAAGCATTTCTTTTAAAGTATGCATTCAGTTTGTTTATTTTATGTGTACTTCATCTTTCTGGGGTCCACGATGGCTGGAAACAGGACCAAAAAACAGATAGAGCTAAAAGGTAGGAATACTGTTGGTAACCACACCTGACTCTACTTAGCTTCCATGATCAGATGGTATCTGGTGTCTTTAGGGTACACACCAAACCATAATTGCTCATTATGCCTGCTTATGTTCAGTTTTTTGTTACTGGATATGCAAGTCCAGGAGAATGATGTGAGGTGGATCTGGCTGCAAGAACATAGCTGAACACTACCTGGCCATCACCTACTCTCTTCTGGCCATTAACTCTCAATGGAGGAAATGGAACAGAGGTAGGTGGAAGACCCAGGGAGAAGAAATGGAGCTATACCTGGTAGCTTTTTAAATTTCTTCAGGTCCATAAAGGATCCTGGATAATAAATTACAATATTAAAATATAATTAAATGGATTAGATGGATTATCATATTGAAAACACCCCAGATTTAAAATAATGAAAACAAAACATATTGGGCGAAGAGAGAGAGAGAACTTTGTAAAAAGTAAGTAGAAATAAAGGTTCACTCAGAAAGTCAGATTAGAATATTTAGACATGGAAAACTGCAGTTTTGAAAGTTGTGAATTGTTTTTTCTAGTCCATAGAAGTGATGGGAAGGGATACGGAAACTCCCTACCAAGTGTTGCCAGAGTGAAAACTGGAGATGGCTTCAATGGCTGCTTGCAAGAAGGAATTTCTGTAGATGTTGCTTATTTTCTGGTTCTGTGACAAGTAATACCAGCCAAAATCCTGCTTCTGCACAACCATTAAAGGTACAAGAACCATCTCCAGTTTTCAACCTAGTGCAACCCTACTTAACCATCTGTAAAACAAAAACTTTCACAGTGCAGTCCCACTTATTCCTTTTTGGCAAAGAAGATGCAAATCCTTCATACTCATACAAAGCTAAAATTTCACATTCAGAATTTTGCATTTGAAATTTGAATGGAAACATTGGAATGTTGGGCCAGTGCTGAAGACTTGAGAATAATTGTTTCAGCTCTTCTCAGAAAGAAGCCTCTTGACATATGGTAGGACAGTGTGAAAAAGTGACACTGTCGAACAAACGCCAGATGGAAATGTAACAAACAAACAGAAGCCCTTGAGTAAATGTCACCAGCTAATTGGATGCATGTAAAAATGTCTATAAATCTGTAGAGAAAAATATTGGCTTTATCTTCTGCTGGAAGGTTCATTCTCTCAGCCCTCTGTTGTTTCTGATAACAAATCCAGATAAACCAAATAACAGCTGTTAAAGCCAACATCATGAGCTTCCACCAAAGCAAAGCAACACAATACCAAATGTTATAATCTGCTTTAATATTCCAAGTCTCTGCAGTGCCTTTCCCAGGGCTCCCTGTCTTCTTTCGACCTTCTGTAAGGACCAGTATATTATCTTTCCTCTTTTGAGGGATCAGCAAGGAATGGAGAAAAATATAATGTTCCCTTGTTTTGCAACCAAAAGCAAATTTTCATACCAAAAAAACAAACACAAAAAATCATCCAAATTGTTGCAGAAATCCACGTTGTGCAAAAACATGGTTATTGTGAAAACCCCACAAATTTTCCACAAAAGAGCTCTATGTGATTTCTTGAAAGTGTTCTTTGTGCAAAAAACAGAACAGAACAAAAAACAGCCCTTTTTGCACCCTCCATCCACCTGTGGCTATCTGAAAACTGTGCTTTGCTTAAAAATGTGTTTTTGAGGGGAAATTATTATTATTGTACCAAAAAATGTGAATTTTTACACAGAATTTCCTGAAAAAATTCAGGACATGCAAATATCAGGTGAAAACTGCACCAAATTCTTTCTGCTGGCTCTGTCCTAGTGTCAGCAAAACAGTGGATATTTTTCCATCTCTAGTGCAGAGGTGGAGGGCTTTGTCTGCTTTAGTTTATATATAAGGGGGTATCCAAGAGTTTTAATGATCACCTTTTAAAAAAATTGACAGAAAGTTTGTTTTGATTTGTAGTTGTTAACTTATCTCTATGTAGTCACTATCTAGATTTAAACATTTTTCCCAGCTTATCTTGACCCTCCAAATACCTGATATTGTAGAAGTCTGCAGATTGTGCCTTATGAGGGGGTATTGTAAAGTAATAATTATCACCCAGAAGTTATTATGGCATATTGATGAAATTTTGTCAGTGTCATCATTGGTCCCTAAGTGCACGTTGCTGACAAAATCAACTCATTGCATCCTTTATTTTTGTGACTGGCTCTGCCAGAAGTGACTAAAGTGTAAAATCCTTGTTTAAAGACCTCCAAGGAAGGAGACTCCACCACTCTCTGAGGGAGTGTGTTCCACTGTCGAACAGCTCTCACTGTCAGGAAGGTCCTCCTAATACTGAGGTGGAATCTCTTTTCGTGTAGCTTGCATCCATTGTTCCGGGTCCTGTTCTTTGGAGCAGCAGAAAACAAGCTTTCTCCGTCTTCAATGTGACACCCTTTCAAAAATCATATCTCCTCTTAGAACTTTATTGCACACATTTTTTGCCCATTCTGGGCACTGGAAGGGGCCACTTGGGGCCACACATGACCATGGGAAAACGGATTTTATCGCACACAGAAAGGTCCTCAAAATGGCCCCATTCCAGTGTCCAGCACCAGGCCATTCCCATTCAGTAATGAGCTGCATCCTTTGTCTCTGAGAAAAATGGAGTGTCTCAGCACTCAATGGGAATGGCTGGGTGCCGGGTGCCAAATTTCAGAAACATTTTCAGGATGTTTCTGTGTGCAATAAAATCCATTTTTTCTCAGTTGCGCTCCCCGAGCGTCCCCTTCCAGTGCCCAGAATGGGCAAAAAAATGTGTGTGATAAAGTTCAGAGTATCTTCTCCAGGCTAAACATTCCCAACTCCCTAAGTCTCTCCTCGTAAGGCAGTGTATCCAGACCCTTCTCCATTTTGGTTGCCCTTCTCTGGACATGCTCCAGCTTCTCAACATCCTTTTTGAATTATGGTGCCCAGAACTGGACAGAGTATTCCAGGTGAGGCTTGAAGAAGTCAGAATAGAGTGACACTATTACATCCCTCGATTTAGACACTATACTTCTATTGATGAAGCCTAAAATCGCATTGGCCTTTTTAGCTGCTGCATCACACTGTTGACTCATGTTCAACTTGTGGTCTATTAGGACTCCTAGATTCTTTTCACACATAATTTTGTTCAGCCTGGTCTCCTCCATCCTATATGGGAGTATCCTAAATGCCCCCACCCCAGAGGACATTTGAAGGAAACATTTGAAAAACCTTGAAAAATTATTTTTTCCAAATTTGATGGGGAAAAAATGATCACTGGGGGTCCCTGGAAGTCACACATATGGCTCTGGGGCACATGTGGCCAATGGGCTACACTTTGCCCACCCTGATGTAGGCAATGCCATATGCAAGTTGCAACCTGGGAAATTGGAGAAGTGAAGGTAACAGAATTTAGAGAAAAGGGCCTCATGGAGATCCGTGACAGCTGGCTCTAATCTGAGCTGACAGCACTGGAAGAGGAAAGACAGAGAGCAATGCTTCCAGGCACAGCAGTATCTTATCTCTAGGCAGCTGGCAAATATGAATACAGTGATAAAAAGGTGTTATATACTTTTGGGGGGTTATTTTTGTTAACTATTCAGGTTAATGTCACTACCGATAGAACAGGTGAAATTAACTATTATGGAAAGCTCTTGTCTCTTTTTTCAATAATTAATCAGAACATCAAAGAAGAAATACAATAACTGCCTTGAGGCGTGTAATGTTTGCAAACAAGTGTAATTAAAAGTTAATAAGATTCAATTATATAGGGTGATGGGAGCTCAGTAATATGCATAATAGGAGCCTTATTAGTTGGGATGTACAGTTTTGTTATGGAAAGATTTCATAATGAAGGGGAGTTTTTAATGAGAAGGACTGAAGAGCAGTGGGGAGAGACTCCAAAAGGACAAAGAGAACAAAAGTGACTGACTCAAGAGTCAGTTGTACTGTGAAACAAGGTCACTCATTTCTTTTAATTATTCCATGAAGACTATAGGCATATACAGAGTTAAACTATTTTGCGTGAGGAAGGGTGATAACTTTGTTGGGTTCAGGGACACTTATATGAAATTTACATATTTCAGAGGCAGGTGATATATCTCCAACTGCTTGGTCTAGGGACAAGCAAGGATAATGCACCCATTAGGAAAGCTGGTACAAATTACTGCGGTCTAGTGGTCCAGAAGGGAGTGCATGACCCAACTATAGATGGCTTATGCTCTTGTTTTTCTCTTTAGTGTCATTATTGTTTAGTTGTCTTTTTACATCTACTGTAAAATCAGTGAATTTCAAAGGAGGAGGAGGATATATAAAATTCAGTATTCCAAAATGCTCAATATTTTTAGCTGGTTTACCCTTTTTGCAAGAGAGAGCAAGACTGGGGCTCAAGTGAGGAAAAGGAAGCAGTGAGTGACCAAAGGGACACAGCAACACCAACAAATGGGAGGAAGCAATTGAGTGGAGCAATTGGGCAGTGTCACTGTTAAAATGCAAGACTTGGAAACAGAGACCTGGAAGTAAAGTCCACTGTTGTCCCAGCTGCCTAGAGCAGGTGATGGGGGAAGAAAAAGAACAGCAGCAGCAGCAGCAGCAGCAGTAGCAATAGTGGCAATGTTTTCACCTCCACAATCTGCTCTTCCATTTTCCACCACCACCTCTGCATCCAAGAGCTGCTCCCAGACATTTCCCTTTGGGTGCAGGTCAAGAGGTGAAACTGGACAGGGAACCAGATGAGAGGTTGCTGGTTATTACTGACAGTGACTGTGAGTTTTTTTCCTCCCACAAAGAGGGATCTTTCAGGAACAAGTAAACTTCTGGGCCTGATTTTTTTTTACCAGGGTCTGAGTTCACTCTTAGTGGTTCTAGGAACAAGGAAGAGGTACCCCAGCAATGGAAAATATTTCAATAGTAAGATCTTATTTTTTCTTTGTTTTCCTTAAGTACTAGGCATCCCCAGTTTTGCATCCTGTTAGTGACTTAAGAGTGCATAAGTTCAATTTATATACATTCAAATCCCATTTTGGGTGAGGTGCAGTGGCTTATTCTTTAGCCCTTGTACTCCATCCAAATGTCTCCAACCACCCAGCAGTTCTCAAGCCCCCCTGAGTTCTTGGGGAAAAGATAAACAGTTTCATTTCTTCCCATGACTGAGCTGAGACCAGCTTCTTCCCCATAGTTTAAATTGCCTCCCTTTTCCTCCCTTCTCAACCAGTAAGTGACAGCAGCAAAGGTCCTTCCTGGTGTTTTACACTTGCTGGATGGAGAGAGGAGATGGAACTGCTCTGTGGAGCCATATGTTGATATAGGATCTCATCCTGAAAGTGTTTTTCCAGAGTTGAAAACACTGACAGCAGAGAATACATTTCACAAAGTTAGAAGAACTTATGGAATGCACTTCCCTGACATCTAAGGGGAAAGCTTAATGGGAATATCTGAGACCTCTCTCTCTATAACTGATCCAAAGAAGGAACATTCTTGGCACATACAGACTAAGACCAGTTCTCATGTGGAGGAAAATTTTATTTGGTTCAGAATTATTTATATGAATTTTCTAAAGTCTGCAGATTTCTTCGTATGTCCAGCAGAAGGTTTGAGAGTGTTTTTTTTTAATGAATTAAGAGAAAGCAAAATTGAAAAGTTTATTCATCCTTGAATTTACATCACCATTCCATCTCCCTAAGGATACCTGGGAGTGGTTCCAGATTGCATATTACTGTAATATATTTAGTGGACTAATCAAAAGAGCATTTGAGATTACCAGATCTCGTAATCTAGGGAAATATTACAATGCAGCAAGAAGTGAGGAAAGGAAACCAAACCAAACAACAATTGAGATAAGCCCTCCTCTCTCACTGAGGTGAGATGAATTAGGTAGGCTCTAAAGAAATTCAGATTATGCTTGGTCAAAAATTGATCAGGGCAAATTCAAGGCCCTTATTATGGTGCTTCATCGTTTAATGTGACATGAACTCAATACTATTTGAAATAATGAAGAAGTCCTCCAGAGAGGGGACTATCTTTGGACAGCCCTTCAGTTAGACTGGGGTGGGCAACTGTTTGGGGGCAGGGGAAACTTCCCCCTGAACCCCACTGCAGGACATATATCCCAACCCAGATGCCTCAGTTTTCTTCTGTCATCCATCTCAAAATGATGACAAGAAGTGAAGTTGTAAGACTTCCTGTCACCATTTTGAGAGCGTAATTTGATATACTTGGGGGATAGGAGGAGGGGTTCTTGGAGTTATAAAGATCAAGTCAGGAGTGTTTTCATTTGTTTTTTTGTATTTGGCTGACTTTCTGCACTGTTTTCAGGCAAAAATAACTAAAATCACATTATTTACATTTAGATGGGTCTTAGTGGGACTGGTGTGGGACTTCAGGAGCCACAAAAGTAAGTTCGAAGGACTGCATGCAGCCTACTGGCCACATTCTGCCCTTGCTTGGCTTAGAAGACTTGCTCCTCTAAAGAAGGACATATGACCATACCAGCTTCTAATGAGACATGTTAACAGAAATATATGTAAGTGTATAATATGATTTTGAGTTGTGGTACGAAATGGGTGAACACAAGGAGAGAGATTGGGAATTTGTATTTTCAAATGAAAATTGTGTGTGAGATGTACTGCTTTATTTCCATGCTTCCTGCCTCTGATGGAATATTTTCATTCCTAATTACACCATGCCCCATTTTATTCAATGGCTGTGACATGAAAGTGAATGTGCATGTTTCACATTGCTGCCACTGAAAAATTGTCCTTTTTTTTTTTGGCTTCTACAAGGGGACCTGGAACCAAAAATCCCATCAATACAGAGGGCCCACTGTAAAAAGTTTATTTAAAAACACTTATTAAAATGCCAATAAAAATATGGGAAGAAGATATTGGTCAGGAACCAATAAAAATATCAGATCACACAAATCAGCTCCCAAAAAGCAAGTATGGTAGATGTCCTTGGATAACTAGATCAACTAAGAAGATGAAAACAAGGTGAAACACACAGTCAGCAGAATCATAAAACTCATTGTACAGGGTACTAAAGCAGAACTGATCCTAGTCCAGATGTTTTTGGATTCAGATTATCCATTGTGTCCAGAATATCCTGGACAGGGTCCTAAATGAGATTATGGCTTCTGTTGAGAACAGCTTCCTTATGTCCTCTGGCAAAAAGACTGGAGTCAGAGCTGCCCTTTCCACTAACTAGAATGTAGCAGGTAGGCTCAGGTAGTATAAATGCTGGTGGTGTAGATATGACAAAAGCGGCAGCAGCCTGGCTTGACTGGATGGAGGATAGAAGTGTGTGCTCCAGAAAAGCTACTTTATTCTAAAATTGCCAATTCCACTCAATTTCAGTGGACAATGCTGTCCCATCACCACTGCTGATATTGAAAGCAAGGCTGGATTGTTATCTAGTTGGCTTCTGTAGGTGGAATGGGAAGGATGGGGAATGACTTTAGCCTCTGCCTCAGGCAGCAAAATGTTTTGGGCCCTGGACTAATTAGCCTAATTCTTACACTTCCTTCCCAAAATACTTAATGATAAGAATCTGAAATGTCTTTCTTTTCTGAGAATAATTGTTAATTTCATGCCCAACCAGTACCATTAATTAGTGCCCATATTTCATACTTCCCCATTCTGTTCCCCATGATACCTTCATAATAAGTTCTTTTCCTACTCCTTTTCACTCTTTTGACAAGTTAAACATCCTCCAGTTTTCTCCCCCACTTCTATCTATTCCCTGCTGAGCCTTAAATGATTTTGTATTTTTGTTTAATTTCATTTTTTTGCTATTCTCCATTCTGGCTACAGTTCTCTCCCCCTCCCACCCTTAACCTCAGATCTCTGAGCAGTCCCTTGTGAAATTGCTGTAATTGTTGCATATTAAAAAACTTATTCATGCATATTCATTAGTCATGCAAATTTATTCATACATGACTTCAAGGGAGATTCACAGGGTGCCGATCTGGAAGGGACCCGCTGGGAATTTGGCTTGCGCATAATAACCTGGAGCACAACCAGACCCAAGTGTCCATTGATACATGGCCTGTAGCAATATATAAAGGGCACCTGCAAGTTAATGGAAAGGTTAGAGTTGCATCGCCTCACAAAACTTTGCATTTAAAAATTGGCTTCCAAAAATATGTAACTTAAGTTGGCTTCTAACATTCCTTAGTGGTATGAGGACTATCTTCCCATCTTTAATTAGCCCCCTCAACTAATTAATGAGTTAATATTGATACTGTGCTTTGAAGGTGTCAAATATTCTATAAGTGCATGAGATTTCCCCACTCCTTTGCATTTAGGAGTCTGTGGCGCCCTGCGTAGTCACCCACTGAGCTTTCAGCATTAATGAGAGGTTTGTTCATCTCATAGTTTGAAACAGTCTTAAATCTCCCTGGTTAAGTAAAATTTAAGAAGAAAAGAAGAAAATGAAGAGAAAGAAGAAATAGGCAGAGAAGAAGGACAAAAAGGAAGGTGGGGGTAGGAAAACTCCAGCTGTAAATGACATTTATGGAATTTTGAAAAAAAAAGAAGTTTTGGAAAATCTAAACTCAAAGCTTATTTACTGGGAAATAATTAAATCCTGTATATACATTTTACAAAATCTTTTCTATGGACTTTATCAGACTGGCAAAAAAGATGGAAGCATAGCGTTATGCTCCTATCAATATTGTGCAATAAAGCAAGGATTATTACACAACGTCATGTGATAATCTCCGTGTTATTGCGTGATATTGCTGGGAGTATATTGCTATGCTCCCATCTTTTTTGCCAGTCTGATAAAATCCTATCAATGTTAGCAGTCATTATACCCCATCTAGACATTGCAGAGTCAAAGTGAATGTTAAGAGGAACACATCTCCCCTTTCAAATTGGGGTTTCCTCAGATAAGTTCTTTAGCAATGAAATCTACAAGTTAAGTCCATGTTTGCCTTCCAATAACCAGTCACAATACTCCAGCACAGTTCTTTTCACATTATCTGACGTGACAGACTACAATCGTTTTCCTCCAACAGGGAGTAATACAGTATTTGTTCCTATTGACTGCAACCTTGTCTTTCTTTTCTGAAAACACACCAGGAACCTGCTCTGACACTCTAAATTTATGACAAGCCCTTTAGGACAGTCACATGCTATGACAGAGGAGACTTTCATCCCTTGAGGGAGAACCACTGCTGAATACATTCTAAACATATCATCTGTTTTGATCCACAGACCCTACTTTATTTCAAATAGATAACTGTCAAATTTCCTTCATATTAAGATTGATTAATAATAGAAGGCAAGGGAGGAGAACTAGTTCTACAGTTTTGTGGAACAGGGATATTTAAGACTGAGGTTGCCTAGTTTCCTGGCCATCAAAAATGAGATTTGAGTTTTTGTGATCTTAAGGAACTGACTGGGGCAGAATTCAAAGATATAGCCATGCTAGTCTGTAGAATAAGTATGTAGAGAGATCTTGTAGCAGCTTTGAGACTAACTGAAATAAAGAAATTGGCAGAATGAATTTTTGTAGACGTCAGTCTGAAGTCTACAAGAGCTCATGCTGCCAACTTCTTTATTGCAGTTAGTCTCAAAGCTGCTACAAGATCTCTCTACGAACTGACTTAGGGTACAAGTCATGAACGACTGTAGAATATTGAGATCCAAAAAGTTATGGAATTATCTATTGTCACACAACCATTGAGGCATCCAGCCTCAAGTGTTAAGATACTTTTCTTTATATGATTTAATGTAATGAGTTGATTTTGGTGCATTTGTGAACTAGAGATTATTCTGTTATTTCCTCCTCCCACTCTTTTTCCCTTGATGCAGCTGATCTTCAATATAAAGGTCTTTTGAAAAATTTGAAGAAAAATGTGAAAAGAAGAGCAGAGTCACCAACAGTCATCTTGAGAAACTAGCCTTGCTTCCACCACGCCGAGGAACCTCATCAATAGGGACTGAAAGAAGATTGTCAGGTATTCATTTCCCAGTCAAAAATGGGGTTTGACAGGGAGAATGGCAGAACAATGGGACTTCTGCAGTTTTCCCCCCAGGATCCAAATGTCCTGTAATGTTTCAGGGTAGTTTCAGGGAAGAAATACATATACTGGTAGATTTATTATTAATAATATTATTTGCATTAAAGAAAGTGTGTGAATTCCTCCATAGAGTAATTACTCCCAACCACTTTGGATGCTTTGGATAGGGAGAATTGTTGTTGTTGTTGTTGTTGTTATAGTTGTGTCCCTTCATGTTGTTTCTGACTTATGGTGACACTAAGGAGATCCTACAATGGAGTCTTCTTGGCCAAATTTGTTCAGAGGAGGTTTACCATTGCCTTATGAGCATGTGCTTTGCCCAATGTCACCCAGTGGGTTTCATGGCCAAGTGGAGAATCGAACCCTGGTCTCCAGAGTTGTAGCCCAACACTCAAGCCATTAGCTGGCCCAAGAGTACTGAAATATTTGTTTTCTCTGGTACAACGGAGAAAACTGTGTTAGTGATCATTCTTTCATTCAAAAAGAAAATCATGGTGGGTTTTCCAGCAATACCCATATCAGTGAAAACTTGTTTCTGAGTTTTCTAAATTTTTCTCTCTTTTCCTCATCCTCTTTTTGTTTTGTGTCATGTCTTTCATAGATTGTAAATCTGAGCAGTGGAACTGTTTTTTCTTTTTAAAAAATTATATACAACTCAAGTGTAAGTTGCTCTGAGAGGCTTTTTATCTGAAGAGTGAAATTTAAATGCAATAAATGCTTAAATAACATTCAATTTCAAAAGCAATTTCCCAAGTGGCTTGAAACTGTATCTACATTGTAGAATTAATACAGTTTGACAGTGCTTTAACTGCTAGGGCTCAATGCTATAAAATTTTGAGATTTGTAGTTTTCTGAGCTATTTAGCCTTCTCTGTCAGAGAGCTCTAGTGCCACAACAATCTACATATCCCAGGATTCCATAGGATGGAGCCATGAAAATGAAAGCATTGTCAAACTGCATTAATTTTGCAGTGTGGCCTGGGAGAAGCCCAAAGCTTTTTAGGGGGGACCCTGCTGAAATAGTTAAACACTGTTTACATTCCATCCTTGTATATCATGCAAGAGCAATCTTTCTATCAACTCTGTGGCTGTTTCTATTTTCTGTACAAAAACATTGTGTGGAAGGAACACCAAAACATACCTTATTGTTGGCAACAGATGCCTAATGCAGTATAGCAGGGATATCCCACCCCCCACAGAGTTTATTTTCAGTATTGACTCTCTTGCTGTGCTTTAAGTAGTCTGTGTGTCTGTGTTGTGATGTTAAAATGTTTATGAAGATGGGATGATTAAAATGATCAAAATCAATTCACTGAAGTAGGGCCAAGACAATACAAGCTATTGGTATGAGGGAGGAAGCATATGTGATTTATGTTCTAGAAGCTGTCTCTGGAGGAAACAAAATATAGTTTATAGATGTATTGCAAATGCAATTATTAGATTAAAAACACTTAGCTGGAGGGGATTTGATACAATAGATTGCACCATTCATCATTTTTTTTTTCCTGGAATGCATATTCCTTTCATGGTTGTAGGGGGGGCTCAACATTCATTTCCTTTCCAGCCATTACAGTACTTTTATTATTTTAAAGATGCAAAATTAATTTTCTCCCAGTGATAAATAGTAACTGGGGAAAAAAACCATTGGCAAGCATGCCACGTCTGGTTTGATAATGAGACTACAAACAGTTGCAAATTTATTTTCAGTACGTTGCTCAATGTTTTACGTTTTCAAAAACAGAAGGTAGAGTTTTTGTTCTAGAGGGTTTTTTGTTTTCTGAAAGTGGTTTTGAAAAACCAACAAACTGACACTGAGTGCCAAAAATGAAGTGTCGAAAATGCTTTTTAGACGATTCCCATGGTGTAGGAATACAGTTGAATGAGCTGATTAGCTGAAAGTGACATGCAAAATCTCTCTCTTCCCCCCTCTCTTCCAAAGACAACATTAACACAACACACCCATTTTGTCTCAGAGCTAGTAAAATACAGTTGGATGGCCGTATCCATGCATTCAGTCATCCACGGTTTGCAAATATATTTTTAAAATTCCAAAAAGCAAACTTTGATTTTGCCATTTTAAATAAAGTACTTTTCCATGCCACTGTATATAATGGGACTTGAGCATCTATGGATTTTGGTATCTCTTTCTGTGTGTATGTCTGGGAATCAAACCACAGGGGATGCCAAGGGCCTACTGTAATATACAATGAGTACTACTTTACATACCATCAAGGATAACAAGATCACACTGTTATTTTTTAAAAAAATAAAATATTCTTAAATGTAACAAATTGCATTTACTTCTTAATTGATTTGTTTTTGGCTAGGCAACTGTTAAAACATATCCTTCAACATTTCACAGATGAAAATTGGAACATGTGTGGAAAAGGAATATGAGGATGTGGTCAAGATCATTAATAATAAATCACATACAAGTTAGGAGAGGCTGAAGTAGTTTGCTTTTGCTTGAGATTACCACCTTGTGGAGTTAACTGAGCACAAACTACTTTTCCACCTTGAATTCACTTTACAACAACTGAAGTAAGCTGGAAGAAAAGTGAGAAGAAGAGAGAGAAACTGAGCAATTGTAAAAGTAGCTGAAAAGTGGGATGACAGAAGATTAATTGGGAGTGTTGCTGCCAAATTTGGACAGTTGGAGGATATACATCAGATGTCACTCGGGGGGGATATGGGATCATGTTTTGGCTATTTTTCACTATTACTTCCCTTGATCTAGACACTATACTTCTATTGATGCTGCCTAAAATTGCATTGGCCTTTTTAGCTACGACATTGCACTGTTGACATGTTCAATTTATGGTCTACTTGGACTCCTAGATCCCTTTCACATGTAGTCTCATTCAGCCAGGTATCCCCCATCCTATCCAGGCATGACAGAAGGGAGAAAGACCCTCGCAGGTTCCCTCCAGAACCCTGCTATCCCTGGATCACCTGATCAAGGCATAACAGGGGTCTTTTTTAAAAAAAAAATTCACAGGAAATTCGATTAATTGATTTTGCAACTATTTGCCTTTGCCTTCGCAAGTAGTTGCAACATCAATGAATCAATTTTTCTATGATTTTTTTTTTTTAAAAAAAATGCATTCTAAGGTTGCACTGCAAGTACAAAGGCAGCACTGGGGGTGGTGGTGGTGGTGGTGGATCTACCAAAAACTGAGGAGAGATGGTAAACACCTTTCTGCCATTAGTCCCTCCCATCCAGAATGATGTGAATCAGATCTGTCGTTCCCACTTGTTGAACATGCTGAAGAATGGATTTTTCCTTAAAAACAAACAAACAAAAACCTTCAAAGAACTAGTCTCAGAAAAAAGCATTATTATTATTATTATTATTATTATTATTATTTTACATTTGCCTCCCTTCATTATGATTGAAACTGATCACACCAGGATCAGAACTGGTTTCAAACTGGAATGACGGTCATATAAAGTGATTGGAAATTCTCTTTATATTGTAGTGGGAATGAACCCTATTTATTTACCTTTTGCCACTCTACTCAGAGATGGGAGTCTCTGCAACATTATTCCAGCAATGATTTGAATGTTTGTTAAAATCAAACAAAGCTACCACATTAAAGTAAAAAGCTGTAATCACTGTTAATATAGTGCTTTGTCTTTACATCCTTTTGGACTTGTGCATGTTTTTTTTGCTCTGCTGGTGCTTGGAAAGCTACTTTTACTGTAGTTGACTCCTCATCCATCCAGTGTTTAGGGTGACCACAGTCATGTCTGCTAGAATTTTGTAAGTTCTTTCCTTTGCTTCATCCTTTCCATCCTTGGTTACATGTCCCTAAGGTTTGGCTTATCAATGGCTGATATCAAAATCCACAATTTTGGCCCCCAAACCTGCCTTTGATTTATGCATGAGGTTGACTTAATAATAATAATAATAATAATAATAATAATAATAATAATATTTATTTCTTACCCGCCCCTCTGTAAAACAATCGAGGCGGGGTACAACAAGGTTAAAAACAGATTGCAGATTAAAATAATTCAAGAATTCCATCCCAACCTCCCCCCCCTTAAAATAGGATTAAATTAGTTAAGTTTAAAATTAAATTACTAATAATAAAAGTACAATAAAACATGATACACAAAACCGCAATGCTGGCCACAGCATGGGTAGCAATAAAATACAGGGGGGGGGGGGGATAAGGAGTTGAGAATTGGCTGAAAGATTTTAGGAGCCAGGTAGATTATACAGTTTCAGGGAAGGCCTGCCGGAAGAGATGCGTCTTTAAGGCTGTTTTAAAACAGTCTAGTGATGTAATGAGACGCATCTCGTCCGGCAGGCCATTCCATAGCCTGGGAGCAGAAGCAGAAAAGGCCCTCTGGGAGGTCTGCGCTAACCTAGTCTTCATGGGCTGCAACAGATTTCTCCCAGAGGACCGAAGCGTGCGGGGGGGTTCATATAGGGAGAGGCGGTCCCTGAGATAAGATGGACCCAAGCCATGTAGGGCTTTAAAGGTTAAAACCAGCACCTTGTACTGCGCCCGGAAACTAATTGGCAGCCAGTGGAGAGCTTTAAGCACAGGTGTAATGTGCTCTCTCCTAGGTGTACCGCTAACAAGCCTGGCTGCCATATTTTGAACTAGTTGGAGTTTCCGGGTTAGGCACAAGGGTAGCCCCATGTAGAGCGCGTTACAGAAATCCAAGCGTGAGGTTACCAAAGCGTGCACCACTGTTTCCAGGTCCCTCTGATCCAGGTAGGGGCGCAGCTGGCGTATCAGCCGAAGCTGATAACAGGCACTCCTGACTGCCGCATTCACCTGACTAGTCATGTGAAGCGACGAGTCAAGGAGCACCCCCAGACTGCGAACAGGGTCCTTCGAGGAGAGTGTGACTCCATCTAGGACCGGAAGATGTATTCCCGAACCTGGTTTCGGGCCTGTAACAGCTAGTACTTCCGTTTTGTCTGGATTGAGTTTCAGCCTGTTTTTCCTCATCCAATCCATTACCGCTGCAAGGCAGTCATTAAGAGGAGAGACGCCATCTGAAGTTCGAACCGACGATCTGGTCATGGAGAGGTATATCTGAGTGTCATCAGCGTACTGAAGACACTGAGCTCCATGCCTCCGAATGATCTCACCCAGCGGCTTCATGTAGACATTAAATAGCATCGGGGACAGAATTGCGCCCTGAGGGACGCTGCAGTTAAGCTCAATCTTGGAGGAGCAACTGTCCCCGAGCCTCACCTTTTGAGATCTCCCAGAGAGAAAGGACCGGAGCCACCGGAGTGCGGTGCCCCCGATCCCCAACTCCCTCAGTCGACTCAAGAGGATGGAGTGATCTACAGTATCAAAAGCCGCCGAGAGATCCAGGAGCACCAGCAGGGTCACACTACCCCTGTCGATACTCAGGCGGAGGTCATCGGTCAGAGCGACCATGGCAGTCTCCACTCCATGTCCTGTCCTGAAGCCGGTTTGAAATGGATCGAGATAATCGGTTTCATCCAAGACAACCTGAAGTTGAGAGGCAACTGCTCTCTCGATCACCTTGCTCAAAAAAGGGAGCAAGGACACTGGTCTATAGTTGTTCCTGTCCAGGGGATCAAGAGAAGGCTTCTTCAGGAGGGGCTTAACAGCTGCCTCCTTCAGACAGGATGGTAAACAGCCTTCTCTGAGGGACGCATTGATTGTATCCCGAAGGAATACCCTCAGTGTGTCCCCTCCCTGGACGACCAGCCAAGATGGACAGGGATCGGGAGAGCAGGTCGTCTTTTTCATACTTCCAAGAAGCTTGTCCACGTCATCGGTACTCACAGGTTGGAACTCATCCAGCAAAATGACATCAACGGAGTTGTTGGACGCCTCATCTATTGGTTCTGGTGGAAAATTGACATCTAAGTCGGCCCTTATCCGAGAGATTTTATCTGCAAAGTAGGTATTAAATGCGTCACAGCAGGCCGTCGTAGGGTCAAGTAGGGGATTTGACACAGGAGGGACCTGTGTTAGCTCCCCCACCACCCTAAATAGCTCTGCTGGGCGGGACTCTGCAGACGCAATGCGTGCAGAGCAGAAGGCTCTTCGCACTGCACGCAAAGCCTCCCGATAGGCACGAAGATGCTGCCTATGGCGAGTTCTGTCGGATAGGAGTCGAGTTTTCCGCCACTTGCGCTCTAGTCGTCGTCCAACCCGCTTCATCTCCCTAAGTTCCTCTGTAAACCAGGGCTTACGGTTAAGAGCGGGCTGGAGAGGACGCTCGGGGGCAATCGCGTCGAGAGCCTTGGGAAGATCGGTGTTCCAGGTGGTGACCAAGGCTTCGACGGGATCACCGGCACTGCCAACCATTAAACCCTCTAAGGCCTTCTGGAAACCAATTGGTTCCATCAGCCTTCGAGGGCGGACCGATCTAATGGGTCCGCCACCCCCGGGGGAATGGATAGCGGCTTTTAGCTCCAGCTTGATCAGGAAATGGTCCGTCCATGACAAGGCAGAGGTTTTAGTTACCTCTGCCCACGGATGTTGCTGTTCCGTACTAAAAATCCCATCGAGTGTATGACCAGCACAATGAGTCGGCTCGTTGACCAATTGGCTTATGCATGAGTATAAGCAGTAAACAGGATTTTAGTAATTAACTGGTTGTGCAAGAAGGTTTCTTTTAAGGGACAGTGTACATACTGTACTTTTATTCCAATTACTCTGCCTTTAAATGTTATTACAGTCTTTTAAACCAGTGTTGTTTTAGTAGGATTGTTTGTGTGTTCAAATTATTTCTGATTTTTGGTGACCCTAAAGTGACCCTATCACTGGGTTTTCTTGGCAAGTTTTGTTCAGAGGGAGTTAGCCTATGCTTTGCTCAGAGGCTGAAAGAATGCAACTTGCTGAGACATCTTAAAGTCATTGTTATTTTTGCTGCATTTTGTCTCAATATATGCTGAGCCATCTTGAATCCCATGTTAGGAGAAAGGTGCAATATAAATGAAATAACTTTTTTTAAAGGGCATAACTTAAGGAAGCAATTTAATGTTCTTGCTGGGAGATTCTGATAATTTCTCATTGCATACTTGATTTCCACTGCACATGTTCACAAACATGTTTATTATTGCCATATTATCGGCAAGCAAAGAAACTGAAGAATTAATTGGTTCTCATCTTCCTTTGACTGGCTCCTGGTTTCATATGTGCTCTGCATACACATTTCATAAACCTAGGAGCAATTTCACACTATGCATTTATAACACTATGGAACCTCCAGATTGGGTGCGGGTGGGTGGGTGGAATCACAGGAAATGCCAGGTTTTGTTCTTGTAAAAACTAATTTAATTTTGGAGATCCATATTATATTTTCTTTACCCAGAAGTATTTCTGGGAATCTCCTGGCATCAACAAACTTTTTAACCCCCCCCCCCCACTCCCCAGGTTGCCTTAAATTAGTCCAGTACTTTCTGAAATGAAATTTATTGGTTACTTGTCTGGTGTGTTTCTACCATATAATTTTAGAGTTGAAAGACACCAGTCCAACCCACTGCCATGCAGGAATACACAACTAATCAAAGCACTCTAACATTTGTTTAAAAACCTCCAAAGAAGGGGACTTCACCACACTGTGAGGCAGCATATTCTACTGTCAGACAGTTCTTACCATCAGAAAAATTCCTCCTAAGGTCTAGGCAGAATTGTTTTCCTGTAGTTTAAATCCATTTAAATCCATTGCCCCATGGTCTAGTCTCTGGAACAGCAGAAAACAAACTTGCTCAATCCTCAATATGATATCCCTCCAAATGTTTAAACATGGCTATGTCACCCCTTAATCTTCTCTTCCCCAGGTCAGCTGCTCCTCATAGGGCATGGTTCCCAGACCTTTCACCATTTTGGTCACCCTCCTCTGGACATACTCCAGCTTGTCAATATTCTACTTAAATTGTAATGCCCAGAACTGGATACAGTATTCCAGGTGAGGTTTGACCAAAGCAGAATAGGGTGGTACTGTTAGACATTATACTCCTAATGATGCAGCCATCTTGGAACTGTCTAGCAACCACATTGGGCCCACTGGAGATGGCTGCCAAAAAGACACCGCTATTGTTTTCATGATGCAGATTCAACTGAGATTAAACTAAGGAAAGAGGCATGTTACTACCAAAACAAAAAGATCCAGATTCCTAATATTACCGAGGCAGTTTAGAACTTTGACTATAATCCCTGTAATTTATTTATTTTTTTAGGTTCAAAAGATTTTGACAAAAATTAATTTCATATTTGAGTTTAGCTTTCAGTACCTGTGGGAGTCCTCTTTGAAAATTCAGACCAAAACCTGAAACAGATTCTCTACCCTGCTCAAATGGGAGCCATCAACTGCCACTGGATTTCCAATGGTTCTTTTATGAAAAAAGCAGGTTTCACAAGGTGCCAGGTTCTTAAAAAAATGCTGGTGTGTTTCTGCAAGACTGAGTGCATGTATGAGTGGGTTTGTCCAATTCTAAGACACTATAAAGCAGCTTAGGACAGCTATATTCCTTCATCCCTTGTTGACAAAAAGAGCAGTTAAAGCATTTCAAGAGTTTGCTAAACTGAAGTAATTACTTCTGTGAACACAGTTCTTATTAAACTTCCCCTCAACTTTATCCCTAGAGTTTTGCAGGTAGGTAAAAGAATGTGGAAGCCATCACTGTAGTTATTTCAAGATGCAATCCCTATTCTGCATGCATTGGTAGAATGCAGAGAGAAAAGAGGCCATTTTCAATAGCTAGAGTATGTGGGCAGAGGAGTGTATGCACTGTAGAGAATCTAAAGGAGATTTGTTCTGAGTGTTTATTTGTTGGCTTAGTAGATCTGTGTCATCTATATTTGCTTTAATATCACAGTCCTATCTAGTAATCTGACTATTAGCTTTTGTTTGCAGCTATTTCCATTAGCATTATGAGCTGCTTGATTGTTGATGTTGCCGCAACGCATCAAGGCGTTGAGGGATTTATTCTCCCTATTAGGGTTGACTGGTGCATATCCGTCTTATGCCCTAATTATGTGGCTGATTTCAGTTTGCTATGGTGCCATCCATGTACACACAATCGAATTGTCGCCACTCATTCCAGTTTCATTATCATACCCATTCTTATTTAGCTCAGAGTTTTATTTCCACAAAACAATTAGATGGAGAACATGTCTGATCATAACCATTTGTCCCCAAATATTAATTACATATTAATCTCAGAATAGCTCTTCTGTTAGAATGGGAGAGATTTCAAAGCCCAATCAGCAGTACAACAACCCATGAATCCTTCCTCTAGTGTAAGACAGCCTGCGTGCTAGTTTTGGGGAAAGGGCAGGATATAAATAAATAGATAGTAGTAATAGAAGCAGTGTGGGGTGTTTGTGTTGAATGTTGGACCTGCATTATGCTGGCATAATAAATGAATTGATTGGTTGGACCTGCATATGAGAGATCTAGATTCAAACCCCCTGCTATGCCATTAAGTTCACTAAAATGTCTCTGAATAGTAGGGATGGGGTGGTTATTCTCTGAAGCAACAAGATGCATTTGAACTGAGCCAGAACTTTAAAAAGTAACTTTTCCAAGATATACTCTGAACATTAGTTGCTAGAAATGGTCTCTTTTTGTGCTTACATTTGACTCATGTACCCAGATAAATCCGTTGCTTGTAAACCAAGATAGAGGTTCATTTTATTCATTCATTCATTCATCTCACTGTGAAACATCCATTGTAGTTTTCCAGCCAACGTCCATTTCTCTGTATGGCCCATTTACTTTGGGCCAAAGTGAAAAGATACCCCTAAACACTAAGGCACACCTCATGGTGGATGTTTGACTACCCAGTTGTAGTGTCACTGATCTTCTTCAGACCACTCAGGATCTCAGAGAAATGGAGAAAAATACATGCTGAATTGTTACAATACACCATTTTGTGTAGGACTGGGGTTCCTAACAGTGGCTCAGCAACCCATTCCATTTCCTAGCAGCCCCTACAATCATCAATTTCAACATCAAAACTCTTTCTCAAAGTTCAGGTTTACAGGTGATGGATTTCTAAATGACTGTGACCAACCAAGAAGTATAAACATAGAACATAGACAAGATGGTTTTATATGTGTGGTGTGTGTTTTAGTTATGTTTTAATTTTTTTATGTTTTAATGTTAATTTTACATGGTTTTAATTAGAAGATTTTAACTATTTTAAATTTTTTACTGTACAGTTTTAAAAATGCTTTCTTTAATTATTTTGTGAGCTGACTTGGGTGCCTTAGCATAAAAATTAAATAACATTCCAGAAAAATGCAATAAGCTCCTGATTCTGCCACAACTGGATGCCGGTTTCCCTTCAAGTATGCAAGTTAAAAGGGCGGCGCGGCGGCGGCGGCGGCGAGGAGCGTGAGTGGGGAGGAGCAGCGCAGAGGCCTTTTAGGCCCCGGAACAACCTTGCTCCTCTGGGAACTCTCTGGATGTCTACCACGCGTAGCCCATGGCTTCCAGTATGTTGGTGTCGTGGTAGGAAGTGGCAGTGATATATACTAGCAACTTCCTTCGCAAAGGGGTTCTTGGAGGAACGGGAACACAGCCAACCCGTCCTTATCTGCTATATATGAGCATTGAATGTTTCTATCTCCCTCCTTTCACTAAGAATATCAGTTGAAATAATTCAAGAACATAAGAGGGTGAACAATATAATAGAAATGGAAATGGTGTAAGATAGTCAACAGACTAATATATTTTGGTTTCTTCCCCATTTAAAACATTAGAGATTTATATTTTTTTTAATTACTCGGGTTTGTGGTGAAATCGGGGAAAAGACAAGAATTGATGGATACAAGGAGTACACAAAGGAGACGAGAAGGGATAGAAAAACAGGAAAGAATGGCAGCTGCTAAAAAGGGAAGTATGCAGACTCAATTCCAAACATCAAGGAGAGGGTCAGAAGATTCAATAAAAGTTATAGATCCTGTTATGGCATTAGTAGAGGAAATAAAAAGTTTACGACAAGAGATGAAAGAAAACAGACAAGAGTTGAAAGAGGATATAAGAGAATCCAACAGAGAGATAAGAGAGGAAATAAAGGAGATGAAATCTGAGATACGAAAAGATTTGAAAAAAGAACTGGATAATATGGGGAGAAAAATGGAAAGGCTATCACAAGATATATTGAAGAATCAAAAAGATGTAGAAAAAGTTAAAGAAAAGACTACGATGTTGGAAAATATTTCTAATGAGATAATAAGAAAACAAGAATTTCAGCAAAATATGGATTGGTCGAATGAATTGAGGTATAGAGAAAGATGTATTAAAATAAGAGGATTAAAGGAAATAACGAACGAGGATCTAAGTACTAGACTAATTTTACCGTTGGCAGAGTTTATTGGTATTGAAAGGGAGTTAATGGAATTAGAAATAGATAAGATCTTCCGCGTTAACTCACAACAGGCAAGAGATAGGAAGTTACCACGGGACGTTGCAATATGTTTTGTAAGAATGAGATTTAAAGACTTAATTATACAAAAAAAATTATGAGAACAAATTGATAGTAGAAGATGTTGAACTAAAAAATTTTAAGGATATCCACCCTCAGATAATGGTTGAAAGACAGAAATATAAATCGTTAACACAGCTACTTACAATGTTAAAGATAAATTTTAGATGGGAAAGATTTGAAGGTTTATCCTTTTCATACAAACAGAAACGAATCAAAATTGACAACATAGATAAGGCAAATGAGATGGAAACAAAGCTAAAAGATGAGCTCAAGGGAATAAAAGAAGGGAAAAGTCGATCGAGAGAATGGAGACCAAGTAACAACTATGAGGAAAAGAAAAAACAAGAAGATAAAAAATTGAATCAAGATAATGAAATAACCAAAAAAGAAAAAAAATTTGAGAGTCATGTTATAAGGGAAGATAATTATGAGCAAGACAACTTGGAGGGAAGAATATTACAACTAATTGATCTAGAAGGGGCCAATTGAAAAAATTAAATTTTGAAGGGAAAAAAAATTATTTATTACTATTATTAATTTTCCCTTTTTTCCTCTTTTTTCTTTTCTTTCTTTTTTTTATAATAGAACTTTACAGAAGGAAAAAAAACAAATTAAATAAAAAGAAAACAAGGGGCGGAAGGGGTGGAACTTAATTTAATTTAATTTATATTGAATTACATTCTTAGAATAATTTAAAAAAGAATTAACACGACTTTACACAAAGCACTAAGATAAGATGGTGAAAATTGTATCCTGGAATGTTAAGGGAATAAACTCAAAGTATAAAAGAAGCTTGATCTTTCACAGACTAGAAAAAAATGAAAGGTGACATATTATGTATTCAAGAAACAAGAATTAAAAAACAAGAAGGGAAATACATGAGGAACCCAAAATTAGGTAACAGTTTCTCATCAATGTCTGACACCAAGAAAAAAGGAATAACTTTTTTTGTTAATAAAAAATATCAAGCAAAGGAAATATTTAATGATAATAATGGAACATATATAGCTATTGAAATAAATCTTCAAGAAATAACTCTGTTAGCAGTAGGAGTGTATGCACCTCTGGAAAATCGTGAAAATTATTTTCAAATATTAAAACAGGAACTAGTAAAGACAGAATATGATAATATAGTAATTTTGGGAGATTTTAATGCAGTGATAGAACCGAAACTAGATAGAAAATCAAACGATAATAAACATATCAGGAAAAAACAAGGAAAACTTCCAAAATCCTTCTTCACATTGATAGAAGATTTTAATTTAACAGATATTTGGAGATACAAATATAATAACGCTAATGGATTTACCTTCTACTCGGATATTCATAAATCCTTCTCTAGGATTGATTTAATTCTTTCATCAAAACCTCTTTTAACCCTAATAGACTCCATGGATGTAATGTCTAGTTATGAGTCAGATCATAACTTAATTGTAATGAACTTTATTCCAAAGAAGAAACAATATTTATGGAGATTACAGGGAGAAGTGTTAAAGAACGATGAAGTAGTAAATATAATTAAAGAAAACTTAAAATTATACTTTAAAGAAAATACTACCGAGGACGTAACAAGCAGAACTATTTGGGATGCTGGGAAAGCAGTCGTAAGAGGGTTATTTATCAAAATACAAGCTGAAGTTAAGAGGAAGGAAAATGAGAAAGAAAGGAAAATGCTGGCAGAGCTACATAAAAAGGAAGAAGAATGGAGAAGGAAAGGTGATAAGAAAATGAAGAACGACATTGATAATTTGAAGTTACAATTAAAATTAACTGCAATTAAAGAAATTGAAAGGAAATTAAAAATACTTAAACAAACACAATTCGAATCAGGTAACAAAGCAGGTAAATTGCTTGCATCAAAACTTAGGAAAGAGAAAGAAAAAAAATTAATTACAAAAATATATGAAGATGGGAAACTAATAACGGAAGGTAATAACATCAAAAATGTTTTTGTAAAATATTATAGGAATTTATATAAAAATAGCCTTGCAACAGAAGATCATAAGGAAAGAGTGATTAAATATCTGGAAAATCAAAAAATTGTGGAGTTAAATGAAGATCAGAGACAAAGTATGAATCGTCCTATTACGGCGGAGGAAATAATAGAATCTATAAAAAGTCTAAAACTTCAAAAAGCTCCAGGCCCAGATGGCCTTCCAGCTTTATATTATAAAAAAATGCAAGATGTGTTAATTGAACCATTAAAGGAAACCATTAATGATATTGGTAATAACGGAATTCCAGATTCATGGAAGATGGCTTATATTACGTTAATACCTAAAGGGGTTCAAGAAAAGCAAGAAGCAAAAAACTTTAGACCAATTTCGCTAACAAATGTCGATTATAAAATTTTCACGTCAATTTTAGCAACAAGATTGAAAAATTTTCTCAAATTAATAATACATGATGACCAAAATGGATTTGTGCCAGGGAGACAAATAAGAGATAATATCAGGACTGTTTTAAATTTATTTGAACATTATGAATATCACAACGAACGAAAATTGGCTATGATAATGGTCGATGCTGAAAAAGCATTTGACCGGGTCGATTGGGTTTTTATGTTAGAAACACTTAAAAAAGTGAATCTTGGTAAAAAATTTATGGATTGGATATCAGCAATATATAAAGAACAGAAAGCTCAGATCTTAGTTAATCAAGAGAGAACCGAAAACATTTCAGTAGAAAGAGGTACAAGGCAAGGATGCCCTCTGTCCCCCATGTTATTTATTTTGAGTTTGGAAGTACTTAACAACAAGATAAGAAGTGACAAGGAGATAGAGGGCGCCAAGGTTGGTAAATACAACATTAAACTAAAAGCATTCGCGGATGATCTGGTTTTCTTTTTAGAGAATCCAAAAAAATCCATAAAATTATTATTAGAAACTATTCAAGAGTATGGCGCTATGTCGGGTTTCAAGATTAACGTAGAAAAAACATCAATACTGACTAAAAATATTTCAGAACAGGAAGATCAAGAACTAAAAGAACTCACGGGATTCCAAATTGTTAAGAAAATTAAATATTTAGGAATTTTATTTACAAAGAGGAATATTGATCTTTATGATAACAATTATGAAAAATTATGGAGGGAAGTGAAAAAAGATTTACTAAAATGGTCTAAATATCGTTTATCCTTTTCAGGAAGAATTGCAACATTAAAAATGAGCATCTTGCCTAGATTCATTTAATTATTTCAGAATTTGCCTATCCTGACGAAAGAAAACTGTTTTGTGAAATGGCAAAAATCATTATCGAATTTTTTGTGGCAAAATAAGAAAGTGAGGATTAAATGGAAACTGCTTACGGAAGAAAAAAACAAAGGCGGCTGCAATTTACCTAATTTAAAGCTATATTATTACGCAGCATGCCTCCAGTGGATAGAAGAATGGATACTGTTAAAAAATGATAAATTGTTGGAATTAGAAAGTACAAAAATGAGATTTGGGTTTCATGCTTTTTTATGGTATGATAAACATAAGATTAATAATGATTTTTGTCATCATTTTATAAGGAATTCTTTATTTAAAGTTTGGATTAAAATTAGAAAACAATTTTATAGGCGATTACCTTCTTGGGTGTCAATTCAAGAAGCCTTCTACAAAAAAAACAAGGCACCGGATCAAAAATGGTTAAGATATGGGGACATGATTATACGAGATAAAAATTCTTTTGTTCTTAAAAAGTTTGAAGATTTAGAAAAAGAAACAAACAAAAATTGGGTTTTCTATAGACAAATATTAGAAAGATACAGAGCTGATGAAAAACAATTTGGTTTTACAATGGAGAATAATGAGTTAGATAATATTTTTTTGACAAAAATAAAGGACATATTTCAAAATACTATAAGGTATTAAAACAAAGAGATCTAGAATCGGAAAGTGTTAAGCATTTTATGGTTACTTGGGCCCAAGATATCGGTGAAACAATAGAAATAGACTCCTGGGAAAAATGCTGGCGGAATACTAATTCTTTTACGTTGTGTCAAAATTATAGGGAAAACCATATTAAAATGACGTTTAGATGGTATTTATCGCCAAGCAAATTAAGTAAAATGTATAAGACAGGAAAAGGGGAGTGTTGGAAATGTAATAAGCAGAAGGGGACTTTTTTCCATATGTGGTGGAGATGTACGGAGGCAACTACATATTGGAAGAAAATACAAATGTTAATGGCTAAGATTCTAAAAATTGATATTCCTTTAAACCCAGTATTATTTTTGTTAAACATGACTGATGTAATAGAAAAAGAAATTGAAAAGAAATATAGACGGATTCTCTTATACATGATCACTATTGCCAGAATAGTTTATGCTAGATATTGGAAGCAAAAACAAACTCCATCAGAATTTGAATGGCTGAATAGTTTAAATGAAGCCATGGAAATGGACATATTGACATCTGTACTCAAGGATATTAATAGGGAGGAAACAGAGAAAGATTGGGAATGCCTTAAAAAATTTAAGGGAACTTTGTTAAGTTAAAAATTCCATGGGAAGAAATAGAGCTTATAATATAATCTCTTTTATTATTATTATTTTTATATAGTAGTGTTACTTTAATTTTTTATACATAAGCAGTGTTAGCTTTGTGGAAGCCATTATAAGATTATATGAAAGAATTTCAATAAGCTGCTTTTTCTTTTTTTTCATTTTTTTTCTTTTTTTCTTTTGTCTCAATGGTGTTAGTTGTTGCAGTTGCATTGTTTGTTTGTTTCTTTATTGGTTTTTTTTTTGGCTTTTTTGATTTTTTTTTTTGTTTTCATTGTGATTGTATGTTGGTCACATTTGTAGTTGTTTGTTCGTTTTTCATCCTATTTTGTGATTCAATAAAATTTAATTAAAAAATTAAAAAAAAAAACAAGTATGCAAGTTAAAAAGAACAAATGTTTTGATGACACTCACAGCTAAGCAAATGTAAAAGGATGATTCCAGATTCCTTTTTTCAAAGTGAAAAGATAACTACTATTACAGAAAGTTAATTTTTGAATCAAACTCTACTGACCATAACATGAGATGGCTTACTTAGGTATCTTTCACTGATTTCTGAAGATATTCATCCCTTGGCAGTACCACTCTCGCTGTAGTATACCAACTTGTTTTTAGCAGAATGGGGAACAGAAAGAACTACTACTTTGGTTTGTCAATGTTTTTGACAGGCACATTATTTATTTATTGAAATTGCTATGCAACACAGTTTAGGGCCTAGTAATCCAACAAAGCAGTTCATGCCTGGAATCCTGCTTGTGACAAAAACTTGCGTAAACATCTGCTACATTGGCCTATATCATTTTCAAGTAGTTGTGGAAGAGCATACCTAGTATTTAGTACCTTTGTCAAGAACATGCTCTCCACAGTCTGAAGTACTTGAAAGCTGTAATGATTCACAGACTGTTTCTACATATTCCTGCCATATCAATGTTAAAGAAAGAGGCTGCAACCTGAATTCCAGCAGCACTAAGATGGTTAAATACACAGGGATTCAAATAAAGAATTAAACATTCAGGGTCCTGAGCTTGGATTGGTGAATCAGTTTTAGTATCTCCCCAATTTGAATGTTTAAAGCATCAAGTTTTTCCATGCTAAATATAAAGAAATTTGCAAATGTGGGTATTTTTTTGGTTAACACCCCCCACTACAACTGAATCTAAGTTCTCACTTACCCCTGTCTGATCCATAAAATCACTGGGGCTTTTTACATTGGCAAGAAAGTGTGACTTGAAGTTGCACTTTCCTTAATGCTTAGCAGCTAGACAGCAAGCCCCAGGTGTGCATTTAAAAAGTACAGGGCAGCTAGACTGAGGTTTTTTCTGTGGCTCAGCAACTATATGGGAAGCTGTCAAAACGCTACAAACACAGGCGGAGCAGCTACATGGGCGGCAAGGAACGTGGCTTTTAGCCGCGCTTTAAACATTTTTTTCCCTTGCTGGCTGCGAAATGCGCAATTGCGCAGGTACATCATACAGTCGGAGCTTATCACATGGGGGAGTACAGGACCATTCCGAAAGAGGGAGAAAGTGAGGTCAGTTCGGAAATGCACGTGATTACGCACAAGCTCATCACACACAAGACAAGAGAGCATCTACACAAAAAGAAAATGCAGAGTCAATACGAAAGAATTCATCACATGTGAACATACTGGTCGGCTTTCTGTTGCAAATTAAGGCATCTTGGGAAATGGTAGCAAAGGCTCATGGGAGTTGTAGTCTGTGTTCTGTCAGAGCATTATATTGAGTTGTCTTGAGGTTTCAGCCCTCTGTCCAGGAGGGATTCCCATATGTCCTCCATTCTTGAGCAGAGGCCCCCCTTTTCCAAGTTGACCAGGCACGTCCTCCTTTGCCAGGACACGTCCTACTTTTCCAGCCTTCTTTTTGAAGAGGAAGCAGGAGGGCCAGGCGTGCTCTGGCCAGGCTCTGGGGGTCTCTTCCTGGCTCCTTCCCTCCCTCCCTCCCTCCCTCCCCGCTGCCTTCCTCCTCCCTTTGGCTGAGAGAGTGTGACTTACAGGGAGGAAGGGCAGCGGTGGTGCTCCAGGTCCTCCTGATGCTGGGCCAGGGCAAGCTGGAAACAGGAGGAGGAGGAGAGGGACCTGGAGCACCTCCGCTGCCCTGCTTCCCTGCAAGTCACACTCTCTCAGCCAAAGGGAGGAGGAAGGCAGCCAGGAGAGAGCCCTCGAGCCTGGCCAGAGTGTGCCTGGGCCTGCCTTCTCCTCCCCCCTTCGGCTGAGAGAGTGTGACTTGCAGGGAAGCAGGGCAGCGGAGGTGCTCCAGGTCCCTCCCCTTCTCCTTCTCCTCTTGCCAGCTTGCCCTGGTCTGGCTGAGCGCCTCCAGTGCCCTGCTGTCTCCCTAGAAGTCACACTCTCTCAACCAAAGGGAGGAGGTGAAGGAAGGTGCAGGCGCACTCTGGCCAGGCTCTGAAGGTCTCTTCTTGTCTTGGCACCCTCCCTCCCTCCGCACTTGTATCGCTGCCTTTAAATGGGCGCTTTAAAGATACAGAGCCCCATTTAACCGTTCAACTACACCTTAGCCTTTAGATGCAATAGGGGTGCTTTTTACATTGGCTAAAAGGGGCGGTCCAAACTCGCCCCTTCTAGCGGCGAGATGAGGCCTAGGCTGCCACACGGGCAGCCCCAGAGGCCTCATCCCGCCGCAACGACCCGCCGCAAAAAAGAGCTCCGGGATCGAGCTCTTTTTTTGCGGCGCGGGAAGGGCGCGATTGGCGCCCTCCCGCGCCGCCAGAGCGTCAAAACGTGCGCAGCGCGTCAAAACGCTGCGCACGTGATGACGCTTGTACGGCGCCACCGTGTAGACGCCGCCATCTTTAAATGGCGGCGTCCATGCGTTTTAGGCTTAGGGAGGGTGTAAAGGCTATGCCCTCCCTAACCCTAAATGCAGGCTTTTTAGCCCTAAAAGCGCCTTTTTTTGTCCGTGTAAAACGGGCCAGCAATGCTGCACCCTTTTTAAAAAAGTAGTGGGGAAATCAAACTACTTTTTAAAGGCACTTCTTCTCCCTTAAAACTCCAAAATAGTGTTTTCATGGCACACTTTCCCTTTTTCTCATCTAAAGGCTGGGTTTTCAAGCAGCCTTCAACACACCTCTTTTTGCCAATGTAAAACGGACCACTGTTCCACAAATAAGAGACATCGTATGCATTAACACCAATCGACACAATAAAGCTCTGTCTAAATATTTAGTGTTTACCAAGCAAAAACCTGAAAGCCATCTTTTAATTGGATAATTCAAATTCCATGTGTGATGGTGAGATGAGGAATGTAAAAGGGCAGTTTCTGATAGCTAGACAGTGTGAACAAATAAGCATAGAAGGAGATTTGTACCTTTTAATTCACGCACACAAGTCTTGCTTGAAAACTAACAAGGAAGATTCCATAAATCCTTGGGCATCTTATTCCATTTCCAATGGAATAATAGACTTTGAAGAGACCACAAGGGCCATCCAGTCCAACCCACTGCCATTCAGGAACTCACAATCAAAGTATTCCCAACAGATGGCCACCCAGCCTCTGTTTGAATATTCCCAAAGAAGATATCTCCACCACTCTTTGAGAGAGGGTTTTCTACTATTGAACAGCACTTACTGCCAGGAAGTTCTTCCTAATGTTGAGGTGGAATCTCTTTTCCTGTAGCTTGCATCCATTCTTCAGTGTCCTATTTTCTGGAGCAGCAGAAAACAAGCTTGCTCCATCCTCAATGTGACACCCCTTCAAATTCTTAAACAGTGCTATCATGTCACTTCATAACTGTCTCTTTTCCAGACTAAACATGCCCAGCTCCCTAAGTCTCTCCTCATAAGGCATGGTTTCCAAACCCTTCACGATTTTGGTTGCCCTCCTCTGGACACACTCCAGTTTGTCAACATCCTATTTGAATTCTGATTCCCAGAACTGGACATAGGATTGTAGGTGAGGCTTGATGAAAGCAGAATATAGGCCTGATACAGATGTCCATAAAAGGACTTCCTGGGGCTGTTTCTAGGGTTAGGTAGTGTGGAGCAACCACATCTATGGATTTCATGCATTTCTACCTATGTGCAGTACCTTATATTTCTCACTGTTGAAATTCATTTTGCTAGTTTTGGCATGGCTTTTTGATCTATTAAGGTCTTTTTGAATTTTGATCCTCTCCTCTGGGGTATTAGCTACTCCTCTTAATTTGATGTCATCTGCAGAGTATGGTTTGAATTTGATACAGAGTATGACTTCATACAATTCCTCTTTCTGTTTTTCAGATAGTGCTCGCATAGCATGCTGGTGAGATGCTGGTGATAATGATGTCATGAAACAAATAATTACACGATGAAATTAAGTGTTTCCACAATAAAAGTAACACCCTGGGTTGCATTAAAATGCAGATTCACAATCAAGTATCACCTACTTCAGAAGTCAAAGGAGCAAATGGTCCAGTGGGAGCTCTTGAATATTTTTTTATTTGCGAACGCAAAATAGCCTTATTAGATGAAACTGTGTATGTGTTTGCCTATATCCATCCTGGGCTGTATCACTATAGGTGGTAGAAGACATACTGGGAAGAAAAGATCCCTATACAGATAGTAAACAGAGAAAACACTAATGAGAAGGCTGGAGCCAGTGTCATTTAGGATTTGTCTACACATAGGAAAGGAAATGTTCCCTCTCTGATCTGTTTAGATGACCCATGGGGCAAAACCAGGCTAAACACAAGTCCAATCTGTGCTCCAGGGCACTTTTCCCAAGGAAAAATTGGTCCTGTTTGCTCCAAATCAGGCTGGAAAACTGCCGAGAATCCTGAGTGTGCGAATTTTATGCCAGTGTGTGGGTGGAGCATCAGCGGGTGTGTGGAAAAGGTCAGAAAGTGTGGTGGGCTGGGTGGCATCTTCCTATGCAGAAATTCCAACTTCCACCACTGTCACTTTCCTGTTCATGTGGTTCCTTTAGCACATACTGTGTTTTATCAGGACTGGGGCCTTGACAGGAGGCTGGAGTGTGCAGACCATATTGCTGGTATCAGCCCATTATAGGTGCCAGTTTTGTGGACATGCATCCTCCCCACAGATTTAGAACCCCCAACAATAAGCAGGAAAAGTGCAGGAGAAGGACTCTGGGACTTGGAATCTCCACTCGGGCATGTCAACCCTTAGGTAACGTTGGGCAAGTCGCACTCTCTCAGCATCAGAGGAAAACAATGACAATCCTTTTCTGAACCAATTTGCTCAAGAAAATCCTAAGTAGGAATCACCTTGAAGCACATAACAAGAACATGACAATGAGAAGGCTACAGCTTCACTTCCCTAACCTTCATCTGGTCTCCCATTCAGACATGCTGTCCCATTGGTATATAGTTCCAGGAGTGTTATATCCTATGATCTTACTGTTGGTCCTATTTCATGCCAAGTTGGAGATGGCTGACTGTAGTCCCTCCTTATGCAGGCAGCTCTCAGGGCAATTTTTCCACCTCTCAGGCTTTCCCAAAGTTTTGTTTCTCCTGACAATTGTCATGATAATGAATTCCATAGGAAATGGAAAGGGAGGCAGTTATTTGTTAAGAGTGGCAGCCATTGTGAATTTTCTAATTTTTTTTAAAGTATCTTGGAAGGAAACACAAAACACTTGCCAGTCTGATTTTAGTCTCACTCTCAAAATGTAGCCCAAAATGAAAAAGCCTTTCTGCTTTGTGAAACACTCAGCTTGATAAGGAGATCTGGAGATTTCAAAGACTTCCAGTTTTGTCTCCCCCCCCCCATTACTCCTGCTTAAAAATATTGCCTGGTTGAGATTGCGTGTAGTCATTTCACAGTTTACTATGTGTTACACATGTAGTTTGTTCTCTCAAAATAATGTGACTGAGACAACTTAACAAGGTATGTGCTGGTTTCAGAGTGATGGAGTGAAGAGAGGGGGGAAACTCCTGGTAACATTTCTGCATGTCTAGAGGGAAAAAGCTATTAAGGTAAAAGGGAATACATGCTTCAGCGGAGCTACATCAGTCTATAGAAAATGGCAAATTGATGTGATTGGTGATGCTAGTGCAAATTATGGGCCATGTTTGATGGAGGAAGCAATCAATATCTAATTATATACTATGTTAATTTAATAATGCCTGAAGCCTTAAGTCTCACCTTCAAGCAGTGGAGCTCAGCAGGCTCTTTGGCAAACCTTTCAAATCACCCATGTTTGTTGTTCTGAGCCAATCTTACAATAGGCAAACATCATCATTTGGTGTAATCCATAAATAAAGACTGAAACATGTGGTTGAAAAAACAGGGCCCAAGAGATGCTTATAGATGGCTACAATAAAAAGCCAGCATGAGACTCAACATGGCTGTACAGTACACATTATTTTTTAAAATGGACTGTGTGTTTATGTCTTATAACTATTTCCTGAGCTTGGATATAATATGTTGTCAGTAATTGAGTTAGATACAGTACCTGTTACCTGTAACTATCTCTTTGTAACAAGGGTATAACCAATTTACATTTCCCAGTCAATGAAAAGAGTGAGAACAACATTACTGTGTTCGTTTATTGATGGAAACATCGTAGTTTTAACAGTCACTTCACAAGGATCTTTAAAGACATTTTAGGAAAACCTGTGGATAGAATTTTCAAGTGCTGCAGTTCTCTTATTGTAAGTTTTATTTTTAACAGAAAGGAAAAGCAATTTTCAATGAGTAATACAAATAACAGAATGAATTATGTCCTTACACATTGTACCGTGTCATGGGTTTCTGCCTAAATGCTATAATGAGTTAGTGAGAATATATTTAGGATGTAATGCTTCACTACATTTTTCTTGAAAGAAACAATGAGTAATTTCAGCAATTTTCTTCCCTCTTCAACAAACTCTTTGAAAACCACACAGATTTTGAAGGCTATTCGCAATATGGGACTTACTGTGTGCAAAATTCTCGCAGGTTGTTTTGCACAGAAAATAGCAATTTCTGAGGAAGAAAAAGCATGTGCAAAGTGTAAATTTTGGCACAGAATAGGCCCTGAACTGCAAAGATTCTTGTCAGTCCAGGATACTTTACATCACTGACTATTTTTCAATGTTTTCAAATACTCTCTTCATCCTTAATATTACTTTTATGAAAGCTATACCAGAGCCTTTCAAATAAAACATTCTATGAAACATTCCCAGAGAAGGAATTCACTTTACACATTTGCTTATAGTTGAAAAACATTAAAAATAAAGCAGAACAGAAACAACAGAAATCAGTTACAGGAACAAGAAAATAATAACTACAAAATAGTAGTAAATTAATACTAATAGCATAATAAATGGCCAAAATCCTAGTGTTAGTCTTGATTAGATTAGACCAGTTCAGTGAGTGAGATTTACCTATGTGATCAAACATCTCCCCTAATGGAGATTGCAGTCAAGACATAAGAAGAAGACGAGGAATGGGGAGGGTAGCCATGAAAGAGTAAGAGAGGATTCTAAAGAGTAAAGATATACAACTGAGCACCAAAATTAAAATTGCCCAGGCCATAATATTCCCAGTCACTATGAATGGATGTGAGAGTTGGACTGTGGAGAAAAAAAAGAAAAGAAAAATCAATTCATTTAAGATGTGGTGTTGGAGAAGAGTGCTAAGGATACCATGGACAGCCAGAAAAGCAAACAAATGGGTCCTTGAGTGAATCAGGTCAGAAATATCCCTGCAGGCCAAAATGATTAAATTGAGGCTGTTGTACTTTGGCCACATCATGAGAAGGCATAACTCATTGGAAAAGACAATAATGCTGGGAAAGGTAGAGGGTAGAGGGAAGAGAGGCAGACTGCAAACCAGATGGCTAGACTCAATTAGGAAGGACACAGGAATGAGTTTTGAGCAGAACAATGAAGGGCAGGGAGACTTGGAGATGTTTCATCCACAGGGTCACCATGAGCTGAAGTTGACTTAAGGGCATCTAATAACAACAAACTCCATGCTATAAGTTACTAATGTTTATATGATGTTGTCCAAGTTTGTTTTCTCCAGTAAAGGGTATAGCTCATTGATTGTCCTGCACTTTAAAACCCTTCTGAAGAACCCTTCTGAAAAAAACCCCCTTCTTATTTAAAATAACCAATCAGTGTACATTTAAATATTGTTGTAAGAGCTTTTAGAAGTGCACTTCTTTGCTCACAAACTGGAACCAATGAGTTACATTAAATGCAATGCATGAATATTAGCCATGACTGTGAAAGTCATATTGAAAATGAAGGGCATTAATGATTCACTCTTAGTTCTTGAAAGGTGTTTATTATTTGCTCTGGTATAGCCTCAGGGGTGATATGCATATTTTAACCTCCCCCATACATATTCTATATCAGGATTATAAAATTAGCATAACATTGTTTATCCACCATAATTGAGTCTGCAGTCCTCACCACACTTAGCTAATAAGTTACATTTAAGACCCAAGCGCCAATGCTAGAGCAAGGGGCGGGGCGTCAGTGCGAGCTTGTTGTTAATAGTGGAATTAAAGTCCTTAACTATGGAAAGTGACAATCACGCGCCAGTGCCGGAACACCTTTTCCCGCCCACAGAGGACTTCTGGAGGGGCGGAGCGCTGGTGGGAGCAACACTCCAAAAGCTGGCCTACTGGACTTCCGCCCCCCAACAGCGCCAGCGCCGGAACACCTTTTCCCGCCCGCAGAGGACTTCTAGAGGGGCGGAACGCCGGTGGGAGCAACACTCCAAAAGCTGGCCTACTGGACTTCCCCCCCAACAGAACCAGCGCCGGAACACCTTTTCCCACCCGCAGAGGACTTCTGGAGGGGTAGGGCACCGGTGGGAGCGGCGCTCCAAAAGCCGGCCTGCCGGACTTCCCCCTCAACAGCGCCATCACCGGAACACCTTTTCCCGCCCTGCGGAGGACTCGAGGATTTGTAACTGATTGACGTTATGCTTACTGTAACTGTATTGTAACTGTAATTGACTGACTATGGTTATATTGTGGATTGCTTCATTGATATTGTATTGTATGAGTTAAATTGATGTTATGCATTAGGTGATATTATGAACTATTTTATTGATATTGTATTGTGTGTACATGTTAATGTATTAGGTCTTTATTTTATTATTCTATTGATTGTACTGTGTGTATTTCATTTGCTGTAATCCCGCCTTGATCTGAAGGAAAGGCAGGACATAGAAATAAATATTATTATTATTATTATTATTATTATTATTATTATTACAACACATTCAAAGAGTTTACTTCTGAGCAGACTCATATGAGATAGCACTGTTAATAAGGAGTCAAAATTTCAAACAACCTAGACCAGGGTACTGAAAACAGAGAGCATTTAGGCTACTAGAGCTTTAATCTCATAATACAATTGTTTCCCTGTCTATGTCAGTGCTGGCTTGGTAGTTGAATACCATAAATAAGATGGTGACACTTGGATCTACTCAGGGGCATCACTAGGGGGTAAGGGCCACACCAGATGACACCCTAAAGAGGAGGGTGACACTATTTTTCCCCAGACATCTTTTGGCAGAAATGAGCTGGGGCATTTACCTTTTCCCCTTTAAAATTCTGAAGAGATAGTGAGGTTCAGTGGGAGGAGAAAGGAGATGCCACATTTTTTAAAAAAAAATAATTAAAATTTAAAATTTAAATCTTAAACTTCTTTAATCGTTAAATTAAAATGTTTCATTCTTTTTATATTTTATATTTTTTTAAAAAATCATCACATCTTACCAAACTTTAACCACATCAAACTATGTACAGTACCTGTAAATACCCTTAGGCTGTGTGTAGGATATTGTAATTTAAAGGTATAATTTTAATTTTGTTAGTAGTTTATGTTAGAACTACTGCGATTACATCCAATGATACATGAGAATTACAATGTATGAATAAGATTAGTACTAAGGATTCTGTATGATGTGGTATGAGAAGTGGTCAATGGTGGGGTGACACTATAAGTTACTGCACCTGGTGATGCCATTGGCACTATGTCTTCTCAGTTCAATTGTATGAACTGTGCAGGTGTTGGACCAGTGTTTGGATGTTGTAATGAGTTGAAGTGAACCTGAATCTTAATAAGATGAATGCACAGTGGGCTGGTGATTCTTGAATTCAGAAACTGGCCCAGGTGTTACCAAACTGCTTTATAGTACCGCTTCAAGGAGTACTTCTGGATGTAACATATTGTGAAAAGATGTGTAAGACAGCCTTTTCTGCTATGGCACCTAAGTTTCCCAAAGTAAAAAATGGAGAGGGTTCCTGTACTTTTAATGGTTGTGTAGAAGAGAGAATTTGCTTATCATGCAACAAGACAACAAGCAACACCTGCTGAAATTCTCTCTTCTACACAACCCTTAAAGGTACAGGAACAGTCTCCAGTTTTTTTACTTTGGCAACTCTAGGGCACCCCAGTTATGGAATATCTTCAGAGGCCTAATTGCTACCAAAGCTGGTTTTATGCCAACACAAAGTAAAAACCTTGCTTTTAAAAAAGGTTTTGGGGTCTAATTGATTTTATCCAAATCTGTACACATATGCATGGTTTTAAATAATTGCAGACTGGTTTAAAGCTATCTTAACTTGTCAAATTGTTTTAAATGCTTTTAGAGCTGTTAAATGATTTTTTTTTATTTTTAAAATGGTTTTGTGTCGTTGGCCTCAAGTCATTTCCAACTTAGAACAACCTTAAGGCAAACCTATTACAGGGTTTTCTGAAGGCAGAGAGTATATGACTGGTCCAAGGGGTTTTTTTCATGGCTAAGTGGGGATGTGATCCCTAGTCTGCAGAGTTGTAGTCCAGCACTCAAACCCATCAACTGGTTAAATTAATTCTATTGGACAGAGTCCTGGGATTACAAGACATAAAATGGAATATAAATATTTTAATAAATTAATTTTTAAAATGTGGTGGTGTCGGGAAAACATGGAATGGCATAGACTCATTCAGCTCACATATTCAGTTAATGTTAATCAGTAGTAGACAGCAGTCTGTATTTCTCCTCTGACATTTATTCATGAATGCTCAGATACAGCCTGTATACACCTATGATTCAGAGCTGAGTGGTCCTATGTCAGTGTGGTGGTGAATTCATGATGATAAGCTTCCAAGGCGCTGAACCTATTTAAGAGCAGTGTTCATCACTTGGATTACGGTTCACCTTGGATTAAAATTTGGAATGGATTCATTGACCAACAAATTTAGAAGCCACCACTACTAGAACTCTACTACCCTGTAGCCAAGAGCCTGCTTTGGGGAATTTTAATATTAGCTCAAATTGCGAGATGAGTTGGCTACGATACTCTTGCGGGATTTTCTCCCGTTGTGTATACCAAGAGGCCGGGTTTCCAAGGAATTCAGCAGAGACAGGCTTGTCTAATTAATAATGTCCAATTTATTAAAGATAAAGACAATCACACCATGCTCTCTCTCACACACACACATACAAGGCTCAGGAAAATCAGTGGTTAGCAGTGGGGATAGTTTGAGGCTTGACTAATGGTGATGCTTACCAAAGCTGAGATTCTCCTCGGGGATCCGAATGAGACAGTGATTTCTGGGACAAGTCTGTGTTGAGCAGCTCTTGCCGGTGTCCAGTTCAGAGAACAGACTGACGTGGAGTATGTATGCTTCCAAAACTGGCACACTGAGAGTCTAAAACTGGGGGTTTTTATAGGGGAAAAATCCCCTCTGGCAAAGGTGCTTAATGGCTTGGCTGAAGCCTAGACAAAGGTGTTGGATCACTTGGACGTGGTAAACTAAGGCTTTGCATTGTCATGTTTGAGCAAAGGGGTCTGACAACAATCAGGAGGAGATGGTAGAGAAGTTAAGTTAATCACTGGCTCATCAATGTGAGACCTAAAACAAAGATTTTACTCTTGGAGGTGATGGCTTTCCCATTTAGCAACTCCCAAACCTTTCCAAGGTATTGTTCTCCAGGGGTCTTGTGAGCATGACTCATCTGCCTACCTGACCCTCTGCTTTTGGGATTATGGCTGCTAGCCTGGCAGGTCAGTTTGAGGGGTCATGAAGGAACTCCACACACAGTCCAAAATTTTATATTGAAAGCATGTATGATAACATTCCCCCCCCCCCGAGAGCTTTCAGACCCATTGCAAAAGGGGATGGATGCTCTCGAAATAAACCTTTGCCATGGAAAATTTTGGGGTGACAATTTGGAGAGGGATTCCTGCTGAGGGAAGCATGACCGCTAGCGTTTCCACGGTGGAGAAGATGGCCATTGTTCAGGAACCCATTCATACACATCACTCACTCACAAAGGAAACATAGAGCCAAAAGAATCATGAGAAACATACAATATGCAATGAAAAGACAGTAGTCCACCAATAGGGGTTTGGTGTGGATTGCATTCAATATGCAATACGAAAAAGGGCATAGTCCAATGTGTATCTGAGTCCAATGTTCAGGGATAGACCAATGACTGAGAGTCCAAAACCGTTTGCACAGTAATATGGATGGAGAGTTCATCTGGAATGGTTATGAATGTCCCTTTTAGAGTCTTTGGGGGTATGTCTGGGAATGAGGGCATATAGATGCACTGGAGGGGACAGTAGTGTGTAGCTGGCTTGCAGAGAACAATTCCCTTGCAAGCGGTGTCCAAGCAGCTGTAGACTTTGAGGATGCGGGCAGTATGGTAGTGGTGGAGAACAAGCCAATGTTGGCGTCTGGAGGGGCAGAGTCCCCATGTAGGACCATCGAGGACAGTTGTGAACAGGAGGAGGAGAAGACACCGACTGTGTCTCGAAGCTATCTTTGGAAGACGTCTATAACCGCCTGACATGGAGGACATCTCTGGAGGATGAGGGCATAGGAGTCTTAACCCTGGAATGGGGAGCATCTGGCGGACTGGAGGACAGCTTGGAGGACCTGACGTCTCGCCTGGCAACCTCAGGGACGGACACGGATCAGCAGCGCGTTGGGGCTTACCTCCCCATAGAGAATTTTTAGAGGAGAAAGTCTATAGTAGAGGGGGGGGGGGTCGGAATACAGATTAAAGTTTCACCCCCCCCCCTTGTGTCTCTCAGAGAGGTAGAGGAGTGTATGGCATAGAGATTGCCTGAGTTTAAAGTGACTAGAAGACCCATCACCAACAACTGACAAACAAACAAAAACAAAACATGCATATGTATATCACCATCACCCTAAGGATGCATGCAAGAGACATACACATCTATATCTACACCAAATACATGCACGCTAAAATCTATTTTGAGGGCTTAAGGCCCTGGCTCTAACAATTACAACAAGATCATTTGGGCTGAGAGAGTGTGACTGCCGCACCGTCTCTATGCCCACTCACTTGTTGCGGGCTTCTCCCCTGGGACTCGCGGTAGCGAGGCCCTGCTCTTCCAGCCAAGAGATGGCCGATTAAGGCCTGGGGCTTAAGGCGATTGGCTGGGGTAGGTCAGGTGGTGCCAGTGCGTGAGTGCATTGGCTGTTCTACTTTTGGGCGCTGAGATAATTTGGCTATCACCGCCCTGGGCTGGAGCATGCTGGGAAAAATATGCAAATTGAGTGCTAATGCTGGACAAAGGGACATGCTGCCGCCCGCTAGACCATTTTTGAGGGGAGAAAACTTTGATTCCAGATGGCTTGGGATTCAATGATAGGGGTGATGAATTCAGAATTTTTGGGTCCCCCTGACCTGGAAGGTAGTGCGAATTAGTGAGGTCCTTTGTGTGCCCTGAGATGTATTGCTCCGTCGGAGCCCTCGTAAAGGGGCAGCCGACATGCTGACTCAGTTTAGCATCCTTGGTGGTGCGACATTGCGAAACGCTGGGGCGCCTCCTGCTGGCCTTCCCAGGTGAGCCATCTCATGAGATGTCCCACCGGGAGTGCCGCACCGCCCCATCATTACTTTGTTTTCGCAATGGCATACTTCCAAGGATGCTGAACTAGCTCAGCCTGCACACAGAAAGGGGTGGGGGACAAAGACCCCCATCCCGCTTTATTGGTCAAAGGAAAGATTTTGGAAATTAAAGGGGGAAGTCTCTCTCTCTCCCTGGTTCTCTCTAGTGAGTCGACCCACCCTGGGCGGCTGGGCAGGTTGTATGCAAATTGGGGGTTGTACTGGCAGGCCTCTGGTGCCGGCTATTGGTTGTTTGCTGGGTTGTATGTAGATTAGTGAGCCGCCGGCCAACTCACTCTCATATGAAGGGCAGTTCGGGGAGATGAGGCCCTCTGCTGCTAAGGGGCTAACTTTATGGCGCTCCGGTACAGGAGCTGTGCTGAGGCAGAAAGCAGTCTTCCTTGGCACTGATGCCAGGTGTCACTAGGGTGGTCTCTCCTTGCCGGCTGACACGTTTTAGCTAGCCGGCAAAACAGCTCTGTAGCACCACCAAGGATGACAACTTTCTACCTCACTCCAAAGGTGGGGGGGGGAATCCCCCCTGCCTGGCTGATTTGTAAAAAAAAGGTGAAGCGGGAAGGGAGCTTGGCTGCCTGTCTAGTAAATAGACTGCTGGTGTGGCTCGGTGGCCCGTGTGGGAAGATCTAGTTCTCCCCGGAGGGCTCTGAGTTCAGCCATCTGCCTCCGCACCCAGTGGATCAAACTCACGGTGGTCACGGCGGTAATGACCTGCACAATTGCTATAATAGCCACAGGGTTGGTAATTAATTTGAGTAGGGCCTGTCCGGTTGCAGACCAGTCCCAGTCTCCCCACCATGATTTGGTAGTGGCTTGCTGTATCTCCTGCGTAATTCGCAAAATTTGCTTGGCCCGAAGATCTACCGCTATCTTAATGCGGGCCTCAGTCTGCTCAATTTGTCGGGCGGCTTCGCTGAGGTTGGAAAGCAAGCGGAGCCATTTGGAAACTGCCAATTCATCCTCTATGTGAAATCCCTTTAACAGCTTCCTATCAACCTGATATATGGATTCGCTAACATACTCTTTGACTACTTCGTGCAGGTAGAACTCCTGCCCTAGGCAGTCTCTCACATGAATCCGGCAAAAACAGGGGTTCCCTTTAAATCGGTCTATATCTATATCATACTCCTGGGGTAGAATGGTGAGGTAGTTACAGGGGGAGCGCAGACAGAAGCAATCGTGGGTCATTTGTACCATTATTGTGGCTCGTATAGGAATTATAACATGTTCTTGGGTGCTGTGTATGGGGGAACCTTCTAAGCCGCCATAACAGTGCATCCATTGTCTGGTTTTAACACAGCCTGCAAGGTCATACATATGTGTGCCATTGGACCAGTGCAGTATTGTGTCGGGGATCATGGTGGCGTTGCTTTCTGATAGAGGCAACCCCAAATGCGAAACCGGGTGCATAATTCTTGGGTCCCAGACCCTCTCATGATATATTCCAATCTTTAATATCATATCTCTCCACTGGGCCCCGGTTACAGTCATTAGGTCTGCTGGATACTGAAGGGAATCTGGGTACCTAATTTTTAGCAAGCCTAAGATTTCTGGATGGATCAGCCTCATGAGTGAGGCCTGTATTAATTGAGAGGCGAAGGCCATGAGGCTGCTCTGGATCTGGGTGCACTGTATGGCTATGGACAAGTTATATATGCCACCTTGTAGAGATTTTCCTAATTCCAGGATAATTTCCCTTTCCACTCCTACCCATTGCGGCAGAATGTGCCCAATTATGTCGATTCCCTGTGCCACATTTGTCAGGCCGGAGGCTATGGACACCCCGGCATCCTTGGTCTTGGACCCTACCAGCCCAAGCTTGTTGGCTATTACTTCGGTGCCAATGGCGTTTAATACTCCTTCTCCTACTCCGAGACCTCCTAAAATAGTTCCTACAGCATCTCGCTTTTCTCTAAACAGCGGGTGTGATGCGGGTTGCCATTTCTTTTCCATCTGTTCCCATTGTGCCCAGGCTGCTTTTAAATAAGGGCTACAGGAGGGAATGGCTCGTGCTACATTCACTGCCGTGAGGTTTAACACTAAGGTGGTGATCACAGGTTGAGTCTCGGTGTATGCATAGACACACACATCCCTCCTAATTACCAAATTTCCTATGTACATTGGGGGTTCCTTAAGGAAGGCAGGAGCATAAATGGGGATATAGGGGCATCTCATGCTGTGACAGCTGATCTCGCATCTCGTTGGGGTTCGGGTGAGATTGCGGCACAGAAAGAGCCTTGATTTCCAGGCCCATGTAGGGCGACACTGGGTGTCCAGGGTGAGGGTGGTGAGGAAAGAGGCAGGTATCTTGCTGAGGGGAGGGTCGAACCGATGGCGGTTCCAAGATCCGGGCGTGAGCGGGGGAGTCCCAGCATCGGCTTCCACCCACGTGTGCCCTTGCGGCCCGAACATGATAACCTCAGATTTTACGGTCCTAGCTTCCGTGACGTATATTCTGGTTTTAATCTTAAGGGGTAGTTTCTTGTCGTACCAGGTGCGTGCTTCGCCCATAGCGTCCAAAACTTCATAGATCCCTACGTAAGGGGGTGCCCATTGACAGTCTGCCTCAATGTTGAACTCCCACGTAGTCTCAAATTGGGTATGATATGTAGGTTGGGCGCTGCTCATGCCCAGCCATATCAATGTCCATAGAACCCGTACGTAGGGCGCCATCTCAAGTCCCTGTAGGGAGACAGAGATGGGTTGAGCGGCCGGTCTTGGGGTCCTAACCTCCCTTATTGCATAAGAAAGTCTCGGATAAATCGATAGGGGGGGCCTCCGGCCACTCTTGGATGGATTTGATGGGCATTGGTTCCCCCTTCCACTCCTTCAGTTGAGAGGAGTGGAAATATTTAAGTTTGTCTCCGCGTTTGCTTGGGATGCAAACCTGGTATACAGCAGGTGACACTCTTTCTGTGATTTTAACAGGGCCACACCATTTAGCGGACAGGGCATGCTTATGCTGGTAAAAGTTTCTATACAGGACTTGCTGTCCCGGGTCCCACTGCTGGGGATTGCGCACCCATCCTAATTTATTGTCCATGGCCTGCATGTTTTTCCCAAGATTCCTGGCTACTTGCTTATGGATCTGGCTCAGGCTCTGTAGGAGGGTCCTGATCCATTCCTGGTTTAGCAACACAGGCTCTAATTCTGAAGGCAGAGCGGTGCTGATCCAGAATGCCTCAGGCATGATCATCTTGCGCCCTGTCATGACTTGATGTGGTGTGAAGCCATGGGATGCTACTGTACCCCGGAAGGCCATGAGAATTATGGGGAGTTTTGCGTCCCAGTCCTTCCCGGAGGCTTTCACTACTTTACGCAGTGCCTCCTTCAGGGTCCTGTTGGTACGTTCGATCCCCCCCGAGCTCTGAGGGTGGTATGGGATGTGAAATCTTTGTTTAATTCCTAAGGCCCGACAAAGCTCCCTCATGACTTCTCCTGTGAAATGGGGTCCCGAATCATGGTCTAGCTCACGCACCATCCCAAAGCGGGAGAACACTTGGGTGAAGAGGATGCGGGCTGTGGTAAGCGCCGTATTATCCTTAGTGGGAAAGGCTTCGACCCACTTGCTAAAGGGATCGATAATGGTGAGACAATACTTATTGTGCCTGGCGGTAGTAGGCAAGGGCCCTATGAAATCAATTTGTAGGCGCACCCAGGGTCCTTTAATGCGTTGATGTCCCATGGGGGCTTTGGGGCCCGTAGGGTCAGCGTTGGTCATAGCGCAGGCTAAGCAATTGTCCACCCACCGATCTACCTCTTCCCTCATCTTGGGCCACCATCCGGCTTCCCTCACCCTTTCATACGTTCCTTGCTTACCCCGGTGCCCGATCTCATGCACAAATTGGATCAGGTCTCCCCGGAGTTCTATGGGGACAATCCAGCTGTAATTTCCCTCGCTATCTACTGCCCACCACACTCCTTCCTTTTGTTCTATTTTATACTTCCCGGTGGGGTCCTTGCCTATGATGCTCAGCTCTTTCACTTCCTTATCATCTTTCTGAAGCTGGGCTAAGTCCATAGTGGGGGGCATCACTGGATCTTTAGGGTTCACATTGATCGGGCTCAGGGGCGTTGGGGGTTCGGGCATTTGGGCGGCCTCTTTGGCTAAGGAGTCCGCCTGATTGTTCCACTTCGCTTCCTCTTGGGTTCCCTTTTGGTGTCCTTTTACAAATGAAACCTGGGTGGCCGCGGTGCGGGCTAGGATCTGAGTGGCCACCTGTGCCCATACATCGGCATGAGCGACTGGTTTATCGTCATTAGTTTTCCACTCGCGGTTTACCCATATGGGGAGCCAATCTACCACCGCGTTCACTGACCATTGGGAGTCGGTATATATTGCTACTGGGGTGTCTAGGGGCTCAAATCTTAATACCGCGAGCACTGCATTTACCTCTGCAGCTTGACTCGAGTGGGGGCGCACAGTTCCCTGTAGGGTCTGAGCATCGTTGGCTCGGATGGCTCCGTATCCCGTGAAGCGGGTGCCGTCTAGGCAATAAGAAGATCCATCACAAAACCAACAGTGGAAGCCTTTTCCAAGAGCTGTTGCTAGAGGTTCCCCCGGAGTGGCAGGCCAGGAGTGATTGGCAATGGGAGGTAGGGGACATTCGTGTGCTGAGCCTGTTACAATCAGCCCATACGGGGCAGGTGGCTCGCTGGCCTGCCTCTGGTAACCTACTCCTCTCTTAACTAGTTCCAGTGTCCATTTGGCAATCCGGGCATTGTGGACCTGCCCGTCCTGGATTTTTCCGGACAAGATGTATTTCAAAGGGGTGTGGGGGGTTTGCACAATGACTCTGGCTCCCCCCACAATAAATTCCCATTTAGTTAGGGCCCACACTAGGGCCAGGCAAGTTTTCTCACACGGGCCGAATTTAATCTCTGTGGAGGAGAGGTTCCGGGATGCGTATGCTACCGCCCTCTGAGTCCCGTTTCGGAGCTGCGACAGAATGGCTCCTACGTGGCTGTCTGAGACGGCCAACTGGATGTAGAACGGCTGGGTGACATCGGGGTGCACTAATGCGGGGGCTTTAGCAAGGTCTTGTTTTAGGGTGGCGAAGGCCTTTTCCTGCGTGGGTCCCCACTCCCATCTCGCTCCCTTTTTTAACAGGGCGTACAGGGGCTTGGCTTTGGGGGCGAAGGCCTCAATGAATTCCCGGGAGAAGTTAAATGTTCCTAGCAGCGCTCTTAGAGAGGCCACGTCCGTCGGGGCGGGGAGCTTTCCTATAGTCTCTACCCTCTGGTCATCAGGGGTCCTGCAGTCGGTCTGCAGGCTCAATCCCAGATATTTGACCTGGGTCTGAACTAGCTGAGCCTTATCGCGATTGGCCTTGAAGCCAGTTTCTCTGATCAATTCTAAGACCTCCCGGGTTATGTCCGAGGTTTTCTCCTCAGAGCTAGAGTGGATCAGGATGTCATCCACGTAGGATAAGACATGGGGCCGCGACGCAGGTCGCAGTTTGGTCCACATCTTAACCACGTGGGTGTGACATATACTGGGGCTCGAGTGGAATCCCTGGGGGCAGCGCGTAAACGCCATCTGCATTCCCCGGAATTCGAATGCGAATTTGTACTGACAGCTTTCGTGGAGGGGAATGGAATGGAATGCGTTGGCCAAATCAATGACACTGTAGTACTTGGCTCCTGCCGCTATGGCTGTCAGGATTTCATTGTATTTGGCCACCACTGGTGCCACAGGAGGAGTGGCGGCATTTAGGGCCCTGAAATCTACTGTCATCCTCCACGTCACTCCATCCGCTTTCAGCACGGGCCAAAGCGGCGAGTTACATACAGATTGCATGGGCTTGATGACCTCCCATTTTAGCAACCCTTCTATTGTCTTGGCTATTCCTTCCTCGGCCTCCCTGGGGTATCTATATTGTTTCTGTGGGGGGGGGTCCTTCCCCTCAATGAGCACACACGCTCCTTTGACGGTACCGCATTCCATCTTATCCGTGATCCAAACCTCGGGGTACTCCTGTACCCACGGGTCGGTAGCAACGGGGAATAGGGGCATAGGGGCTTTCAGAGTAGCACATCGATGGATGGCCGAGATGTGGAGGGGGCCATCCTCCAATTGCCACAGTAAGCCGTTGGCTAAATCCAGTGTCAGTTGATGGCGCTTGAGGAACCCTACTCCCAAAATGCCATCATCCTCTCCCTGATTCTCACAGGCCTTAATGCGGTCCAGGATAGGCCCGACCCTCAGGGGAATGTTTGTCCAGATGGCCGCCTGTTGTTTCCCTTTTCCATACCCCACTAGTTCCATGTGTCCAGGGCCTCTATCCCCTACCCGTACCAACTCAGGGTGCATGGTGTTAACCGCGGCCCCAGAGTCCACTAGGAGCTGGGCACTGATGGGGGGGTCTTGTCCTACTTTGACTTCTACTAGCGGGCGTCCCCATAAATCGGGGGTGAGCCGGGCCACTATCTGTGGGCAAGGGGGAAGTGGCGAGGAATTCGCTTTGGCCGGTACCACGGGCTTCGGACTTCTAGTACTCAGGGTGGTGATTGGGACCTCAGTACGGCGGGGTTTGGGTGGCCTCCTACGACGGTGCCTGTCTGGCTGGGATTGTGCCCGTGGGATCCTAGGTCCAGCCTTGGCCCCTGATGGTGGGAGGGATCCCGGGCTATCCTAATCGGACGCCCCTACGGGAGGGGGCTTCTGGGATCCCTCTCCCAACTTTCCCAGCAAGAGAGCCACTAGCTCGTCATTGGGCAAATGGTCTATCTCCTGCCGGGGTATTCCCATGCTGAGGAGTCGCCTCCACACCCCATTCCTGGAGGCTTGGGAAATAGTCCCTGCTACGTCCTTCCGACTGTGGTCCTTATATGCGGGGGGGCCCCTATACTCCTTTCGGTAATATTCGGGTTTCCCGTTCCCCGCGTTCCCTCCTGGCTTTGCCTCCCGGTGGGGATATTGAGTGTGAGGACCGTGGTTCTGATAGGTCACCGCATGTAGCGGTTCTCCGTCTCTCCCTCCTTTCTTCCCCCCAACTCTAGGGGGTCGGCCCTGTTCTTGTTTTGTTTCCCTCTCTGCCTTAGCTATCCGGAACGTTTTCGAGACAAGGCCAATATGTTCCATGAAGTCTTTCCACTTTAGGGTATGGAGTTGTAGTGCCACCGAACCTAGGTATGCCTTGGTCGAGGCGTGCAGTCCTTCATACACTTCACGTATGAAGTCATGCTTATCAAATATTGGCTGCCCTTCTGCATTGAGGTCTACTTCCCCGGCCATGATTCCGAGGATCTTCTTCCTAGCCACATAGGCATCGGGGGCTTCATCTGGAGATTGTTTCTCCAGTTGGAATTTAGTGCGCAGCAGAGTCCCTGGCCATAGGACTTCGGCTATTTTAGCCATCCACTCACTCATTTCTACACTGGCCAAATCCACTGTGATAACGGCAGCTTCAAAAGCCCCTACATCAGCTGGGTCCAGACACATCCTAGCTACCTGGGTCAGATCCTGTCCCTTGGCTTTGGGATAGGCAATGTATGCGCTAGTCATCCATTGCACTCCCGTCTGAGCATTGAGCTTTCCCAGATATTCGGCAATGGCCTTGACCTCGGTCAAAGTCCACGCGACGGTCTCAATGACCGTTCTGGTCACTGACCCATCTTCCTCCGTCTCTTTGGTTTCTACCATCCTTCTGGTCTTGACCGGCTGAACCGGTGCTGGTTGGTTTGGGCTGGGTGGCCTGGGAGGACAGGGGGTTACAATGTCATCCCGGTCACCCTGCTCCCACTGGGGATTGAAGGGAGGTGGTGTTGTGGCCTCCGGGGGAAGGTGTCCATATGGACCTTCATCCCAGTCTAAGGTTCCTATGTACTGGGGACTTACGGTGGAAACAACTGAGTGCCGAAACTCCAAGGCGGCCTCGAGCTCGCGGATACGCTGCTCGCACCTAGTGTGGTCCGTCTTGGGGTTCCCTGTCGCCTTCTGAGCCAGAACATAGTCGGCCGTCTGTTTTGCCTGTTTGATTTTTAGCTCTAGGTCCTGGATATAGCTCTGCATGGCTTCCTTTTCTAACCTGTCACCTTCTATCTGCCGTGCTGCCTCTTCTCTAGCCCTAATATGCAGGGCGATTTCTGCCTCCTTCTTCTTAACTTGCTCGGCCAATTCCTCCGCCTGTCTTTTAAGGGGCTCTCTTTCCTCTTCTAATCTTTTGTAGGCAGCCGTGGCTTCGTGGGCTATCATCCAAATTCCCCACGATGCCCATCTATCCTTTTCTGTTTTAGGCACCTTTCTGAATCCTTTCTTCTGAGTCTTCGAGTTGTACACTAACAACAGTGTCTCGAAGGGATCCTTAGTCCACAAACCGCCCGCCTTCCATGGATTAGGTCCCTTCCTAAGGATCCATTTCTTTAAGCGGTCTTTTGGCTCTTCGGACTTAAGGCACCTTTCCGCTGCTACCTGTACTTCCTCCATGTCAAGTCCTACTCTAGGAGGGATCTAAATTCTCTCCCCGCGGGTATGGGAAATCTTCCTGTGTGTTCTCCCACGGACTTCTACCCGTGAACCTGTTCTCTGCCTCTATACAGAGCTCTGGTTCTGTGTGCCTTTCTGGGGCGCCCACCGAACCTATGCTAACCCCTGGGAACCTTTGTGATTCCCCTGGATTATCCCAGTTTTGCTCCAAATCCCTATGGGAGAGCTTGTCCTAGTCGGCTCCAAATCCTTACGGAGAGCCTATCCTGGTCGGCTCCAAATCCTTACGGAGAGCCTATCAAACTCTGGGTCAGGGCTACCACCCAATTCACGCGAGGGTCCTGCGCTACGGCCGTGAGCGTCTTACAAGTTGTCCTCCGTTTAGACCCAGCAAAAGTCGGTGAAGGGCACTACTTCACTTTCACTAGGGAGTTTGAAGTACTGCTGCGCCACTCAGTGTGGCCCGTCCAGCAATACTCAAACGGGGGCCCCTAGCTAGACTCCTGCCTGAGTTTTCCTATCCTGGTTGGCTCCAAATCCTTACGGAGAGCCTATCCTTTTTCCTCCCTTGCGCAAGGATTTACAGCCTCCGGTCAGGGACGTCTACTGCCTTTGCCTACCTCACTCGTCCAAGGGGGATTACCTGTATGACCAAGAGCACCCCTGTTGGAGCTGCTCCCACCCTTGCGCCTTGGCTTCAGGTCAAGGACCCTCTCCTTACCCTAGCCCGCCCGTCCAAGGGGGATTTTTAGCTGTGGGGGAGTTTTGTGTGTGGACACGGGGGGGCGGTTTATGAAACCTGGGCAGAACCTATTCCTGCACTCCCACCCGCCAGAAAATAACAAAAAGGGCGTCGGGAAGACCTACTCCGACTTCACGCCCAAGGGTAGCCGTACGTTCCCCTCCGGATTGCTCGCGCCGAGCCGGCTGAAGAGCGTACGACCAAAGACAGAAAGGGGGATAGCCACCCACGACAGTCCTTTTGCCCTTATGGCCTTTCACACAAGAAACACAATCACACAGCTTCCTATTTATTTCTGCGTCTGCAGCAATTCCTTTTTGAATTCCCGTTCTCTCTACGTTCCGAAATCTGTACAGCCCAAGTGATCAGGTTGGGAAGTCCAGATTTCAGGGGAGTTACTTGCCCAAGCTTTCTCCACCAATTGTAGCCAAGAGCCTGCTTTGGGGAATTTTAATATTAGCTCAAATTGCGAGATGAGTTGGCTACGATACTCTTGCGGGATTTTCTCCCGTTGTGTATACCAAGAGGCCGGGTTTCCAAGGAATTCAGCAGAGACAGGCTTGTCTAATTAATAATGTCCAATTTATTAAAGATAAAGACAATCACACCATGCTCTCTCTCACACACACACATACAAGGCTCAGGAAAATCAGTGGTTAGCAGTGGGGATAGTTTGAGGCTTGACTAATGGTGATGCTTACCAAAGCTGAGATTCTCCTCGGGGATCCGAATGAGACAGTGATTTCTGGGACAAGTCTGTGTTGAGCAGCTCTTGCCGGTGTCCAGTTCAGAGAACAGACTGACGTGGAGTATGTATGCTTCCAAAACTGGCACACTGAGAGTCTAAAACTGGGGGTTTTTATAGGGGAAAAATCCCCTCTGGCAAAGGTGCTTAATGGCTTGGCTGAAGCCTAGACAAAGGTGTTGGATCACTTGGACGTGGTAAACTAAGGCTTTGCATTGTCATGTTTGAGCAAAGGGGTCTGACAACAATCAGGAGGAGATGGTAGAGAAGTTAAGTTAATCACTGGCTCATCAATGTGAGACCTAAAACAAAGATTTTACTCTTGGAGGTGATGGCTTTCCCATTTAGCAACTCCCAAACCTTTCCAAGGTATTGTTCTCCAGGGGTCTTGTGAGCATGACTCATCTGCCTACCTGACCCTCTGCTTTTGGGATTATGGCTGCTAGCCTGGCAGGTCAGTTTGAGGTCATGAAGGAACTCCACACACAGTCCAAAATTTTATATTGAAAGCATGTATGATAACAGTATCTGCACTTTAGAAATAACCAGTTTGATACCACTTTAACTGCCATGGCTCAATGCTATGGAATTCTGGAAATGCAACAAAGCAAAACTCATATGTTGTAACCAAAGAACCACGGGAAGAATCAACCACATGAGAGAGAGAGAGGTGTCAATGTTGTATTAACCCTTTGGCTCACCAGAGCGACTAAGTACTGATATTCACAGGATGGCCATTTTGCTTTTTAAAGTTCCCTTTCATAGGTAATGTAGAAGATAGTTTTCCAGCATGTCCCCACAACAACTAATATGCAGTTGGCCCTCCTTATCCACAGATTATTTATCCACGGATTCAAGCAACCCAGGATTGAAAACATATATATATTTAAAAATATAAATTCCAAAAAGCAAACCTCAATTTTTGCCATTTTATATAAGGGATGCCATTTTACTGTGCCATTGTATATCATGGGACTTGAGCATCCATGGATTTCGGCATCCATGGGGAGTCCTGGAACCAAACCCCAGTGGATATCAAGAGCCCACGGTCCATGAAAAAGAGATGCAGGTATATAGTGGTGGACACTAACTGGATCTCTGCAGCCTGTGGCTATAACCCAGCGTATCTGCACTATGTGCCCCTGTGAATTAATATGGGACTGCTACCCTCAGGCTTCAAATCATAAAACCTGTCGCCCTGCATCATCCATCACACATGCTATGGACATGTCTACAATGTGAAGCAGCCCTGACTATTGCAAGAAAGATACACTCTGACTCCGCCATTCTTAACCTGGTGTCCTCCAGCCATGTTGCTGTGCTTCAGGGAATTGTATTCACATACAATTTGACGGCAGCAGGTTGGGGGAAGGCCAATCTAACTAGTTTAAGGTGTAGTTTAATAATCTGCATGTTACCATGCTGCCCTCTAGTGCTACACTCTAAGGAAACAAGTAGCTCTGCAACTCCTTTCCTGCAAGCACTGGGCTTGAACACCGAGTGACTGCTTTGGAATTTATTATCAATAGGATCAGCACTATGGTTGTCCGTTGCTGCTGCATGTACAAAGTTTCTGTTTTATTTGCATTTGTGTGTATGTGTGTGAATACTTGTGCACGTCAAGTATCAAAATGTATGCTTTATTTTGTATACTTCAGCCAGAATCCCTTTGGGCAGTTATGAATGTACAACCCAGAGTTATGCACTTGGGATTATTTTGTATTAACTCTTCCTATGTACATAAGGACTGTGAAAGTCCCCCAGTCTCCACTTATCAGGAATCAGCATCAATAGTGGTCTTTTCCTCTATTAATCAGGAAGCAGAAGACCAAGAATCCCACTCCTTGGGTGAGCAATCTCCAGCACAAGAGGGAATTGTGGTGGGGGTCTTGCTTCTTCCTGTCACTCCAGAGATCAGCCATGGAAGGAGTATGATCTTAAGTCAGCAGCTTTCCAATCAACCGTGGAATAGACCCCCATCAATTGCAGAGTCAAAAAATCTAAAAGTAGAAATTTCCCCCAAGATTTCATAAAATAATGCCACTTGTTAATTTTCTGTTCGTGACACCCTTGTTAAAGAAGAGGCAAGGACCTTGCTAGGGAAAAGAAATGGCAACTTTAAAGGGGCTTTCCTGTCTCAGGCATTACTTTAGGGAAACTAAGCCCGCAACACTAAATATATTTACTAGGAAATAAGGTCCATTGGGGATGGTGGGGCTTACCTCTGTGTAAATCTGTGTGGGGTTACGCTATAAACTATCCTATGCAGCTCAGCGATTTAAGAGGCAAACACACTCATCTCTGCACATTTGCTGGGGTTAAGGGCACAGGATCCCCGTGAATGTGGAAAAAACGCAAATAATAAAAACACTATGTTTTTACGAGGGGGTATCCAAAAGTTTTAAAGATCACCTTTTTAAAAAAATTGACAGAAAGTTTGTTTTGATTTGTAGTTGTTAACTTATCTCTACGTAGTCACTATCTTAGATTTATACATTTTTCCCAGCGTATCTTGGCCCTCCTAATACCTGATATTGTAGAAGTCTGCAGATTGCACCTTGCGAGGGGGTATCATAAAGTAATAATTATCACCTGGAAGTTATTATGGCATATTGATGAAATTTTGTCGGTGTCATCACTGGGCCCTAATGGCAAGTTGCTGAGAAAATCAGCTCATTGCGTCCTTTATTTTTGTGACTGGCTTTGCCAGAAGTGGCTAAAGTGTAAAATCTTCCTCAGGCACATTCTGCAGGCTTCTACAATATCAGGTATTCGGAGGGTCAAGATACGCTGGGGAAAATGTATAAATCTAGATAGTGACTATATAGAGATAAGTTAACAACTACAAATCAAAACAAACTTTCTGTCAATTTTTTTAAAAGGTGATCATTAAAACTTTTGGATACCCTCTTGTACCTGAGAAAACAGCTCTCTAGGAATCTCTAGTCCTCCAGTGTAACTCTGTGGTCAACATCTGCCAGACATTGATCATAGAATTGTGCTGAAGAAGCTACAAATGCCTAGTGGAGTGTTCTCTCTAAGAATCTCTAGGTCCTTCAATGTGACATTTGGTTAAAGTTGACCATAGAGTTGCACTGGGGGACCTAGATAATCCTAGAGAGAACATATTAATAAAACCCGTGAATAATCAAATCTGCAAAACTCAAAGCCGCAAATGTTGAGGAACAATTCATGTAAGGTTTACCATGTGAATATTGTAAATGTTTTCTGTAGTGAATGTTTATTTCAGAGGAATTCTGCCCTGGGCACTGAGCTGAAGATGCTGCCAAGCTGAACATGGTGCTGGTATTCAGTATGCTGTTCTGAGAGAGCTGGGCTAATAACTATAAGCAGTAAGTGTCTATTATTTTCCTAGCATTTTCAGGTTGCTTGGCTACTTTGAGAAAAAGTAATCTTCCATCAATTACACTGCAGTTCTATATCATGGTCTACCCTGCATAACTTTACAGATAATTAGCTATGTAGCAGAGATGCTGTGTACCCTCCTAGTGAATTGTGGAGATGTATTTCAGGGCACCAGCAAAAGTATCTTGAAGTGCATTGGGATCTACCATTTCATATCGGAAATTCCTAGCTGTTGCCTGGATGTGCATTAGTGTCCATTACTCGTTGCACATGGTCCTAATTGTGCAATGGTAATTCCACAGGCTCCTCGACGTAGTAATGACGTGGTAGCCCCTTGCTGAATTCAAACATTGTGAAACTGCTTACTTCTGTTTCCAGTAGGAGTAATCCACTTACCTAGATCTAAATCCCACACTGAAGTCCAGTCATTTCCCCCCTAATTTCCATTTTGATGTCAGCAACACCTATACCCTGTTTCCCCAAAAATAAGACAGGGTCTTATATTATTTTCTTATTTTCAGGTCTTATTTTTCCATGAAGAATTCACATTTATTGTTGAACAAAAAACATTTATTATATATTGTATATATATTTATATACAAAAACTTTGCTAGGTCTTACTTTCAGGGGAGGCCTTATATTTAGCAATTCAGCAAAACCTTTACTATTTCTTATTTTCTGAGGATGTCTTATTTTCGGGGAAACGGGGTATTTATTTTGAAACAGCATCACCAAACACTAACTGGAAATACTATGTGTACTATGAAGAAGATAAAGCAAGATATGGATGGGGAGTGGAGAATGAATAGGTTTGATGGATCTCATCACCCAAGACATCCCCCCCCCCCCCGTAGAGTTTGGAAAAATTCCATTTTGGTTGATAGTTCCCAAAGTTGCAGGATTCTAAGAGTTGTATGCCAAAAAATAACATTTTTCAAGTTCTGGGGCTAGCCCAATTTGTGCCTTCCACAGAAGGAGATATCTGCATATTACTGTATATTAAAATGTTTGGTCAAAGACGTTCAAGATTGCTGCATTACCAGTAGCATTGCCAGGTGAAACCCAAGACAGGGCTTCTGTACTTTGCGTTACTGAACAGAAGCCAAAATCTCATCAGGTGTTGCTTTTCAAGCAAGCTACACCTGCGAAATTTCTTCTCTGTGTGTGTGCACACATGTACACCTTCAAGTCACCTGTTGATTTATGGCAACCCTATCATTTCCACAGGCTTTTCTTAGGCAAGGAATACTCAGAAGTGGTTTTGCCAGATCCTTCCTCTGAAATACAGCCTACAGTACCTGCTATTCATTGGTAGTCTTCTGCACAGCCATTAAAAGTACAGGGACCCTGCCCTGATTTTCATCTGGCAACCCTAGCCTAACAATGTGGGAAGGGAAAAACAGATCTCTAAATCTCAGGGTGCAGTGAGCAAGGTTGCGGGTTAATTTATTTTCAGAAAGAATAAAAATATTTCTTGTCTTTTGCTGTCCTCTCTGCTGAGGACAGTTCAGCACTGAGTCACTGGTCGTGAGATTATGAGTGGTGTGTACGCATGAGTGCATGTACCATTAAAGTTCATTCCCACTGGCAGGTACTAATTCGGTGACTTATATGAGCTGCCTCTCTTGCAAGGCATTTGTGTTTGAGGTATTTTGAAGCAGTACAGAAATTCAGTCTGAGCTGTGTGATCCGCATGTGATTTAGCACTTAGGCTGCAGTCACTGCATGACAAATATGTGTGTGGCAATGCAGACATTCAGAATGAGAATGCTTTGAAGCTGAAGAAGCTCTGCATAAAATGTGAAAAGAAGAGCCAAAAAGAATCCCTGTTGTTCTCTTTCAAATAATATTTCTCTCTCTGTGTGTCCGTGCAATCCTGCCACCCACATTTTTTAACCTGTCCACCCCACTTTTTGTACTCCAGTGGCATGCTGTTATTGTGTGCCTTCAAGTAGTTCCCAACTTATGATGATCCTAAGGTGAACTTATCACATGGTTTTCTGTGACTGAGAGAATGTGATCTGCCCAAGGTCACTCAGAGGGTTTCCATGGCTGAGCTGGGATTCGAACACTTGACTTCATAAGGACTGGTGTTGTCACTGTTAACATATATGATTTGCACCTGTTCTGTCCCTTCAGAGGATTTGTTGGAGCACAAAATTATACATGCATGGCTTATTATCAAGAGTCTAATAAAAGAAATTAAAGGCAAACACTCAGTAGAAAGAGGAACTATTTTAAAACCCCATTCTTATGCAGCATTAAATATAATGCATTATTATGCATAGGTGTCTCCTTCAAAAGAAGAATTAAAAGGGAATCCAATATGATAAGCTGTTTAGTTTAGCTATTTTTCATTTAAAACAGGCAGTGGAGGATATAATTGGCTTGCTATTTGCTTCATCCAATGGTTGGATTTTTTTTTACCTCCAATTGCTCTTAGCCAGGTTCTGATGGCATTTTGTATGTGCTCATCATCTTGTTTTATTTCTATATTGCTCATGTGCCATTCATTTTATGGCACATTTGAACAGACAAAAGTATAACTGCATTTGTCTTCCCAGAGCTCTTGAATTTTTGTTCTCAGCCCATAAAATTCCTCGACACAATCACCGTCACTTTTATAAAGCATCCACCACTTAGAAGGAACATGAAAGTTTTTTTTTTTTTTAAAAAAATAGCATCTTAGGAGCTTATCCTATGAACAAATAAGCCTGTTTACCTCTTCCAACTTAAATTCAGGATATTGACAAATAGTTGAAGGTAATTTGTTTTCTTTATACCTTTTCCTACAAATTTAAATCACTTGAGCTTAACTTGTTCCAAGAGTTCTGAAAATGTGTTCCCAGGAACATCAGTAACGGTGGACAAATTTACCAGCAAAGTTTGGCCATCACAAAAAAATTGCACCACAGACACTTTGCTCCCTCCCACCACTAAGGAATCCCTCCCACCACCGGTGCACAAAATTATTTTGATATTTGAAGTCAAAAATCCCGCAAACACTTCTTCCTGGAAGTAAAAATACAACACAATTGAAATTACACAAGACTTTGCTTGACCTGTTACAACATCCAAGCTCATCCATTTGAGGTGACGTTTTCATTGTACTAATGCTGGAGTCAGTTGGGTCACTTCCAGAAATGTGCAGCTGTGCAAAGGTACACTAAGCATGTTATTGAGCATGCACTTTTATTTGTTACAATCCAGATTTGGCCCTGCAACTTTAAGTGCATCCAAGGTTCCCTTAATATTAAAGACATTGATTGAGGCCAACCAAATGTCCAAAACAACCATATAAATTTCTGTTATCTGTAAGTGAGGCCTGCAGCAAGAATGGAATAGAGAACTGGAATATCCAATTCTGACTAATCAATGGGTGTTAGTTTAAACATCTATAACTAATATGGCTATAGCTCTCCAACTGCATTTTATATAGCAGAAATTGCTCTTTCTGGTATTATGCTCACCACAATGTGGTCAAGAAAGGGCCTTCTAAATCAGTAAATTGTTGCTGATACAATACTACTAATGCTTCCTTAATTCATATGTTTTGGGAGGAAGTAATCCCATGAGTAAATTGGTTTTTGTGCATGTTCTTTTGCAATATTTACCTATTTCTTGGAAATTAACAAATGGCCAACAGAAGTGGATTTTTCACACCCTTTTGATTGCTAGAAGATTAACACTGTATTTCATTAATGGAAATATAATTTGTCTCCACCAGTGATTCAATGGATAGAAAATCTAACAACACCTGCAAAATTTGAAAGAATGCTAAATAGAAAATCATTTTGTGGGATTTTCCCAGGGTCTAAATTTTGTTTATCCACAGGATTTGGGCACCTTGCCTCCCGTGTGATAAGGTCGTAAGGTATGTTGAGAAGCTTTCAGCTAGGAGAAATGATAGCTATAAAGAGACAATTTATTAGAAATACAAAAATGTAGCAATACTGCCTCCTGTGCAATATTGAGGTGTGTGGAAAAGTGAGAGGTGCTGGGGAAAGTTTTTGACCACAAAATTTACCATTTTTTACAATGGGTTTGTGTGTGTGTAACCCTCCAAGGCTCCTGGCAACCAAGAGTGAAACTCTCAACTCCAGGCATATTCTGCTGTTGTTTCTGTAATAGCCCTCTCCTACCACAATTTCATAAAATACTTTTGTTCAACTATTTATTTATTTATTTATTTATTTATTGTGGAATCTATCTTATTTGTAACCTTGATCTTTAAAGAGAGGAGGTTTTTTCCCCCCTTGATGACAAAATCCATATTTTAAATCCTTTACTCCCAATAGGGCAAAACTTGCCACAATTAAAGTCTCTTCATTCTCCCACCCATGGAGAAATGCTTTCTTCTGACATGTCAGCAGCTGGGTTAAAATGTGTTCAGCTCAAAGAAATCATTTTTATCTGCAGCTGTTTGTACAAACCTGATTAAGACTAATGACATATTTGTATGTCTTTTTTGTTAACACAAATCAAGCAAACCATGGATTACTGGTCTATTGTAAAATATTTATGCCTGTCAAGCTGCTCCAATTTATGATGTTTTGTTTTGGATTTATGTAGTTTCTCCTGCTCTTTACTGATTTAAAAAAAACCCTTTAAATCTACAATATTATTTTTCTTGCGTTCCTGAGTTTTTTATTTTTGTTTTGCTGGGTATTACTTTTGAAGACAGTTTCTACTTTTGCTTTGTTGTCATGAATTGGTTGGTTCTATCTCCTCCATTTCTTGGCCTTTGACAAAACTAGTATGGCCTCCTTCTTTTTTTGAATTTTATTGCTCTTTGCAAGAAAAGAATGGCAGCATGGTTTGAGGCTATGGACTTTTTGCCATGCCAGGTTTTGGACCTTGGGAAATGCCTAGCCTCTATGTGAAATAGCAGGGCTGAGTTTCGTTTTTCAGCAGATGGGGTAAGGTGGGGATATAATTACTTACAAAATAATAGGGTTCTCTCCAAGATTGGGCCATGCTACAAGGGAAGGATAACTTTGTGGTTGCAGTGTTAATGATAGAAGATGCCTTCTGTTTCAGGCATGGTTCCAGGAACAAAGTTTGTGCAGCCAAAGATCAATGTACAAATATCTGTACCAAAATGTGTCATAAATGCCATTCATCTTGGAATGGATTAGGGTGATTTCAAATGTGCTCATTGAATCAAAATATTAATGAACTACATGAGTGAAAAGTGAAAATTTAATAAGAACTTTTTAAATGGAAAAAACCTGACTATTTTTTTCTGCATATTTGTTTGAGTAAGAAGAGCGGGGTGGATATTTGGAGAGAGGAAGATCTTTTACAGAATCAACAAAACTTAATGATTGTCTACTGGTTTTGCAATGTGCTTATTTTAGATTGAGGATTGTGAACCAACCTCTTTAAAACATTCACACACTTTCACACTGGAGAATCCTCAAAGCTGCTGAAAGGCAAAACTTGCAAAAAAGTAAGCTTAATTGATTTCAATCTATTTTTTCCTGAAATATTATGAAATGAAATGTTTTCTTGCAATGTTATGGGAAAGATATTTTAGACTGAATCACCAAGATTGTGTATCAGAATTGGTATATTGTTTCCTGCTTTGAGAGATTATTAAAATATCCTCTTCAATAATATCAAAGAATTTTCTTTCCAGTTTTGTTAACATGTCTACAAAACTATTGCTATGTATATATAGTGTTAGCTTCCACCGCCAAAATATTACTGTTTGTACTAATGTCTAGGTAGCATAATTAATTAAAGGATTACTTGGAATCTTTGGATATCTGAGTTGGTCAGTATTATTATTATTATTATTATTATTATTATTATTATTATTAGCCTCCCTTTATTTTTCTTTTTTTTTAAAAAAAAAAATGGGTGTTTGTTTTTTTTAATTGCAGCTGTAACTTTTAGAGGGAAATGATGGCTCACCACAAAGAAGAAAAGCCTGTTGCCTTACCTGACTTTCTACATCTGAATAACTTGGGATGTGAAACTATAGGAGGAAAGGTACATTCAGTGAAATTTGTTTAAACAAGCAAGGTTTAAAAATGCAGATAATGGTTAGCTTTGGTGGTTTTATAAAATGATTCTTTAAAGAAAAAGAATCCTGACACACATAAAAAGGAGCAATTGAACTGGGTGAATTTTATAATTCAATATTTAGTTAATGCTTTAATTATGCAGAATGAACTAAGATGGTTGCTGAACCAAAGTTTAAGATGGCTAAAATTTGGGCTAAGTGAAGGTCTTTAGAGAAATGCTGAACAAACAGGAGAAACAAGAAATTGTTTAGGTACAAGGTGCCCTGTTACATTGAGTAGAGGCACCATAGTGAAGTCAAAACATAAACGCCAGATAAGTAGAGTTGCAACTGTGAAATTATGTGTAAAGGTTAGTTACAGGGAAAGTAACTTTTTGTAGGGTTTTTAATTATTCATGCATTCATTTGTCTGATTGCTTGAGATTCATTTGTTTAGAGTTAAGATTGGCCAATAGAAAGCATTTTTGGAATGCACAAATCATTACACAATCATTTAATTATTTTATCTCTAATCTGCCCTTTATCAATAGAAATCAAGGTGTAGTACAGTCAGTAAGAGTACCTTTCATAGGTTAGTAAAATGATTTATTCAGAGTTAGTGAAATGATTTATTCATTTACTCCTTTCGTAGGTCAGTAAAAAGAATACCCAGCTTGTTGGGGGGCAATTGGTTTACGCATTGTAAATTGTAACTACTGAGGGAGTGCTAGGGTACTGATAAGCAGTATAAGCGGAAACAGGATGTGGAAAACAAATGGAATCATAGAATCATAGAGTTGGAAGAGACCACAAGGGCCATTCAGTCCAACCCCCCTGCCATGCAGGAACTCCCAATCAAAGTATCCCTGACAGATGGCCATCCAGCCTCTGCTTAAAGACCTCTAAGGAAGGAGACTCCACTACACTCCGAGGGTGTGTGTTCCACTGTCAAACAGCCCTTGCTGTCAGGAAGTTCCTCCTAATGTAGAGGTGGAATCTCTTTTCCTGCAATTTGCATCCATTGTTCCACATCGTAGTCTCTGGAGCAGCAGAAAATAAGCTTGCTCCCATATGACATCCCTTCAAATATTTAAACAGGGCTATCATATCACCTCTTAACTTTCTCTTCTCCAGGCTAAACATCCCCAGATTCCTATGGCGGTCCTCAGGGCCCAGGACAGAGCCCTGTGGGACCCCACTGGTCACTTCTTTCCAGGTTGAAATGCACATTAATAAGTCTAACTAAAATTAAATACTGTTATAGCTGTATATACTCCTGGTCTTTTATTGTTCTCCTCCTGAGTACAGCTTTCTATCTGCAAGAGGGTATGAGAATTCGGCATACAAAGCAGTGCAAATGGGAGTGCGAGGGATGATGTGCCACAGTAAAAGCTGGCCCTTATTTTGTTTATCTAGAATGTTGTATGTGAAATAAAATTGCTAGTGATTTGTAAGTTAGATTCTGTAAGTAAATTATAAATTTCTGTTAACAATTCATAATTCTAATTTATTTTATACAGGTTTTATTTGCAACAGATGACTTTTTTGCTCCAGCAGAAAATCTCTTAAAGGTAGGTAAAATGCATCTAGGGACACAATGACTTAGTGGTTAAGACACCAATTCTGATGATTGGAAGATCTGAAGGTTGGCACTTCGAGGACCGTGTGCTGCATGATGCTCCTATCACTAGTCCCAGCTTCTGTCAGCCTAGCAGTTCAAAAGCATGCAAATGCAAGTAGATAAATAGCTACCACTTCGGTAGGGAGGCAATAGTGTTTGGTGCAGTCTTGCAGGCCACATTACCACCAGAGCAGTCCTCGGACAATGCTCGCTCTTTGGCTTAGTAATGGAAATGAGCACCATTCCCTACAGTCGGTTATAACTAGACATTTTTTTTTAAAATGCATCTAGAACTTCTTTGGATTCTAACAAGTTTCTAACCAAGATTCTAACAGTGCACAATTAAGATATGTGTATGCCCTCCAACAATCCTGACTAATCCTCTGTTGTCTCACTTTTTCAGTTACTTTTAAAATGTCCCAGATTCTTTCTCCTCCTCCTTCTTTCCCCCTTTGACCCCAGCTTACTTCATTGCTGCAAAATTAGCTAAAAGTGCAAAAGTAGTTTGTACTCAATTCAACAGTGTGAAGAGGAGATAGGTGGATGGAACCTTTGTTTTAGGATCAGGTCAAAAGCAAACTGTTGCATCCTCTATGATCTTACATATCCTTCTTCCTTAATAACTTTTGCCATCTTGACCACATTCTGATGTTGCTTAGCTACACATGCCCAGTTTTCAAATATGAAATCATGGAGGGTATGTTACATATGTCCTCAAGCAGTGAGTAGTCAAAGGGCAGAGAGTAACTTCCTTTTGATAAGAGAATGCATTTGAAATTTAGAGTTCCCTAGCCGCGTGGCATAGTGGTTTGAGTGTTGGGCTATGACTCTGGAAATCAGGGTTTGATTTCCAGCTTGGCCCTGAAACCCATCGGATGACCTTGGGCAAGTCACATTCTCTCAGCCAATGGGAAATCTCTTCTGAACAAATCTTGCCAAGGAAACCCTGTGATAGGATCGCCTTAGGGTCGCAATAAGTCAGAAATGACTTGAAGGCACACAAGAACAACAATCCATGCCTTCAGTAGCCATGGGTGCTAAATGAGCACAGGGATCTCAACAGCATGCTACAGAAAAGCAGAATGCAATAAGCTGAAACCTTGTTAAATTGTTTGCTTATAACAGAAGTTGTTTTGATGGAGTGCTAGTTTTCAGGCATTTAGATTGTAATTTGTCTATTTAGAAACCAAGGCCAGTGTTTCACGCAGACCTATTCACGGAATATGGGAAGTGGAGGGATGGATGGGAAACCAGGAGAAAGCGGATTCCAGGTAAAGCACTCTTTTAGTAGCTAAGCCACAAATAAGAAGCAGAGGAGAATCTAGCTCTGGAAGGACTAAACTGAATCTATTGGCGTTTTCATTATCACATAATGGAGACCATTGGCCAGCAAAATTCAAAGAATCTTCCTAAACTATAGATATTAGTTGTTTATAGGATCAGTGTGCACACTGTAATTAACAGCTAATTTTCATATATAATTTCTTATTTAATCATATGTTTTCTTACAAGTAGTCAAATTAATGGACAAGTTAATGGAAGAAGGAACCCGAATCAGTAGTTTATATATTAGGAGATTCTTGCATTTAAAAGAGATGACAGTTAATAACTACTTAAATGAATTTTAAAAACTCTTTTATACTTTACATTATACCTTTACTTTCTGGATGCATTGCA